>JBBDGP010001157.1:350000-995000 GCA_037952835.1 Lithobates septentrionalis | reverse complement strand
TAACTGTATATCTATCTGTATATCTATCTATCTGTATATCTATCTATCTATCTATCTATCTATCTATCTATCTATCTATCTATCTATCTATCTGTATAACCGTCTATCTATCTATCTACCTATCTGTATATCTATCTGTATATCTATCTGTATAACTATCTATCTATCTATCTATCTATCTATCTATCTATCTATCTATCTATCTATCTATCTATCTATCTATCTATCTATCTATCTATCTATCTATCTATATATCTATCTGTATATCTATCTATCTGTATATCTATCTGTATATCTATCTGTATAACTGTATATCTATCTGTATAACTGTATATCTATCTATCTATCTATCTATCTGTATATCTATCTGTATATCTATCTGTATAACTGTATATCTATCTATCTATCTATCTATCTATCTATCTATCTATCTATCTATCTATTTATCTTTGTGTATAACTGTATATCTATCTATCTGTATAACTGCATATCTATTTATCTATCTGTATATCTATCTATCTAACTGTATATCTATCTATATAACTGTATATCTATCTATCTGTATATCTATCTATATAACTGTATATCTATCTGTATATCTATCTGTATAACTGTATATCTATCTGTATATCTATCTATCTATCTATCTATCTATCTATCTATCTATCTATCTATCTATCTATCTATCTATCTATCTATCTGTATAACTGTATATCTATCTATCTGTATATCTATCTATATAACTGTATATCTATCTATCTGTATAGATATCTATATAACTGTATATCTATCTATCTATCTATCTATCTATCTATCTATCTATCTATCTATCTATCTATCTATCTATCTATCTATCTATCTATCTATCTAACTGTCTATCTATCTGTATATCTATCTATCTGTATATCTATCTGTATAACTGTATATCTATCTATCTATCTATCTATCTATCTATCTATCTATCTATCTATCTATCTATCTATCTATATATCTATCTGTATAACTGTATATCTATCTGTATATCTATCTGTATAACTGTATATCTATCTGTATATCTATCTATCTGTATATCTATCTATCTATCTATCTATCTATCTATCTATCTATCTATCTATCTATCTATCTATCTATCTATCTATCTGTATAACCGTCTATCTATCTATCTACCTATCTGTATATCTATCTGTATATCTATCTGTATAACTATCTATCTATCTATCTATCTATCTATCTATCTATCTATCTATCTATCTATCTATCTATCTATCTATCTATCTATCTATCTATCTATCTATCTATCTATATATCTATCTGTATATCTATCTATCTGTATATCTATCTGTATATCTATCTGTATAACTGTATATCTATCTGTATAACTGTATATCTATCTATCTATCTATCTATCTGTATATCTATCTGTATATCTATCTGTATAACTGTATATCTATCTATCTATCTATCTATCTATCTATCTATCTATCTATCTATCTATCTATCTATCTATCTATCTATCTATCTATCTATCTATTTATCTTTGTGTATAACTGTATATCTATCTATCTGTATAACTGCATATCTATTTATCTATCTGTATGTCTATCTATCTAACTGTATATCTATCTATATAACTGTATATCTATCTATCTGTATATCTATCTATATAACTGTATATCTATCTGTATATCTATCTGTATAACTGTATATCTATCTGTATATCTATCTATCTATCTATCTATCTATCTATCTATCTATCTATCTATCTATCTATCTATCTATCTATCTGTATAACTGTATATCTATCTATCTGTATATCTATCTATATAACTGTATATCTATCTATCTGTATAGATATCTATATAACTGTATATCTATCTATCTATCTATCTATCTATCTATCTATCTATCTATCTATCTATCTATCTATCTATCTATCTATCTATCTATCTATCTATCTATCTATCTGTATAACTGTATATCTACCTATCTGTATATCTATCTATCTAACTGTATATCTATCTATATAACTGTATATCTATCTATCTGTATATCTATCTATATAACTGTATATCTATCTATCTGTATAGATATCTATATAACTGTATAGATATCTATCTATCTAACTGTATATCTATCTATCTATCTATCTATCTATCTATCTATCTATCTATCTATCTATCTATCTATCTATCTATCTATCTATCTATCTATCTATCTATCTATCTATCTATCTATCTATATAACTGTCTATCTATCTGTATATCTATCTATCTATCTATCTATCTATCTATCTATCTATCTATCTATCTATCTATCTATCTATCTATCTATCTATCTATCTATCTATCTATCTATCTAACTGTATATCTATCTATCTATATATCTGTATATCTGTATAACTGTATATCTATCTATCTATCTATCTATCTATCTATCTATCTATCTATCTATCTATCTATCTATCTATCCCATCACGGGCGAGTGACGGGGGGGGGGGGGTTGGTTGAGATTTTTTTTTGCCCCCATCTAGAAAAATGGAGCACCAGCCGCCACTGCCCATACCTCAACAGTCCCTGGCTGGCCAAGTAGTCATCCACAGGTGACTCCTCTACCTTCTCTGGAAATGCTGGTCTTTTGAGGGAGTTGGTATAATGGCACAACAGTAAAGCAAACATGAGAAGCCACCAACAGGTTATTGCCATGTGTGAACAGACAAAGTGTTACTTTGTGTACCTGTTATGCAGTGTACTCCCTGTGGAGGAGCTCAAGTTATGCATAGTGGCTGCAGAGAGCAAGGCACAACAATACCCAGCAATGCAGCATTCATTTGGACAACAAGCATTTTTCAAATTTAGCTCACCCACCCTCCCTCATCCGACTGTAAACACCGGCACAGCGCAGGTGCGCATGCATTGGGGAGACTCTGCCAACACCACTGCCCACTTTACATGGACCCAGAAGACCCCAGACAAGGCTGTTAGCCTTGATAAAAGCCACGCCGAGGACCAGCAGCGGGGCTCCTTGGATTATGGGTCATTTAGCCGAGACACCAGGGACTGCGTCCAGCCTAATCCACATGCATGGACGGATGGCCAGCTCTTTAGACCAGCCAGGTAGAGGAGCACACCTAGGTCATGCACATAAGAGGAAAGTACAATAGCTATTTCTTAAATCTTTTAGTGATATAGTTACATGTTGGTTACAGTAAGGGCAGAAGAATGCCAAGCATCCCACACTTTATTAGACAACCCCTGTGTTCAAATATGAGTTTTTCATATGGTAATACCTGATTCACTAACCAAAGTCATGTATGTATGGATGGCGTTGTGGAATGGATCCACTTAAGTGCTACAGCTTTACGGCCATGAATAATGTCTCCAGTAGCATGGTCCTAATATGTCTTGGCCATTGCTCCTCATTGAGGACACCCAGTAGACACACCAGTGGGGTACATGGAACAGGAATTGATAAGACCGCAGACAATATCTCCGTCACCTGTTGCCAGTATCTCACTATAACTGGACAGGGCCACATAACATGCACGAAATCCGCACACGGACAGGTGCACCTAGTGCAAGCAGAGGTAGGTATACAGTGCATTGTGTGAGGTCTGACAGGTATGTATGATGTAGCATATAAAGGTGGATTAATTTATTGTTTATTACCAGAGATACAGATAGAGCATGCCTCCTCCCAATCCTCATCATACAAATCGGGGACAAGTTGTTGCCACTTGATGCGCACCTCCAGTGGAGCCCCACTAGTCGTGGCAGAGAGTAAATGTAGATACAGAATTGAGATAAGTCACCTAGGGCCCTCAGATAGAAGCACTCCTATCAGTGGGTATTCAGAGAAGTCAGTGTCACGAGTACAAAATTGAGTATGTAGCACATGTCAAAGTTGTAAATACCTATAAAAGGTGGATTGGGGCAATTCATATTTTCTTTGCAATCCCTCAAAAGAAGTCAATACGTTTCCATCATAGATGTTGTCCAGAGAAACCATTCCCCTATGCTCCCAGAATTGAGAGTCCACAAATTGCTTTAAATGGGGGAACATTGGATTGTGCCAGAGTAGTAGTGCCTCATTAATACCCTGAAATGTGTAATTTTCTTGGTCTCCTTCCAGACCATACGGGCCATTGTCAATGTTGGTATATGCCTTTCCCCCCAGTGTGGCCATAGGTGCCTCCAGTGCTATCAACAGATGTTTGATTTTAAGGACATAGGCGAGATATGACTCAACCACCGCCGGCGTAGCCAGTCCCAACCAGTCTGTCGGATGGCGTAGCTGCCCAGCCAAATAATAATAATTTCAAGTTAGGCAATGCTATGCCAGCATCAGCCTTAGGGTGCTGCAGAGTGGAGAATTTAAGTTTCTGCCTATGGGTGGCCCAAATAAAGGTGATAAGTAGCGTGTCCAGGGTTTTCAAAAATTATTTAGGTACTAATGTAGGCATGCGAAAAGTCACGCACAGACACTTGAGCAGAAGGATCATCTTAATGAGATTAATCCTGCCTGCCACAGACAGGGGAAGTTTGGCCCAGACAGTAAGTTTAGCTTTAATCATGGTAACCAGAGGGTCCAAATTCACTTGGGAAGCCTCTGAAGGAGACAGGGTACTAATGATTCCCAAATATTTAAACAAGGTCACTACCTTAAGAGGGCATGGAGGATCACTACATGGAAGGGCCTGCAAGAAAAAGGGCATCAGGGCTGACTTCTGACAGTTAATTTTAGGACCTTAATACATGCCAAATTTGTCTGTTTTGCATCACTATTCCTAATGAGGCAGAGGTATCCTGCATATATAAAATAATGTCATCTGTGTATAGTCCTATAGTGTCTACTCTCTCACCCATAGTGATGCCTTTAAAGAGGGGAGACAAAATCTCAGTGCCAGCATCTCGATAGCGACCGCAAACAACAGGGCAGATAGAGGGCACCCTTGCCTGGTACCTCTTCAAAGCTGTATAGATAGGGATAGGAGACCATTGACTGAAAGGTTAGACGTGGGATCCCTAAAAAAGTATAGCAACCCATTGTTGGAATTTAGTGTCAAAGCCAAATCAGCGCAACGCAGCCATAAGAAAGGGCCATTGAGTCGAAAGCTTTTGTGTTGTCTAGCGAAGCCAGCGCACAAGACTCAGGCAGAAATTTTTTAAGTTGAGCTATTAGTTGCGTCCTACGTATGTTAATGGAGGTAGACTTTCCTGGCATGCAACAAGTTTGGTCTGGATGAATTATACTAAGAATGACTGCATTGAGATGTTTGGCCAGGATCTTTGCTAGTATTTTATAGTCAATATTCAATAAAGAAATTGGCCAATACGATGCACAGTCAGCCGGGTCCTTCTCAGGTTTAGGAATAAGGACCACCGTTGCAGAGTATATAGATAGTGACAGTCTCCCCTCTCAAAATGCTGTAGAATAGACCTGTGCCATAACCGGGCAAGATTGTCCAGGTATCTGCAATATATTTCCAAGGGTAGACGATCAGGACCCGAGGCCTTTCCCTTAGCCATAGACACTACTGCCTCCCTGGCCTCATCTTCCGTGATATCTGCCTCTAAGTCTTTCCCCTGTTCCTGAGTTAATGTAGGAAATATCAAATTGGAAAGGTATACCTCAATGTCTTGACTGGTAAATGTAAGGGTAGGGCCTTTGTACCGTCAGGACGTGTTATTTTATTCACTACAGAGCTACCCAACTGCTGTTGAGCCATATGGGCTAGTAACTGATTGGACTGGTTCCCACATTCAAAATATTTCTGCTGGGTATAGAATATTTCCTTTTTGCAGCGGCAGACATATGGTCTGAATATAAACAAGACATAAACTCCCAGTGGATAAGGTTAGAGTTATTTAAGGCTGTCAAATAAGTTGCTTCAACTGTTTGGTATTAAAGAACGTTTAATAAATGATATAGTGGACTTAAAGAGGGAGTCCCGCGAAAATTTTTTTTTTTAAAGTCAGCAGCTACAAGTACTGCAGCTGCTGACTTTTAAAATAAGGATACTCACCTGTCCCCGAATCCAGCGGTGTCAGCACCCGAGGTCGAACTGTCCCTCGGTCCTCGGCAGCTGCCCCCGCCATTCTCTGTGAGGGAATCAGGAAGTCAATCGTTGCGGCTTCACTTCCCAATTCCCTACTGCGCATGCGCGAGTCACGATGCGCGTCCTAACTGGTCCCCGCTATCTCCTGGGACCCGTGTGTGTCCCAGCAGACAACACAGGGGACAGGAAGAGGCATAGACTCCCGTGGGAGTTTTTAGTCTTTTGACTAAAATGCCATTTTAGTTTTAGTCGTATTTTAGTCATCTCAATTGTTTTAGTTTTAGTCGTATTTTAGTCGACTAAAATGGTATTAAGTTAGTCGACTAAAATGCTTTAGTCGGTTTTAGTCAACGAAATTAACACTGGTGTGTACGCTCACCTTAGAGCGTGTGACCTCACAATTAAGTTCAGTCAAATCACGCTTGTGAACCACCCCTGGGTTCAGTGTCATTAATGGAGTCCTGGGCTGCTCAGTCCTGCTGCTTACACTCCCGTGGGAGTCTATGCCGGAAGTGGGTGCAAATACCTGTCTTAGACAGGTATCTGCACCCCTCTCCCCCCTCAAAGGTGCCAAATGTGACACCGGAGGGGGGAGGGTTCCGAAAAGTGGAGGTTCAATTTTTTGTTTGAACCTCCGCTTTAAGGGCCCCTCTCAAATACGCCTGTCACAATCCCCCCGAGGAGATACAATTTATCCCTGTATCGACGCATGTTGGGGAGGGGACAGGACGGAGCAGGAGAAAGCTGATCTGTCTCAGAAAGGAGAGACACACTATTTTGGCTTTTTGGTGTTTTGTTTGGCTTTCTATAGAGTGGTGTACTGAAGCACCCAGAAAATGTGAGTACCCTGTCAGAGGTGCAGAGGTGTTATGGTTTATTAATAAAATTATTTTATAAAACGGTATCACGCTATCAAGTCCTTTTATGTTTTGTACGAGTGTGTAAGCAGCAGGACTGAGCAGCCCAGGACTCCATTACTGACACTGAACCCAGGGGTGGTTCACAAGCGTGATTTGACTGAACTTAATTGTGAGGTCACACGCTCTAAGGTGAGCGTACACACCAGTGTTAATTTCGTTGACTAAAACCGACTAAAGCATTTTAGTCGACTAACTTAATACCATTTTAGTCGACTAAAATATGACTAAAACTAAAACAATTGAGATGACTAAAATACGACTAAAACTAAAATGGCATTTTAGTCAAAAGACTAAAATGGGACTAAAACTAAAATGCCATTTTAGTCAAAAGACCAAGACTAAAACTAAATTGAAATTTGATGTAAAAATTAACACTGGTCTGTAGTGCATGTTCATACCACAATACCATAAATAATAACATTTTTCACTCCAGCAGTATATAATGGGTTTGAAAATTGTAGAGAAATGCTTAAATAATGCATTATAATTTAACTACACCCATTAGATTTTAGTTGACTAAAATGATTTTAGTCGACTAAAATGTACTGGAGATTTAGTCGACTAAATACGACTAAAACTAAAACAATTGCAGAAGACTAAAATGGGACTAAAACTAAAATGCCATTTTAGTCTTAAGACTAAGACTAAAACTAAATTGAAATTTGCTGCCGAGTGAAAACGATAACACAAGTTTTTTATCTCCAGTACAAGATGTGAATAATTTTGGAACAGACTGCAATATTTAATGATGTTACTATTTATATGGAAATTTGACATTTACTGTTTGCACACTCAGCACTTTTGATCACTATGATTAATGTGTGTGAGTGCGCTACTCTTATACCATACACCACTCATATTTGTACATTACTTTCCTATTACTGTGCAATAAAGAATTAAAAATTAAAAAATTAGAAAAAATCTCCCATAAGTATTAAATTCCACTTAACAATACCCTAAGCATAAATCACCAATCTATATATCAAAATTACTGGCATGCAAAATATATCACAAAGTCCTTGTGCAAAAAGTGCAAATTCCTCTATTAGTTGTTGTGATTACAGCTCTTAGTTTGCTGCTGTTTATCTTCTATTTTCATTTGTGACTTAGTGACACACCACCACCTTCTAGATCGGCCACTCACCAGATATTTCTTATATGATACGCCTTTGGTTCATTAATGGGATAACCACTCCACATTTTTATCGTTCCCCACCGGCTATGCTTGAGCTTTGGTTTTCCTCATGTAAAGTATATGGGCAACGATCATTGCGCAATGCGTTTAAAACTATTTATTGTTATAAAATACAAAAGTGTACACTCACATTTAAAAGTGCCCTCGAGCCGGCACTAAGCTATTCCAGCAGTTAAGGATGGGTGTCATTCGATAGCGTGGTCAGCCTGTGTGCGATGTGAGTGTCCCCGCATCCGGCTTGCGCTTCACCCCTCGTTCCCGTTCGTATCTCCACCAGCTACGGACGTTCCCGCTCACGTGGTGCAAAATCTCCCAGCAGCCTCTACGCGTTTCGCATCATAGTATGCGTCATCAGGAAGCTGCCGTATGATTGGTGCGTATCCTATTTATATTCCATATAACCGGAAATGTGATTGTCGCCATCTTAACTAAGGGTCTTTGCCCAATTTACTTTTTCTGGCTTCCTTTGTTGTATCGCCATCTTAATTGAGGGCTTTTGCCCACTTCTCGTTATCTGACTTCCTCTTCTATATTCTGAGCGTGCACACCCCGTTAATAACTACTCTTCCATTTATTAATGTTTTTAAATTATGTGTTTCTAGAGATATTACCCATCTGTATCTGCTGGAGAGGCTTTTACAACTTAGTATACAATTAAATTCAATTCACGATTCCTGTCCCGCGATCTTCTCTAACTTACAGAAATATGGAACAGCAAAATACTCCAAGTATACCTATCTGTTCCTATATAAAAAATGTAAATGCATATTTAAAATATTCAAAAAAATTCAAAAAAATTCCTTGAGCCTTATACATCATTATAATATCCCAAAACCAAGGTACAAAAAATAAAAAATATATAAAAAAATACAAGAAAATATATTTAAATAATATTAAAAAATAAAATAATAATAAAGAAATAATAAAAATAAAATAAAATAAAATAAGAAAATGAATAATAAAAATAAAAATAAAAATTGAAAGAATGAAAAAATGGAAACATGAAAAATGAAAAAATTTAAATAAAAATAAAATAAAAATAAAAATAAAAATGCACTGTAAAATTAAAATAGAAAATCACATAAAAATTCTAAATTGTGACTAAATAATATATTAATAATCTTCTAAGTAACAATTGACATCAAGTTCCACATTCAACCCCAGTGGCCTCATCGTGTCCATTTTAAATATCCAATGGGTTTCATTTCTTGACACCTCTCTTTTCATGTTAGTGTTCCTCCAGTTTTTCTCTATTTTGTCTATTCCATAGAACTTCAAACGTTGGGGGTTTCTTCCATGTATATCCCTAAAATGCTTGGATACGCTGTGATGTTTGAATCCTTTCTAATATTTCTAACATGTTCAACTATTCTTACTGACAGGGCTCTAGTTGTTCTACCCGCGTACTGCAGCCCGCAAATGCACTCCAGTACGTAGGTGACATGTGTACTACCGCATGTTATTAATTTCTCAATTTTATAGGTTTGTTTATTGGTGTTCGACACAAAGCTCATTATTTTCCTATCTTTTTTGTTGGTTAATCTGCAAGCCTTGCATTTCCCACATCTGAAAAAACCTTTTTGGTTAAAAAATGTTGACATAGTTTTGGGGGGATCTGGCACATTTTTCACTATTTTATCCCGGATCCTTCTTGCTCTTCTGTAGACAAATGTTGGTTTTGGTGGTAGTACTTTACTAAGTTGGGGATCATTACTGATTATAGGCCAATGTTTTTTTTATAATTTCCTCTAATGCTTTGTATTGTTTATTGAATCCTGTTATGAATGGTATTTTGTTGCTCTGGCTATGGGTTTTAATTTTGTTTTTTAGTATTCCTTCCCTGTCCATATTGGCCACTTTCAGGCATGCTTCCTCCAGTACATTTCTTTTGTAACCCTTATCCATAAATCTCTCTATCAATATGTCAGTCTGTTGGAAATAATCTTCTATTAGGTCACAGTTTCGTCTTATCCTGATAAACTGGCTTTTGGGAATGGCCTTCTTCCACTGAGGGTGATGACAACTCCCCACTGGTATGTACCCATTGCGATCTGTTTCTTTAAAATGTGTTCTAGTCCCTAGTTTATTCAGGTTTTTAAAAATTTCCAGGTCAAGAAAATGTATTTTTTGTTGGTTTATTGTGGCTGTATATTTAATATCATACTGGTTACAGCCAATATATTGAATAAACTGTTCTAACTGGTCCTGACTTCCCTTCCACACTATCAAAATGTCATTGATGTAGCGTTTGTATAGCAGCAAGTGTGGCCAGCATCTTCCGAAGATTTCTTCCTCCTCCCATTTACTCAGGAAGATGTTGGCCACACTCGGTGCATACTTGTTTCCCATCCCCACCCCTTTAATTTGTCTGTAATAGTTGTGGTTATGCCAGAAAAAATTATTCCCCATAGCCATTCTTAGTCCCTCCAGGATGAATCTTCTTTGTTTCAATTTCAAATCTGATAGGTTCTTCATTCCCCACGCTACAGCTGCCAGGGCGTCTGTTTGTTTTATATTAGTATACAACGACTCCACGTCCAGTGTTACCAGTAGCATGGAGTCGTCCACCTGGATATCTTTTAGATTATTAATTACATCTTTACTGTCTTTGAGGAAGGCCTTGCCCTCTCCTGCTATTGGCTGGAGGAATACATCCAAGTATTCGCCCAATCTGGAGTATACTGATTCAATGCCACTGATTATGGGCCTCCCTGGTGGTTTAGTTTTGTTCTTATGAATTTTTGGGACTTGGTATATTACTGGTATTCTCGGTGCCTCTGTCAGCAAGTTTCTACCTTCTTTTTTTGTTAACGATTTTATCTGCTATGCCCTTGTTCAAATATTCTTTCAACTTCTTTTTAAGTTCTCTATTAGGATTCTTTTTTAGGGGTTGGTATGTGCTGGTATCTGTTACTAGTCTCTCCAACTCTGTGTGGTAATCCTGTTTAGTTAGTACCACTACCCCTCCCCCCTTGTCTGCTGGTCTGATTACTATATTTTTCCTTTTTTCCAGTTTTTGTAGACCTTGCCATATCCTATCTTTATTGCACTTTTCTGGTTTGATATTCCTCATTTCCTTCTCTACTATCCTTTTAAATACCTCTATGTGTTGATTAATGTTAGATCTGGGGTTGAATGTGGACTTGTTCCTCAATCGGCTATGTGTATATCCTGTGTCATTCTGTTGGTCTTGGGGTTATCCCTTTTCTAAAAAATACGTCTTTAAATTTAATTTTCTAATGAATTTCTGTAAGTCAATAAATGCCTCAAACTGGTTGAAGGTTGTGCTAGGTGCATATTTGATTCCGCTATCCAGTACCAATAGTTCTTCCTGGGTGAATACTACGTCCGTTAGATTGAAAATCCCCTCACCTAATTTTCTCTTTTTCTTTTTGCCTCCCCCTCTACAGCCTCTCTTTCTTGTTGATTTGTACTCCCTCCAGCTTCCTGGGGGCTCCTGCCCCAGCCCCCTCTGCTGGTTTGGAATACTGGCATGGGTGGTTTGTAGGGCTCCCTCCAATCCCGCCATTCCCCCTGCCACATAGGTGGACCATAGTGTTGGCCATAGTTGTAATATCCCCTACTTCTACCCCTGTATCCTCCTCTCCAGGGTCTGGGATACTGTCCCATCGGGGGTTGGTAAGTGGGTATGTTTGCGGTATTGTTCCCTTGCTCAGGTTTCTGAATGTTCACTTTTTTCTGGTTATTACTTGGGGTATGTGCTGGCGCCCTAGTGTCTCTTCTTGTTATGTTGGCGATTGGGGTACCCGGTGTCCCACTGCTTCTTATGTCCGCAACCACATGCCTCATGTCCACCTCCTCATCTAGGGATGTGTTTGCAGAGTTAGTTATTACCTCCTCCTCTTGCCACCTGTACACTTTCCCTTCCAAATAATCTTTTTTATCCCTTTGGTATTTTTTAACCTTTTTGTTCTTAACTTCATTGTCCAATTTAGTTAGAAACACTTGTAATTTCGCCGCTCTGGTTTTATACTCACTAGTTTCTACATGTGGTAACATATTATCTTTGATATTACTAATGGTGGATTCTATCTTTTTTAGTTTAATTCTCCTTCTTTCAATTATAGTGTCAAGTAATTTATTTTCACAGCTGTTGAAGAAATCAAACCAAGTTCTTGATAAATTTTCGTCTATTATCCCATCGTTGGGGCCTAGGTCCCACCTAAGTCTTCTAGGGGTGATTTTTGCTTCTCTATACTGATCTAATGTGTTAATATCCCACCATGTTCTAATTTGTTTGTCCATTGCATTTTTTAAGTGTTTGAAATTTTGTT
Source organism: Lithobates septentrionalis (assembly GCA_037952835.1). Classification (NCBI taxonomy): domain Eukaryota; kingdom Metazoa; phylum Chordata; class Amphibia; order Anura; family Ranidae; genus Lithobates; species Lithobates septentrionalis. The sequence continues at coordinate 982,535 of JBBDGP010001157.1, read as the reverse complement.
CCAAATTCAGTACCGTGGTGTTATCATAGTTCTGGAATAGTTCACCCAAATGTAGCTTACGGTTAGCCAGGAATGAGAAAACCTCCATGTTTTTGCCCGTGAAAAAAATATATATGTGAAAACATACAAATGCAAATCAATATGTGTGTGTCACCGGCCCAAAAAATTTTCACTTAATTGCCCTTTTTAACCCCTGTTATGCCCCGTACACGCGGTCGGATTTTCCGACGGAAAATGTGTGATAGGACCTTGTTGTCGGAAATTCTGACCGTGTGTAGGCTCCATCACACATTTTCCATCGGATTTTCCGACACACAAAGTTTGAGAGCAGGCTATAAAATTTTCCAAAAAAGGAAAAGAAAGGCGCCTCTAAGTGCAGTATGTCAAATTTAATAAAGTGCACAAAGGGGTTAAAAGCACTTACAAGATTGTTGAGTGTTAAAAGACATGATAAAATCAGGAGTCCTCATCTGTGGCATGTGTCCATCCTCAGCACGGTGGTAGAGAGCAGTGTAGAGCCGTCCAGCAGCTGTAAAGCGTTCTCATGCGTGTTGGAAAGAGGAGGCAGCAGGGAAGCCTGTATTCACTGCGGGACACACAAGGCTGATGGTGTCAGTGTAGAGAAGGGGGTGGTAACGCGTTTCGGAGCATGTGCGGCTCCTTCGTCAGACCTACGCCCACACTCCTCAAGCTGGCTTATAAATGGTGAGGGGGAGGAGCAAGGGGAGGAGTGTGGGCAGATACTAAATACACAATAATAAGGGAAGTGACAGATGTATTATGAGGACGGCCAAGATGACCGTGCACTCGCAAAATGGATTATTAACGTCAGTGCTATATACAATGAAGTCCTGAAGGAATTTGACACAGGGGTACAGGGCACAGATGGCAGTGGTTAAATTAACAATAATAAATAAATAAATATACAAACATAAGGTTGACATTGAATTAATATACAGGTGTGTTACATGGTCGGCCGGGTGTCTATATGAATGTGTTATAAAGGCGGCCGGGCGTTTGTACACATGCAAATAGGGTCGTAAGTCTAATGTTGAGTTGACAATGAATAAATCTACAGCCATGTTACAAGGGCGGCCAGGCTTATATACACATGTGTTACCGGGGCAGCCAGGAATCTATGTGCATGTGTTACAAAGGCAGCCGGGCGTTTGTACACATGCAAATAAGGTAGTAAGTCTAATGTTGAATTAACAATGAATAAATAGTAAATAAATATGTAGCCGTGTTACAAGGGCAGCCGGGGAGCTATACACCTGTGTTACAGGGGCGGCCAGGCATCTGTACACATGCAAATAAAGTAATAAATCTGTTGTAAGGGGATAAAAAAAAAAAAAAGGAATAAGCGATTACTAATTATGTCTGTAACAATGATAAAACAGTGATGAATATTACTTTACTATGAATAAGTGTATAGGTGTGTTACAAGGGCGGCCGGGCGTCTATACACTAAGGACAGATAGAGGAAAATAGTGGATGCTTATACAAGTTGTACGAATTGTGCAGATTATGCCTGTAGCAATAATCTCACAGTGAGAGGTATTACTCAACTGTGTACTAGAATATAGAAGTGTTACAGGGGCGGCTGGGCGTCTATAAACTACAGAAGGATAATAGGAGGTGGTGGATACTTATACAAATAGTGCAGATTATCCCTGTAGCAATACTCTGATGATAATAGATAATAATAGACTGTAAATAAGTATGCGAGTGTGTTACAGGGGCGGCCGGGCATTTACACACCCGCAAATAAGGTCACAAATATACTATAAGGAATTAACTTATAGAAATAGGTAATAAGATGTAATGGATGCTCTACAAATAGTATTTGATTGTGACAGATATGTACATGTATAACAGGCAAACACCATGACGTATGGATATGTTAATAAGGAGGGATGAATGATAAATGAACCATAATATTACAGTCTGTATGTTAAATGTGGTATCATCTAGAGTAAGGTGCTAATTTCCAATTCTTCATTGATACCTCCAGGCGAAAGTACGTCAAGAGCGTATATCCAATAAGTCTCCCGTTGGCAGAGACGTTTAAATCTCTCTGCCGCAGGGAGAGTGGCTGGTATGGATTCGATGATCCATACTTTTAGGCCTACGGTAGATTTAGGGTGATGTTGGGTGAAATGTCGTGGGACGCTATGATGGTCTTTCCCGGCCTCGATGAATCGGCGGTGCTCTCCAAAACGCTGGCGTAGGGGGCGTATAGTTCGACCTACATAGTGGAGGCCGCAGGGGCAGGTCAGGCAGTATACTACATGGTCTGTAGAACAGGTGTAGAATTCTGAAATTTTGTATGTTTTATTTTTGAGTGAATGTTTTTTGACCATGTTGTACAAAACTGCATGTAAGGCAAAGGGGTTTGCGGCATTGATACATCCCAATCATAAAAAAGAGTTGGAGTGAAGATGACGTATTTGTTTTCTTTTTGAGTTTGCTTGGGGCAATCTTTCCCTTAATGTTAGGTGCTTTCCTATATGAAAATTTAGGTTTATTTGATATACTGTCTTTGAGATGGGGATCCTGCAGTAGTATTGGCCAATGTTTATGAACTATGTGTTCCATATTTTTGTATTTGTTATGAAATTGAGTCATGAACCGAATGTCCTTTGATGAATTCATTTTATGGGTATGAGTATCAGGATTGATGTATGTGGTGTAGGCTTGTTCGATGAGTGAAGGAGGGTAGCCTTTTTCAATGAATTTTTGTTTGAGATTTATGCTTTGTGTCTGATAGTCTGACTGCATGGTGCAATTATGTCTGAGATGGCAAAATTGACTTTTTGGAATGTTTTTTAACCAACGAGGGTGATGGCAACTAATGAAGTGCTGATAGGAATTCCCAGCAGTGGGTTTGCAATAATTTTTTGCATGGATGCGACCAGTATCATGAAATAGATCAAGGTCTAAGAATGCTAGATGTGTTTTATCGTGAACAGATGTAAAGGATAGGCCCATGTTGTTGTTATTATTACAATGGGAAACAAAAGATTCAATATCATCGGTATTAGCGTCCCAGATAATAATGATGTCATCAATATAACGACCGTAAAATATAATTTTGGCCATGAAAGGGTTATTCGCCCATATGTATCGCGTTTCCCAAAGACCCATAGTTAAGTTAGCATATGAAGGTGCAAAATTGGTTCCCATGGCAGTGCCATGGGTTTGACGGTAGTAATGGTCTTCAAATATGAAATAATTGTGAGTCAGGCAGAAGAATGTGGCATCTAGAATGAATTTAACTTGGTTTGGATGAATAGATGGGTCTTCTGACAGAAAGTGTTGTATGGCCTTCATGCCGACATTATGGGGGATGGATGTGTATAATGATTGGACATCCAGTGAGAGCCAGATGTAGTTGGGCTCCCATTGGTATGGACGTAATAATTCAAGCAGGTGTATTCCATCTTTGATATGGGATTGTAAATTGGAAACAAAAGGTTGTAGAAAAAGGTCTACATACTGGGAAAAACCACTAGTAATACTGTTCATAGAGGCAACTATGGGTCTGCCAGGGGGGTTGGTTGTGCTTTTATGTACTTTAGGTAAATGATAGAAATACGGAGTTTGATGATATTTTTTAACCAAGAATGAAGCTTCGTTTTTGGTAATTACATTATCTTTGGTGGCTTGGTTAACTAAAATTGTAGCATCAATAGTGAAACTAGGTAGGGGGTCCTCTTGCAATTTTGTATAGGTTTGTGAGTCTCCGAGTAGTTTAATGGCCTCTTTGATGTAGTCTACCCGGTTTTGCAACACAATGCTACCGCCCTTATCTGCTGATTTAATGATAACATTCTCATTGGTTTTCAATAAATTGAGGGCTAATCTTTCTGGGTATGTTAAATTGTGATTTTTATAGGGGTTGTGTTGCTGTTGGCACATCATCAATAATTCAGAGTATACCATGCGGTAAAATGTTTCAAGGCATGGGCCTTTAGATTGTGTGGGATAAAAATTAGACAGGGGACGAAGATTGGTGTGTTTAACTGCAGGAGAACAATTTAGATGTTGGGTATATAAGAGGGCATCTGATTCAGGATTATCAGGGTTAAGGAGCGGTCCAGTTCCTTCGTGATATAATTCTTCTAATATATCCAAGGCTATTTTTTCATCTAGGATACATACAAAATTTCAGAATTCTACACCTGTTCTACAGACCATGTAGTATACTGCCTGACCTGCCCCTGCGGCCTCCACTATGTAGGTTGAACTATACGCCCCCTACGCCAGCGTTTTGGAGAGCACCGCCGATTCATCGAGGTCGGGAAAGACCATCATAGCATCCCACGACATTTCACCCAACATCACCCTAAATCTACCGTAGGCCTAAAAGTATGGATCATCGAATCCATACCAGCAACTCTCCCTGCGGCAGAGAGATTTAAACGTCTCTGCCAACGGGAGACTTATTGGATATACGCTCTTGACGTACTTTCGCCTGGAGGTATCAATGAAGAATTGGAAATTAGCACCTTACTCTAGATGATACCACATTTAACATACAGACTGTAATATTATGGTTCATTTATCATTCATCCCTCCTTATTATCATATCCATACGTCATGCCTGTTATACATGTACATATCTGCCATCTGTCACAACCAAATACTATTTGTAGAGCATCCATTACATCTTATTACCTATTTCTATAAGTTAATTCCTTATAGTATATTTGTGACCTTATTTGCGGGTGTGTAAATGCCCGGCCGCCCCTGTAACACACTCGCATACTTATTTACAGTCTATTATTATCTATTATCGTCAGAGTATTGCTACAGGCATAATCTGCACTATTTGTATAAGTATCCACCACCTCCTATTATCCTTCTGTAGTTTATAGACGCCCAGCCGCCCCTGTAACACTTCTATATTCTAGTACACAGTTGAGTAATACCTCTCACCGTGAGATTATTGCTACAGGCATAATCTGCACAATTCGTACAACTTGTATAAGCATCCACTATTTTCCTCTATCTGTCCTTAGTGTATAGACGCCCGGCCGCCCTTGTAACACACCTATACACTTATTCATAGTAAAGTAATATTCATCACTGTTTTATCATTGTTACAGACATAATTAGTAATCGCTTATTCCTTTTTTTTTTTTTTATCCCCTTACAACAGATTTATTACTTTATTTGCATGTGTACAGATGCCTGGCCGCCCCTGTAACACAGGTGTATAGCTCCCCGGCTGCCCTTGTAACACGGCTACATATTTATTTACTATTTATTCATTGTTAATTCAACATTAGACTTACTACCTTATTTGCATGTGTACAAACGCCCGGCTGCCTTTGTAACACGTGCACATAGATTCCTGGCTGCCCCGGTAACACATGTGTATATACGCCTGGCCGCCCTTGTAACACGGCTGTAGATTTATTCATTGTCAACTCAACATTAGACTTACGACCCTATTTGCATGTGTACAAACGCCCAGCCACCTTTATAAGACATTCATATAGACACCCGGCCGACCATGTAACACATCTGTATATTAATTCAATGTCAACCTTATGTTTGTATATTTATTTATTTATTATTGTTAATTTAACCACTGCCATCTGTGCCCTGTACCCCTGTGTCAAATTCCTTCAGGACTTCATTGTATATAGCACTGACGTTAATAATCCATTTTGCAAGTGCGCGGTCATCTTGGCCGTCCTCATAATACATCTGTCACTTCCCTTATTATTGTGTATTTAGTATCTGCCCACACTCCTCCCCTTGCTCCTCCCCCTCACCATTTATAAGCCAGCTTGAGGAGTGTGGGCGTATGTCTGACGAAGGAGCCGCACATGCTCCGAAACGCGTTACCACCCCCTTCTCTACACTGACACCATCAGCCTTGTGTGTCCCGCAGTGAATACAGGCTTCCCTGCTGCCTCCTCTTTCCAACACGCATGAGAACGCTTTACAGCTGCTGGACGGCTCTACACTGCTCTCTACCACCGTGCTGAGGATGGACACATGCCACAGATGAGGACTCCTGATTTTATCATGTCTTTTAACACTCAACAATCTTGTAAGTGCTTTTAACCCTTTGTGCACTTTATTAAATTTGACATACTGCACTTAGAGGCGCCTTTCTTTTCCTTTTTTATATCTTCAGAGTTGCTTCTCCTCTAACCAAAGTGCTGCCAGAAGTGCCATCTCATCACTATCATCCCTCACCAGCTACCCACCTCCACCAGAGCACCCTTATCACCTCTCTATAAAATTTTCCGACAACAAAATCCGTTGTCGGAATTTCCGATCGTGTGTACACAAATCTGACGCACAAAGTGCCACGCATGCTCAGAATAAATAAGGAGATGAAAGCTATTGGCTACTGCCCCGTTTAGAGTCCCGAAATACGTGTTTTACGTCACAGCGTTCAGAGCGATCGGATTTTCCGACAACTTTGTGTGACCGTGTGTATGCAAGACAATTTTGAGCCAACATCCATCGGAAAAAATCCTAGGATTTTGTTGTCGGAATGTCTGATCAATGTCTGACCGTGTGTACGGGGCATTAGAGTTGCTGCATTCAAAAAAAACATTCAGTGGAATGGACTAAAAGTTATGATTAATGTGTGTGAGTGCGCTACTCTTAAACCATACACCACTCATATTTGTACATTACTTTCCTATTACTGTGCAATAAAGAATTAAAAATTTAAAAATGAGAAAAAATCTCCCATAAGTATTAAATTCCACTTAACAATACCCTAAGCATAAATCGCCAATCTATATATCAAAATTACTGGCATGCAAAATATATCACAAAGTCCTTGTGCAAAAAGTGTAAATTCCTCTATTAGTTGTTGTGATTACAGCTCTTAGTGTGCTGCTGTGTTTCTTCTATTTTCATTTGTGACTTAGTGACACACCACCACCTTCTAGATCGGCCACTCACCAGATATTTCTTATATGATACGCCTTTGGTTCATTAATGGGATAACCACTCCACCTTTTTATCGTTCCCCACCGGCTATGCTTGGGCTTTGGTTTTCCTCATGTAAAGTATATGGACAACGATCATTGCGCAATGCGTTTAAAACTATTTATTGTTATAAAATACAAAAGTGTACACTCACATTTAAAAGTGCCCTCGAGCCGGCACTAAGCTATTTCAGCAAGGATGGGTGTCATTCGATAGCGTGGTCACCAGCTACGGACGTTCCCGCTCACGTGGTGCAAAATCTCCCAGCAGCCTCTACGCGTTTCGCATCATAGTATGCGTCATCAGGAAGCTGCCGTATGATTGGTGCGCGTCCTATTTATATTCCATATAACCGGAAATGTGATTGTCGCCATCTTAACTAAGGGTCTTTGCCCAATTTACTTTTTCTGGCTTCCGTTGTTGTATCGCCATCTTAATTGAGGGCTTTTGCCCACTTCTCGTTATCTGACTTCCTCTTCTATATTCTGAGCGTGCACTCCCCGTTAATAACTACTCTTCCATTTATTAATGTTTTTAAATTATGTGTTTCTAGAGATATTACCCATCTGTATCTGCTGGAGAGGCTTTTACAACTTAGTATACAATTAAATTCAATTCACGATTCCTGTCCCGCGATCTTCTCTAACTTACAGAAATATGGAACAGCAAAATACTCCAAGTATACCTATCTGTTCCTATATAAAAAATGTATATGCATATTTAAAATATTCAAAAAAATTCAAAAAAATTCCTTGAGCCTTATACATCATTATAATATCTCAAAACCAAGGTACAAAAAATAAAAAATGAAAAATATATAAAAAAAATACAAGAAAATATATTTAAAAAATATTAAAAAATAAAATAAAATAATAATAAGTGGTACTAACTAAACAGGATTACCACTCAGAGTTGGAGAGACTAGTAACAGATACCAGCACATACCAACCCCTAAAAAAGAATCATAATAGAGAACTTTAAAAGAAGTTGAAAGAATATTTGAACAAGGGCATAGCAGAGAAAATCATTAACAAAAAAGAAGGTAGATACTTGTTGACAGAGGCACCGAGAATACCAGTAATATACCAAGTCCCAAAAATTCATAAGAACAAAACTAAACCACCAGGGAGGCCCATAATCAGTGGCATTGAATCAGTATACTCCAGATTGGGCAAATACTTGGATGTATTCCTCCAGCCAATAGCAGGAGAGGGCAAGGCCTTCCTCAAAGACAGTAAAGATGTAATTAATAATCTAAAAGATATCCAGGTGGACGACTCCATGCTACTGGTAACACTGGACGTGGAGTCGTTGTATACTAATATAAAACAAACAGACGCCCTGGCAGCTGTAGCGTGGGGAATGAAGAACCTATCAGATTTGAAATTGAAACAAAGAAGATTCATCCTGGAGGGACTAAGAATGGCTATGGGGAATAATTTTTTCTGGCATAACCACAACTATTACAGACAAATTAAAGGGGTAGGGATGGGAAACAAGTATGCACCGAGTGTGGCCAACATCTTCCTGAGTAAATGGGAGGAGGAAGAAATCTTCGGAAGATGCTGGCCACACTTGCTGCTATACAAACGCTACATCGATGACATTTTGATAGTGTGGAAGGGAAGTCAGGACCAGTTAGAACAGTTTATTCAATATATTGGCTGTAACCAGTATGATATTAAATATACAGCCACAATAAACCAACAAAAAATACATTTTCTTGACCTGGAAATTTTTAAAAACCTGAATAAACTAGGGACTAGAACACATTTTAAAGAAACAGATCGCAATGGGTACATACCAGTGGGGAGTTGTTATCACCCTCAGTGGAAGAAGGCCATTCCCAAAAGCCAGTTTATCAGGATAAGACGAAACTGTGACCTAATAGAAGATTATTTCCAACAGACTGACATATTGATAGAGAGATTTATGGATAAGGGTTACAAAAGAAATGTACTGGAGGAAGCATGCCTGAAAGTGGCCAATATGGACAGGGAAGGAATACTAAAAAACAAAATTAAAACCCATAGCCAGAGCAACAAAATACCATTCATAACAGGATTCAATAAACAATACAAAGCATTAGAGGAAATTATAAAAAAAACATTGGCCTATAATCAGTAATGATCCCCAACTTAGTAAAGTACTACCACCAAAACCAACATTTGTCTACAGAAGAGCAAGAAGGATCCGGGATAAAATAGTGAAAAATGTGCCAGATCCCCCCAAAACTATGTCAACATTTTTTAACCAAAAAGGTTTTTTCAGATGTGGGAAATGCAAGGCTTGCAGATTAACCAACAAAAAAGATAGGAAAATAATGAGCTTTGTGTCGAACACCAATAAACAAACCTATAAAATTGAGAAATTAATAACATGCTGTAGTACACATGTCACCTACGTACTGGAGTGCAGTTGCGGGCTGCAGTACGTGGGTAGAACAACTAGAGCCCTGTCAGTAAGAATAGGTGAACATGTTAGAAATATTAGAAAAGGATTCAAACATCACAGCGTATCCAAGCATTTTAGGGATATACATGGAAGAAACCCCCAACGTTTGAAGTTCTATGGAATAGACAAAATAGAGAAAAACTGGAGGAACACTAACATGAAAAGAGAGGTGTCAAGAAATGAAACCCATTGGATATTTAAAATGGACACGATGAGGCCACTGGGGTTGAATGTGGAACTTGATGTCAATTGTTACTTAGAAGATTATTAATATATTATTTAGTCACAATTTAGAATTTTTATGTGATTTTCTATTTTAATTTTACAGTGCATTTTTATTTTTATTTTTATTTTCATTTTTTCATTTTTTCATTTTTCATGTTTCCATTTTTTCATTCTTTCAATTTTTATTTTTATTTTTATTTTTATTATTCATTTTCTTATTTTATTTTATTTTTATTATTTCTTTAATATTAATTTATTTTTTAATATTTTTTTAATATATTTTCTTGTATTTTTTTATATATTTTAAATTTTTTATTTTTTGTACCTTGGTTTTGGGATATTATAATGATGTATAAGGCTCAAGGAATTTTTTTGAATTTTTTTGAATATTTTAAATATGCATTTACATTTTTTTATATAGGAACAGATAGGTATACTTGGAGTATTTTGCTGTTCCATATTTCTGTAAGTTAGAGAAGATCGTGGGACAGGAATCGTGAATTGAATTTAATTGTATACTAAGTTGTAAAAGCCTCTCCAGCAGATACAGATGGGTAATATCTCTAGAAACACATAATTTAAAAACATTAATAAATGGAAGATTAGTTATTAACGGGGTGTGCACGCTCAGAATATAGAAGAGGAAGTCAGATAACGAGAAGTGGGCAAAAGCCCTCAATTAAGATGGCGATACAACAAAGGAAGCCAGAAAAAGTAAATTGGGCAAAGACCCTTAGTTAAGATGGCGACAATCACATTTCCGGTTATATGGAATATAAATAGGACACGCACCAATCATACGGCAGCTTCCTGATGACGCATACTATGATGCGAAACGCGTAGAGGCTGCTGGGAAATTTTGCACCACGTGAGCGGGAACGTCCGTAGCTGGTGGATATACGAACGGGAACGAGGGGTGAAGCGCAAGCCGGATGCGGGGACACTCACATCGCACACAGGCTGACCACCAGAGGCGTTGCTAGGGGGTGGCTACTGGGGCTATAGCCCCGAATCTAGGGCCCATAGCCCCGAGTCTCTAGGGCAGGGGTCAGCAAGCCCCTGCAGAGTGATCCTGGAAAACCACCTCCCACACGCAAAAGCCAGTCTGATATTCAGCAGCTGTATATGAGAAGCTGTGCGGCTGGTTCCCGCCCACCTCCTTCACGCTGACATTGGCACTATCGATCTGTGCAGTGAGGGAGTCGGATGCCCTGGGGTCAGACAGAGTAGTAGTAAGTGGCAGCGGCAGCGGCAGTCTTTTCTCATCTGGGTCATGGCCAGGCTTCTGTATGTTGAGTGTTCATCTGTTGTTTCTGAGCACTGCTTGTAACTAAGTAGCCACGCGACTAGCTGAAGGAGAGACCATGTTGGCTGTGGATGGAGTTTTTTGAACAAGTTGGTTGTATAAGCAGGGTGTCACTACAGGGGCGGAGGGCTGCTGTGCTTAAAAATCTCGGGAGTCTGGTATTTTCCTGCCCCTGCCTAATGCAGCTCAAAGTGCACACAGGGAGGGGTCCACTCCCCCACTGCTTGCAGAGAGCATAGCGGACTGAGTGCACAAGTGACAGATAAGAGTGTTATCTCTTCCCCCCTCGGCTGAGAGGCATGAGAGCAGAGCACCTGGAGCTGTATGTCGGAGTTCTGGATGCCTTTGCCCTACAGATGGTCACTTTACTCCTAGATATTTTGCCTGTTCCAAGTCACAAAGCTCTGCATCCCTAACAAGTTTCCTGATGAAATGCTCCCCTGGGATAAGGTCAGCAAAGAAACACAGACAGTGCCAGAGCAGAAAGGAATGCTCAGGTCCAGGACAGGGGGAGAGGGGGAGGGGGGATCGGGGTGGTGGCAGCCTGGCATTGAACTACAGTGAACAGTAAAGTTGGAACAGAAGTGACAGCAGTAAAGAGAAGAGAGCTTGAAGGAGCAGGCTCTGCTGTATTCCCCCTCCTCCATCTCCCCCCTCTAGTCAGAACAGTGCTGTATTATACATTACTGCCCACTCTGTACTCTGCCCTCCCCACTTGCCCTGCACTGTGCCCCCCCGCCTGCTCTGCACCCACCTGCCCAGCCTGTACTGTACCCTAAAGCCTTCACTGCACTGTACCCTCCTGCTTTCCCCGTACTGCACCCTCCTGCCCGCCCCGCACTGTACCCTCCTGCCTTCCCCTGCACCTTCCTGCCCACCCTGTACTGTAACCTCCTGCCTTCCTTGCACTGTACCCTTCTCCCCGCCCTGCACTGTACCCTCCTGCCCGCCCTGCACTGTACCGTCCTGCCCGCCCTGCACTGTACCCTCCTGCCTGCCCTGCACCTTCCTGCCCACCCTGTACTGTACCCTCCTGCCCGCCCTGCACATACCCTCCTGCCCGCCCTGCACATACCCTCCTGCCCACCCTGCACTGTACCCTCCTGCCCGCCCTGCACTGTACCCTCCTGCCTGCCCTGCACCTTCCTGCCCACCCTGTACTGTACCCTCCTGCCCGCCCTGCACATACCTTCCTGCCCGCCCTGCACTGTACCCTCCTGCCCGCCCTGCACTGTACCCTCCTGCCCGCTCTGCACTGTACCCTCCTGCCTTCCCTGCACCTTCCTGCCCACCTTGTACTGTACCCTCCTGCCCGCCCTGCACATACGCTCCTGCCCGCCCTGCACTGTACCCTCCTGCCTGCCCTGCACCTTCCTGCCCACCCTGTACTGTACCCTCCTGCCCGCCTTGCACCCTCCTGCCTTCTCTGCACTGTTCCCCTCCTGCCCGCCCTGCACTGTGCTCTCCTGCCCACCCTGCACTGTACCCTGCTACCAACCCTGTACTGTACCCTCCTGCCCACCCTATACTGTCCCCACCTGCTCACAATGTACTGGCTTTGTGAGAAATGCTTTATATCTGGCTTTGTGAGAAATGCTTTATATCTGGCTTTGTGAGCAATGCTTTATATCTGGCTTTGTGAGAAATGCTTTATATCTGGCTTTGTGAGAAATGCTTTATATCTGGCTTTGTGAGAAATGCTTTATATCTGGCTTTGTGAGAAATGCTTTATATCTGGCTTTGTGAGAAATGCTTTATATCTGGCTTTGTGAGCAATGCTTTATAATTGGCTTTGTGTGCAATGCTTTATAATTGGCTTTGTGAGTACTGCAAAGCCAGTTTTATCAAGCATTTTTTTTTTACAAAGCCAGTTACAAAGTATTTATCACTAAGCCAGATATAATGCATTTCCTACAAAGTCAGTTATAAAAGAGTACTGCTTTATATCTGGCTTTGTGAGCAATGCTTTATAACTGGCTGCGCTATACACTGTAAAAAAAATTCCAAAACTGTGTATAAACAATAGAAGAAAAAGAATCAACAAATAATACTGGGCAATACATTTTAATGCAAATATTAATAAAGTGAATAGTGCTTAAAGTGCATATACTGTATTCAGGGGCGGACTGACCATTGAGCGATTAGGGCACTGCCCGAGGGCCCTGGGCCACTAGGGGGCCCCATCAGGGTTGCCAGCCTCAGTAAAACCAGGGACAGTATGTATAAATCTGTGTTTTTTTTACATCTGTCTGTGTATACTGTGTGTACATGTATGTGTATACTGTGTGATTGTATACTGTGTGTGTGTATACTGTGTGGCCCCATAATCTCTGATTGCCTGGGGGCCCCATAATCTCCTATTGCCCGGGGGCCCCATGAGTTATCAGTCCACCCCTGACTGTATTTAAACATATGTTTACTTATTCAAGTGCATCAACAATAGTAATTCATCAGTGAAGTCCATTCAAGATATGCAGCAAGTCAAATTCTTGTGATGGTGCTCCAATATTTTTAATGCGACAGCACATGTGTGCTTCCCCCCGCATGCAGATATGTAACAATATTATATATATATATATATATATATATATATATATATATATATATACACACACACACACACACACGTATATTATATACATATGTATGCCCACCCAAGCGTATGACTTTCTTTACTTCGCTGCTATGGGCTCTAGCCCCAGATCTTTTGTAGACCTAGCAACGCCCCTGCTGACCACGCTATCGAATGACACCCATCCTTAACTGCTGGAATATCTTAGTGCCGGCTCAAGGGCACTTTTAAATGTGAGTGTACACTTTTGTATTTTATAACAATAAATAGTTTTAAACGCATTGCGCAATGATCGTTGTCCATATACTTTACATGAGGAAAACCAAAGCTCAAGCATAGCCGGTGGGGAACGATAAAAAGGCGGAGTGGTTATCCCATTAATGAACCAAAGGCGTATCATATAAGAAATATCTGGTGAGTGGCCGATCTAGAAGGTGGTGGTGTGTCACTAAGTCACAAATGAAAATAGAAGATACACAGCAGCACACTAAGAGCTGTAATCACAACAACTAATAGAGGAATTTGCACTTTTTGCACAAGGACTTTGTGATATATTTTGCATGTCAGTAATTTTAATATATAGATTGGTGATTTATGCTTAGGGTATTGTTAAGTGGAATTTAATACTTATGGGAGATTTTTTCAAATTTTTTAATTTTTAATTCTTTATTGCACAGTAATAGGAAAGTAATGTACAAATATGAGTGGTGTATGGTATAAGAGTAGCGCACTCACACACATTAATCATAACTTTTAGTCCATTCCACTGAATGTTTTTTTTGAATGCAGCAACTCTAACAGGGGTTAAAAAGGGCAATTATGTGAAAGTTTTTTGCGCCGGTGACACACACATATTGATTTACTTTTGATCACTGGATCACTTTAAGTATATATTTTCTTGCATGTATTTGGATCACTATATTTGATACATGAAGTTTTTGATTTTATTTTGTATGAATTCTTTGGAGTTTGCACGAAAACACTTTATATATTTATTTTACCAGCACTGAGGCACTTTTTTACATTCCAACACATATGTGGATTATAAGGTTTGTGATGTTGTAATCACACGTTCTATGGTAAAAAGACTTTGTTTGCACATCAAAAATGTTTTATTTAGTGTCATTGCATCAAGGCACTCATGCTAACATCCAGATAGCGCAGCATTTCCTCTATAAATATAGCATTTGCACGGTCGTATGGGGAGTGATCAGTGTTAGCAGCTGTCCTGATTTGAGGTGTTACATATTTACAGATTTTGGGTAGCTCGCTATGTTTGGTTTTAAATCGAAAAATGATGTTCAGCACATCAGGAAATAACAATGAGATAGCATGTAATGAGATAAAATGCATGACAGTAAAACTATATATGTACCAATGAGCAAAACGGCAAGTGGTGTAACAATTGCGGACAAAAGCCAAACCATAAATAACTGATGTAGCTAGTAACTGTTGACTGATTATGTAGATAAGAATTATCAACCGGGCATTACCTGCACATTGAAACAGCATATGTGAAGGTAATTCATGGTAGTAGCCATCCCCTTAAGCTCTCACAAAATATAAAAAAGGGTACATGCTACATTGCTATTGTTAGATGAAATAAACAGTGTCAGACTGAACAGTGTCAAATGCACATAATACCCGTATTGCAGTGTGTATAATACTACCAGAGTTCAGAGCCTTCACCCTCAATGGTTAATAGGTAGACAACAGAAGCCATTTGGATAAGGAGTTCCAGGTTTGTCCAGAAGAGGGCAGCAACACACCAGTTATGACTAGAATAAGTCTGAAAACCTACTGAGAAAAATGCAATGCAGAAAAAAAAAAAAATAGTGATGAAAAAATAACCCAGTGTTAAATTGAAATGGTAGTCTGTGTAGTTCAGTATTACGTTGCTCCAAACAGTGGAAAAAGGAAATAGAAAAACTGCAGACATTCGCTGCCAGTGCATCAAAGGCATTTACTTGAAAACAAAAGAAACAAACAAAAATGGAGCATGCATGTAATAGGATTACTATCAAGTACTTTATGCAGGAAAAATGTAGATCTAGTGCAAGAAAGGTAATGGAATCTCCCCAACAACGATGATATTCCAGAATAATCTGGACAGATGCCATTTTGCATTCAACCACTCTTGAGCTGCATCAGGGGTAGTGAAGAAGAGCACAGACAACCAGCAATCACTCTCAATGGAGCAGGGAAAGCCATAGTGTAGATGATCCCACCTTCTCTCATCTTCCGTTTAACATCTGTGAATGTGGCTCTTTGCTTCTGCAATTTGATCGAGAAATCCGGAAAGATGGAGATTTGCACATTTTTAAAGTTGATCATACTTTTCTGTCGGGCCTTACGAAGCACCAGATCACGATCATTACAGTTGAGCATTCTGGCCAGCAGTGGCCTGGGAGCTGCACCAGGGATAGGGGGTTTTGCTGGGACCCTGTGAGCCCTCTCAACAGCAAAGGCAGCAGAAAACTTGGCATCAGGAAAGTTAGTTTTAAACCATGTTTCCACAAAGTCCCCTGGGTTCTGCCCTTCAGCCTTTTCAGGGAGCTCCACTAACCTGAGGTTTTTGCATCTAAGGCGATTTTCAAGGTCATCGGCTTTTTGGGAACAGAAAGAGATTTGTTTCTCTGCAGCTGTCACCCGACCAGGGAAAGAGGAGAAATCATCTTCCAAGGTGAAAATTCTCCTCTCAGTTTCTGCCACTCTCTCCCTAGCATGCTGCAAGTCATGTCTCATGAGGCCTATGTCCACTTTGATCTCCTCCATCTTGCCTGTCAGGGAGGTGCTACTGGAGGTGATCGCCTCAAGAAGCTGGGCATGTACTTCCTCCAGAATGTGCTTACTTTCAGGGTAGCTCCAGTAGCCGCCGCCGCGCTGCTCCGTGTGTGACGAGGGCTGCTGACGCCATCTTGTCTCTCCATGCGGGCAAATTCTTTAAGACGATCCGCTGATGTAAAAGGGGTAGCCTTGCTCATAATATAAGCCCGCGATGCTTGTATAATGTCTGGCCACCTCAAGGAAGCAATTTGTGGAGTGAGAGCTGCTAGTAATATGGAGGATTGATGCGGATTCTATGGGTGGATGGCAGAGCTCTCCTCAGACATTTCCAGCCATGTCGATGGTAGCCATGCCCCCTGTCCCCATCACTTTTACTCTGTCTGTCCCCATGTACTCTCTAACTGCTCCCATCTCTCTTTTTCCCTTGCTCTGTCCTTATGTCCCCATATCTGTCCCAATCTAATCCTCCTGTATCTCTAGATGGGCCCCCATGATGTGCATACAGCAGGCTGTGTGATAAGTGCAGGTAGTCAGACATGATAAAGCACTTTATGCATACCTTCCACTGAGGATCTGTGCCATTCCTGCACTGTGCCTGCTGGCCCCTCCCCGTCCACTCACTCACCTCCAGTTCACCGAGGAGTGTGCTGGACTGGAGGTGGTTCTGCTTCCACCCATGTGGGAGGGGATTCTTTGGAGAGAAGCAGAATCAGCAAGTGACTGAAATGAAAGGCCATCATCTGCCTTTCATCTGGGAGGGAGGAGAAGGGGCTGTGAGAGCCGGAGAAAGTGGAGGCAGCAGCTGAAGTTCACAGCGTCCAGCCAGGTCTGATGTGCTGTCCTGAGCAGGTGTGAGCAGGGCAACATCAGCATAAGCACTTAGGGGACCCTCAGATTCAGCCCCCTCTCTCCTGCCACAGTAAAGCCCGGCAGCAGGAGAAGGAGGAGGGAGCCCCAGCGGTGATGTCAAATGCCGCGGCCCAGGCTCCCAGAAATGTGGTATCAGGATACCTGTCAAAGACAGATATCCGCTCCCCCCCAAAAGGTGCCAAATGTGACACCGGAGGGGGAGCAGGCAAATGGGCAGGTGAAACTTTTGGGTGGAACTCTGCTTTAAGTAGGGTCCCCATTCCTCATATTCCCCTTTCCTTCTGCAAGTTCTCTTAAGTATGCAAAATTGTCTGAATGGTACATTGTGGATGCATCTTGGGTGATGATGGCGCTTGGCGTGCAAATATGAGCTGCCCGCACTAGGTTTGAAGTGTGTTCTTGAGAAGATGTTCCCGTCCACATTCACCTTCAGTTCCAAGTCCAGGAAAACTAGTGATTTGTCAACAACATGGATAAAGGTAATACCGAAGGGTTTACCATTGGTATATCTGAGGAAGTCGCTTAGTTCAGTTTCCGATCCATCCCATATGATTAAGATATCATCAATATATTGCGTATATAGCGACAAGTTAGCCCTAAAGGGGTTGTTTGCCCAGCTGAACCGGCCCTCCCAAAAACCCATGAACAAGTTGGCATAGCTGGGGGCAAACCTAGCCCCCATAGCCATGCCTCTGACTTGCCTGTAGTAATCCCCTAGAGCTAAAGAATAATGAACACCCAACTGGACCATATAGGTTGCCAACATCCCTCAAGTACAATGTAAGGAGGGTTCCCCCATATGGGTGGGACTTTAACGGCAACAACAACAAAATAAACGATTAAAAAAATTTATTGCGATTCAAACTATACACGCGAATCGAACACCCCGATGTCAAGAAGACAGGGAGGTAGAGAGTGGGTCCGGTCTCATCCACACTGATCCGCCCCCAATGCACTGACCGAAAGGGCCCACGGCCATGATCTCCAACAGATTCAGCAAAAAAGTGGAGAATGTGTCACGTACCTGGTTGGAGGCCAATATGCCGAGAGGGCTCCCCTTGCGGCTGAGTGCAGTACACCCCTGAAGTTGGGTACAGAGGGTGTAGTGCCCAGAGAAGCACAGGTTGCCAGATGGATTCCAGAGAGAAGAGCTGGTGGGCACCAAAAGGACACCGGGTAATACAGGAAACACAGCTGGGCTAAAGTCTATAAAAATCGCCGGTAATACTTGGCAAGGTGTGCACAAGGAACAGTAGTGGAAGCCAGGCCAGGGGTCAAATACAGTAGATCCGGCAAGAGGAAGAGACAGGTTGCAGAAACAGGGACAAGCCAAAGGTCTGGTATCGGGAAGCAGGCAGGAACAGGTAACTGTAGCAAAGTCCGTGATACAAGCCAGGATCAGGTACTGTAGAGGACAACAAGTCGGTAAATCAAGCCTTGGGGTCAAACCAGGAGAGCAGATCAGACAGGTCAGGAACAAGCCGGGTCACAACAGGAATCCAAATAGTAATTGCACAGAGGCTCAGGAACACAGGAAGACTGACAAACCAGCAACTGCAGACACTAGCAGACTTCCTTATATAGGCCCATGTGACCTGCTGGTAGAGATACTGGGTCCTAAAGTCCTTCTCCTGCCAGAGATGCTGGGTCCTAAAGTCCTTCTCCTGCCATAAGTGCTGGTAGAGATGCTGGGTCCTAGAGCCCTTCTCCTGCTGTTGGTTCCTTGACAACTGGCACTATTGCCAGTTCTCCTACGGCCATTTCCCTGACAGTGCCCCCCCCAAGGGGCAGCCAAGGATGCCCCAATGGGCCAATGCTTCGGGATGTCTGCTGTGAAAGTCCCGCACAAGTCCAGGAGCATGCACATTGTTTACAGGCTCCCAGGAATTTTCTTCGGGAGGGTACCCCCTCCATTTGATTAGATACTGGACTTGCCTACCCCTCCTCCGGCAATCCATAATGGCTTCGACCTCAAATTCTGTTCCCCCTTCTACCAATACTGGAGGTGAAGGTGGCTCTTCTCTTCCAGGGAAGGGACTGGGTACAGCTGGTTTAAGCAGGGAGATGTGGAACACTGGATGGATCTTGTAAGTATTGGTAGTATTAGGTAGCACCAGCTCAAAAGCCACGGATTTATCTCTCTTTTGATTTCAAAGGGACCGATAAATTTGGGTCCAAGCTTCCGGGAGGGACATGAGAGCTTGAGGTTTACTGAAGAAAGCCATACATTGTCCCCAATCTTAAAGACAGGATTCCCTCTTCTTCTTTTATCATGGAACTTTTTATAGTCCTCTTGGGCTTTTCGCATGGCCTCCTGAAGCAACTTGTAGTTGGATTGAATGAACCTTAATCGACCCTGGACAGCGTGAGAAGATTTTTCAGGTATAGTATTTGGAAGGAAGGAGGGATGGAATCCATAGTTAGCCCAGAAAGGGGACTGATTGATTGCTGCATGCAAAGGGTGGTAAGCTGAGGAAAGACACACTTCTATTGATAGAGACTTGCAGAGATCCCTCCAGAACTTGGAGGTGAACTGTACCCCACTATCGGAGACAATACTATCCGGTAATCTGACAATCTCATTAATGAACATGTTTGCTGTGTCTGAAGCGGAAGGTGTGCCAATCATCGGAAGGAAGTGTACCATTTTGGAAAGGCGGTCTACCACCACCATGATGGTGGTGCATCCCCCAGAGGGGGGCAGGTCTACTATAAAGTCCATGGATATTTATTTCCAGGGTTGTTCAGTAATGGGTAATGGCCTCAAAAGTCCCCATGGCTTGGCATTGGAACCCTTGTTGCGCTGGCAAATGGTGCAAGAGTTCACATACTTTCTGCAGTCCTGTCTTAGGCTGGCCCACCAAAATGAGCGCTGAACAAGTTCAGTGGTTCTTCGTATCCCAAAATGCCCGGCAAGTTTATGGTCATGTGACATTTTTAGAACTTGGAGTCTGACTGGCTGGGGAACAAAAATTTTATCCTAGTGCCACAAAAATCCAATTTGGTTTCTCAGTGAGGACACTTCTGATCCAGAGCACTGGGTTGAGGCTTGCTTGATTAAGGCCTTTAAGTCAGGTTGGATAAGAAAAAAATTCTGGGTGGATAGGATCGTACTTGGCTCTGTCGTTTCAGGCGTGTCCGGAAACATTCGGGAGAGTACTTCTGCTTTCCCATTCTTGGAACCTGGCCGATATGTAAGATGGAAATTGAACCTGGAGAAGAACAGAGCCCAGCGGGCTTGCCGGGGTCTTAAACGTTTGGCTGTCCTGAGGTACTCCAGGTTCTTATGGTCTGTAAAAATCATAATGGGATGAGCGGCACCCTCCAATAAGTACCTCCATTCTTCTAAGGCAGATTTAATGGCCAGAAGTTCTCTATCTTCCACATCATAATTTCTGTCTGGTGGGCTCATCTTTCGAGAGAAAAAGGCTACGGGGTGAAGGAGAGCCTTAGGTCCCTGCCGTTGGCACAGGATTGCCCCTGTAGCTACTTCAGAGGGGTCCACTTCCAACACATAAGGCAGGGTCGGGTCTGGGTGCTGTAGGATTGGTGCGGAAGTAAACAGATTCTTTAATTTGTCAAAGGCTTTCTGGGCTTCTGGAGACCACTGGAACCGGACCTTCTGGTGGGTCAACTGAGTGATGGGTGCTATGGTGGTGGAGAAATTCTTCACAAACCTCCTGTAGAAGTTGGAGAACCCCACGAAGCGCTTGAACACCTTTCTTGTTTGAAGGAGCTGGCCAGTCTAGTATTGCTTCCACCTTCTTTGGGTCCATTGCAATTCCTTCTGTGGAGATGAGACCCAGGAATTGAATAGATGTTTTTTCAAAATCACATTTGTCTGCCTTGACATATAGTCCATGTTTTCTCAAGGTTGAGAGCACCTTTTTTACGTGAATTCTATGAATCTCCAAAGAAGCAGAAAAGATAAGGATATTATCGAGGTATACGATTACAAAGTAATCAAGGAATTCCCAAAAAATGTCGTTCATTAGATGCTGGAACGTGGCTGGGGCGTTGCATAACCCGAATGGCATCACAAGGTATTCAAAGTGGCCGAACCGCTTCCGAAATGCTGGTTTCCACTCATCACCCTGACGTATGCGTACAAGGTTATAAGCGCCCCTCAGATCCAATTTAGTGAAAATCTGGGCGGTTCGGAACCTTTGAAAGAAGTTCAGGAACAAGAGGCAGTGGGTATCTGTTCTTTACAGTGATCTTATTGATTTCTCTGTAATCTACACATGGCCGCAATGCGCCATCTTTCTTCTCCACAAAGAATATACCCGCCCCAGCAGGAGAAGAAGAGGTCAGATAAAGGTTCTCGTGAATATATACTCGTAGGGTCTCCGGGAAGATTTGTCCAAACGGGATCTCGGCCCCTGGGAGCAGTTCAATTGGACATTCATAAGGCCGGTGAGGTGGGAGGACATCGGCCTTTTTCTTGTCGAAAATGTCTATAAACTCATGATAAGCTGGAGGAACATGCTGGAGATTACTGAGAGCAGGTTGCACTGCCAGACAGCTAACAGGCTTACTAGAGCTGAGAATAAAGCAATGCTGCAGGCAATATACTGATGCATTATACCATGCAGCCATGGAATTCCCAGGATGATGGGAAACATGGGGGAACATAGGACATCAAAGCGGACAAATTCTTGATGGCCAGTATCTGTAGTAGTGAAGATGGGCATGGTTTCCTGGGTGACTAGTCCAGAACTGGGCAGGGAACCATCGACCAAAAGAACCTCAAGTCTTTGCTTTTTTTCATAGAGGGGCACACCAAGTTTCTTAGCCAGAGATAAGTCCATAAAACAGCTACATGCCCTGGAATCAATGATTGCTTGTAGCCGGATCTCCCTTTCTGCCACTTGTAAGGAGATGGGAAGAACAAGGTAAGAATGGCAGGATCCAGAGACTTGGAGATATGTGGAACTTGGTGGGTAGACCTTACTGGGTCTTATGGGGCAGCTGCGTAAAAAGTGTCCCTCCGCAGTACAGGCAGAGATTGGCCTGCTGGCGGAGTTTTCTCTCCTCAAGCGTAAGGGAGGAACGGCCAGGCCAACTTGCTTTGGTTCCCTTTCTGGGATTGCAGAGCAAACAGACGTGGGTACAACAGCAGGAGAAAACTTGGGTAGCATCCATGTAGGCTGGAAGGATTGAGCACGCTCCGACCGCCGCTCCCGCAGGCGCCTGTCAAGCTGAATGGCTAGGTGAATAAGTACGTCAAGAGTGTCGGGAATAGCAACTCGAGCCAGTTCATCCTTAAGGACCTCAGGCAGTCCTTGGTGGTACTGGAACCTGAGGGCTGCCTCATTCCAGCTTGTGTTGGTGAACCATCTGCGGAAATCCACGGTATAATCTTCCACTGGGCGTTTTCCTTGCCATAGGGCAACTAAGGCAGATTCAGCGGAGGCTGCACCCTGGGGGTCATTGTACAATAGAGTCATGGCCTCAAAGAAAGTGTCCATAGTATTCAAAGCAGAGTCTTTTTGTTCCAGCAGATTATGAGCCCAGGCTTGGGGTTCCTCAGATAATAAAGAAATGATAAATCCTACTTTCACAAACTCAGAAGCAAAAGTTCTAGGTTGGAGGGCCAGGTACAGTAGGTAGGCATTCTTGAAGGCCCTGAACTTTTTCCGGTCACCGGAGAATCGTTCGGGTGTAGGTACCCGTGGTTCAGGAGGAGGCAAGGACACTGGAGCCGTGTTAGAGGAGGAAGAACTGGAGTACACAAAGGCTGGAGCAACAGGCAAATGCTGCAGCCGAACCTCCAACCGGAAGTAGACATCCTGGAGCTTCTGAACGGCTTGCGTAAGGGTGGTGACTTGTTGACACACCATCTTGAGTGGGGAAGCACCTCTGTCGGCCTCGGTCATGGCTGGTTTGTACTGTCACGTACCTGGTTGGAGGCCGATATGCCGAGGGGGCTCCCCTTGCAGCTGAGTGCAGTACATCCCTGAAGTTGGGTACAGAGGGTGTAGTGCCCAGAGAAGCACAGGTTGCCAGATGGATTCCAGAGAGAAGAGCTGGTGGGCACCAAAAGTCTATAGGAATCCTCGGTAATACTTGGTAAGGTGTTCACAAGGAACAGTAGTGGAAGCCAGGCCAGGGGTCAAACACAGTAGATCCGGCAAGAGGAAGAGGCAGGTTGCAGAAACAGGGACAAGCCAAAGGTCTGGTATCAGGAAGCAGGCAGGAACAGGTAACTGTAGCAAAGTCCATGATACCAGCCGGGATCAGGTCCTGGAGAGGCCAACAAGTCGGTAAATCAAGCCAGGGGGTCAAACCAGGAGAGCAGATCAGACAGGTCAGGAACAAGCCGGGTCACAACAGGAATCCAAATAGTAATTGCACAGAGGCTCAGGAACACAGGAAGACTGACAAACAGGCAACTGCAGACACTAGCAGACTTCCTTATATAGGCCCATGTGACCTTCTGGTAGAGATACTGGGTCCTAAAGTCCTTCTCCTGCCAGAGATGCTGGGTCCTAAAGTCCTTCTTCTGCCATAAGTGCTGGTAGAGATGCTGGGTCCTAGAGCCCTTCTCCTGCTGTTGGTTCCTTGACAACTGGCACTATTGCCAGTTCTCCTACAGCCATTTCCCTGACAGAATGACTTGTGATTTGCAAGGAAGGATGTATGGGCAATTGTTTCGGATAATTAGAGCTTACCCACAATAGCTTCATAGGATAGAGTGCAAAGCAGCAGTCCCGAATGCCAGAAATCGCTGTCCCGCTCACCGCCATTCAAAGCAGTGACTGAATCACAAGTCATTCTCCACTTTTTTGCTGAATCTGTTGGAGATCATGGCCACGTTATGCAGTGAAATCGCAGCCTGACATCTCTTACGTGGGCCCTTTCGGTCAGTGCATTTGGGGCGGATCAGTGTGGATGAGACCTCCCTGTCTTCTTGACATCGGGGTGTTTGATTCGCGTTATAGGTGCCGCCACTTCTCCAGCATTGAGATCTCTATGGTGCCCCGTTTTGGTGTGATCCTGTTCTATGACTTTTACCTGATGAAGGGACGCCTTTACAACCCCGAAACGCGTCGGACCATCTGGACAACCTATATGTATCACTACTATCAACACCATTGTTTTTAGTGGTTTTGGTATTTTTGTATTATGTACACTGTGCTCTTTTTGTATCTTTATAGTACATTGTATAGTTTAAATCCCAATAAATCTTTTTAATCGTTTATTTTTTTGTTGTTGCCGTTAAAGTCTCACCCATCTGGGGGTACCCTCCTTATTTTGTAGTAATCCCCTAGGTACCAGAGGTAGTTGTGGGTCAAGGTGAATTCTATAGAATTCATCAGAAACCTTGCTTGTAGTGGGTTTTAATTCCTCCTTTATAGGTAGTGTTCCACTGCCAGAATACCGTACTTGTGTTTTATTGATGTGTACAGAGACACCTGAATTGTGGTTGCTATGAAAAGCAGGACAAAATCTCTAGCATATGTCCCGAATCTCTCACGTAGGAGGAGAGTTCCACTACCAAGTCTTGTAGGAAGTGGTCTATATAACATCCCAAGTTGCTCATTAGACTGTCTATTCCCACTATAATAGGTCTTCTGGGGGGATCTGACAGATCTTTGTGGATCTTTGGGATGTGGTAAAAGTGCAGGGTGTGCGGGTACTGTTTGTACAGGAACTGATATTCGTTTTCAGTTATTATTTTGTTCTCTATTGCTCTCTCCAGAACTTGTTTGAGAGATGTTTTATATTCTAATAGGGGATCTCTGGAGAGTTTCTCATAGGTCGTACTGTCTCCGATCAGTCTCATCACCTCTGCCAAGTAGGCCCCTCTATCTTGGATGACTAATCCACCTCCTTTATCTGCTTGCCTTATTATTAGTCCTTCATTCTCTTTTAACTGCTTGATGGCGTCTTTGGATCTTTCATTGTTGTTTTTTATGGTATACCCTTGTTTGCTGTTGTTATTCTGTTTCCGACAAATCTGTCTGATTTCTTCGTACACCACATCGATAGAAAGTCGAGATATAGTTCCCTTTGACCCAATGAGCAAAGGAAGCTTGATTTAGGTTTGAAATCCGTAAATATTATTTCTTTATTTTCATGTTTGTACCTCTCTAGTTCTCTATTCACCTCTTCGCACGTGTTGTCAGAGTATTGAAATAATGCGCTGGAAGCTTCTTGTATATGGCAATATGCTTTACTTTCATGGAGAATTGTAGATCCTGTCTTACAGCATGGAAACAGGAACTGAATAACAAACAAGTGCATATAACATAATAAGGAATGTACCGTATTTTCTGCGCCATAAGATGCACTTTTTTTCCCCCAGAAATATGGGGAAAAATGTCTCTGCGTCTTATGGTGCGAATATACCACAGGCACCGCCCCCCACTGGCACCGCCGCCAATGGCACCACCCCCCCCGACACCAACGGCAACGTTCTCCGCTGTCACCGCCGGAGTAGAGACAGGAGAGAGGAGGACAGACATCCATACCCCCCGTGGGCGCCAGGCGATCTCCCGGCTGGGCCTGACACTGTTCCTGAGACAGAAGACAGAGCATTCGGCTGCTCGGGCTGCTCTGTCTTCTGTCAGGCAGATGAGATAACATCAGGTCAGTCTGCATTTATGGCAATGGTCACTCTGCATGTCACTCTGCATTTATGGGAATGGTCACTCTGCATTTATGGCAATGATCACTCTGCATGTCACTCTGCATTTATGGCAATGTTCACTCTGCATGTCACTCTACATTTACGGCAATGGTCACTCTGCTTGTCACTCGGCATTTACGGCAATGGTCACTCTGCATTTATGGCAATGGTTACTCTGCATGTCACTCTGCATTTACAGCAATGGTCACTCTGCATTTATGACAATGGTCACTCTGCATGTCACTCTGCATTTATGGCAATGGTCACTCTGCATGTCACTCTGCATTTATGGCAATGGTCACTCTGCATTTATGGCAATGGTCACTCTTCATTTATGGCAATGGTTAATCTGCGTTTATGGCACT
Source organism: Lithobates septentrionalis (assembly GCA_037952835.1). Classification (NCBI taxonomy): domain Eukaryota; kingdom Metazoa; phylum Chordata; class Amphibia; order Anura; family Ranidae; genus Lithobates; species Lithobates septentrionalis. Next base: position 956,355 of record JBBDGP010001157.1, on the reverse strand, counting down.
GGTCAGTCTGCGTTTATGGCACTGGTCAGGCTGCATTTCATAGGCACTGGAACATATTTTACTAAACCATTTGGTTCAGAATATTTTTTTTCTTGTTTTCCTCCTCTAAAACCTAGGTGCGTCTTATGGTCAGGAGCGTCTTATGGAGCGAAAAATACGGTACTCCCTCTGAGTACATTACTATAGAATACACAGTATAACACTGCAGCGCCACCTACTGCATAGACAGCTATAATGCATACAGTATATAGTTACATCATAAAGCACCTTTGCAATACTTGTTGTTGTTCTTCCAACACCCCTTCTCAACAGCATGTGCTTTGTCAAATTACATTCAGCTTCTTCTGGCTTACCGCTTTGTGTCACTTTAAAGGTGCCACTCCATGATGTGTCTTCTATTTAATTTGTGATTGCTTTGACTCTTTTTGTGGACAGCTCTAGCTTTCGCTGCTCGGCTTTCCAGATAGAACAGTCCTTTTTTTTAAGTGACCAATCCTTTTACAGCGAAAACAGGCTCTGCTTTCTTTATTGTGCTTTGTGCCTTTGTACATCTTAAGAGCTTTGTCATCATGGTGCATAATTTCTTTTCCTTATGTCATAGTCATCAATTAATTTTCCTTTGGCATATTCCAGTGTCAGCTCCAGCTCAGGTCTGATTTCTAAAGCGTTAATAAGAGCAGTATATGTCTCTGGAAGGCTGCAGAGAAGTAGGGAAACAATATGGTTATCTTTGATGTCCTCTCCAATTGCACATAGCTGCTCTATTATTTCTAGCATAGCTTTGATGTGGTCACACATTTGCTGGCCTTCTTCTAGTCTCATCTTATATAGTTTTCTTAGTAAAAACAGCTTACTGTTGAGGCTTGAATGCTCATGCAGTTTTTGTAATTAAGTCCACATACCTTTGGCCGTTTTCTCTGTTCTTATGTGGATGAGCTGGTCATCTTCCACTAGTAAGCTTATAGTCGCTTTTGCCTGTCTATCCTTCCTGCCCCAGTCCTCTGTCTCTCTGTTTGTGGGTCTGTCTGTATTTAGCACTTGCCACAATTCGTCCTTACTGAGATGCATTTCTAGCTTAAACTTCCACAGCTGGTAATTGGCATTGTTCAGCTTTGCAATTGCAAACGTCACATCTGAACTGCTTGCCATCTTTCAGTAGCTTGTGTACAGTACTCACTGACTTGCAGAATTCTTTGCTCCAGTGCCTGCTGGGTGCCTAGATCCATCACCTGTTGTCAGAGTATTGAAATAATGCGCTGGAAGCTTCTTGTATACAGCAATAAGCTTTACTTTCATGGAGAATTTCAGATCATGTCTTACAGCATGGAAACAGGAACTGAATTACAAACAAGTGCATATAACACAAAAAGGAAGGTACTTCCTCTGATTACGTTACCATATAATACACAGTATAGCACTGCAGCGCCACCTGCTGCATAGACAGCTAGAATGCATACAGTATATAGTTACATCATAAAGAAAATTTGCATTACTTGTTGTTCTTCCAACAGCGTGCTCCCTCCTGGTAGAGGCTCTCCAGGATGTGACAGTCTGCATCATCATCCTTAACCTCTATATTGAGTCAGTGATCAGTGGGCATGATCCTTTCCTTTGGCCGGTCTTTATTAAGAGCAAAGTATCTCTTGACCGTAAAATTTCGGACATATTTATTCAAACCTACAAACAACTCCAACAATTCCAGCTCTCTTTTGTCGAACGCTGAGCTGGACAAATTGTGGATTTTGATTGTTGAGTGTGCAGGGATTAGTCACTGGTTGTTAGGACACCGGTGGCCACAGGCTCCATAACAACCAATGACTTAGCTGACAGCAGGGATGAGTTTCAGAAGTAAAATCCTGCACTTAATTTTATCCAAATCGCTCCAATTTGCACTGGTGTAAACCTAGGCTAAAACTGAGAGAACTGAGCACATGACCGCTGATTGCTCAATTCAGGGTCTTCTCGAAGTGGAGAGCTGCAACTGTCCGCTCTGCCCCTCCGGCGCTCTCCGGAGCACCGGGCTAGAGATGGGGTGGAGCCAGCTGTCAGTCAGCTGGGTGGAACCCAAGAATATGGTCAGGATTAGGGATGAGTTACGTGTTCGAGTCGAACCCATGTTCGACTCGAACATCGCGTGTTCGGTCGTTCGCCGAATTACGAACGATATGGGCCATTCGCGCCACTCGAATTTGCATCGCAGTGCATGGCTGGCTAATGATTGGCCAAGCATGCACTATGACCCGCATGCTTGGCCAATCGCAGCGCCGTCTGAACAGAGAGCTGTAATTGGCCAAAGCCAATGAGGCTTTGGCCAATTATGGCTCAGGGGGTTTAGTACATGCCCCACACTATTTAAGCCCCCTGCACAGCCTTATATATATATATATATATAGAGAGAGAGACACAGACAGTGTCATTTGATTTAAGTTAGATAGAGTAGGCAGGTCGAGCCAGTTAGCTGCAGTTACAGTGTATTGTGTATATATATGCATCCCAGGTGTTGTGTATGCATATACACAGTGTATATATATATATACACTGTATTCAGTTTAGCTAGATCCTGTTCTTCTCTTCCTAATATACTGACAGGCAGGCAGGTGTTTTTACAGTATTTCCAGCTACTGTACTGTGTATCCTGCACAGTCTCACCTACAGTATAGCAACCTGCAGCCAGGTGCTTGTGTAGGCTCAGCGTGTGTCACCAAATTGCAGCATGTGTCACCAAATTGCAGCGTGTCACCAAATTGCAGCAGCATGTGTCACCAGATTGCAGCGTGTGTCACCAGATTGCATCATGTGTCACCAGATTGCAGCGTGTGTCACCAGATTGCAGCCTGTGTCACCATCAAACCCCCCTCCCCCGGTTACTTACCTTGCTGTGTGTGTTGTCCTCTCCACCGGTGTCTCCTGGAGAGCTCCATTGTTCTCATACTTCCTGCTTCTCTCTCCTGGGCGCAATTGGAGAGAAACAGGAAGTGACATCATACTCAGATGTCAATCAAAGAAAGCACCGCAAGGCGGGCTAAACGCCCGCAAATAAAGCGCCACGTATGCAATCTTGTGATTGCATAGACGTGGCACTTCCCATAAGCGCACTGTGTCCGGTGTTGCACTGTATCCGGCGTCCGAACACAGTGCACTTAAGGACCTTTTTGTGTATTTTTTTTTTAAAGGGCCAGCTTTAAAAAAAAAAATTTTGACATTTTTTTTCGAGACTGCCTGGAGAGGGGGGGGGGGGGGGGGCGGCGCCCAGGCGCCCCCTATGGACGGGCCGCCACTGCTGCACGGTCTCACCTACAGTATAGCAACCTGCAGCCAGGTGCTTGTGTAGGCTCATTGAAGTATTTCCAGCTACTGTACTGTGTACCTTGCACAGTCTCACCTACAGAATAGCTACCTGCAGCCAGGTGCTTGTGTAGGCTCATTGAAGTATTTCCAGCTACTGTATTGTGTACCTTGCACAGTCTCACCTACAGTATAGCAACCTGCAGCCAGGTGCTTGTGTAGGCTCATTGATTTATTTCCAGCTACTGTACTGTGTACCCTGCACAGTCTTGCCTACAGTATAGCAACCTGCAGCCAGGTGCTTGTGTAGGCTCATTGAAGTATTTCCAGCTACTGTACTGTGTACCGTGCACAGTCTCACCTACAGTATAGCTACTTGCAGCCAGGTGCTTGTGTAGGCTCATTGAAGTATTTCCAGCTACTGTACTGTGTACCCTGCACAGTCTCACCTACAGTATAGCAACCTGCAGCCAGGTGCTTGTGTAGGCTCATTGATTTATTTCCAGCTACTGTACTGTGTACCCTGCACAGTCTTGCCTACAGTATAGCAACCTGCAGCCAGGTGCTTGTGTAGGCTCATTGAAGTATTTCCAGCTACTGTACTGTGTACCGTGCACAGTCTCACCTACAGTATAGCTACTTGCAGCCAGGTGCTTGTGTAGGCTCATTGAAGTATTTCCAGCTACTGTACTGTGTACCCTGCACAGTCTCACCTACAGTATAGCAACCTGCAGCCAGGTGCTTGTGTAGGCTCATTGAAGTATTTCCAGCTACTGTACTGTGTACCCTGCACAGTCTCAACTACAGTAAAGCTACATGCAGCCAGGTGCTTGTGTAGGCTCATTAAAGTATTTCCAGTTACTGTACTGTGTACCCCGCACAGTCTCACCTACACTATAGCTAACTGCAGCCAGGTGCTTGTGTAGGCTCATTGAAGTTTTTCCAGCTACTGTACTGTGTACCCTGCTCAGTCTCACCTACAGTAATGCAACCTGCAGCCAGGTGCTTGTGTAGGCTCATTGAAGTATTTCCACCTACTGTACTGTATACCCTGCACAGTCTCGCCTACAGTATAGCAACCTGCAGCCAGGTGCTTGTGTAGCCTTATTGATTTATTTCCAGCTACTGTACTGTGTACCCTGCACAGTCTCGCCTACAGTATAGCAACCTGCAGCCAGGTGCTTGTGTAGGCTCATTGAAGTATTTCCAGCTACTGTACTGTGTACCCTGCACAGTCTCACCTACAGTATAGCAACCTGCAGCCAGGTGCTTGTGTAGGCTCATTGAAGTATTTCCAGCTACTGTACTGTGTACCCTGCACAGTCTCAACTACAGTAAAGCTACATGCAGCCAGGGGCTTGTGTAGGCTCATTAAAGTATTTCCAGCTACTGTACTGTGTACCCCGCACAGTCTCACCTACACTATAGCTAACTGCAGCCAGGTGCTTGTGTAGACTCATTGAAGTATTTCTAGCTACTGTACTGTGTACCCTGCTCAGTCTCACCTACAGTATAGCAACCTGCAGCCAGGTGCTTGTGTAGGCTCATTGAAGTATTTCCAACTACTGTACTGTGTACCCTGCACAGTCTCACCTACAGTAAAGCTACCTGCAGCCAGGTGCTTGCGTAGGCTCATTGAAGTATTTCCAGCTACTGTATTGTGTACCCTGCACAGTCTCACCTACAGTATAGCAACCTGCAGCCAGGTGCTTGTGTAGGCTCATTGAAGTATTTCCAGCTACTGTACTGTGTACCCTGCACAGTTTTACCTACAGTATAGCTACCTGCAGCCAGGTGCTTGTGTAGGCTCATTGAAGTATTTCCAGCTACTGTATTGTGTACCCTGCACAGTCTCACCTACAGTATAGCAACCTGCAGCCAGGTGCTTGTGTAGGCTCATTGATTTATTTCCAGCTACTGTACTGTGTACCCTGCACAATCTCGCCTACAGTATAGCTACCTGCAGCCAGGTGCTTGTGTAGTCTCATTGAAGTATTTCCAGTTACTGTACTGTGTACCCCGCACAGTCTCGCCTACAGTATAGCAACCTGCAGCCAGGTGCTTGTGTAGGCTCATTGAAGTATTTTCAGCTACTGTACTGTGTACCCCACACAGTCTCACCTACAGTATATCAACCTGCAGCCAGGTGCTTGTGTAGGCTCATTGAAGTATTTCCAGCTACTGTATTGTGTACCCTGCACAGTCTCACCTATAGTATAGCTACCTGCAGTCAGGTGCTTGTGTAGGCTCATTGAAGTATTTCCAGCTACTGTACTGTGTACCCTGCACAGTCTCACCTATAGTATAGCAACCTGCAGCCAGGTGCTTGTGTAATCTCATTGAAGTATTACCAGATACTGTACTGTGTACCCTGCACAGTCTCACCTATAGTATAGCTACCTGCAGCCAGGTGCTTGTGTAGGCTCATTGAAGTATTTCCAGCCAATAGTATTTCTGAAAGGCCAACAAGGAGAGGCAGACAGTCACAAGCCAATAAAAGAGGGCAAGCATGCTCTGTGTCTAGAGGCAACAGTGCTGGTCGTGGACACGGTGCCTCCTCATCAGCAGCCATGGGACACGCTTGGCCTTTTTTTCGGCAGCTGGCCGTGTTGAGCCGCAACATGCGGAAAACTTGGTCGAGTGGATGACCAAGCCGTCCTTATCCTCCTCATCCTCTCTCACCCAGGCTCAGGGTACTTTGTCTGGCAAAGCAGCTGCCAATGCAGCCTCTTCCCTTGGCTCAATGGCAATCAGTGACTCCTTCCCTAGCCCCACCATGTCCTCCTGAGGAGTCCCTCAAACTGTTTGACCACAGTGGGTACATGCTCCAGGAGGATGCCCAGCGTTTTGAAGGCTCTGATGATGATGATACTGAGCTAGATGAAGGCAGTAACGTGAGCACAGACAGAGGGGATGCCCAAGAGGGACAGCAATCTGGCAGTCATGTTCCCCCTGCTGCAGCATACTGCCAGGTTTGCTCCAGTGATGAGGAGGGAGGGGATGATGAGGTCACTGACTCAACGTGGGTGCCTGATAGGAGAGAGGAGGAGGAGGAGGCACATCAACAACGAGGCAGGATGCCCTCCAGGGGCCAGCCTAAGGGCAGCACACTGACTGCATCACACCACAGAGCTCCGCATGTGCAGGGCGCTGCTGTCCCTGCGCGTTATTTCAAAAGTTCTTTGGTGTGGGCCTTTTTTGAGACGAGTGCATCAGATCGCACCGCTGCTATTTGCAACATACGTCTCAAGCGTATCTCGCGTGGCCAAAACATCTCCGGCTTGGGCACCACATGCTTGACCAGACATATGTTGAACTGCCATGCAGTTCGTTGACAAGCATACCTAAAAGACCCACACCAAAGAACAAAGAGGACCTCTCCTTGCTCCTTATCAGCTGGGATTTCCAACCCCACTATACCTTCAGTCCTCTCTGAGACTTGCACTGAGAGGAATGAAGGTGTAGAATTAGGTGTATCACAGCCAAGTACTTGCGGGCAATCTGCTACACCGAACTCAGATTGTACCAGGCAAATTTCCCTGCCCCAGCTGCTGCACTGCAGAAAGAAGTTCGCTCCCAGCCATCCACATGCCCAGCGCTTGAATGCTAGCTTGGCAAAATTGCTAGCACTTCATCTGCTACCTTTTCAGTTGGTAGACTCTGCCCACTTTCGTGAATTTGTGGAATGTGCGGTTCCTCAGTGGCAGGTTCCCAAACGCCACTTTTTCTCGGCTCTCTTTTGGCATGTGGAAGGCAATGTCTTGGCCTCGCTGGACAGGGCTGGTCAGCAGTAAGGTGCATATTATCGCTGACTCATGGTCCAGCAGGCATGGACAGAGACGTTACCTAATTTTCACTGTGCATTGGGTGACTCTGCTGGCAGCTGGGAAGGATGCAGGACAAGGTGCAGTAGTGTTGGAGGTTGTTCCACCACCATGCCTCCAAAATGCCACTACTGGTGATTCTGACACACCTCTCTCCTCCACCCCCTCCTCTTCTTCTTCCTCCATGGCCTCTTCCTGTGCTTTGTCCTCGGAACCAGCGGTGCTCCGTAGGCGTTCAAGGGGCTACGCAAGTACGCAGGCCAAAAGATGCAATGCGGTGCTTGAGCTGGTGTGCTTGGGGGACAGGAGCCACACTGGGGCAGAGATTCTGTGAGCTCTGCAGGGGCAGGTACAGAGGTGGTTGACGCCACACCAACTTAAGGCAGGAATGGTGGTTTGCGACAATGGCACCAACCTGCTCTCCGACCTCCGACAGGGACAAATGACCCATGTGCCCTGTTTGGCTCACGTCCTTAACTTGGTGGTGCAGCAGTTCTTGGGCAGGTACCCGGGCTTACAGGATGTCCTGAGGCAGGCCAGGAAAGTCTGTGTGCATTTCTGCTGGTCATATAATGCCAGTGCTCGGCTGGCAGACCTCCAAAAGGAATTTAACCTGCCCAAGAACTGCCTAATCTGTGACATGCCCACCAGGTGGAACTCAACGTTGGCCCTGTTGCACACGCAGCAGAGGACCATCAACGAGTACCTGTGCGACTATGGCACCAGGACAGGGTCAGGGGAGCTTGTTTTTTTTTCCCACGCCAGTGGGCCATGATCAGGGATGCATGCACTGTCCTGTCGCCATTTATGGAGGCCATGAGGATGGTGAGCAGTAACAGTGCATGCATCAGTGACATTGTCCCCCTTGTCCACCTGTTGGAGCACACGCTGCATGGAATAATGGACAGGGCACTTGAGGCAGAACAGAGGCAGGAACAGGAGGACTTCCATAGCTCTCAAGGCCCCCTTTATCCAGACAGTGTTCCTGCGTGCCCGCCGATCACACAGGAAAAGGACGAGGAGGAGGAGGATTGTGTCAGCATGGAGGTGGAGCCTGGGACTCAGCATCAGCAGCAGTCTTTAAGGGATCATTTACAGTCCCAAGAAACCCATGGACTTGTACGTGGCTGGGAGGAGGTGGCTGCGGATCATGTCGTCCTTAGTGACCCAGAGGACTCCAGACCGTATGCCTCAGCAAACCTACGCTGCATGGCTTCCCTGATCCTGCAAAGCCTGCAGAAGTATCCTCGTATTCGTGGTATCAAGGAGAGGGATCAATACTGGTTGGCAACCCGTCTTGATCCACGTTACAAGGGTAAGGTTGAGGACCTTATCTTGCCGTCACAGAGGGAGCAGAGGATGAAACATCTTCGGGAGGCCTTGCAGAAAGGTCTGTGCAACGCGTTCCCAGAGACTGGGAGGTTACAAACTCCTGTTCCTGGACAACGTGTTGCTGAGGCTTCGGTCAGTCAAAGAAGGAGCGGTGGAGAAGGTGGCCATCTGACCGATGCGTTCAGACAATTTTTTAGTCCGCAGCCCCAAGGTATGATCGGTTCCAGCAACCATCGCCAGCGTCTGTTTTACATGGTGCAGGAATACCTAGGGGCAAGATCTGACTTGGACACCTCTGGGTTACTGGGTCTTGAGGATGGATCACTGGCCAGAGCTTGCACAGTATGCAATTGAGCTACTGGCCTGTCCTGCATCCAGCGTTCTTTCGGAACGCACATTCAGTGCTGCTGGAGGCTTGATAACCGATCACAGGGTGCGTCTGTCTACCGACTCGGTCGATCGACTGGCCTTCATAAAAATGAATCAGTCTTGGATCACCACCAGCTACCAAGCACCTGATGCTGATGTAACCGAATAATTTTTTTTGAAATGTCAGATCCCTTCAAAGACTGCCTATGCTGATGCTGAGTGACTATCCTGTTATGCTGAGTAATTATCCTCTTCCTCCTCAATGATCATGCTGATAGCTTGTAAGAACATTTTTAGTTCTGGGAGCCGCCACCAGTGTCTAAGGCCCAATTTTTCAGCACCTGTTTAACAGGGGCGTGTAATTACAATTTTTGATGCAATTCTTTGCAGCAGGGCTAGTTCCTGCGCTCAAACTAGAGTATCTGTGAGGGGTTGCAGTGTTGTGGCACCAGCACCAGTGCCTAAGGCCCAATTTTTCAGCCCCTGTTTAACAGGGGCGTGTGATTACAATTTTTGATGCAATTCTTTGCAGCAGGGCTAGTTCCTGAGCTCCAACTAGAGTATCTGTGAGGGGTTGCAGTGTTGTGGCACCAGCACCAGTGCCTAAGGCCCAATTTTTCAGCCCCTGTTTAACAGGGGAGTGTGATTACAATTTTTGATGCAATTCTTTGCAGCAGGGCTAGTTCCTGCTCTCCAACTAGAGTATCTGTGAGGGGTTGCAGTGTTGTGGCACCAGTACCTAAGGCCCAATTTTTCAGCCCCTGTTTAACAGGGGCGTGTAATTACAATTTTTGATGCAATTCTTTGCAGCAGGGCTCGTTCCTGCACTCCGACTAGAGTATCTGTGAGGGGTTGCAGTGTTGTGGCACCAGCACCAGTGCCTAAGGCCCAATTTTTCAGCCCCTGTTCAACAGGGACATGTAATTAGATTTCTTGATCTAATATTTCACAGCAGGGCCCGTTTCTGCGCCCACCAAGAGTAACTGTGAGGACTTACAGTGTTGTGGCACCAGCACCACCACCATCACCAAAGACCCAATTTTTCTGCCCCTGTTCAACAGGGGCATGTAATTACAATTCTTGATCTAATATTTCACAGCAGGGCCCTGTGAGGGCTAATGCCCCGTACACACGGTCGGACTTTGTTCGGACATTCCGACAACAAAATCCTAGGATTTTTTCCGACGGATGTTGGGTCAAACTTGTCTTCCATACACACGGTCACACAAAGTTGTCAGAAAATCTGATCGTTCTAAACGCGGTGACGTAAAACACGTACTTCGGGACTATAAACGGGGCAGTGGCCAATAGCTTTCATCTCTTTATTTATTCTGAGCATGCGTGGCACTTTGTCCATCGGATTTGTGTACACACGATCGGAATTTCCGACAACGGATTTTGTTGTCGGAAAATTTTATAGCCTGCTCTCAAACTTTGTGTGTCGGAAAATCCGATGGAAAATGTGTGATGGAGCCTACACACGGTCGGAATTTCCGACAACAAGGTCCTATCACACATTTTGCGTCGGAAAATCCAACCGTGTGTACGGGGCATTACAGTGTTGTTGCAACACCAACACCTAAGGCCCAAATTTCTGCTGAGTATATAGGGCAGGCCCCTACTTTCAAACATCCAACTTACAAACGACTCCTACTTGCAAACGGAAGGAGACAACAGGAAGTGAGATGAAATCTACCCCTAGGAAGGGAAATTCTCTCCTATTGGAAAAACGTTTCTCCCTTCCACTGATGCTTTATCACCAATCCTTGTTTCACTAAAAACCCCAAATTTTCAAAAAACATTTGTCATTGGGACAAAAAGTGAGGTAAAATCTTCTGAGGGGGAGCACAGACAGCAAAATAAATGTCACAGGGGTGGTAACCCTTCCCTATGTTTTCCCAAAAAGCTTAAAATAGATTTTTTTGCTGGAGCTAAACACGGTAAAAATTTACCAGTTCAAAATTACAAACAGATTCTACTTAACAACAAACCTACAGTCCCTGTCTTGTTTGCACCGCCTGTATACTGCTGTTCAGAGTATATAGGGCCTGGTGGCCCCACACCTTTCCTTTTTTTAATTTGGGTGCCCCCCCTCGGATCCCACCCAGGACCACCAGGGAAGCCGCTCAGGACCACCAGGGAAGCCGCCCAGGACCACCAGGGAAACCAGCCACACTGGACCACCAGGTATGCCCCCTAGACCCCCAGGGAAATACTAATCAGTGCAAATGCAGCTGCCAATCAATGCCCAGGCAGCTGCCAATCAGTGCCCACTCCAATGCCTACCACTGCCAGTGCCACCAGGGATGCCTATCAGTGCCGCGTATCAGTGCCCATCAGTGCCGCCTATCAGTGCCCAGCAGTGCCGCCTATCAGTGCCCATCAGTGCCACCCATAAGAACCCATCTTTGCAGCCTTTAAGTGCCCATCAGTGTCGCCTGTCAGTGCCCATCAGTGCCCCCCAGTGCCATCCATGAGTGCCCATCAGTGCCGCCTATCAATGCCCATCAGTGCTGCATATCAGTGCCACCCATCAGTGCCGCCTATCAGTGAACGCATATCAGTGCCCATCGTCTGTGCCCATTAGTGCCCGCTCATTGGTGCCACCTCATCGCTGCCACCTTATCAGTGCCTGTCAGTACCGCCTTATCAGTGCCCATCAGTGAAAGAGAAAATTTACTTATTTACAAATTTTTTAAACAGAAACAAAAGCAAAACTTTTATTTTTTTCAAAATTTTCGGTCTTTTTTTATTTGTTTTGCAAAAAATAAAAACCCCAGAGGTGATCAAATACCACCAAAAGAAAGCTCTATTTGTGGGAACAAAATGATAAAAATTTAGTTTGGGTACAGTGTAGCATGACCACGCAATTGTCATTCAAAATGCGACAGCGCTGAAAGCTGAAAATTGGTCTGGGCAGGAAGGTGTCTAATGCCTCGTTTCAACCGAGCGGATCGGTTCGGTACGGTACGCTATTTTGGGTGTTTCCATTATGAAAGCGGCCCATACAACCGAACCGAACCGTTCCATTCAGGGTCCTGCTTCAGATGTGGGGCCATAGAAAATGGAACGGTTCGGTTAGGGCGGAGCTACGATACTTTACACTGATTGGTGGACGTGTGACGCCATGACGGCATTTTTTCTAAACCCACGTATGGCCCCTGTCGGTCCCACCTGCAGTGGAAACGCTCGCCTGAATAGGCCGGACCATTCTAGGCCGTCCAAACCGATCCGACCCGAACTGATCCACTCGGTGGAAACGAGGCATAAGTGCCCTGTATTGAAGTGGTTAAATTACTTTTATTCCTTTAAAAATGTCATTTTGTGCAGGGACTGTTCTAAGCACTGGAGACATGTGCCACTTTACAGGCATACTATAGACACCCCCCAGGTACAATATTTAAAGGAATATTTTACTTTTTTTTTTTTTACTTTATGCATCATTAAAATCACTGCTCCCGAAAAAACGGCCGTTTTTAAAACTTTTTTTGCATTGATATATGTACCCTGGGGCAGGACCCGGGGTCCCCAAACCCTTTCTAGGACAATACCATGCAAATTAGCCTTTAAAATTAGCACTTTTGATTTTGAACGTTCGAGTCCCATAGACATCAATAGGGTTCTAACGTTCGTGCAAATTTTCAGTCCGTTCGCAGGTTCTGGTGCGAACCGAACCGGGGGGTGTTCGGCTCATCCCTGTTTAGGATGTTTCCAGAGCCCGGAGCAGCTCTGTGACATCAGCTTTAGCCCACTGTTGGCTGATTCTGGATCACAGGTAAGTAAGCCCAAGTAAGTTTACTCCTGTGACCCACTAGAGAAGTCTGACCAAAACAGCTTTGGCCATACTTCTCTTTTAATAAGCAAAAGGAAAGTGTGAAATACTTACCTTTGACCAATTGTTCTTTTAACCACTTAAGGACCGAGCCTCTTTCTGAGATTTGTTGTTTACAAGTTAAAAACAGTTTTTTTTGCTAGAAAATTATCCCCCAAACATACTTTTTTTTTTCTAACACCCTAGAGAATAAAATGGAGGTCATTGCAATACTTTCTGTCACACCGTATTTGCGCAGCGGTCTTACAAGCGCACTTTTTTTAGAAAAAATAGACTTTTTTGAATTAAAAATTAGACAACAGTAAAGTTAGCCCAATTTTTTTAATACTGTGAAAGATAATGTTACGCTGAGTAAATTGATACCCAACATGTCATGCTTTAAAATTGCGCCCGCACGTGGAATGGTGACAAACTTTTACCTTTAAAAATCTCCATAGGCGACGTTTAAAAAATTCTACAGGTTGCATATTTTGAGTTACAGAGGAGGTCTAGGGCTAGAATTATTGCTCTCGCTCTACCAATCACATCGATACCTCACATGTGTGGTTTGAACACCGTTTTCATATGCGGGCGCTACTCACGTATGCGTTCGCTTCTGCACGCGAGCTCGGCGGGATGGCGCGTTTAAAATTGTTTTTTTTCTTATTTATTTTATATTTTATTTTTTATTTTTACACTGTTCTTAGAAAAAAAAAAAGTGTCACTTTTATTCCTATTACACGGAATGTAAACTTCCCTTGTAATAGAAAAAAAGCACGACAGGACCTCCTAAATATGAGATCTGGGGTCAAAAAGACCTCAGATCTAATTTTTACACTAAAATGCAATAAAAAAAAAAAAATTGTCATTTGAAAAAAAATAAAATAAAATGGCCCTTTAAGAGCTATGGGCGGAAGTGACGTTTTGACGTCGCTTCCGCCTTGCAATGGTATGGAGACGGGTGCAGGCCATCATCCCCTCACTCATCTCCATACCCAGGAAGGAGAAGGATCCGTTCACCTCCGCCGCTACCAATGGCTCTGGTAAGCGGCAGAGGGCACCGGAGAGGGGGCCCTCTCCCGCTGCCAATAAAAGTGATCTTGTGGTGAATCCACCGCAGAGATCTCTATTATCGGAAACCGGACCACCGGTGAAAAAAGAGGATAGCAGCTAGCTGCTGCCATAACAGAAATACCCCTCTTCAAAATTAGGACGTATATCGGCGTGCGGCAGTCCGGAAGTGGTTAATTCCAAAGTTGTGGCTTGGTTACATAGTCTCTGCTAAAGGACACCGAGATGATGTTTGACACATGCCAGCCATCAAAGGCTCTTAATGAACATTACTCCACCACTTCATCAAAGGTGGTATAACCATGTACAAATGTGCAGAATTAGAAGAGCAATATGCTATAAATTTGATTGGCCCCTAAGAAAATAAAGGGAAGGGGTAAGATTACCATGTATACATATATAAATGGTCTATACTGGAAAGCTGTTCATTTTAAAGTCAACCTATGCTTTGTCCATGCAGGGCACTTCGATGCCCAGCCTCTCTGCATATACTGTCCTTTTCTGCTCTGCCGGGAAAGGAGAGAAATACATAATACTTCTGGGTATAAGAATGATTTAATTCTATCCATTTTTCCCATGTAACAGCACTGATGTTTGGCCCAGCTTTGTCACATGAGGGAAAGAAGAGAATCCTTAGCTCTGTGTAAGTTCTGACTGGGGTTTGGCTGGTGGGAGAGTGAGCATCAGCCGTATCCCTGCGGCTCAATGGAACGGCGCGCGCTCACGCGCACCAGCCCACGCCCAATGTGACGCTCTGGCGGGTCTATTTAAAGTTGCTCAGGCGCTCAGACTGGTTGCTGGTTTGTCTTCAGCTTCCTGCTTGAATCCGCTTCCTGTTTCCTGCTATTGATTACTCGTTGTGAACCGGATCGTTCCTACTCTGCTCTTCTCCTGGATCTGACCCTCGGCCTGCTTTACGAACTTTGCCTTGTCTCCAGTGCTTGACCCTCTGCTTGTGACCCGGATTTGCCTGCCTTCTCCAGTGTTTGACCCTCAGCCCGTGACCCGGATTTGCCTACCTTCTCCAGTAGTTGACACTCTGCCTGTGACCCGGACTTGCCTGCCTTCTCCAGTGTTTGACTCTCTGCCTGTGACCCGGATTTGCCTTGTATCTCCAGTGTTTGACCCTCAGCCAGTTCTGGACTTCCTGTTTAATCAGGCTCAGCTCAGCAGCCAACTTCTCAAGGAATTCTACACAACTCCTATCCTGCCTGCTGGTGGCCTGTGCCTCTTCGTGCCACCCACTCCCTGTATCACCTCCAGGGGGCGAGGTGCGCCTAGGGTGAACCGCTCTCGGCATCTCAGCCTCGATCAGTGTTAATTTAGTCAACTAAAACGACTAAAACATTTTAGTCGACTAAAATGACTAAAACATTTTAGTCGACTAAATGAATACTATTTCAGTCCACTAAAATACAACTAAAACTAAAACAATTGAGATGACTAAAATACAGTGATGTACTGGAGATTTAGTCGACTAAATACGACTAAAACTAAAACAATTGCAGAAGACTAAAATGGGACTAAAACTAAAATGCCATTTTAGTCCTAAGACTAAAATTAACACTGGCCTCAATAAGTATTTACCCATCAGTACAAACCAACCAGATGTCAGAGGCCAACAGAGCGTGTTCCCCTCTCAAGATCCTGTGCCAGCAGGTCTCAGCACTCACCGATGCAGTCCAGAAACTGCAAGAAGGCTATACTCAAATTGATGGCCACCTTCAGCAACTCTTTGGACCACCCATACCCACAACCGCAGCTCCTGCACCTGCTAGTGGGGCCTCCTCCTCTCAAGCTTCTTCAAATCCAACTGAGGTAATGGCGCTTCCTGAGCCCAGGGTCGCCATGCCGGAGCGATTTGCAGGCGATCGCAAGTAATCCAGGGGCTTCAAGAAAGCCTGCTCCCTTTACCTAGCTCTTCAGCCCAGGACTTTCTCTTCTGAAGTAGTAAAGGTGGGGTTCATTATCTCCCTTCTAGCTGAAGAACCACAAGCCTGGGCCCAGAGTCTGATGGAACAAAGGAGCCCTGTGTTAAACTCAGTAGATTCCTTTTTTGAAAGCATGGCACAACTTTATGATGATCCACAGCGCACAGCCACAGCTGAAACAATTTTGCATAACCTGTCTCAAGGGTGAAGGCCAATAGGGGACTATACAGTGGAGTTCCGGAAATGGGTGGCAGATACTGGATGGAATGAGCCTGCCTTGAAATATCAATATCGTCAGGGATGTCTGAGGTCCTTAAGGATGAACTAGCCAGGGTGGAAACCCCCGCTACTCTAGATGAGTTGATCCAGTCAGCCACCAAACTAGACAGCGTCGCTCAGAACGCTTCCAGGTCCCTCGACCTAGCTGGATGCTTCCTAAGCCAACTCCCATCCATCCGCCCTTTTCGGCTCCTTCTGCCACTTCGGCTCCTGAAGTTGAGCCTATGCAACTTGGACTGGTCCGTGCTCCTCTTACCCCCAAGGAGAGACAACGCAGGCGTCAAGCTAAACTGTGCCTATACTGCGGGGGTACCGGTCATTTTCTTCGCAACTGCCCTGTGAGACCTCATAAGTCTTATCCGCAATTTGTTATGAACTATTAAGTCACTGGTGTTCCCAAGACTTATGTCACTCTCTTTATCTCCCTACAGCTAGCAGAAAAGGCCGCCTGCCAGCTATATTTGACTCTGGAGCTTGTAGCTGTTTTTTGGATGTCTCTCTGGCGCAAAGACTGCATATTCCTCTTTAGATCAAAGCACAAAGTCTTCAGGTACATCTGGCTGATGGGTCTCTTCCTCGTTCAGGACTCATCACTCAGGAAACCAGGCCCATTCGCACCACCACGGACTCCGGCCATCAAGAGTTTCTGCGCTTCGATCTAATTTCTTCTCCTATATTTCCTATTATCTTAGGGCTCCCCTGGCTGCAGGCACATGAACCCCAAATAAATTGGAACACTAAAGAAGTCTCTTTCTCCTCCAAAAACTTCTGCTCCCAGGACTGCCTCATTCCGACTCCAATTGCTTGTTCAGCTGTCACACCTGTACCTGACAACCTTCAACATGTTCCCTCAGTGTTCTATTGACCTTCTGCCTGGCTCTGAAGTCCCTTTTGGCTGCATCCTCCCGCTATCAGAAACTGAGCTAAGAGCTCTTAAGAATTACATTGACTAAAATCTGGAGAAGGGTTTTATCTCTCTCCTCCCCACCGGCTGGAGCCAGTATCTTTTTTGTGGAAAAAAACGACGGGTCTCTGAGGCTGTGCATTGATTACAGGGAGCTAAATAAAGTAACTATTAAAAATGATATCTGTTACCACTTATCCCGGAACCATTTCAAGGATTCTGATCCGCCTAAATCTTCTCCAAACTGGATCTTCGAGGCGCCTACAACCTCATCAGAATTCGGGCTGGGCACAAGTGGAAGACCGCCTTCAGGTCCAGATTTTGACATTACGAGTACCTGGTGATTCCGTTTGGGATCTGCAACGCCCCGGCCACTTTCCAACATCTGGTAAATGACATTTTTCGAGAATATCTTGACTTCCTAGTCGTTTACCTAGACGACATCCTCATTTTCTCCGCCACCCTTGAATTACACCAAGTTCATGTCAAAAAGGTTCTTGCAATACTCAGAAGTCATAAATTGTACCTCAAGGCAGAAAAGTGCGATTTTGGAAAGACCGTTGTGCAGTTTCTAGGATTCATTATCTCCACCAACGGGGTCGCAATGGACCCACAAAAGGTCAAGGCAATCCAAGAATGGCCGGCTCCGATAGACAAAAAAGGAGTAAAAGGATTTATAGGGTTTGCTAACTTCTATAGGAGATATATCATTGGCTTCTCATCTATCGTGGCACCCATCACTCAACTAACATGCCAACACAACCGTTTTCAATGGTCTCAGGAAACCCAAGAAGCTTTCACTAAATTAAAGGCCTTGTTTACCTCTGCACCAATCTTACAGCACCCGGATCCGGCCCTACCATTTGTACTGGAAGTAGATGCTTTGGAAACCACCACTGGGGCTATCCTCTCCCAAAGACAGGGCCCCAAGGCTCTCCTACATCCCGTAGCCTTCGCATCCCGGAAACTAAGTCCGCCAGAAAGAAACTACGATGTAGGTGACAGGGAGCAGTTGGCCATTAAGTTCGCCTTGGAGGAGTGGTGGTACCTACTGCAGGGTGCATCTCACCCTGTTATGATCTTCACTGATCATAAAAATCTAGAATACCTCAGGACGGCTAAACGATTAAAACCCAGACAAGACCGTTGGGCTCTCTTTTTCTCTAGATTCAATTTCCATATATCCTACAGACCTGGCTCTAAGAACAGAAAAGCAGATGCACTCTCCCGGATGTTCCTTGAAACCCCTCAAGCAGCTGAACCTAGTACTATCCTATCTCCGCAAAAAATGTTTCTGGTCACTCAATCTGATCGAATAACTTCCATTGAATCAACATTCAGTCACTGCACCGATCCAGAAGCACATTCTTTGGAAAAACACGATGACCTGCTCTGGGCCTGGGGAAAAATCTTCGTCCCACTGGAAGTAAGGCCTCTTGCTCTTAAGATTTTTCATGACCACAAACTGGCAGGTCACTTTGGAACTCAAAAGACTGCTGAACAAATCTCTTGTTCCTTCTGGTGGCTGGGTTGGAGACAGGATTTTGAGGACTATGTCTCTTCTTGCTCCCTTTGTGCTCCCAGCGCAATAAGGGCCTAAACACCAAATCCTGGGGTCTACTCAAACCCTTATCCATTCCGGAACGGCCATGGGCAGAAGTCTCCATGGACTTCATTGTGGACCTTCCTCCCTCGAGGGGTGTTTACCACCATCTTGGTCATTGTTGACCGCCTCTCTAAAATGGCTCATTTTCTGCCCGTGGTGGGTACTCCCTCTGCCTCAGATATGGCCAATATCTTCTTTAAAGAAATAATAAGACTTCATGGTGTACCTAAGAGCATCGTCTCGGATAGAGGTGTCCAATTTACCTCCAAGTTTTGGAGAGAACTCTGTAAAACCCTGGAAATAAAGATTTGTCTCTCCTCTGCGTACCACCCTCAGAGCAACAGCCAGACGGAGAGAACAAATCAAACCCTGGAGCAATACCTCCGCTGTTTTTGTTCTGGTTCCCAAGATGATTGGTCCACTCGCCTGCCGTATGCTGAATTTGCGTACAATAATAATAATAATCTGTCCCTTCTGTACGAGACTGGATAGCTTCTATTCAACTTAACTTTCAGAAGATTCAAGATACCATACAGAAAGAGCAGGACAATTACAAAAAACATTATGACAAGGGGAGGAAGGTGAACCCAGTCTTCAAAGATGGCGAAGAGGTCTGGCTGTCAACCGTTTATCTTAGATTACCACTTCCCTCACGGAAACTTGGACCAAGGTTCATTGGGCCTTTTAAAATTAAGAGGATGATCAACCCTGTGGCATTTGAGTTAGCATTACCCAACTCTTACAAAATACACCCAGTATTTCATGCATCTCTACTAAAGCCTGTTGTGTCCGGCCCTTTCTCTGGAAGAGAAGAACTCCCTCCTCCACCAGTTAAGGTGGACGGGGAGAATGAATTTGAGGTGGAGTCTATTCTGAGTTGCAGGAAAAGGGGGTAGACAACTCCAATATCTAATTCAATGGAAGGGATATCCTCCTGAGGATAACTCCTGGGAACCCTCTAGAAATTTGCATGCCCCACGCTTGATCCAAGCTTTCCATCGGGAACATCCAGAATTGATGTCCAGTTTGGGCGTCCGGAGTCCGCCCCTCGGGGGGGGCACTGTCAGAGAAGTGTTCTATCTGGCTGCATCAGCCGTATCCCTGCGCGCATGCGGCTCGATGGAACAGTGCGTGCGCCCACGCACCAGCGCACACGCCCAACTTGACGCTCTGGCAGGTCTATTTAAAGTTGCTCAGGCGCTCAGACTGGTTGCTGGTTTGTCTTCAGCTTCCTGTTTGAATCTGCTTCCTGTTTCCTGCTATTGATTACTCGTTGTGACCTGAATCGTTCCTGACTATTCTGCTCTTCTCCTGGATCCGACCCTCGGCCTGCTTTACGGACTTTGCCTTCTCCAGTGTTTGACCCTCAGCCTGTGACCTGGATTTGCCTGCCTTCTCCAGTGTTTGACTCTCTGCCTGTGACCCGGATTTGCCTTGTATCTCCAGTGTTTGACCCTCAGCCAGTTCTGGACTTCCTGTTTAATCAGGTTCAGCTCAGCAGCCATCTTCTCAAGAAATTCTACACAACTCCTATCCTGCCTGCTGGTGGCCTGTGCCTCTTCGTGCCACCCACTCCCTGTATCACCTCCAGGGGTCGGGGTGCGCCCAGTCGCAAGGGTGAACCACTCTCGGCATCTCGGCCTCGGAAAGTACTTACCTGACAGGAGCATACGTGCGTTTGCCTGAAACTTACTTAGAGCTACACTGTCTAGGGCTAGAGGTCGTGCCACCATTCTCTGCAGGTTTGGTGGCCCCTTATGTAAGTTTGAAAGCAGCATTTGTTTTTATACTGGTTGTTTTTATACTGGATGTTTTTAATGTACATTTGGGAATATTAAACTACTACGCTATGAGCAAATATATTCTTTTTGGTTGGTGACTCCATGCTGATAACTATGGTACTATCCCCTGGTGGAGTGGAATAGAGCAGTCTGGTCCTGCCATCTGTGGAGCGAGAGTGGTGATGCTGGATGACATTTACACAAAGCGCTTATTGCTGCTCTAGTAATAGACAGCATATCCCTCTTGTGAGTGTGTTTTTCTACCATTGATGAAGGATTGGCACTATGGGTGTTTCCAAGCATTGGACGAAGGCTGAAGTGGAGCAATTTTATATGTTTACACCCATAACAATATGAACTGTTTTTTTTTGTTGTTCTGACAAACTTCAGTTTATGGTCACATTTTTGTGGACACTTTTATTATTTTAGCGCTGCATTTTTGTTATCATTTGGTTATTGGTGTACTATATAGCTACACTTATTGCACGCGGCTGTTTAAATTTCACTGAAAGAGCGCTGACTTTATTTTACTATTGTTACCTTGCACTACATAGTTGAAGGTAAATAAAAAAAAAATGAACAAAAAAATTGTATACTGTGAATTTACTGTTAGTTTACTGTTAGTTAATATAAAGATATACTTGTAAAAATATACTTGTATTTTGAGTGGCTTGCATCCAAAACTGGTACTACTGTGCAAATGTCTGTAATGTAGTAGTGGCATTACAATGTAAGTTCATATGGAGGTAGGTGAATGATCTATGCTTTGTGTAATGCATGACAGAACATAACAGTACTATAAAGAAGAATATGAATATGTAGTGATACCCCCACAGGAGCTGCTTAAGTTAATTCAGTCCAATACTCTGCCTCTCAAGCCTAATAACAGCCTCAGCCCCCTCTGGCACACCTGGCAATAGTGTAAGTGCAATGACCAATGAGAAAAAAACACGTTATAATAAAACACAGAAATTGTCTTTACATTTATTTCTGTGGAAGAATACAGACAATAACAATATATAGTCAAGTAATTAACTAGAGAGTAGGGATGGGCCAAACACCCCCCGGTTCGGTTCGCATCCAGAACATGCGAACGGACCAAAAGTTTGCACGAACATTCGAACACCATTAAAGACTATGGGACTCGAACGTGAGAAATCAAAAGTGTGAATTTTAAAGGCTAATATGCAAGTTATTGTCCTAAAAAGGGTTTGGGGACCTGGGTGCTTCCCAGGGGACATGTATCCATGGAAAAAAAAGTTTTAAAAATGGACGGTTTTTCGGGAGCAGTGATTTTAATGATGCTTAAAGTGAAAAAATAAAAGTGAAATATTCCTTTAAATATAGAACCTGGGGGGGGGTGTCAATAGTATGCCTGTAAACTGGCACGTGTGTCCCGTGCTTAGAACAGTCCCTGCACAAAATGAAATTTCTACAGGAATAAAAGTAATTTAAAACTGCTTGAGGCTTTAATGTAATGTCGGGTCCCGCCAATATGGATGAAAATCAGTGAGACAAATGGCATGGGTACCCCCCCCCCCCAGCCCATTACCAGGCCCTTTGGGTCTTGTATGGATATTAAGGGGAACCCCGCACCCAAATTAAAAAAAGAAAAGGCGTTGGGCCCCCAGGCCCTATATACTCTGAACAGCAGTATACAGGCGGTGCAAACAAGACAGGGACTGTAGGTTTGTTCTTATGTAGAATCTGTCTGTAATTTGGAACAGGTACATTTTGTAAGTGTAACTCCAGCCAAAAAATCTATTTTAAAGCTTTTTGGAAAACATAGGGAAGGGTTATCCTTGTTCACAAGATTTCACCTCACTTTCTGTCCCAATGACAATTGGATTTTGAAAATTTGGTGTTTTTAAGGAAACAGGATTGGTGATAAATCAGTGGAGACACCTTTTTCCCATATTAACTCTTACAGGAGAGAATTTCCCTTCCTAGGGGTAGATTTCCTCTCACTTCCTGTTGTCTCCCTCCGTTTGTAAGTAGGAGTCGTTTGTAAGTCGGATGTTTGAAAGTAGGGGACCGCCTGTATATATTATACGGCCTGCCCTATACACTCTGCGGAAAATTGGTCCTTAGTAGGGATGAGCTTCGAGTTCGAGTCAAACTCATGTTCGACTCGAACATTGGCTGTTCGCAAGTTCGCCGAACAGCGAACAATTTGGGGTGTTCGCGGCAAATTCGAATGCCGCAGAACACCCTTTAAAAGTCTATGGGAGAAATCAAAAGTGCTAATTTTAAAGGCTTATATGCAAGTTATCGTCATAAAAAGTGTTTGGGGACCTGGGTCCTGCCCCAGGGGACATGGATCAATGCAAAAAAAAGTTTTAAAAACTGCCGTTTTTTCAGGAGCAGTGATTTTAATAATGCTTAAAGTCAAACAATAAAAGTGTAATATCCCTTTAAATTTCGTAGCTGGGGGGTGTCTATAGTATGCCTGTAAAGGGGCGCATGTTTCCTGTGTTTAGAACAGTCTGACAGCAAAATGACATTTCGAAGGAAAAAAAGCCATTTAAAACTACCCGCGGCTATTGCATTGCCGACAATACACATAGAAGTTCATTGATAAAAATGGCATGGGAATTCCCCACAGGGCAACCCCGAACCAAAATTAAAAAAAAAAAAAATGACGTGGGAGACCCCCTAAATTCCATACAAGGCCCTTCAGGTCTGGTATGGATATTAAGGGGAACCCCGGCCAAACATTTTTAAAAAAATGACGTGGGGTTCCCCCTAAATTCCATACCAGACCCTTCAGGTCTGGTATGGATTTTAAGGGGAACCCCGCGCCAAAAAAACCCCCAAAAAACGGCGTGAGGTCCCCCCAAAAATCCATACCAGACCCTTATCCGAGCATGCAACCGGGCAGGCCGCAGGAAAAGAGGGGGGGACAAGAGTGCGGCCCCCCCTCCTGAACCGTACCGGGCCACATGCCCTCAACATTGGGAGGGTGCTTTGGGGTAGCCCCCCAAAACACCTTGTCCCCATGTTGATGAGTTCAAGGGCCTCATCCCCACAACCCTGGCCGGTGGTTGTGGGGGTCTGCGGGCGGGGGGCTTATCGGAATCTGGAAGCCCCCTTTAACAAGGGGACCCCCAGATCCCGGCCCCCCCTCCTGTGTGAAATGGTAAGGGGGTACTTACCCCTACCATTTCACTAAAAAACTGTCAAAAATGTTAAAAATGACAAGAGACAGTTTTTGACAATTCCTTTATTTAAATGCTTCTTCCTTCATCTTCTTCTGGTTCTTCTGGCTCTTCTGGTTCTTCCTCCGGCGTTCTCGTCCAGCATCTCCTCCACGGCGTCTTCTATCTTCTTCTCCTCGGGCCGCTCCGCACCCATGGCATGAGGGGAGGCTCCCGCTCTTCTCTTCATCTTCTTCTTCATCCTCTTCTCTTCTTCCTTCTTCTCTTCTTCTCTTCTTCATTTTCTTCTCCGGGCCACTCTGCAGCCATCCTGGCATAGAGGGAGGCTCCCGCTGTGTGACGGCGTCTCCTCATCTGATGGTTCTTAAATAATGGGGGGGCGGGGCCACCCGGTGACCCCGCCCCCTCTGACGCACGGGACATGACGGGACTTCCCTGTGGCATTCCCCGTGACGTCACAGGGAAGTCCCGTCAAGTCACCGTGCATCAGAGGGGGGCGGGGTCACCGGGTGGCCCCGCCCCCAGTTATTTAAGAACCGTCAGACGAAGAGACGCCGTCACACAGCGGGATCCTCCCTCCATGCCAGCATGGCTGCGGAGCGGCCCGGAGAAGAAAATGAAGAAGAGAAGAAGGAAGAAGAGAAGAGGATGAAGAAGAAGATGAAGAGAAGAGCGGGAGCCTCCCCTCATGCCATGGGTGCGGAGCGGCCCGAGGAGAAGAAGATAGAAGACGCCGCGGAGGAGATGCTGGACGAGAATGCCGGAGGAAGAACCAGAAGAGCCAGAAGAACCAGAAGAAGATGAAGGAAGAAGCATTTAAATAAAGGAATTGTCAAAAACTGTCTCTTGTCGTTTTTAACATTTTTGACAGTTTTTTAGTGAAATGGTAGGGGTAAGTACCCCCTTACCATTTCACACAGGGGGGGGGGGCGGGATCTGGGGGTCCCCTTGTTAAAGGGGGCTTCCAGATTCTGATAAGCCCCCCGCCCGCAGACCCCCACAACCACCGGCCAGGGTTGTGGGGATGAGGCGCTTGTCCTCATCAACATGGGGACAAGGTGTTTTGGGGGGCTACCCCAAAGCACCCTCCCAATGTTGAGGGCATGTGGCCTGGTACGGTTCAGGAGGGGGGGGCGCACTCTCGTCCCCCCTCTTTTCCTGCAGCCTGCCAGGTTGCGTGCTCGGATAAGGGTCTGGTATGGATTTTTGGGGGGACCCCACGCCATTTTTTTTTTTTTTGGTGCGGGGTTCCACTTAAAATCCATACCAGACCTGAAGGGTCTGGTATGGAATTTAGGGGGAACCCCACGTCATATATTTTTTTAAATTTTGGCCGGGGTTCCCCTTAATATCCATACCAGACCTAAAGGGCCTGGTATGGAATTTAGGGGGACTCCCACGTCATTTTTTTTTAAAATTTTGGTTCGGGGTTTCCCTGTGGGGAATTCCCATGCCATTTTTATCAATGAACTTCTATGTATATTGTCGGCAATGCAATAGCCGCGGGTAGTTTTAAATGGGTTTTTTTCCTTCGAAATGTCATTTTGCTGTCAGACTGTTCTAAACACAGGAAACATGCGCCCCTTTACAGGCATACTATAGACACCCCCCAGCTACGAAATTTAAAGGGATATTACACTTTTATTGTTTGACTTTAAGTATTATTAAAATCACTGCTCCTGAAAAAACGGCCGTTTTTAAAACTTTTTTTGCATTGATCCATGTCCCCTGGGGCAGGACCCAGGTCCCCAAACACTTTTTATGACAATAACTTGCATATAAGCCTTTAAAATTAGCACTTTTGATTATTCATGTTCGTGTCCCATAGACTTTAACAGTGTTCGAGCGAACTTTTTTCCTGTTCGCATGTTCTGGTGCGAACCGAACAGGGGGGTGTTCGGCTCATCCCTAGTCCTTAGGTGTTGGTGGTACCAGAACACTGTAAGCCCTCACAGTTACTCTTGGTGGGCGCTGGAACGGGCCCTGCTGTGAAATATTATATCAAGAATTGTAATTACATGCCCCTGTTAAACAGGGGCAGAAAAATTGGGCCTTTGGTGATGGTGGTGGTGGTGCTGGTGCCACAACACTGTAAGTCCTCACAGTTACTCTTGGTGGGCGCTGGAACAGGCCCTGCTGTGAAATATTATATCAAGAATTGTAATTACACGCCCCTGTTAAACAGGGGCATAAAAATTGGGCCTTAGACAGTGGTAGTGGTGTCACAACACTGCAACCCCTCACAGATACTCTTGCTGAGCACAGGAACGAGCCCCGCTGTGAAATATTGGATCAAAAATTGTAATTACACGCCCCTGTTAAACAGGGGCATAAAAATTGGGCCTTAGGCAGTGGTGGTGGTGCCACAACACCGCAACCCCTCACAGATACTCTTGTTGACTGCTGGAACGAGCCCTGCTGTTAAATATTTGCTCAAAAATTGCAATTACACGCCCCTGTTAAAAGGAGGCTGAAAAATTGGGCCTTAGGCAGTGGTGGTGGTGCCACAATACTGCAACCCCTCACAGATACTCTTGTTGAGCGCAGGAACGAGCCCTGCTGCAAAATATTACAGCAAAAATTGTAATTACACGCCCCTGTTAAACAGGGGCAGAAAAATTGGGCCTTAGCCACTGGTGGTGGTGCCCAGAACCAAAAATGTTCTTAGAAGCTATCAACATGAACATTGAGGAGGAATAGGATAGTCACTCAGCATAACAGGATAGTCACTCAGCATCAGCATAGGCAGTCTTGAAGGGATCTCACATTCATAAAAAAATTAATCGGTTACATCAGCATCAGGTGCTTGGTAGCACCAAGACTGATTCATTTTTATGAAGGTGAGCCAATCAACCGTGTCGGTGGACAGGTGCACTCTGTGATCAGTTACAAAGCCTCCAGCAGCACTGAATGTGCGTTCCGAAAGAACGCTGGATGCAGGACAGGCCAGTAGCTCAATTGCATACTGTGCAAGCTCTGGCCAGTGATCCATCCTCAAGACCCAGTAACCCAGTGGATTTTCGGTTGGAAAGGTCTCCAAGTCTGATCTTGCCCCTAGGTATTCCTGCACCATGTACAACAGACGCTGGCAATGGTTGCTGGAACCGATCAGACTTTGGGGCTGCGGACTAAAAAATTGTCTGAACGCATCGGTCAGATGGCCACCTTCTCCACCGCTCCTTCTGTGACTGACCGAAGCTTCAGCAACATGTTGTCCAGGAGTATCAGGAAATTGTAACCTCCCAGGCTCTGGAAACGCATTTCACAAATCTTTCTGCAAGATGTTTTAGCCTCTGCTCCCTCTGCGACGGCTGGATAAGTTCCGCCACCAGCCAATCCCTCTCATTGATACCACGAATCCGAGGGTTCTTTCGCAGGCTTTGCAGGATCAGGAAGGCCATGCAGCGTAGGTTTGCTGAGGCATTCAGTCCGGAGTCCTCTGGGTAACTAAGGACAACCTGATCCGCAGCCACCTCCTGCCAGCCACGTACAAGTCCATGAGTTTCTGGGGACTGGAAACGATCCCTTGAAGACTGCTGCTGATGCTGAGTGCCAGGCTCCACCTCCATGCTGACACAATCCTCCTCCTCCTCCTCTTCCTTTGTGATAGACGGGCCTGCAGGAATACTGTCTGGATAAAGGGGGCCTTGAGAGGTAAGGAAGTCCTCCTCCTTCTGCCTCTGTTCTGCCTCAAGTGCCCTGTCCATTATTCCATGCAGCATGTGCTCCAACAGGTAGACAAGAGGGACAGTATCACTGATGCATGCACTGTCATTGCTCACCATCCTCGTGGCCTCCTCAAATGGTGACAGAACAGTGCATGCATCCTTGATCATGAGCCACTGGCGTGGCGAAAAAAAGCCAAGCTCCCCTGACCCTGTCCTGGTGCCATACTTGCACAGGTAATCATTGCCAACATTGAGTTCCACCTGGTGGGCATGTCACAGATGAGGCGGTTCTTGGGCAGGTTGCATTCCTTTTGGAGGTCAGCCAGCCGAGCACTGGCATTAAATGACCGGCAAAAATGCCCACAGACTTTCCTGGCCTGCCTCAGGAGATCTTGTAAGCCCGGGTACCTGCACAAGAACCGCTGCGCCACCAAATTAAGGACGTGAGCCAAACAGGGAACATGGGTGAAGTGTCCCTGTCGGAGGGCAGAGAGGAGGTTGGTGCCATTGTGGCAAACCACCATTCCTGGCTGAAGCTGGCGTGGCCTCAACCACCTCTGAGCCTGCCCCTGCAGAGCTGACAGAATCTCTGTCAGCTCTGTCCCCAGTGTGGCTCCTGTCCACTAAGCAGACCAACTCAAGCACTGCATGGCATCTTTTTTTGCCTGAGTGCTTGCGTAGCCCCTAGAATGCCTATGGAGCACCGCTGGTTCCGAGGACAAATCTGCACAGGAAGAGGCCATAGAGGAAGAAGAAGAGGAGGGGGTGGAGGAGAGAGGTGTGGCAGAATCACCACTACCAGCATTTTGGAGGCATGGTGGTGGAACAAGCTCCAAGAATACTGCACCCTGTCCTGCATCCTTCCCAGCTGCCAGCAGGGTTACCCAGTGCACCGTGAAAGAAAGGTAACATCCCTGTCTATGCCTGCTGGACCATGAGTCAGCAATAGTATGCACCTTACCGCTGACCGCCCTGTCCAACCAGGCCGAGACATTGCCTTCCACATGTCGGTAGAGAGCCGGAATGGCCTTCTGAGAAAAAAATTGGCGTTTGGGAACCTGCCATTGAGGTACTGCACATTCCACAAATTCTCAAAAGGGGGCAGAGTCTACCAGCTGAAAAGGCAGCAGTTGGAGTGCTAGCAATTTAGCCAAACTAGCATTCAGCCGCTGAGCATGAGGATGGCGGGGACCGAATTTCCTTAGCCGGTTTAGCAACTGGGGTAGGGTAATTTGCCTGCTACAATTCGGTGTTGGTGTACCACTAGCAGATTGCCCGGAAGTGCTTGGGACACCTAATTCTACACCTTCGTTCCTCTCAGTGCAGGTCTCTGAGAGGACTGAAGTTATAGTGGGGTTGGAGATCCCAGCTGATGAGGAGCAAGGAGAGGTCCGCCTTGTTCTTTGGTGTGGATCTTTTAAGTACTGTTGCCAACGGACTGCATGGGAGCTCGACATATGTCTGGTCAAGCATGTGGTGCCCAAGCGGCTGCTGTTTTGGCCACGCTTGATACGCTTCAGACATATGTTGCAAACAGCAACGGTGCAATCTGCTGCACACGTATCAAAAAAGCCCACACCAAAGAACTTTTGGAAAAACGCACGGAATCAGCAGCGCCCTGCACATGCGGAGCTCTGCAGTGTGATGCAATTGGTTGCCTGCCCTTAAACTGGCCCCTGGAGGGCATCCCGCCTCGTTGGAGATGTGCCTCCTCCTCCTCCTCTCTTCTATCTGGCACCCACGTAGAGTCAGTGACCTCATCATCCCCTCCCTCCTCGCCACTGGAGCAAATCTGGCAGTATGCTGCAGCTGGGGGTACATGACTGCCAAATTCTTGCCCTTCTTGGGCACCTCCTCTCTCTGGGTTCACGTTACTGCCTTCATCCTCAACCTGGGTACCATCATCAGAGCCTTCAAAACACTGCGCATCCTACTGCTGAATTTACCCTACACTGTGGTTGAACAGTTCGGGGGACTCCTCAGGGCATGATGGTGGGGCTAGGGAAGGAGTGACTGATGACATTGAGCCGATGGAAGAGGTCGCTTTGGCAGCTGCATTGGCAGACAAAGTACCCTGGGCGTGGGTGACAGAGGATGAGGACAGCTTGGTCATCCACTCTACCAACTCTTCTGCATGTTGTGGCTCAACACGGCCAGCTGCCGAAAAAAAGGACAAGCATTCCCCACGGCCACGTGCTGAGGATGCATCGTGTCTACGACCAGCACTGTTAGCTGTAGACACAAAGCCTGCTTGCCCTCTTTTAGTGGCCTGTGAGTGTCTGCCTCTCCTTGGTGGCCTTCCAGACATACTGTACTAGATTAGTAAAACAACGCCTGAGGTTTACTAAAAACAGTACAGGCCTACAGTCAGGTATATGCTTGGCTAGACTATATAGATACAAGCCTGTGTATATGTATGTATATATATATATATATATATATACACAATCCCGTATATATTTATATATATATATATTAAATGAACTGCAGCTCACTGAGTCACCTGCCTGAAAGTGTCTTTGAACACGTACTCCAGTAATGGCCTACAGTCAGGTATAGGCTTGGCTGGACTACAATGCGGTGGATATATATTTTATGAACTGCAGCTCACTGAGTCACCTGCCTACCTGCCTGAAAGTGTCTTTGAACACGCACTCCAGGAATGGCCTACAGTCAGGTATAGGCTTGGCTGGACTACAATGCAGGGGATATATATTTTATGAACTGCAGCTCACTGAGTCACCTGCCTGCCTGAAAGTGTCTTTGAACACGCACTCCAGGAATGGCCTACAGTCAGGTATAGGCTTGGCTAGACTATATAGATATATATATACAAGCCTGTATATATATATTAAATGCACTACAGCTAGCTGAATCGACTGCCGGCTTGAAGTATATTAGATACAGTACACCAGGAACGGTCTGCAGTGAAATATATATATATTTCCTGGACCTCCCCATGTCAGCCTACTATGGGTCAGCTCCACCCCCTCTGACCCCTCCGGGACCACTTTTTTTCTAGCCCATAAAGGGCGGCTGTCGGACCAGCCCAGTGTTCTTTTTTCATCCTCGCTCCGGACGCCTTTTAAAAAAAAAAAAAATTTTGTTTTTTAAAATTATCATGTGAATGAAGAATGGGTCGAGTGCAATCCTGGTCAAGTTAAACCTCTCCCGATACAGATGACCCCCCCAGATGGGCTGTAAATCTCCCAAGGTGGTGGGTTCCCCTGGTGCAGGGACGTTTACTAAACAGTTTAAATAACTGTGCTATCACTGGCAGACAGAAACAGGCAGATGTGGGGCTGTGTATACCTGTTTATCTGGCTTTCCCTGGTGGCTAGCGGTCTCCTGGGCGCTGTAGTTCGCCCCTCGTTTGTCTGAACGGCGCTGAGCGGGGCGGTGACGTCACGACGGCTTCCTCTTCTCAGGCGGTTGCCTAGCAACCACTGGGACACTCCTCTCCTACTGACGCAGCTGCCGGCCTTAAGGGGCGGTGTTTTCAAGGCTCTGGCTTCCCTGCATTCCTCCCAGCGCTCCAGTTCGTCAGGTTGCTCTGCTCTGCTCTAAAGGTAGGCTGTCTTATCTATTAAAGCTGCAGACTTGCTGTGTCTAATACCGCTCTACACGCTGCTTGATCCACACACTTGCCTTCCAGGTCCACCTGCCTGCCTGTTGTCTGCCTATTTGCACTGAAGAGCCCATGGAAAGGTTTTTACCCATGCTTTTCGTTTTGATATATATTTATGTATATATGGTTTTTTTTTAAGTGTTTTTTTGTATATATATTCAGATTTTATTTAAAAAAAAAAAAAATTATTTTGTTTTTAAATTTTTAAATTTTTTCTTTTAAAAGAGAGCACCTCTTCTGTCTTTACAGAGAGAAAAGCCCAGTGCGAGCTAAATGCCCGCAAAGAGGCTCTAAGGCTGCTGCAGTGCCTCAGAAAAGTAAGAAAAATTCAAGACATGACAAGTCGCAGGGTCGCATGCAGATTTCCTCAAGATCTCGGTATTCCAGATCCCCTTCTCCTGTGCCTCATTGCAGTCGCTCATGCCTGAGCCAAAGGGCATTAGGCCATCAAAAAGCTTCCAGAAAGACCAGTCGCAAGCACAGGGTACAGTCTTCATCTTCATCTAGGTCCTCCTCGCCAAGTCATTTGGAGGAAGCAAGCTGTTGGGCCTGTGTGGCTGAAGCCCTTCCGGGAAAGTTGGTGTGCGCTTCCTGTCTTCAAGAAGCTGCGCGAGACAGAGCATCTGAAGCTCGTCAGGTGAAGTTGTGTATTAAATCTGCAGTCAGGGAAGGGTTAAGAGGTGCACCCAAGCAAAGCACTTAACCAGCATCCTCTACGACAGATTCGGATTTGGGGGCAGGTGGAGAATCCGACTCTGATTCCTCAGAGGCCGAAGTAACCCCTGAATCACGCACCTTCGATATTGCGTTAGTCCCCATATTGGTGGAGGCAGTGAAAGACGCATTGCAATGGCAGGAGGAAACTCCTCCCCTGAAAAAACAACGAAAATACTACCCAGAACTGAAGAAGTCCCTGCCTTCCTTTTCCCTCATTTTTGAGATCCAAGAAATATTGGAGGATGAATGGGCTAGGCCAGAAAGAAAGTTTACCATCAATAATAGATTGTCAAAATTGTATCCATTCAGCCAGAAGGATGCAGAGTTGTGGAACACTACCCCCAGGGTGGATGCATCACTGCAGCGTTTGGCCCGTCATATCACTCTTCCATTAGAAGATTCGGTCTCTTTCAGAGATCCCATGGATCAGAGAGTGGACACGGATTTAAAAAGATTGTATTCAGTGGCGGGGGCGGCGTGCAGGCCGGCGTTGGCCCTTACCTCTGTGGCTGCAGCCCTTAAAAGTTGGGTTTCGGAGTTGGATGGCGGTTCCTCAGAAGAGCTTGGAGCTGGCGGTCCCTCACCCCTGCAATTCATTAAAACAGCTGTTGAATTCTTGGCAGAAGCGGCTGTTGACCAGGTCAGAATGACGGTGAAGATCATTGCCCATTCCGTGACAGCTCGAAGAGCATTATGGTTGAGGCACTGGTCAGCAGACAATTCTTCAAAACAGAGCCTATGTTCGGTACCGTTTGATGGTAAACTACTTTTTGGTAAACCTTTGGAGTCAGCGATTCAACGTGTTTCTGGGGGCAAATCGTGCCTAATACCGCAAGAAAAGAGAAGACAGCAGCAGCCTTTTCGCCCAGTAAGAAGGTCCAGGGAAGCTTTTAAGGAAGCAAGTTCCTACAGACCTGGCAGGCCATTCTCCAGACAATGGAGACCAGCTGGTTCATCCTTTCCTAAGGCCTCCAAGTCCAAACCCGGCCAAGCTACAAAGGCCTCTGACAAGACCTTTTGAAGGTTTCTCCGCCCAAGACCCTCAGGTGGGAGCGAGACTTGCTCAGTTCGAGAGGGTTTGGGCGGACGAAATTCAGGACACATGGGTTTTGGCCATAGTTCGAGATGGCTATCGTCTCAAAATTTGGCTCAAGACCGCCACAGTCCCTGTTTATGGAAACCCGACTCCCGCCTTCCTCTGAGAAGAGGCTTTGTTTGCAAAGTTATATAGATGAATTGCTGACAGCGAAGGCCATCATCCCGGTGCCAATACGAGAACAGGGTCAAGGAGTTTATTCTCCGTTGTTCCTAGTATCGAAAGCTTCGGGAGGTTTCACACCCGTACTAGATCTGAAGGTTTTAAATTCTTACATGAGGGTGCCGCCTTTCAAAATGGAGTCATTGGAGACAATAATATCTGTGGTGAAGGAAGGAGACTGGATGGCCTCCATCGACTTGGCGGACGCCTATTTGCATGTTCCCATCCATCCTGCTCATCATCGTTTCCTCAGGTTTACAGTGGAAGACTCTCATTACCAGTTTCCATGCCTTCCGTTTGGCCTTTGTACGGCACCCAGAACCTTTTCTAAAGTGCTCTCAGCCGTCATCGCAACCATCAGAATCAGAGACGTTCAAATTTTTCACTATTTGGACGATTTGTTAGTACTAGCCTCTACAGAACATCTTCTCCTTCAGCATGTGGCCCTCACCTGCGAAACACTGGCTCGGTTCGGCTGGCTAGTCAACTACCGGAAGAGCAAAATGCAGCCAACCCAGGTGTTAGAATACCTGGGGGTGAAATTCGACACAATTCAGGGTCGAGTCTCTCTCCCTCGGAGGAAAATCCGGGACATTCAGATCCAAACCAGGAAAGTAATGACCAGTCCATTCCTTGCAGCGAGAGAATGCATGCGCTGTCTCGGAGTGTTATCAGCCACAATCCCGGTAGTTCCATGGGCCAGGTGGAGAAGAAGGACTTTTCAGTGCAATTTCCTTCTCCAATGGGATCGTCACTCTCTGATGCAGAGAATATACCTTCCAAGGTCGATAAGTCAATCCCTCCTTTGGTGGACAGTCTCACGCAACTTGGCCCGGGGTATAGTTCTTCGGCCTCCGGATCCGGTGGTGCTGACTACCGATGCCAGTCTCCTGGGTTGGGGAGCTCACTGCCTGGGCCAGCAGGCTCAGGGTCGGTGGCCCCCACAGATCCTGCAAATGTCAAATTTCCTGGAATTAGAGGCCGTTCGGCGCGCTCTTCTAGCCTTCCGACCACTCTTGAAAGATCAAGCGGTAAAAATATTGTCGGACAACAAGACCACTGTCGCATACGTGTCCCGCCAGGGGGGCACCAGGAGCCGGGTCCTTCTTCAAGTCGCATGCCAGTTGTTCCAATGGGCAGAGAAGAATCAAATTTCTCTTACAGCAGCTTATCTCCCGGGGCCCGAGAATATCTTGGCAGACCAGTTGAGTCGGAACTTTGTGGATCCCCGCGAGTGGGCCTTGAATCCGAAATTTCTGCTAAACATTTTCAGACGTTGGGGGTTGCCTGTAATAGATCTCATGGCATCGGTGGAGAACGCCCAGCTTCCTTGCTTCCTTGCTTCTCGAACATACCAGCCACAAGCTTACGGCCAAGATGCTCTGTCCAAACTGTGGGACTTCCCCCTGGTGTATGTGTTCCCTCCGCTTCCTTTAATCCTCAAGACCCTGTTGAAGATTTACAGGGAGAAGGTCACAGCCATAGCAGTCCTACCATTCTGGCCCAGGAGGCCATGGTTCCCGCTAGTGTAGAGAATGAAGTTGTGTCAGCCAATCCCGCTGCCACCTTGTCAGGATCTTATGTTCCAAAACAGAATATATCACCCAAACTCCAGGGGGTTGAGGTTAATGGCATGGAAATTGAGAGGAGATCTCTCAAGGATTTAGCCCTCTCAGAGCAAGTGTTGAACACCTTGTTACAGTCTTGTAAAAAGTCAACAAACTCAACCTATCACCGGGTATGGAAGGCTTTCCGACGCATCGCGGCAGAAAGGGGGTGGCAGTCTGAATCTCCTTCAGTCTCAAACATCTTGGATTTTCTCCAGCAGGGTCTGGACAATGGCCTGGCTTATAATTCTCTGAAGGTCCAGATTTCCGCCCTTTCGGCAATGGCGAACTCCAGGTGGGCATTAGATCCGGTCGTGATCCGTTTCCTGAAGGCAGCCATTAAAATCAGGCCTCCCCTGAAGTCCTACTTTCCTAAATGGGACCTGACTCTGGTCTTAAAAGCTTTGTTGGCTCCTCCATTGGACCCGACATCATCTTGTTCTTTTTTTCATCTAACACTGAGAACGGTGTTCTTGACGGCCATAGCCTCCGCTAGGAGGGTTTCCGAATTATGTGCCTTTTCATCCAGAGAGCCTTTTTGTGTAATTTTCTCTGACAAGATAGTTCTTAGACCAGTTCCTAGCATTCTACCAAAGGTTTCTATGGCTTTTCACATGAATTGGGAGACTATTCTGCCAGCCTTTACCTTGGACCAGTTGCAGAATGAGTGGAAGAAGCTAGACTTAGTCTCCTCTATTTCAGCTTACTTGGAGTGGACTGAGGAGTTTCGCAAGCAAGATCAACTGTTCATCTTCCCTTTGGGACCCAAAAAGGGCATGGCGGCTCCACCTAGGGTTATCTCATCCTGGATTGTGAAGACCATCCAGATCGCTTACAAGTCTCTGGGCCTTTCCTCTTCTGCAGAGATCAGGGCGCACTCGACCAGGGGCATGGCAGCATCATGGGCAGCCTATGCGAAGGTGTCTCTTGAGGTAGTATGCAGAGCAGCGAGTTGGAGCACACCCAACACGTTTATCCAGCATTATAGGCTGAATGTAGCCCTCTTTCCTGCAGAAACGTTTGGGTCTTCTATTATTTCTGCGGCTGTCGGCCATTAAATATGTTTAAAGCAGCAGTATTATTTCTGACTGGTGTGGTTCTTTCCCTCCCTTATCGAAGATTGCTTGATACATCCCACAGTAGGCTGACATGGGGAGGTCCAGGAATAAGGGAAATTGTTGCCCATACTTACCGTAATTTTCCTTTCCTGGATCCTCCCCATGTCAGCCAGGGATTCCCGCCCTATCTTCCGTCGCGAGGATGGATATTTTGAACACTGGGCTGGTCCGACAGAAAAAAGGTGGTCCTGGAGGGGTCAGAGGGGGCGGAGCTGACCCATAGTAGGCTGACATGGGGAGGATGCAGGAAAGGAAAATTACGGTAAGTATGGGCAACAATTTTCCTTAATAGCAGTCTGACTGTGTATATATATATATATATATATATATATATATATATATATATATATATATATATATATATATATATATATATAAATACACTGCAGCTAACTGAATTAACTGCCTGCCTGAAATATATTAGAAGCAGTACAGCAGGAACGGTCTGCAGTGAGATCTAGCTAACTGAATAAACTGCCTGCTCAAAGTAAATGAAATAACACTCTCTCTCTCCGCCAGCAACACACTACACAAGGCCGACGTGCAGGCGGCCTTATATAGTGTGGGGCGTGGACTTAACCCCCTGAGCCATAATTGGCCAAAGGCACCCTGCCTTTGGCCAATTATGGCTCTCTTCGCTGATGGCACTGTGATTGGCCAAAGCATGCGGGTCATAGTGCATGCTTGGTCAATCATCAGCCAGCAATGCACTTCGTTGACACAGTGCATTATGGGCCTTGACGCGCGGCTCGAATTTCTCACGAACGGTCCATAATGTTCGATCTTCGACGACCGATCGAACAGCCGATGTTCAAGTCGAACTCATGTTCAACTCCAACAGACAGCCTATCTCTACTAGAGAGAGCAATAACTGAAATTCAAGAGCAATATAGCTCTCACTCCTATATTCAAGCTGCTTTCAGGGGATTCCAAACCTGAGAATGTCCCCAAGAGCAGAGGCACACTTAAATGGCAAATAAAGCACAATATGACACTTTAAATTGGATTGGTTTCCTTTACTCAGGTTAGATCTATGAGCCCAGGAAGGAGGAGAGCAGAGGCCTTTGTTTCAGGCCTTTCTCTCCTGTCCCCTGACACAACAGACCCATCTTTAAACACTCTATACAAGTCAACAGGTAATGGCTTAACTTCTTAGATAAACTGTCCCACACCCCCAATGGCACTAGTAGCTTCGGTCCTTTTGAAGAAAAGATAAGATTTGGTGTCTTCAGCTAGCCACTTTCGTTGGTGTACTTAAACTCCTGTATAGCAGGCCCAAACAACTCAACTGGCCCAGCTTATCAAGTGAAATAGGCAGGATCCTCCTCAGCAAAGTGAGAGGACAATGATGTCTGTATACAGTGTCCCAGAAATGGATAACCTTATCCGTTATCCTTGTGGCACTACAAGTGTTAGCAAGATGACTACCAGCAACAATGTCTATGTTCATAATCCTTCTATGGTGCAGTGTCTCTGTTCCCTGCAGATGGGCAAAATGCCCTCTCACCAAATCCTGTGATCAAGGCCCAAACAAACATCCTGGAACAGCAGGCTTTCTTGGTGACCCTACTAGTCACCTCACACTGGAACGCTTCACCATTGGTGCAGGTGCGTCTCAATATGCACTTGGAATCCCCCTCTCTCAGGCTGGATGTCCCGACTGGTGGTGGAGGGCTGAATTGCACAGGGAGATCATCTGAGACACAGCATCTCTCTTACAGGTCTGATCTCTCTCAATGCCTCATCGTGACTGACTTTCCCTCAGGACACAAAATGGAATCCTCAGCTCCTTTTTGTGCAGAGCATCCAGGGCTTTGTAGTTTTGCTCTGTATACCAGTCTATGGGTCTGTTTTGTAAGGGAACTGCATGTCCCAGAATCTATTGCAGCTGCTTCCTGCAGTTCCGTACAGTCTCCCTGATTGGCTGCTGTAATTGGCTTTCTTCTTCCTGCCAATAGGGGCACAAGCTCTGTGTGTGTGAGCTCATATTACATTAGACTGAGTCAGTGAAACAGGGAGAAGGAGGGGGTGAAAAAGCCCATGCAGACACTGACAGGTGCTTTCTCCCTAACTCAAGCTGGAAAGCCTGTGTATATTGCTCCGGTCAGCTTGGCGGGGTCGTGGGATAAATGAGACACCCGCTACACATACATTACACCTCTCACATTTTTGTAAATATTTTCTTCTATCTTTTCATGTGACAACACTGAAGAAATGACACTTTGCTACAATGTAAAGTAGTGAGTGTACAGCTTGTATACCAGTGTAAATTTGCTGTCCTCTCAAAAGAACTCAACACACAGCCATTAATGTCTAAACCACTGGCAACAAAAGTGAGTACACCCCTACGTGAAAATATCCAAATTGGGCCCAAAGTGTCAATATTTTGTGTGGCCACCATTATTTTCCAGCACTGCCTTAACCCTCTTGGGCATAGAGTTCACCAGAGCTACATTTTCACTTAGGGGTGTACTTACTTTTGTTGCCAGCAGTTTAGACATTAATGGCTGTGTGTTGAGTTATTTTGAGTGGGCAGCAAATTTACACTGTTATACAAGCTGTACACTCACTACTTTACATTGTAGCAAAGTGTCATTTCTTCAGTGTTGTCACATGAAAAGATATAATATTTACAAAAATTTACATTGAAGCTATGTTCACAAAAAGGAGCAGTGTGCCATGCTACAAGCACCATAATCTGTGCCACATCTTCAAAGGTTCCATAGATCAGGAGAGAGAAAAATGCCACATACAGTATGTAGCACTACCCCCTGCAGGAGCCACTGGCAATTTGGGCTTATTTCCCCCACTCACAGCATGCACAGTGATGCACATGACATTCTGCCACTGGCTCAAGAATCAGGCTAGGGGATTCTTTATAGGGGTTTTTATTGAACAGGAACTTGGATAGGGATGGCGAGCTTGGGATTGCAGAACTGTGAAGTTTGAGGGTATGCTAGTGTGTAGGGATTTTGCTTGAAGTGATAATTTTAATCACCTAACTGTGCACCATTTTGTATGAATTGCAGCCATTTTAAGTTTGATCTTACTATGTCTCAAAAAGCAACATAGAATTTTCATAGTCATTACCAGGGATGAGCCGAACACCCCCCCCCCCCCCCCCCCCCTCCAGTTTGGATTGCAGCAGAACATGCGAACAGGCAAAAAATTTGTGCTAACACTGTTAAAGTCTAGGACACGAACATGAAAAACCAAAACCTCTCATTTTAAAGGCAAGTTATTGCCATAAAAAAGTGTTTGGGGACTCGGGTACTGCCCCAGGGTACATGTATCAATGCAAAAAAAAAGTTTTAAAATGGCATTTAATAATTCTTAAAGTGAAACAATAAAAATGAAATATTCCTTTAAATATCATGCCTTGGGGGGGTCTCCTTAATCTGCCTGTAAAGTAGCACATCTTTCCCATGTTCATAACAGTACCACAGCAAAATGACATGTCTAAAGGAAAAAATGTAATTTAAAATTGCTTGCGGCTGTAATGTATTGTCAGATCCCGGCAAAATAGATAAAAATCAGTGAAAAAAACAGCGTGGGTCACGGGTCTGGTATGAATATTAAGGGGAACCCTGCACCAAAATAAAAAAAATGGCGTGGGGGTCCCCCCAAAATCCAAACCAGGCCCTTCAGGTCTGGTATGGATTTTAAGGAGAACCCTGCGCCAAAATAAAAAAATGGCGTGGGGGTCCCTCCAAAATCCATACCAGACTCTTATTCGATCACGCAACCTGGCAGGCCGCAGCAAAAGGGGGGCAATAGAGCGCCCCCCCTCCTGAACCATACCAGGCTACATGCCCTCAACATGGGGAGGGTGCTTTTGGATCCCACCCTTGCCCGATGGTTGTGGGGGTCTGCGGGGGGGCTTATTGGATTCTGGAAGCCCCAGATCCTGGCCCCCCTATGTGAATGGGTATCGGGTACATTGTACCCCTACTCATTCACCAAAAAAAGTGTCAAAAAAGTAAAAATGACAGGAGACAGTTTTTGACAATTCCTTTATTAAAAAAAAAATTTTATCCCACGATGTCCATCCATCTTCAATCACAGTGCCGACGGACTAAAACAAACCCTGAAAAAACAGCTCTTA
This sequence comes from Lithobates septentrionalis, assembly GCA_037952835.1. NCBI lineage: Eukaryota > Metazoa > Chordata > Amphibia > Anura > Ranidae > Lithobates > Lithobates septentrionalis. Next base: position 916,903 of record JBBDGP010001157.1, on the reverse strand, counting down.
TTTAACTAAGGGCGGGGCCACCTGGTGATGTAACCAGGTGACCCTGCCCCCTTCTGACATCATGTGACGTCATCATGTCAGAGGGGGCAGGGTCACCCATTTACATCACCGCATGGCCCCGCCCTTGGATATAAAAGAGCTGTCATTGCGAAAAGGTTGCAGTCGGCAGGACGTCTCCCATCAAGGGCGGAGTTTTTTCATTTTTTTTCTAGGGACTGTCGGTGCTGTGATTGAAAATGGATTTACATCGCGGGACACTTTTTTTTTAAATAAAGAAATTGTCCAAAACTGTCTCCTGTCATTTTTTACTTATTTGACACTTTTTTGGTAAATGAGTAGAGGTACAATGTACCCCATACCAATTCATTCACATATCGGGGGCCCGATAAGCCCCTGCCCACAGACCCCCACAACCACTGGGCAAGGGTTGTGGGGATGAGACCCTTCTCCCCATCAACATGGGGACAAGGCGTTTTGGGGGGGACCCCAAAGCACTCTCCCCATGTTGAGGGCATGTGGCCTGGTATGGATAAGGAGGGGGGGCGCTCTCTCGTCCCCCCTTTTCCTGCGGCCTGCCATGGTTGCGTGCTCGGATAAGGGTCTGGTATAGATTTTGGGGGGACCCCCACGCCATTTTTTTTTCAATTTTGGGCAGGGTTCCCCTTAATATCCCTACCAGACCTGAAGGGCCTGGTATGGATTTTAGGGGGGACCCCGATGCCATTTTTCTTATTTTGGCACGGCGCCCCTCTAATATCCATACCAGATCTGAAGGGCCTGGTAATAGACTGGGAGGACTAATGCCGCTTTTTTCAATGATTTTTATGTATATTGCCAGGGTTTGGACAATACGTTACAACCACGAGCAGTTTTAGATTACATTTGCTGCTCTCATTCATTACATTAGGTACGGCCGCTATGTAAACAGCCTTACATAGTGTGGGGCGTGGACTTAGCTCCCCGAGGCATGATTGGCCAAAGGCACCCTGCCTTTGGCCAATCATGGCTCTCACAGCAGAACGTGCTGTGATTGGCCAAAGCATACAGGTCAGGTGCATGCTTTGGTCAATCAGCAGCCATCATTGCACTGCGAACGGGCAAACACCCGATGTTCAAATCAAACGTAAGTTTGGCTCGAACCACGGGCTCATCCCTAGTCATTACAACTCAGTACTGCGTGACAACTTGTGAGACATTTGGGGGGCCCACTTGAAGGAACCCCAAGCCCTCAGGACTTATCTCCAGAAGAACAGATCTGCCTTGTGCAACTTTTTAACTTTGAATTACGTTAATCATGCTGGGTAAAGATTATAAAAGCTGTACGATCACAATTAATTTTTGCGTTTTTTTGAATTGTAAGCACACCCCCCACACGTGTGTACAGCGTGTGTCAAACAAACTTTATCTGATTTGAAACTACCCACAGACATTGAGTTACTGCTGGTCATTTCGCTGGCCCCTCCTAAACACACTGTTGCTGTGACTCAGATGTTTTGAGCCTTGAACTTCCAGACAGCCCTAGCAACTTAAACTATTCAATAAGAGGTGCCACAGTGAGTATTTTATCACTATTATGTTTGGAGACTTCTGTGGTTGGGCAGATATGGAACTTCAAGTCTTTACACCATTCAAGAACCTCTGTGAGTAGTTATTTGTCTTAGGTTTAGCTGTCTATGTCTTGATTAATGTCAAACTAACCTTTTGAATGTGTGGGTTCCTGCTTTACAAAGATTTGGCCTCAAGAAGATCAAGGTATATTGCCTTAACGGCTGATATATCCAACTAGGCGTATGGATGTGTAAATTCGATGTGGTGTTTGAGTCCGTGGTAAGTTGGACACACTTACGAGAGAAAGTGTGAGAGTGAGAAGTTTATCCCTAATTACTAATACATTACCATATGTGAAGATATAGCAGAAACTGTTGAGAGTTTTGAGAAGTCACTATGGTTTGGCACTCAGCCACGTAAAGTGCATTTTTTAGACCTGTTTCAAGTGTGAAAGGAACTTTATTTTTCAAACGACTCCTGTAATTATGAGTTGCAAGAAACTGGCTGATTGCTAAATGACATAGTACAACAGTGCCAGGCTTGTACCTGTAGTTCTACTGACAGAGAGAGTAGGGACCTTGCCTGAAATTTCTAGTGTAAAAGTGAGAGACAAATTCACGTACTAGTCTTTCTCCTTTTCTCCAACGGCAGACTCCATAAGCTGTACTGAGTTGCAGTCTCTCTATCTCTGTCTGAAAACTACACTGCCTCTTGTAAGCTGGTGAGATAAGGGGGAATGTAAAAGTAAAAGTACGGGTCCCTACTGTGCATGGGCAAAGCGTCCTCCTACTGGCCTGGTGGCGGGGGAAGGAAGGAGCCGAGCTCTGACTTAATTCGCTGTGGCTCAGACTCCCGGAAGTAGGAGTCAAAGACAGGTATCCGCTCCCCCCGAAAAGTGCCAAATGAGCGGAAGTTCCACACTTTTGGGTGGAACTTGGCTTTAAGCACCTCTCCTTATAGCCGAAGATTGTATTAAGTTATATTTTACTGTGCTTTGTCGAGGCACTGCTAGCAATAATAATAATAATTAGAGCCATTAAGCCATTGATCAGCAGATGGATACAAATCATATAGTGAACACGTGCAAAAATTTAATAAAAAAACGTATCAAAGTCCATATAAGCACAAATTCACAGAAGTATTTCCAAGCAATCTGTGCAATCACATAGGAGTTATCAGGATGAGAAGTAATGAGTACTGAGAGATAAGATAGATTGGGTGTCACCAGCCAAAATCAACAAACCACACTTACCAGAGGACGTGCGACTCCCTAATAAGAGGGGTCACATAAGCTTTGTTTACAATAACCAAGCCAACAATCTGGACCTTTTAGATTTCCTTCCCTGTCACTGTATATATTGGCAGCATGGAGGAAGTTTGCAGTAAACCAGGAAACACAGCCATCTCTAAACAACTCCCCCGTAAGGATGAATACAAATCACCAAGCATGTAACAAAGAGGTAGCCAACATAGCTTGATATGGTTTAAATTAATTTATTTATAAAAAAAAAAATAGAGTAACACTTACAAAAGTAGCCTAAAACAAGCATGTGGGTACAATTGGTTGTTTCTGCAGGAACCAACATGGCCAAACTTTACTCACGCATGCATGGTAGCATGTGTGCATAGCTCCCTCTGACGTGTTTCATCGTACGTTATGTCATCAGTGGGAAGCACACACTCCATTAAAAATACCATTGAAGACCCTGGAGGATCAGTATGATTGGATCATCAATCTAATGAGAGAGAGGTTTTAAAAACCCTGTATGTAACTATTATATAGAGCACTGTGTCAATTAAGTCATTCCACCCGATGAACATGCATACTCTATTAAAGTCTATGGAACACGAACATGGAAAATCAAAAGTCCTAATTTTAAAGGCTTATGTGCAAGTTATTGCCATAAAAAGTGTATGGGGACCCGGGTACTCCCCCAGGGGACAATGCAAAAAGTTTTTAAAACAATTGTTTTTAAAGAAGCAGTGATTTTAATGATGCTTAAAGTCAAATAATAAAAAGTAAATATTCCTTTAAATATAGTGCCTGGGGGGTCCCCTTAGTCTGCATGTAAAGTGGCGCATCTGTACAATGTATAGAACATGCCACAGCAATATTGAAATTTCTAAAGGAAGATGTGTAATTTAAACTTGCTCGCGGCTGTAATGGGGTCTGGTATGGATTTTAAGGGGAGCCCCATGCCAAAATTTTAAAAATAAATTGGCGTTGGGACCCCCCAAAAATCCATACCAGACCCTTATCCGAGCATGCAGCCTGGCAGGTCAGGAAAAGGGAGGGGGTGAGCGAGTACCCCCCCTCCTGAACCATACCAGGCCACATGCCCTCAACATAAGGGGGTGGGTGCTTTGGGGCAGGGGGGCACTGCGCTTCCCCCACCCTGAAGCACCTTGTAACCCTGGGCTGTGGTTGTCGGTGTCTGTGGGTGTGGGGGCTTATCAGAATATGAAAGCCCTCTTTAACAAGGGGGCCCCCAGACCCTGACCCTTACCCCTATGTGAATGGGTAATCGGGTACATCGTATCCCTACCTATTCACCAAAAAAGTGTCAAAAAGTAAAAACCACAGGAAACTGTTTTTGTCCTTTATAAAAAAATAAAATAAAAAATAGCGTCCATCGATGTAATCCATGGTCAATCATGTCGCCCCCAAAAATAGAAAAAAACAAAACAAAACGCTGTCATCTCTTGGGAGGCCTTCGGTCATCTGCTTCCTCTCTACTTTGACAGCTCTTATATAGGCAAGGGGCAGGGCCACCCGGTTATGTCACCCGGTGGCACCGCCCCTTCTGATGTCACAGACCACCCCATCCTGTCCAGACCAATTTTCAGCTTTCAGTGCTCTCACACTTTGAATGACAATTCAAAGTCATGCAACACTGTACCCAAACAAAATGTTTATAATTTTTTCCACACAAATAGAGCTTTCTTTTAGTGGTATTTAATCAACACTGGGTTTTTTTTTTTTTTTGCAATATAACTTAAAAAAAAGCGAAAATTTAGAAAAAACAACAACTTTTTTTTAGTTTCTATTATGAAATAACAATATTTCTCACACATACAGCATATGCATACTTCCAATTACACCCCAAAATACATTCTGCTACTCCTCCTGAGTATGGCAATACCACATGTGTGAGACTTTTTCACAGCCTGGCCACATAGAGGGGCCCAAAATGCAGGAAGCACCAACAGGCGTTCTAGAAGCATAAATTATATAATTTCATTCTTACCCATCACACTTTTGAAGGTCCTGGAGCACCAGGACAGTGGAATTACCCCAAAATGACCCAGTTTTGGAAAGAAAACACCTCAACGTATATATTCTATGAGCCATGGGCTGGAGATGGAGAATTTTATTTGACTGTTGCTGCAAAAAAAAAAAAAAAAACGAAAATAAAATAAATGTAATTTTTTTTTTTTTAAGGCCAAAAAAACCAAACAGTAGTGATGCAGAAGGAAAGCCATCTGTGACTCAGAAGAAGGAACAGCAATACAGCAATTATGAAGAAATCATTTTTTTGCTGCTGCTGGAAAAAAAAAACTCAAAATGCCCAAAAGGGAACCACTGTTGACGCAGAAAGAGGAACACCTGCGATGCAGAAGGGGAAACAACAATTATGCCCTAAATATTCTTAGTGCTGCTGCGCCGCCAAAAAAAAAAAAAAAAAATTATACCACTGCTGTGCTGATGCAGAAGGAATAACACCTGCAACACAGAAGGGGGAGTGCTAATAATGCAGAAACAGAACCTGTTACTGCAAAAAATAAATGCAAAATTAATAATAATAAAAAAGGGATCCGTTGTGAGTGACACAGAAGTGTTGTACACACCAACACTTCAGTACCTGTATTATTCACACTACACTACACTGTATTATATACACTGCACTACACTGTATTATATATACTACACTACAGTGTGTTATTCACACTGCACTACACTGTATTATATACTCTGCACTACACTGTATTATATACTGTACACTGCACTGTATTATATACTCGACACTACACTGTATTATACATATATAACCCAATGTGCGGCGCTAAAGTGAACATATGCAGGGTGGCACATATATATAAACAATGTAAAAAAATATATAAAAATATATAACCTCTAAAATAAATTTAACGTATCCCGAATATAGTGCAAGTGCTCAGTTATACTAAATATATAAAAATAAAGTACAGGTGCTCAGTGTGTTTGTACACAGTCCTCAGTGATGTTTTAAAGCAAACAATGATGTTAGTCCATAAAAGTAACAAAGAATTAGGTGAAAAAATGGTGTCTTCATGCAATGTGCACTCTCCCCCACCAGGTGTATCCTCACCTTTAGGGCTTTAAAAATGAGCCTGTAGTGAATGGCAACAGCTTAGATGGTCATCGTGTGTGTTCCTCATTCGTATAGCGGCTGGGTAACTTTAAGCATAGATCCCATATTTTTTCCTCATAAAAACGCTGATCAACAAAGCCACAACTTCCTCTTGGTCTTTCAGTAATCACCTCATATCATACAGAGAATAACAGAGGCGTGCAATATTGTAATTCTGTTTTAAAATACATTTTAACTGTATCAACATTTTAGGACGGTACACAATAGAAAAACACTAGGGATGTTGGGCACTTTAGAGCCCAGAGGTTTGAACAGGGATTTTGAACTTACCTTTTTTATATCTAATTTCTGAGATCTGATTTTAAAACAGATCTGATTTTAAATCAATTTTAATCAATTTTTATAAAAAAAAATAATATATTTTTTATTTCCTTGTAAAATATTTTTGTATTTTCCTACTATATTTTTTTGATTAATCTGGTTCAATTGATACATGGGGGTTTCACTAGTAATACACATTATGTAGCAATTAGAAAATATGTTCCCAGCTATATATAGATTAAGGAGGGGTAATTACTCTTTGTGTAACCCCAGCATGCACATTTGTTTGGTATGGATAGCATGGTGATAAAGACAATGGGGTCCTTATGATAGATATGGTGATATTAATACCACCACGCAACAAATGTGGGTATTACGGTTCCATGATCATAACTAGTCATGAAGCAATTTTATATAAAAAGATACCCGTTTAATGCCATATCAGTTTTCACCACTAGGTGTCGTTTTTTAATATGAGTGTATAGTTTTATGTAGGGGATTGTGATGGCCCGTTTTATACAGTGTGGTAGTGAGGTACCCCACCAGTGTGTGAATACAGTATTTTCAACCAGGCAGGTTGAGGGGCTCCAGTGTATTTGCTTGTTTGGGAGGAAACTGGCTTTTCAGTTTTCTTATTATTTACTAAAGTCCACTTTGGGACCTGGAGCCTGGGGATTTCTTAGAGATCCGGGTGGGATGAAATCCCCAGTCCTGGGTCCGGGTTTTGAGAATCACCGGCACACTGATTGTTCAGGTGTGTGTGGGCCTGATAGTAGAGTCAGGACCAGGGTTCTGGGCTCCACCCTCCTCAGGAGTCCAGATGCGCACTGGAGAAGCCAGAGACCCAAGTCTGAGGATCAGAGCAGTGAGGGGCTGCTATCTGTATGGACGGTGTTGGCAAAGGAATAGTCTGAAGTGGAAGGCCTGAGCAGCAAGGTACTGCGCCCAAGGCTGAGCGAGCCTTAAGAGCCAGGTGGATTGGAATTTTTCATTTATTTTTGGGAGAAGAACCCCTGTGTGGGCAACCAAATAAATATATGAGCTTTCCTTTTTGTTAACTTTCAATAAAAGTGGGCTACCATGCCCTTAAACTAAAGTTCCTGTTGGCTGGGAACTCTCTGAAAATGCATCTACCACTGAGCTAGACATTCCCCAATGTTACAAGTACTGTTCGAATGTGGGCAGAACTGGAGATCCCTGGAAAAAGTAAGTTCATCTGTTATATGAACTGTGTTTGTGTGCATGAGACAGCACAATCTGTGTGTGCAGATGAGGAAAGCTTGCTTTAAACAGACAGTGCTTCCTTTTTTCTGGACTGTGCAAAGTTGTTCTGGAGTGACTAAGTATGGGGCGATCAAAGTTTCTAAAGGAAGCAAGGTTTGCTGAAATTTCTATATTAAGTCACTTAGTTCAATTCACTTCATCAATGTCCTCTCAGTTCCCTGTGTGTCACCTTTTTATAGCGTCACCTTCATTACCGTTTCTCTCAGTTGTTCCCCTGTGTTACCTTCATATCCCCTCACTTGTCAGCTTCTTTCCTGTCCCTCGCTTGTATCACCTTCTCCTTCATTACTGTCCCCAACTTGTGTCACCTTCTCCTTCTTGTGTCACCTTCTCCTTCATTACTGTCCCCCAATCAGTGGCGTGGGGGGTGCCGTGGCCCGCGTGACATTTAGGTGGGCGCCAGTATGTGTCACTGGCTGCCTCCTCCTAATTTCAAATTCCTGTGTCCCCGGGCTCCGGCCGCCATGTTAAGTGTCCGGCGCCCTGTGATTGGGCGTATGGGGGTCATGTGAGGCGTTGGGCTGGCCTGTCCTCGATCGCTCCTAAAGTCCCGCCTCCGCACATGAACCCCCATACGCCCAATCACAGGGCGCTGGACACTGAACATGGCAGCAGGCAGAGTGCAGGGGGAGAGAAGAATGTGAGCCGCCGCTGTCTTCTCCTCCTCATCCGGATCGATGCAGGCCAGGATAAGAAGGTGAGTGAGACTCCCTCGTGAGAGTCATGTTACTGGCCGGGGAGGGGCAAGAGAGAGAGACTGTAGGCAGGTCAGTATAGTGGACAGTGTAGTATAGTGGTCAGTGTAGTATAGTGGTCAGTGTAGTATAGTGGTCAGTGTAGTATAGTATAGTGGTTAGTATAGTGGTCATTATAGTGTAGTGTAGTATAGTGGACAGTATAGTGTAGTGGACAGTGTAGTTCTCAGTGTAGCGGACAGTGTAGTGTGTAGTGGTCAGTACTATTGTATTTGAAGGGACTCAGGGATAGCTAAAAGTCCACAGGTTGGGGGTCGCAAATTACTTGCCTTGCCCCGGGTGCTGACAACCCACGCTACGCCACTGCCCCCAATTGTTTCACCTTCTTTATTACTGCCTCCTGCTTGTGTCACCTTCTTTTTCATTATTGTCTCCCGCTTGCCAGCTTCATGTATTACTGTCCCCCCTGACCCCCACTTGTCGGCTTTGTGTATTACTGTGACGGTAATAAATGTGGAGGACAGCAGTGGCGGTTGGTGCTCAAAAATTTTGGGGGGACGCAAACAAACTGAAAAAAAAAACATCAAACGCAGCCACTGTGCCCAAAAATTGCGGCCACTGTGCCATCAATAGGGATGAGCTTCGAGTTTGAGTCGAACTCATGTTCGACTCGAACATTAGCTGTTTGCAAGTTTGCCGAACAGCGAATAATTTGGGGTGTTCACGGCAAATTCGAAAGCTGCGGAACACCCTTTAAAAGTCTATGGGAGAAATCAAAAGTGCTAATTTTAAAGGCTTATATGCATGGTATTGTCATAAAAAGTGTTTGGGGACCTGAGTCTTGCCCCAGGGGACATGGATCAATGCAAAAAAAAGTTTTAAAAACTGCAGTTTTTTCGGGAGCAGTGATTTTAACAATGCTTAAAGTGAAACAATAAAAGTGTAATATTCCTTTAAATTTCGTACCTAGGTGGTGTCTATAGTATGCCTGTAAAGGGGCGCATGTTTCCCGTGTTTAGAAGTGTCTGACAGCAAAATGACATTTCAAAGGAAAAAGTCATTTTAAAAGTACTCGCGGCTATATGAATTGTCTGTCCGACAATACACATAAAAGTTCATTGATAAAAACGGCATGGGATTTCCCCACAGGGGAACCCCAAACCAAAATTAAAAAAAATGGCGTGGGGGTCCCCCTAAATTCCATACCAGTCCCTTATCCGAGCATGCAACCTGGCAGGCCGCAGGAAAAGAGGGGAGGACGAGAGAGCGCCCCCCTCCTGAACCGTACGAGGCCACATGCCCTCAACATTGGGAGGGTGCTTTGGGGTCCCCATGTTGATTAGGGCAAGGGCCTCATCCCCACAACCCTTGCCCAGTGGTTGTGGGGGTCTGCGGGAGGGGGGGCTTATCGGAATCTGGAAGCCCCCTTTAACAGGGGGATCCCCAGATCCCGCCCCCCCGTGTGAAATGGTAAGGGGGTACAAAAGTTACCCCTTACCATTTCACAAAAAAGTGTTAAAAATGACAAGAGACAGGTTTTTGACAATTCCTTTATTTAAATGCTTCTTCTTTCCATCTTCCTTCGGTTTCCTTTTTTTTTTTTTTTTTTTTTTTCTTTCTTTCTTTTTCTATCTTCTTCTTTCTTCTTTCACTACCTTCTACTACCTTCTACTACCTTCTACTACCTTCTACTACCTTCTTCTTCTACTTTCTTTCTACTTCTTCTTCCTCCAATCCTCTGCTTCTTGCTCCGGTGTTCTCGTCCGGCATCTTCGTGGCGTCTTCTTCCCTTCTTCGTTCTTGGCCCACTCCGCATCCATGATGGGAGGCTCACGCTGTGTGACGCTTCTCATCTTCTGACAGTTCTTAAATAATGGGGGGCGGGGCCACCAGGTGGCCCCGCCCTCCGTTATTTAAGAACCATCAGAAGACTAGAAGCGTCACACAGCGGGAGCCTCCCATCATGGATGCGGAGCGGCCTGAGAACAAAGGGAGGAAGATGCCGGACAAGAACACCGGAGCAAGAAGCAGAGGATCGGAGGAGGAAGAAGAAGATGGAGGAAGAAACCGAAGGAAGAAAGAAGAAGCATTTAAATAAAGGAATTATCAAAAACTGTCTTGTCATTTTTGACACACTTTTTGTGTGAAATGGTAATGGTACTTTTGTACCCCCTTACCATTTCACACAGGGGGGGGTCCGTGGATCTGTGGGTCCCCTTGTTAAAGGGGGCTTCCAGATTCCGATAAGCCCCCTGCCTGCAGACCCCCACAACCACTGGGCAAGGGTTGTGGGGATGAGGCCCTTGTCCTCATCAACATGGAAACAAGGTGCTTTGGGGGGGACCCCAGAGCACCCTCCCAATGTTGAGGGCATGTGGCCTGGTACAGTTCAGGAGGGGGGCGCTCTCTTGTCCCCCCCTCCTTTCCTGAGGCCTGCCAAGTTGCGTGCTTGGATAAGGGTCTGGTATGGATTTTTGGGGGGGCCCCACACTTTTTTTTTTTTTTTTTTAATTTTTGGTTCGGGATTCCCCTTGTGGGGAAATCCCATGCTGTTTTTATCAATGAACTTTTATGTGTATTGTCGGACCGACAATTCATATGACCGTGAGTACTTTTAAATGACTTTTTTTCCTTTTGAAATTTCATTTTGCTGTCAGACTGTTCTAAACACGGGAAACATGCGCCCCTTTACAGGCATACTAGAGACACCCCCCAGGTACGAAATTTAAAGGAATATTACACTTTTATTGTTTCACTTTAAGCATTAATAAAATCACTGCTCCCGAAAAAAACGGCCGTTTTTTAAAACTTTTTTTTTGCATTGATACATGTCCTCTGGGGCAGGACCCAGGTCCCCAAACACTTTTTATGACAATAACTTGCATATAAGCTTTTAAAATTAGCACTTTTGATTATTCATGTTCGAGTCCCATAGACTTTAACGGTGTTCGCGTGTTCGAACAAATTTTTTGCCTGTTTGCATGTTCTGGTGCGAACCGAACAGGGGGGTGTACGGCTCATCCCTGGCCATCAATTGCTGACACTGTACCCATCAATTGCCGCCAGTGTGCCCCATTAATTGTCGCTACTGTGCCCCATCAGATGCTACCAGTGTGCCCATCAATTGCCGCTACTGTGCCCAGCACTTACCTGTCTCGCAGCAGGTCAGTGGCGGTCTCCTGCACGTCCTCCGTGTCTTCTTCCATCCTGTCTCAGGCGTCCAATCACAGCGCCTGACGTTTCAGCCAATCAGGTGACCAGCAACCTGATTGGCCGAGAGGCAGTTCAGTGTTAGCAAAGCAAATTCTTTTGCTTTGCTAACACACAGCTGAGTGATCAGGGAACGCCCATCATGGCGCCTGCTGATCACTGTTTTGGGCGCCTATTAGAGCCTATGGCTCTAATCAGGTAGTTCCAAAAAACAACCCCGCCACTGTAATTCAGGTGCCTGGTGCCCAAAAATGGACCGGGCACCTGAATAGGGGATGTCAGCAGCGACCATAGATAGATGCATCTATCTATCTATCTATCTATCTATCTATGGTGATTAGAGCAGTGCAGGAGAGAGGGGGCGGCGCTCCTGTGCCCTTTATGGACGCACCGCCACTGGGGGACAGTAAAAAAAAAAAAACCTATTGCCTCCACTTGTCAGCTACATGTTTTATTTGCCTTCCCCAGGGCTAAGCCACACTTTGTCAGCCTCATTTATTACTGTACTGTCCCCAGCCTCAGTGCCCCACTTGTCACCTGATCTGCTCACGTTCCATTTGCTCACCTTTTTAATCTGGACTGGTCTGATGGTGTGGTAAGCAGACTTGAACGCCGGTCTTCGTTCGTTCCCTGATCCAGGCAGCCTGGGCTGGCTGGGGGGCCCACCTCAGGCAGTCGGGACGGGAGGAGGTCGGAGATGTCGCGGGCTGCTGCAATGCACTGCGAGCGGGATTAAGCGGGAGTCGGGACCGGGAACAGCCGAGCTGTGGATCTAAGGTTAGCCAGCACTGGCACTGCAGAATGCTGCCACCCGCCAAGTCGCCGACGGCACCGAGAGGTCACTGGAGGAGTCAGAAATGACTGATGCTGCTCTCTCTGCTGCTGCCGTGCCAGGGAGAGTAGGTGGGTGGACTCGGAGAGTGCAGGGCAGCACTGAGTAAAGGCCTTGTTCCCTAGGCCTCCCTCTGATACTGAGACACTCTGCAAATGTGACGTCACTGGTTGCTAGATGCGGCGACCCTAGCAATCAGTTTAACAATCGTTTTTTACGGTGGCTGTGTGTCCTTATTTCATTCCAGGACACTGTATTGTCCCGGAATGAAGGTGCCCGGGACACAGGACACAAATATGAATTGCGGGATAATCCCGGGCAATCCGGGACACGTGGGCACCCTACGCCTGGTCGAGCCCCATACATGCCTGATCAGAGTTTGCCAAGGCGAAAAAGGGCTGGGGTTGTCCCTAGCAACACTGGTGCAATGAGTGCACAGGTGACTGAAAGTATGGAGAGTCCACCAAAGTCTGAGTCTGCAGCGGATTGGTGCAAGCGGCACTTGGCAGCACTGAACCAAGTTGAAGGGGAAGTACATGCTGTTGCCCCTGGCAACGCTAGTGGAAGCAGGCCAGCTATCGCTGTGCAAAGTCCCAAGCTTACAAGAGAATGCAAGCGGGGAGACCCTGTCAAGAAGCAAGAGCGCTGTTTGCAGTGCAGAGATTGGGGGCATGTTGTCTCCACGTGCTCTTTGTCTCAGTCTCCAATACAGCCAGACAAAGGTCTTCAATGATGTTTTGGAAGCCTGGTTTGAGTGCTAGGAGTGACCGACGGGCTGACTGGAAGTTTGAGAGGTATGTGGTTGCTTGTAGCGTTTGTCACCTCTGGCAACAGTGAGGAAGTACCTGTTGTGTCTGCAGGGGGTCAGAAGCGGCTGCTGCAGTTTCATCCCATGGCCACCAGGGAGAGGTGGCCAGTGAAAGTGCAACAAAGGATAGACAACGTACTCAAGTGAACACGGCAACCCCTGTTACAGTGATGGGTAAGACTGGTGCTGGTAAATGCATAGAGACTCAGTGAGTATGTGACTGTGCACACTGGAGTGGAAGTGACCCCAAATGGGAGATCCACTGTCTGTGGAAAAGGACTAGGGATGAGCCGAACACCCCCCTGTTCGGTTCGCACCAGAACATGCGAACAGGAAAAAAGTTCGTTCGAACACCGTTAAAGTCTATGGGACACGAACATGAATAATCAAAAGTGCTAATTTTAAAGGCTTATATGCAAGGTATTGTCATAAAAAGTGTTTGGGGACCTGGGTCCTGCCCCAGGGGACATGGATCAATGCAAAAAAAAGTTTTAAAAACTGCAGTTTTTTTCGGGAGCAGTGATTTTAATAATGCTTAAAGTCAAACAATAAAAGTGTAATATCCCTTTAAATTTCGTACCTGGGGGGTGTCTATAGTATGCCTGTAAAGGGGCGCATGTTTCTCGTGTTTAGAACAGTCTGACAGCAAAATGACATTTCGAAGGAAAAAACACATTTAAAACTACCCGCGGCTATTGCATTGCCGACAATACACATAGAAGTTCATTGATAAAAACGGCATGGGAATTCCCCACAGGGCAACCCCGAACCAAAATTTAAAAAAAAAAATGACGTGGGAGTCCCCCAAAAATCCATACCAGACCCTTATCCAAGCACGCAACCTGGCAGGCCGCAGGAAAAGAGGGGGGACGAGAGTGCGGCCCCCCCCCTCCTGAACCGTACCAGGCCACATGCCCTCAACATTGGGAGGGTGCTTTGGGGTAGCCCCCCAAAACACCTTGTCCCCATGTTGATGAGGACAAGGGCCTCATCCCCACAACCCTGGCCGGTGGTTGTGGGGGTCTGCGGGCGGGGGGCTTATTGGAATCTGGAAGCCCCCTTTAACAAGGGGACCCCTAGATCCTGGGCCCCCCCCCTGTGTGAAATGGTAAGGGGGTACTTATCCCTACCATTTCACTAAAAAACTGTTAAAAATGACAGACAGTTTTTGACAATTCCTTTTATTTAAATGCTTCTTCTTTCTTCTATCTTCCTTCATCTTCTGGTTCTTCCTCTGGACACCGGAGGAAGAACCAGAAGATGAAGATGAAGGAAGATAGAAGAAAGAAGAAGCATTTAAATAAAGGAATTGTCAAAAACTGTCTCTTGTCATTTTTAACATTTTTGACAGTTTTTTTGTGAAATGGTAGGGGTAAGTACCTCCTTACCATTTCACACAGGGGGGGTGGGATCTGGGGGTCCCCTTGTTAAAGGGGGCTTCCAGATTCCGATAAGCCCCCCGCCCGCAGACCCCCACAACCACCGGCCAGGGTTGTGGGGATGAGGCCCTTGTCCTCATCAACATGGGGACAAGGTGTTTTGGGGGGCTACCCCAAAACACCCTCCCAATGTTGAGGGCATGTGGCCTGGTACGGTTCAGGAGAGGGGGGGCCCACACTCTCGTGCCCCCCCTCTTTTCCTGCGGCCTGCCAGGTTACGTGCTCGGATAAGGGTCTGGTATGGACTTTTGGGGGGTCCCCACGCCGTTTTTTTTTTTTTTTGGTGCGGGGTTCCCCTTAAAATCCATACCAGACCTGAAGGGCCTTGTATGGAATTTAGGGGGACTCCCACGTCATTTTTTTTTTTAAATTTTGGTTCGGGGTTGCCCTGTGGGGAATTCCCATGCCGTTTTTATCAATGAACTTCTATGTGTATTGTCGGCAATGCAATAGCCGCGGGTAGTTTTAAATGTGTTTTTTTTTTTTTTTTTCCTTCGAAATGTCATTTTGCTGTCAGACTGTTCTAAACACGGGAAACATGCGCCCCTTTACAGGCATACTATAGACACCCCCCAGGTACGAAATTTTAAAGGGATATTACACTTTTATTGTTTGACTTTAAGCATTCTTAAAATCACTGCTCCTGAAAAAACTGCCGTTTTTAAAACTTTTTTTTGCATTGATCCATGTTCCCTGGGGCAGGACCCAGGTCCCCAAACACTTTTTATGACAATAACTTGCATATAAGCCTTTAAAATTAGCACTTTTGATTTCTCCCATAGACTTTTAAAGGGTGTTCCGCGGCATTCGAATTTGCCGCGAACACCCCAAATTGTTTGCTGTTCGGCGAACTTGCGAACAGCCAATGTTCGAGTCGAACATGAGTTCGACTCGAACTCTAAGCTCATCCCTAAAAAGGACTTGCCTCGCTGCAGTGCCCTGTCCAGTGGGGAGGCAAATGGTAAACTTGAATGTGACAATGTGATGGGCAAAACTACTAATGTTGTGTTGGCTAAAGTTGATGGTCCATTTGCTAATGGGCTAGCGCAACTCACTAGAGGTAAAAACATTGCTCTGAATGCAGTTAAAGAGGTGCTATCTCCTGTAGCCACCGTGACAAAGGTCACTAGAAACCCCCAGGGAGCTCTGCGTTTTTGGTGCCAGAGGTTGCCTGGGGCAGCTATGGTGCCGCTCTGAGGGATAAACATTTATGGTGGAAATGGGTTAAAGCTATCTGTCAATGACAGGTATCAAAGCGTTTAATGAAGCGCCACCAGAGCAAGGTGGTGAAGGTGTGGTATTGCAGTCTGCTATGGTTAAAAATGTAGTGCCACAGTCTTATTTGAACCAAAGTGATATGTGCAATGTGTCTGTTGCTGAACCACTCTGTCCCTCTGGGTCTCCTTGTGCAGTAGGAACGGTACTGCATGGTACCTCTGGGAGCACAGAGATAACAGAATGGGACAGGTGGGCAAAAAGCCTGTTGGCTTTGTTGGAAAAGGCCTCTGTTGGTAAAAGTGGAGCAGACATGATTTCTGAGGTGCCAGATGAAGGACCTGCAGAGCAAATTATATGCAAGGGTGCACTTGCTACTGCAGATGATGTTGCTCATGAGATGGAAACGCCAAGTAAGGGCAAACACACAGAAGATGTCATGTCTGTCATCCACCTAATGATGTGGTAATGGATAAAGCCATGCCAAATGAGCTGGTGTTGGTGGAAGTGCCAGATGGCACAGCAATAATAGAAGTGATTGTAGTGACAGGTCCAAATGTTTTATGCGTTGATGGTCAGGACAGTTGTTGGCAGAGGATCTCATGCCAGTGGAGTTGGTGTATAGTGAAGCTGCCGTAAACAACCACTCCGCTGGGTGCAGTTCCTCTCCAGACACTGCCCTGCCAAACATGAGTGAAATGAAATTTGACATGCATTGATACTTCTGACCGTGATGAAAAATGCAGCGCATTGTCAATTTTTGATGGTTTGGTTACCATAGGTGACAACAAAAATAATGGCAGACCTGATGGTCTTGGTCAAGTTGATCTGGATGTAGCAAACCCTGAAACATGTAATGAGATAGGGAATGGTATGATTGACACAGAAGAGCTAAAAAATACAGCAGAATTAGGCCCCCTACAGGTTCAGGAGGGTAGTTCTGGGGAAGATTTCCTGAGGTTTGAGAAATTTCTAAAGTCTGAGAAGGATCGTGATAAACAATGGTCGGAGGGAAATGGCCCAAAGCTCAGCAAGGTGTCACCTGATTCTAAAACATCAAAGTGGCAAGACAGTCAGGATGTCCTTCAGAGGGAGACTAGGATGAGGCTACAGTCATATGAGGATGTTAGTGATGAAACTGACAAAATTAAGCATGCAGTGTACATGAGGAAACAAGTTACACTAAGTTTGGACAGTAAGAGGGTGCCCGTACTTAGAGTACAGAGAGGGACCAGTGTCACCCCAATAAAAGAGCCCCCCACTTATCACTAAACCAGTGTTTAAAAATGTGGTTCCTTCTAAATTAAGTAAAAAGAAAACGTGTTCTAGTGGAAATTGAGGGAGCACTTTATAACCTTAATGGTATTGGACCCGTAAAATTCAGAAATCGACCTCATGTGCAAAAAAGGTACCAAGATTGGTAAAAGGACTAATGTAGGCCCAAGAGAAGTGGGAAAACATCGCTTTTGGAAGCGCACTCATAAAAAGGCATGTCTTTTTAGAGCCCGAGTAGATGTAGCAGGGGGACATGGAGAAATTCACCTGATGGGACAAGATTTGGCCCATGTGGGTGGTAGCTTGCATGGTCATGCCAAAGTGAGGAGGTTGTACTGGTGTGTTCCGCCTCTGGGTCGAAACAAAGTGGGGTGGGGTATGTGGTAGCGAGGTACCCCACCAGTGTGTGAATACAGGATTTTCAACCAGGCAGGTTGAGGGGCTCCAGTGTATTTGCTTGTTTGTGAGGAAACTGGCTTTTCAGTTTCCTCATTATTTACTACTACTCCACTTTGGGACCTGGAGCCCGGGGATTTTTTAGAGATCCGGGTGGGATGAAATCCCCAGTCCTGGGTCCGGGTTTTGAGACTCACCTGCACACTCATTGTTCAGGTGTGTGTGGGCCTGATAGTAGAGTCAGGACCAGGGTTCTGGGCTCCACACTGTCGAGGAGTCCAGAGAGTGCATAGTGAAAGCCAGAGACCCAAGTCTGAGGATCAGAGCAGTGAGGGGCTGCTATCTAATATGGATGGTGTTGGCAAAGGAATAGTCTGAACTGTAAGGCCTGAGCAGCAAGGTACTGTGCCCAAGGCTGAGCGAGCCTTAAGAGCCAGGTGGATTGGCATTTTTCATTTGTTTTTAGGAGTAGAACCCCTGTGTGGGCAATCAAATGAATGTGTGAACTTTCCTTTTTGTTTACTTTCAATAAAAGTGGGCTACCACACCCTTAAACTAAAGTTCCTGTTGGCTGGGAACTCTCTGAAAATGCATATACCACTGAGCTAGATATCCCCCAATGTCACAACGGATATCATGCTGGCTTGCACAACACATATCGTGTGTGTGTGTGTGTGTGTTAGGGGCACACCGGTAGTAAGCAGCTTTTTATTTTTTGGGCAAAAGCTGATGTTGGCATTTCAATCATCATGGTTGATATGGTGTCAGGGCGATCAAAGCGCATTGTTTCTATTGTTACATTCTAATATATAATGAAGTGGTTCAACTCACCATAATGCAGAATCAGTAGGAGCCCTGGGCGTGTCACTTGCCACCGTCGCCTGTCACCAGATGCAGCTTTTTAACTTGCCACTGTCGTCTGCCACTAGATGTGGATTGTCACTTGCCACTATTTGCAGACTGTCACTTGCCACGTCACCTGCCACCATTAGATTGTCACCTGACACTAGATGTGGGTTGTCACTTTCCAACTGATGTGGATTGTCACTTGCCATGCCAGCCAGTGCCACCAAATGTGCATTGGTGGCAGGCTGGCAGCACTGGTCCATTTAGTGAGGGTAGGAGAGCGGAGATGGGGGGCAGGCAGTGAGAGATTATATAATCTCTCTGCTCCCCGCCGTACCTCTGACATTGAAGAGGCCTGTGTTCTGACAAAATGAGCACCTGTGCTGTGAGGGCGGAAGAGCGCTGATATGTGGTGGGCAGTGAAAGATTATGTCCTCTCTGCTCCCCTCCGCACATCGCTCACACATTGAAGTGGCCCAGTTGTGAGGGTGGAAGAGTGGTGACGTGGAGCGGGCGGAGAGAGATGATGTCATCTCTGCTCGCCCACTCGTCTCTCTCCTCTCATTCACCTCTAATGCAGCCCGCTGCAGCAGCGACCCACTGGTTAGGCAGGGACCCTGCGGCAAGAGACTCGGGGCTACAGCCTTAATAGCCACCCCCTGTTGATGCCTATGCTCTGCACTGCACTGTATTATATACACTACACTTACTGCACGCACAATCCACTAACTACCTGCCTAATCTCTCTTCACTAATACACACTACACGCGGCCACCATTGGAAGCAGTCTTATATAGTGTGGGGCGTAGACTTGGCCCATAAGCCATGATTGGCCAAAGGCACTCAGCCTTTGGCCAATCGTGGCTTTCACTGTACATTGTGCTGTGATAGGCCAAAGCATACAGGTAAGGTGCATGCTTTGGCAAATCAGCAGCAATCAATGCACTTCGATCTCGGAGTGCATTATGGGGTGCTCAGCGGCGGGTGAATTTCCCGCAAGCACCCCATTTGTACAAACCTAATGCCCCGTACATACGGTCGGTCATTCCAACAACAAAATACATGGATTTTTTTTCTGACGGATGTTGGCTCAAACTTGTCTTGCATACACACGGTCACACAAATCTTGTCGGAAATTCCGAACATCAAGAACGCGGTGACGTACAACACGTACGACGAGCCGAGAAAAATTAAGTTCAATAGCCAGTGCAGCTCTGATTCCGAGCATGCGTGGAACTTTGTGCGTCGGAATTGTGTCGGAATTTATGACAACTCATTTTGTCGGAAAATTTGAGATCCAAATCTGAAATTTTGTGTGACGTAAATTCAGATGGGAAAATGTCCGCTGGAGCCTACACACGGTCGGAATTTCTGACAACAAGCTCCCATTGAACATTTTCCGTCGGAAAATCCGACCGTGTGTACAGGGCATAACACTATTCCTGAGGAACTAATATGTAAAAAAATTGGGAAAAGTCAAAATTTAGGTTAATCTCTTAATCAATACTAGGCATAAAATATCATCCACAGTGACCAGAATCCTACAATAAATTCTCTATTTTAAATAAATCCACAATATATTGCAAAATTGGGATGAAATAAAATATGTAAACTACATGTTCTATGATAAAAAATTAAGAAATGAAACGAAATACAAATGCAAAAATACAAAATTCCTAAAGACCCGGGAGGATCAATAGGATTGGGTCCTCTAACGAGGTCTCAATCGCCTAATATCTATTTGTTAACTAGGGTGTATAGTTGGTTAAATTTCCCGGTCTCTTCCTAACCCCCAATGTGTTAACTATGAAAACTATTATGTTACACGGTCCAAACAATTCAAATCCATCCAAATCAAGATGGTAAACGCATAATATCCTCAGCAACTCGCTGAGAGGCAGAGCCAGGTTCCAGTCCAGGCTCCTGGGTGGATCCCGTCCATATGGTTGTGATCTTTCCCCAACCTGAACCAGCTCTGTGACATCAGCTGACAGCAAGCTTCAGTAAAATTGGGGCACAAGAGTGCAGAATGAACTGCACTTCTGTGGTCCACAGGAGAAGTACAGCCTGTGGACCACAACTGTGGCTGTACCTCTTTAATGAGATCGGACGTAGTAATAGTAAACCGTATAGTGCAAACACTGCAGCCTGTGTCTTAACACTGTATACAGCCTGTACTGTATAATCATGACCTTCCCTGCATCAGAGTCCCCACTTACATCAGTGTCCCCTCTTACTTCAGAGCTCCCCTTACATCAATTCACCCCCCCCCCCCTCTTATATCAATTCCCCATCTTACATCAGTGCCTCCTTACAACAATGTGCCTCTTTACACCAGATTATCCCCCTTAAACCAATTAGCCCCCCCACATCAGTCTTCCTTACATCTGTGTGCCCCCAACTTATATCAGTGTGCCCCCCTTACCTCCGTATATCCCCCTTTTACATCAGCATGATTGTAGCAATACCCTGGGAGCTGGTGAAAGTGTAAATAGGAACGCTCTGTTCTACTCTGGAAGCTGGGGGTAACCACACAAGTGATGTTATTGGTTGTTAGGATGCCAGCAGTCCACGCAACCAAGGATGGGGGGGGCAGCGTTTTTAGAGTTATAGGCAGTACAGGTGTAGTAAAACACAGAACCAATCTTTCAGCTTTCAGTATGTGTGTGTCTTGTGGAGAGGCGACCCAATTTCACGGTGTGGAATAGCACGTTCACCCTGGTTCTTGTAAACAGAGGCATGCTGATTGCACACCTGTGGCCTGGGTTTATAAACATCCCAGGGATAGAGCTCAGGGCTCCCACTTAGACATCTCTACCCAACAAGACAGGAAGTCTCGCTGAGGAGTCAGGAGGACTCTGCCCTACAGACACAAGTCTGTGTGTGAGTGTTGGGAAGACACCCATGTTCTTTAGAGAGTGCAGGTGGCAGTTTTAATCCTGGGTAAGCTAGGAGAGAGCTCGACCTAAGCATATGGGTCTGAGGAACAGACCTATGACATTTTTCCCTCTTCAGTGTCATGTGACTTGTTAGTGTTACAAGGTCTCATTTATGAATGATGATTGGGTGTGTTTAAATTTAGTGTTATCGCTCTCACTCTCTTATACTGGTCACTGGAAGTTGAACATGGCACCTCATGGCAAAGAACTCTGAGGATCTGAAAAAAAGAATTGTTGCTCTACATAAAGATGGCCTAGGCTATAAGAAGATTGCCAAGACCCTGAAACTAGCCAAAACCATACAGCGGTTTAACTCTTTCGCCGACAGGTCCGCATGTTGTACGGACTTAACGAAAGGGGGTTTGTACGCAATCCGGTGGCTGCAGGGGACCTGTCAGGTGAGAGCGTACGGGCGGCTGATCGCTCTCACGCACCACTGGTACGAGTGCCACCCCCCCCCCCCCACGCGCACTACCGCCATGCTTACTGGGCTCTGCTTGTCCATCGGTGGGCCTGGGACGGTCATGGCGGGTAGAGAGGAAGGAGAAGAGTGGATACACATCCTCTCTCCTCCCCTTCTTGCAGTGACCCGAAAAGCGACGTCTCTGACGTCACGTTCTCAGTGTCCCTGGCTCGATTTGCCGGTGTTGGATGTTTTGCATTGCGATCATTCAGTGAAATACAGGAGAGATATGCAGGGTCTTTTAGACCCTGCATATCTCAATAAAGAGAACCTCTCACCAAAAAATCATCACATAGGGGACTGTTTGTCCCCTATGTGATTAAAAAAAAGTTAAGTAAAAAAAAAAAAAATTTTTTTTTTTTTTTTTCAAAAAAAAAAGTTGCACATAAAATCCCCCACCCCCAAAATGTTTGAGACGACCCACCCCCACATATACACACGCACAAATGTATATGCATGCGCCTACACGTGAAAACACGTTGCAATACACGTTCCATATCGCCATGTACGCTGGAGTGAGAGCAATAATTCTAGAACCAGACCTCCTCTGTAACACTAAACTTATACCTAATAGGGGGCCTTTGAAGTGTCGCCTATAGAAAATATAGGGTACTGAAGTTTGACACCATTTCTCGAGCACAAAACAAATTCAAGGTTTGGCATGTTGGGTATCTATTTCCTCGGCGCAACCTCATATTTTAACAAAAAATATTGCGTTTCCTAGACCTTTTGCGGTAATATCATGCAACATAAAATATTAGAACTACTGCTATTTTATTCTCCAGGGTGTCTGCTTTCAGAAAATATAATGTGTGTGTTTTGGTAATCTTCAGGCCTAAAATTATTATTTATTTTTTTAAACATGTGTGCAAAAACTGCTCAATTAGTGAAAGGGTTAACAGAACAGGTTCCACCCAACAGACCTCGCCATGGTCGCCCAAAGGAGTTGAGTGCACGTGCTCAACGTCATACAGAGGTTTTCTTTTGGAAATAGATGTATAAGTGTTGCCAGCATTGCTGCAGAGGTTGAAGGGGTGGGGGAGTCAGCCAGTCAGTGCTCAGACCATGCGCCGCACACTGCATCAAATTGGTCTGCATCGCTGTCATCCCAGAAGGAAGCCTCTTTTAAAGATGATGCACAAGAGAGCCCGCAAACTGTTTGCTGAAGACAAGCAGACTAAGGACATGGATTACTGGAACTGTGTCCTGTGGTCTGATGAGACCAAGATAAACTTGTTTGGTTCAGGTGGTGTCGTGTGTGTGTGTGTGTGTGTGGTGTGGCAACCAGGTGAGGAGTACAAAGACAAGTGTCTCTTGCATACAGTCAAGCATGGTGGTGGGAGTGTCATAGTCTGGGGCTGCATGGGTGCTGCTGGCACTGGGGAGCTACAGTTTGAGGGAATCATGAATGCCAACATGTACTCTGACATACTGAAGCAGTGCATGATCCCCTCCCTTCAGAGACTTAGCCGCAGGGCAGAATTCCAACATAACGACCCCAAACACACCTCCAAGACGACCACTGCCTTGCTAAAGAAGCTGAGGGTAAGGCCCCTTTCACACTTCAAAGTCGTGCGATTTTAACGCAATTTTGTGGCCGCTATTGTACCGCGATTTTGCTGCGATTTGGGAGCAGTACTACTTTGTACTACTTTGCCACAACTTTAGTATTAACCATTCTCAGCTTGTGCTTACAAAGTAGTGCTGAAATCGTGCCTATATTATTCAGGTACGATTTGCATGCTACTTGAGGGTTTAACATTGAGGTCTATGGAGTACAAATCGTATGGAAGTTGGACCAAAGTAGTGCAGAGACTACTTTGAAGTCGGCACGACTTAAAGTCGTGCCAATATGAATGGTAGTCATTGAAAATCATGGAGAATGACTTGTCATATGATTTTGCAGTACAAAATCGTGGGACAAGTCGTAAGTGTGAAAGGGGCCTTAGGCTCCTTTCACACTTATACGACTTCAAAGTCGCACGATTTTACCGCAATTTCGCGTCTGCGATTTTGCCGCGATTTGGGAGCAGTACTACTTTGCCACGTTTTTGGCATTAACAAATGAAAACATACAGTAGTTGGTATGAATCATAAGGGGGAACTCCACGCCAAGTTTTAAATAAAAAAAACTGGCGTGGGTTCCCCCCCAGGGGCATACCAGGCCCTTAGGTCTGGTATGGATTGTAAGGGGAACCCCCTACGCCGAAAAATCAGCGTGGGGGTCCCCCCCAAAATCCATACCAGACCCTTATCCAAGCACGCAGCCCGGCCGGTCAGGAATGGGGGTGGGGATGAGCTAGCGCCCCCCCCCTCCTGGACCGTACCGGGCCGCATACCCTCAACATGGGGGGTGGGTGCTTTGGGGCATGGGGGGGGCGCCCTGCGGCCCCCCCCACCCCAAAGCACCTTGTCCCCATGTTGATGAGGACAAGGGCCTCTTCCCGACAACCCTGGCCGTTGGTTGTCGGGGTGCTTATTGGAATCTGGGAGCCCCCTTTAATAAGGGGGCCCCCAGATCCTGGCCCCCCACCCTATGTGAATAAGTATGGGGTACATGGTACCCCTACCCATTCACCTAGGGAAAAAAGCGTAAATAAAAAACACAGTACACAGGTATTTAAAATAATTTATTTGGGAGCTCCGGGAACTTCTTCAGACTTCGGGGGTCCACTTCCGACTTCGGGGGTCTCTCCGGCGTCTTCTCCCGGTGTCCGCATCTTCTGCCGGCTCCACCGCTATCTTCTGGCGCTCTTTTGCCAGCGGTGGTCCGGACCTCTGGATCGTCTTCTTCCCTCTTCTCTTCCAGAGATGTTGACACGACGCTCTCTCCAGCCAGAATGGTCTCTGTGCGCTCCGCAACGGACTTATATAGGCGGTGACCCCGCCCCCTTATGCCGTCACAGTCCCTGGGCATGCTGGGACTGTGACGTTTTAGGAGGCGTGGTCACCGGGTGATCATCTCTGGAAGAAAAGAAGAAGGCAGAAGACAGAAGTCCGGACCACCGCTAGCATTTGAGCTGCAGAAGAAAGCGGAGGAGCCGGCAGAAGATCGAGACGCCGGAGAGACCCCCGAAGTCGGAAGAGGACCCCCGAAGTCGGAAGAAGATCCCGGAGCTGCCTAATAAATTATTTTAAATACCTGTGTACCTGTTTTTTATTGACGCTTTTTTCCCTAGGTGAATGGGTAGGGGTACCATGTACCCCATACTCATTCACACAGGTTGGGGGGCCGGGATCTGGGGGCTCCCTTATTAAAGGGGGCTCCCGGACTCCGATAAGCCCCCCGCCCGTAGACCCCGACAACCAACGGCCAGGGTTAGATCCATACCAAACCTAAGGGCCTGGTATGCCCCTGGGGGGGGAACCCCCGCCGTTTTTTTTCATTTAAAACTTGGCGCGGCGTTCCCCCCTCTGGATTCATACCAGACAGCTGTCAGCACTGCCTGTCGCTCATCGGGAAAGGAAAGAAAAGTAAAGTTTTCCTTTCCCGAATAGCGAGGCCAGGCTTGTGCTTACAAAGTCGCATTGAAGTCGTGTCTATATTATTCAGGCACGACTTACATGCTACTTCAGGGTTTAACATTGAGGTCTCCGGAGTACAACTCGCATAGAAGTTGGACCAAAGTAGTGCAGGGACTACTTTCAAGTCGGCATGACTTAAAGTCGTGCCAATATGAATGGTAGTCATTGAAAATCATGGAGAATGACTTGTCATACGATTTTGCAGTACAAAATCGTGGGACAAGTCGTATAAGTGTGAAAGGGGCCTTAAGGTGATGGACTGGCTAAGCATGTCTTCAGACCTAAACCCTATTGAGCATCTGTGGGGCTTCCTCAAATGGAAGGTGGAGGAGCGTAAGGTCTCTAACACCCACCAGCTCCCTGATGTCATCATGGAGGAGCGGAAGAGGACTCCCAGTGGCCACTTGTGAAGCTCTGGTGAACTTCATACCCAAGAGGATTAAGGCAGTGTTGTAAAATAATGATGGCAACACAAAATATAGACAGTTTGGGCCCAGTTGGACATTTTCTCTTAGGGGTGTACTCACTTTTGTTGCCAGCGGTTTAGACATTAATGGCTGTGTTGAGTTATTTTGAGGGGACAGCAAATGACACTGTTATACAAGCTCTACACTCACTACTTTACATTGTAGCAAAGTGTAATTCCTTCAGTGTTGTCACATGAAAAGATATAATAAAATACAGGGGTAGGCAACCCCCGGCACTGGTGCCACAAGCGGCACACACAGCCTCTTTTTCCGGCACTCTACTCCCTCCCCATCAGCAGAGCAGCGCAGGGACGTGTCAGTGAGACACTAATGCATTCCAGTTTCAGAGTTCCCCACACTGCGCCTGCACTGAGGGGAAGGCACTGTGCCCCCACACATTGTAAAAGATGGGAAACATTGTTTGGTTCTCTAACTTTGTGTAACTGTGATCGTCAGCTTTTGTGATGGGTGGAAATTGGGTGCAGTTCTCCTGGGGGGGGGGGGGGGGGGTTAGTCCCTGTTTCCAGGAGGAGGACTGTCATTGGCCACTGCTAAAGCCAATCACAGTCCTGCTAGCTCAGCCCACCATCTGGAGGAAGATGACTCACTTGGTTGCCACTACCAATCTCAGAAAGAAGGGATTTCACTGTGATTGAGAAAATCGGGTGAGAGTTTGTGGAATTACTGTTGAGCTTCTGGGAACTTTGTTGTAATTATACCTGAGCCTTTGCGTCACTTACTACTGAACCCCTACACTCTGTGTCCCTTTAGGCCAAGCCAGTATTCAGCGCAATGAAAATCGCACCTAACTTTCCTGTGGCACAGAGTGCGGCACTTTTTCTCAGCTGCGGGGGCCCAACTTATGATCCTGCACACAGGCCCACTGTTTTCAGAAAATGCCCCTGACCTGAGCTCATCATTGTGCATCCATTCCAGATGTTTGTATGTGACATCACATACATGCACGTGGGCTGGATGCAAGAGTTGGATCAGCAGGATAAGTGTGACAGGACAGGTAGATGTCTCATCTCTGCTTCCTTTCACCACTCTGCATATCGCACATATAAAAGATGAGAAGACGGTACAACGGTGGAGCAGATAAGCAGGAGGGTACAGCGGTGTGGAAAATTGGCAGGAGGGTACAGCGGTGGGGCAGATGTGCAGGGGGGTACAGTGGTAGAAGAGAAGGGGGTTCAGCAGTGGGGCAGATGAGAAGGGGGTTCAGTGTTGGGTCAGATGAGCAGGGGGGTTCACTGTTGGGCCAGATAAGAAGGGGGTTCAGTGGTGGGACAGAAAAGCGGCGGGGGATAGAGTAGTGGGACAGATGTGAAAAGAAGTTTATTGGGGCAGATGAGAAGGGGGTTACAGTGGTGGGAAAGATGAGCAGGAGGGGTTCAGTGTGTTGGGGCAGAGGAGAACGGAGGTACATTGGTGGGACAGATGAGCAGGGGGTTACAGCGGTGGGGCAAAGGAGCAGGGGGGTACAGAGGTGGGGCAGAGGAGAAAGGAGGTACATCGGTAGAACACATGAGCAGGGGGTACAGTGGTGGGAAAGATGTGTAGGAGGTACAGTGGTGGGGCAGATGAGAAGATGGTTCAGCGGTGAGACAGAAGAGCATGGGGGTACGGCAGTGGAGCAAATGTGCAGGAAGGTACATTGGTGGGGCGGATGAGAAAGGGGGTACATTGGTGGGGCAGATGAGCAGGGTGGTACAGTGGTGGGGCAGATGAGCAGGGTGGTACAGTGGTGGGACAGATGAGCAGGGTGGTACAGTGGTGGGACAGATGAGCAGGGGGTTACAGTGGTGGGACAGATGAGCAGGGGGTTACAGTGGTGGGACAGATGAGCAGGGGGTTACAGTGGTGGGACAGATGAGCAGGGGGTTACAGTGGTGGGACAGATGAGCAGGGGGGTACAGAGATGGGGCAGATGAGCAGGGGGTTACAGTGGTGGGGCAGATGAGCAGGGGGTTACAGTGGTGGGGCGGGATGAGCAGGGGGTTACAGTGGTGGGGCAGAAGAACAGGGTGGTATAGTGGTGGGATAGAAGAGCAGAGTGGTACAGTGGTGGGGCAGATGAGCAGAGGGGTACAGTGGTGAAACAGATTTGCAAGGGAGACTGCGATCTGAGGTGTGGAGTTGCAGGAATTGGGGCTGATCTGAGGCGTGAGAGTGCAGGATGTTAATTTCTCACTACTAAAGTAGTTCACAGCATTTACTTTATAAAAAATCCTTTTAGTGATTGAGAGTGTGAAGTTGACTTTTTTTGTTAGAAAAATTGGCACGCTCAATTTCTTTGAAAACATTTTTCGGCACACTGTACTTGAAAGGTTGCCTGCCCCTGATAAAATTTTTAGAAAAATGTGAGGTGTGTACTCCCCTTTTGTGAGGTACTGTATATAATGCACGGCATAGTTTTCATGTCAGTGAAAGATTTCACGTTCTTTTCACCCCCTCACCGCTCATATTCCCGTATTGACTTATACCTTTTAGACAACTGGCTTTTATCAAGGATCAGCTCCATAAACATCAACATTATCACGTGGTCAGATCCGCTTCGGTCTTGATGACAATTGATGACTCATCTACAGCCCAATCTAATCCTATATGGAGAGTCAATCCTCATCTTCTCCAACAAACTGTCATCAAGTCCGAGTTGGAAAAACACCTGCTGAACTTCTATGAAGACCAATGAAGCTTCAGTTAAAGATCCATTTGGTTTGTGGAATGCCCACAAGGCATTCATAAGGGGAATGTTGAATGAATTAATGGCCGCACAACTAAATTTTCTCGAATCGTCTTCCAGGGCAGCATCCGAGAGATAGGCTCCTCCTTCCTAAAACAGGAAACACATTAGTCCACCATTATAAATTTCACAGTCTTACCTGTGTGCCTCAGTTGTTTTGTGTTTCCTCCGGACCCACAGGAGCTGCAAAAACGTTTGTTATTTTATCTTCATCTGTCTCTGTGCTTGTTGCAGGAGACCCCCTGCCAGCATCCCATACAGCCCAATGGGCCTTGGGAGGGCGAGCAGGCGCAGCACTGGGCAACTTTGCTCAAAGCCTGAGATTTCGCCCCTACTGAGGGGTCTGCAATTATCCCCCCAGGCTGCAGGAGGACTCTGTCATCCCCACCCCATGCCGCTGTCTAGGCCCTGTGTAAGCCTTAGCAAGCACCCCCCTCTGGCTTTCCGCAGAATCTGGAGCCCACCAGGGGGGATGGATTACATGCACAGATGGGCGCCCCCCCCCTCGCCCCGCCGCCGCCGCCGGATACCACAGCAGCAGAGGATCTAGGAGGGAGTGTTTTGTATATTCCATACAGGTCCCTGGTGGCCGCGGCTGACTCCCCAGAACGGATCCGCCGCTCTCTGGGCGGCGCAGCGGCGTCCTCCACCTGGGGGTGTACCAAGATGGCGCCGAGAGGAGTTTCCGCTTCCGGGTTGGCGGCCATTTTCCAGTAGCCTATCTCCAGGGGGAGATAGAGCGGGACGCGCAGGACACCTAGGGGCGGAAATTTAAAAAAAAAAAGAAAACAAAGATTAGAATACAAATAGAAAATTTGTTAATGCTACCCTTTGCTACCAGCATGGGTACACTACAATACAGCGGCATGTGCAGGTGTGTCCACCAACCTGCACGGGGTCAGCCGGGGGCGGGGCCGGAGCTTATGCAGGAAGCAGTTAAAAAGGCCTCTAAGCAGAGGATCCTGGTGGCTGATCATGTCTGACGCTTCCCCACCCTGCCCTGCAGATCCTGCAAGTCAGGACAGCTCCAAGGTAAGCCAGAATACTCTTGAATTATCTCTGTCTTAACCTCTCTACTAAACTGCCTATCTACAGGCAGTCTTTTTGACCACCTATCTCACGGGGATTTTTGTTCTCTATGCTTGCTTCTAGGCAAAGACCCCTGAGGAAAGGAAGGCTAAAGGCAAAACATGTGCCTCATGCAGCCACAGGCTTTCCCCAGATTGGAAAAAGCCCCTGTGTCAGAAATGTATAGACAAAATGGTGGCAAAAGAATCACAGGGTTTTTTGAAAGACCTGCTCAATTCTTTTAAGAAAGAAATTCAGAGCACCATGGCACCACTACGCTCAGCTATCGAAAAATTAGAAACGCCATCAAGTGTCGCTCAGGCCAGTATCCCATCTACCAGCGGAACACACATTCCGAGGGACAACAAGGTACAGGCAGAACAAGAGGTGGATTCAGATGAATTCGAGCAATCTGAATCAGAAGACTGTATCTGTTCAGACTCAGAGGAGGAAGATGACACGACAGACTGCAACCTGTTTCCTTCTGAGGACACAGACAGTCTTCTCAAAGCCATCACGGACACTCTAGGCATTAAAGAACAGAAAACCGCAGAACTCACTATACATGACAGAATGTACAAGGGGCTACAGCCCAAGAAGCCAAGAACGTTCCCTGTACACCAAACCCTTAAAGACATAGTCAAAAAAGAATGGGAAGACCCAGAGAAAAAGCTTTTCATCCTCGCCACAATCAAACGCAGATACCTGTTTGTGGAAGCAGACATCAAAACCTGGGCTAAATGCCCCAAGGTGGATGCCTCTCTGGCAAAAATCACGAACAAATCTGACTTGGCATTTGATGACGCAGGTACCCTAAGCGACCCCATGGACAAGAAAATAGAAGCCCTCCTGAAAAGGGCATGGGAAGCAGGGGCGGCAAACCTAAATCCGGCTATTGCTTCCACCTGCACAGCCCGAACCTTGCTAATCTGGCTAACCCAGCTGCAAGAACTACTGGAAAACGACACGCCCAGGGAGGAACTAATTAAAACCATCCCCACACTAACTAGAGCAGCAGCTTTCTTGGCAGATGCTTCAGCAGAAACTGTCAGAATATCCTCTAGGACCACGGCACTACTGAACTCGGCCCGCAGAGCCCTGTGGTTAAAATCTTTAGGGGGGGGGATGCACCTTCCAAGAACCGTTTATGTGGAATCCCATTCACTGGAGACCTACTGTTTGGTCCTGAGCTAGAAACAGTCCTGGACAGGACTGCAGCAAAAAATAAGGGGTTCCCTCAAACCAAGAAGAAACAAGGGAAGGCGCCCTTTCGGCATTTCAAGAAATGTAATAAGCCAGGGGCAAAAAAGCGCTGGGGTCAACAAAACAAGAAAGGCAAAGGTGAATTCATCCTCAAGCCTAATACCCAAAAGAACAAAAAACAATGACTGCCTTCAGGTGGGGGGCAGATTGGCGGCTTTCTCCCACCAATGGGAGGAGAGAACAGAAAACAAATTCATATTGCGGACGGTTACACAATAGAATTCTCCACCCGCCCCCCAACCAAATACTTAGCAACCATGCTACCCAAGGACAGCAATCGAGCAAAAGTGTTTTTAGAATCCCTGCAGAAACTACTGGATCAGAAGGTGATTCGTCATGTTCCTCAAGAGGAGGAACAAAAGGGCTTCTACTCACACATGTTCGCAAAAAGAAAACCATCAGGCAAACTAAGGCTGATACTAAACCTCAAATCACTCAACCGAGGGATAAAATACAAGAGATTCAGAATGGAATCTATTCAATCAGGAACATCCTACCGCGGGAGACATTCATGGCAACACTAGATTTACAGGATGCCTACCTACATGTCCCCATAAGGGAGGATCATCAAAAGTTCCTAAGGTTCGCAATCCAGGGGCCAGCAGCTACTCTGCACCTACAGTACACAGCTCTCCCCTTCGGAATCTCCTCGGCACCAAGAATATTCTCAAAAATAATGGCGGAAGCGCTAAAAGGTCTAAGACAGCAGGGTATTGGAATAATACCATACTTAGACGACCTCCTGTTCTTTGCGGACTCAGCAGCAATCTTAGAAAACAACCTGCGCACGAGTATTACCTATCTGCAAAACCTAGGACGGTTAATAAACGCAGAAAAATCTCAAATGACCCCAAGCCAGAGAGTGGTGTACTTGGGATACGTGCTGGACTCCAGACTGTCAAAAATTTTCCTAACAAAGGAAAAGGATGAAAAAATTACACAAGCAATTACATCCCTGCTAAGGAATCATTCCACAACAATCAGGCACGGAATGTCCATACTAGGACTGATGACGTCTTCCATTCCAGCCATTACCTGGGCACAAATTCACATGCGACCCTTACAGAACTACATTCTGTCCCAGTGGGATGGCAGGCAAGCATCCCTAGACAAATCCATTCCCGTCCCCGCCACAGTCAAACAAACACTCTACTGGTGGCTCAACCCACT
Organism: Lithobates septentrionalis; assembly: GCA_037952835.1. Taxonomy (NCBI): domain Eukaryota; kingdom Metazoa; phylum Chordata; class Amphibia; order Anura; family Ranidae; genus Lithobates; species Lithobates septentrionalis. The sequence continues at coordinate 885,041 of JBBDGP010001157.1, read as the reverse complement.
TCGGGTCATCGAGGGGCGCAGATGGGCTCAAGTCAATCCGGTCAGGATCACCACCGATGCAAGCGCCCTAGGATGGGGAGCCCACATGGAAGGGCAGTTCTCACAAGGGAAATGGACACCCAAATGGTCACAAGCCTCCTCAAACTTGAGAGAGCTGAAAGCTGTGGGGGAAGCGCTAAAAGCCTTCAAGCCAGCATTACAGGGGAGAGACGTAAAGATACAATCAGACAACGCCACGACCGTCGCATACCTAAACAGACAAGGTGGTACAAAATCCCAAAAATTGATGAGGCTGACGCAATCAATCCTACTGTAGACAGAAGCGAACATAAGATTGATATCCGGTATTCATCTGAAAGGAACAGAAAATACATTGGCAGATTTCCTGAGCCGGAAAACGATAAAACAAACGGAATGGTCACTAAACCAAACAACCTTCACTCAAATCACCCAAAAATGGGGAATACCCGAAGTAGACCTATTCGGTTCCAGGGCGAACGCAAAATCTCCGATATTTTTCTCCCTGGACCCTACAGATGGCAACAGCGGGGTGGATGCTTTCAACCAAAACTGGAAATGGCATCTGTGCTATGCATTCCCTCCAACTGCCATAATCCCAAAAGTAATCCAAAAAATCAAGGCAGAGAAAACAGTGATACTAATAGCACCACACTGGCCCCAGAGAGCATGGTTCAGTCACTTAAAAAATCTCAGCATACAACCTCAGCTGACACGGACGGACCGCCCGGATCTACTGTCACAAGGCCCAGTCAACCACCCGAACCACAAAATCCTGAAGCTCTTGGTTACTGAGAGGGTAAAACTCCAGAACAAAGGCCTGTCAGACAGAGTAATCAACACCATCTTAAACAGCAGAAAGCCAGTAACGAGAGCTATCTATGAGAAAATAAGGAAAAAATTTGTTGCTTGGTACAAAGGCAGACCAACCTCCAACGGTGGGATAATTCCAATAGTTTTGGACTTCCTACAAGATGGTGCAGACAAAAACATATCACCTAGTACCCTGAAAGTACAAGTTGCAGCACTTTCCTCGGTCATGGATACTAGACTAGCGGAGGACCCGCTGATAAGACGATTCCTCATAGCTCTTAAAAGATCCAAACCAGCCAAAATGTACAGAACTCCCACCTGGGACATGGGCATGGTACTTAAGGACTTTCTTTCCCCTCTGTTTGAACCTATCGAGGACAGCTCAGACAAAAACCTCACGCTAAAAACTGCGCTCCTTCTGGCCCTAGTATCCGCCAGAAGAGTGAGTGAAATCCAAGCTCTGCCAACAATAGAACCATACTGTCTAATACATCTGGACAAGATAATTCTCTCTCCAGATCCGGCCTTTCTACCCAAGGTCTCTTCTACATTCCACAGAACCCAAAACATCGTCATACCCTCACTTCCAACAACCATGGATAGTAGGAAAAGAGACATTTACAGCAAACTAGATGTAAGGAACACGCTCATAACGTATCTCGAAAGAACAAAGGAATGGCGTAGAACGACCTCCCTCTTCATCCTCTATGCAGGAATCAACAGAGGGAAACAAGCTTCAAAAAAGTACCATCAGTAGATGGATAAGGATGGCCATACAGATTACCTATAAGGCACAGAATCTCACTCCACCTAGTGAAATCAGAGCGCACACAACTAGAGCCTGGGCAACCTCCACCGCAGAGAAAGCAGGGGCAACTCCGGAGCAGATCTGCAGGGCAGCGACATGGTGGAGCTTCAGTACTTTCGCTAAGCACTACCGCATAGACCAGCTGTCTGACCAAGACCAAGCATTTGGTCGCAAAGTGCTCCAGTCTCTAACCCCACCCTAGTAAGTATTGCTTGATACATCCTCTCGGATGCTGCCCTGGAAGACGATTCGAGAAAACAGTTAGGTACCTGGTAACTCTTTTTCTAAGAAGTCTTCCAGGGCAGCACTAGTTCCCACCCTTGAAATGACAAAAACCAGGTACAGCGGGGGAGCTTGCAGCTTACAGGGAATTCCTTCGGTGCTTTAACATAACTGAGGCACACAGGTAAGACTGTGAAATTTATAATGGTGGACTAATGTGTTTCCTGTTTTAGGGAGGAGGAGCCTAGCTCTCGGATGCTGCCCTGGAAGACTTCTTAGAAAAAGAGTTACCAGGTACCTAACTCTGTTTTCGCTCTAGATACCCAAAATAAGTGTAAACTATCACTCATGATCTCTCAAAAAATTAACCTGTTTAGGACATGATCTTCACACCTATCTGTTAGAAAACTTTGAGAGTGCGCCCAGAAGATTGAAAATGACATGCAACTTGAGTGGTAATAGGGCGAGTAAAATTCTGGCTCACCGCCTGCGAGATCAAAGACAAAAAACCAAGATTCCTTTTATAATACACTCAACAACTAAAGCCAAACTGTACCACCCACAAGATATAGCGGACGCCTTTAGCTACTACTATAGTTTGCTATATAATCTTAACAAAGACCCTAACACGTTTCAACCAAATGCTACTTAACAAATTTTGGATGGGAACTTCTGTATCTACTTCAGGGGGAAAATATTTTCTACTATTATATTTTCCCCCTGAAGTATATACGGAATTTCCCTGTATCGATACGCGTTGGGGAGGGGACAGGACGGACGTTCAGCAGGTGACCTGTCAGGAAAGAACCCCATACCATCCCAATATCGATCCGATATCTTTACATGCTGTGTGCCTGATGCAGAGTGGCGCACTGACGCACCTATACTATGTGACTATCCCATAGGGTTTTTTTTTATGTGATTAATAAACTGTTAAAATGTTATTACACCATCCAGTCCTTTTTTACTCAACGGAGGTATAGTGCTGACTGGTCCAGGAGTCTGGGTAAAACTGCAGAGCCCCAGAGGTGGTTCACAGGCGTGTATTGACTAAGCTTAAGTGCAAAGTCACACGCTCAGAAGTGAGCATTTAATATCTAGGGGGGAGCACCTGAGTGTGATCACTGTGGCTTGCTTTGGATTATCTACACAGCAGTTTCCAAATCGCATGGATCACTGCGGCTTGCTTTGGATTATCTACATAGCAGTTTCCAAATCTCATGGACTTTATAAGCCCTTTTGAATTGAAATAATTGGATGACACATATGCACATAGAAGCACTTTTTATTCATCTATATGTTTTAGTGGATTGAGTCCACTATATATTTTTATGAACACTATATAATTTTATGAACAATAATTTTGATACAACCAATCACCATATTAATGCACGTGTTAGCACTTTTTAATAGAATGATTATTTATTTTCATTTATATGTTCATGTTAAGTGTTCATAACTATTTGTTGCACTATTGTCACTTTTTACAGTCACTGGATCTATCACGGTGTGTGATTCACATGCATATTTGCACTTTGGTTATCACATATATAACGTAAGGAGTATATTTGAAAGCGCAGCGTATATATTTCTGCTTTTGTCTGCATGGGTTTTATGAGATGTGCTTAACGCTTGCAGCTGTTTCACGGTGCCATTTAGGCAATTTTATAATTGGGAGGCTCGCAGGATCTTTTATATATACTTGTGCCGTTTTGGAACCTGCCACTGTGGTACAGCACATTCCACAAATTCACGAAAGGGGGCAAAGTCTATCAGCTGAAAAGGCAGCAGTTGCAGTGCTAGCAATTTGGCCAAGCTAGCATTTAGACGCTGAGCATGTGGATAGCTGGGACCGAATTTCTTTTTACAGTTCAGTATCTGGGGTAGGGAAATTTGCCTGCTAAAATCAACTGGTGGTGTACTGCTAGCAGATTGGCTGCAAGTACTGGTGACACCTATTGCTATACCTTCATTCCTCTCAGTGCAGGTTTTTGAGAGGACTGAAGGTATAGCAGGGTTTGAGATCCCAGATGAGGAACAAGGAGAAGTCCACCGTTTTCTATGATGTGGGTCTTTCAAGTGCTGTTGCCAACGGGCTGCATGGCAGGTCGTCATATGTCTGTTCAAGCATATGGTGCCCAAGCGGCTGCTGTTCTGGCCACGCTTAATTCGCTTCAGACATAGGTTGCAAACAGCAATGGTGCGATTTGCTGCACATGTGTCAGAAAAGGCCCACACTAAGGACCTTTTTAAAAGTCAGCGGAGAGTCAGCAGCGCCCTGCACCTACGGAGCTCTGTGGTGTGATGCAATAGGGTGGCTGCCCTTAAACTGCCCCCTGGAGGACATCGTGCCTCGTTGGAGTTGTGCCTCCTCCTCACTTTCCTTCTCTCTTCTCTCAGGCACCCAAGTACAGTTAGTGACATCATCATCCCTTCCCTCCTCATCATTGGAGCAAACTTGGCAGTATGCTGCAGCTGGGGGGACATGACTGCCAGTTTCTTGTCCTTCTGTGGGACCCCCTCTCGCTAGGCTCACATTACCCCTTCCTCAACCTGGGAACCAACATCGGCGCCTTCAAATCGCTGCGCATCCTCCAGCAGCATATAACCGACACTGTGGTCGAATAATTCTGAGGGCTCCTCCGTGCATGAGGGTGGTGCTATGGAAGTAGTAACTGTGGACAAGGAGCCGCCGGTGCAATAGGTTGCTTTTGGAAGCTGCATTGGAAGGCAAACTACTCTGAGCCTGAGTGACAGAGGATGAGGACAGCTGCGTTATCCACTCCACCAACTCTTCTGCATGTTGTGGCTCAATAACACAGCCAGGTGTAGAAAAAAAGGACAAGCGTGCCCCACAGCCACCTGCAGAGGATGCACCATGTACACGACCACCATTGTTCACTGTAGACACAGAGGCTGCTTGCCCACTTTTAGCGGCCTGTGAGCGTCTGCCTCTCCTTGGTGGCCTTCCAGGCATGTTTTTTTTGTAACACCACACTACACTATATTATATTCCATGTACACCACCTGGAGTGTATTAGAAACTGTACATCACCAAATGCACTGTTTATACAGGCTACACTGAATTCAGTGTGTATGTGTGTGTATATATATATATATATATATATATATATATATATATATATATATATATATATATATATATATATATATATATATATATATATATATATATATATATGAATATATGATTACACAATCTCCCGCCTGAAGTGTATTAGAAACTGTGCACACTGTATAATATACTGTGTACACCGCCTGCACTGTATTAAACTGTACATGCTGTATTATATACCGTGTACACCACCTGAAGTGTGTTAGAAACTGTACACAGGCTGCACTGTATTATATACCGTGTACACCGCTTGCACTGTATTAGAAACTGTACACAAGCTGCACTGTATTATATACCGTGCAGTGGCGTAACTGGAACCTTCAGGGCCCCGGTGCAAGAAATCATGAAGGGCCCCCCTGACCCCCAGCTGGGGCCCTTCCCTCTGAGCCGATGGCGTAAATGCCAAGGCCCGGTCGCAAGTGTGATGTTTGTGACCCTGGTAGTTCTGCCACTGGCGTCTGTTTTTTTTATTGTATTTTTCTACCATTTATTTATTGTTTTTACAATACTACTTTATAAATATTTTAATTTTTTTTTTTTAAGAGTTGGGGGGCTTTGGTGAGATATCAGGGGTCTAAGCAGACCTCTGATGTTTCACCTTTGAGAACGAGAAAGGAGATTGAGAGCACAGCCTCAGCTGCACAGAATGAATGGACAGGAATAGTTCTGTAAAGAGCTGCCCCTTTATTCGCAAACTGAAGCATAGCAAAGCATAGTAAATACAGTTTACGATGTCATCATACAGTTTATGATGACATGACCACCCCCCCATGTTGAGGGCATGCGACCTGGTACGCCTCGGGGGGGGGGGGGGGGGGGGGGGTCGGCGCTCGCTTGTCCCCACCCCCTTTCCTGACCGGCCGGGCTGCGTGCTCGGATAAGGGTCTGGTATGGATTGGGGGGGACCCCCACGCCGTTTTTTCGGCGTAGGGGGTTCCTCTTAATATCCATACCAGACCTAAGGGCCTGGTATGCCCCTGGAGGGGAACCCATGCCGGTTTTTTATTGAAAATTTGGCGTGGAGTTCCCCCTCATGATTCATACCAAACAGTGCCTGGCATTGGCGGGGATCCAAGTCGGATTCCCGCACCAGTGTCAACCCGGCTCGCAAGGTGTCAATCTCGCCAATAAAAGTGGCGAGATTGACACAATATCAGACAACAATACACAAGTTGACCAAAGGGTGGTGGTAAAGAGCTGAAAAACCATGTGATATGGTAAAAGTTGGCTGGAAAAGTCCTGTCTGTATGCAAGACAAACTTCTGGCCAACTCCCTTTGTACAAAAATCCAAGGGAAAGTCTGTACAAAGTCCTATCGTGTGTATGGGGCTTTAGAAGAAGATTACCTTCCAGCAGGGTAACGACCCTAAACATAGAGCCAAAGTTAAAATGGAATGCTTTCAATCAAAGCATATTCAGGTGTACGAATGGCCCAGTCAAAGTGCACACCTAAATCCAATTGAGAATTTGTGGCAAGACTTGAAAATTGCTGTTCACAGGCTCTCTCCATCCAATCTGACAGAGCTTGAGCTATTTTGCAAAGAAGAATGGGCAAAATTTTACTCTCTAGATTTACTATGCGGGTAGAGACCTAACCAAAAAGCTGTAGCTGTAATTGCAGCGAAAGGTGGTTCTACAAAGTATTGACTCAGCGGGGCGGAATACAAATGCATGCCACACTTTTAAGATATTTATTTGTAAAATAATTTAAAAACCATTGATCATTTTCCTTTCACTTCACAATTATGTGCCGCTTTTGGGACTCTACGCACACAGGTCTGCGCATGGGCAATTGCTTTCATGCACGTTTTATCTGTAAGGGATTCTTTTTCGTTGGTTTGTACTGGAGACTCATTTTGAGACAGAATTTGTGTATGCAGCATTGCAGTATTTAGTGAAAAAATTGTTAGACCCCCGTGCTTATGGTGAAAATGAAAAATGAGGAGCTGCAGCCTCTATCAATAAATTCACCCTAGGGTAAATCTAGAAGAAATGTGAAAAAGAGAGGATAGGTATGGCGCTGCTCTTATTAAGAGGTGACCTACAATCTCTAAATACTTTAGGGGTGTGTGTCGCAGGTGCATTTAGTGCAGAAAATATTTGTATATCCACAAAAAAATCCTCCTGTGTAAACTTCCTAACTGCTTATATATAGTATATATTATGTTCAAACGAAAATAAAATACATTTTAAAACAATCCTGTGCAATACCTGCAATTCAAAGTGACATTTCTGTGCAAAAAAAAAATCCAACATATGACTGTTGTATATTGTTGCTGTGAAACTGGGTTCAGAAATTTGCATATACCGTCCTTAAGCCCTGGTGTATAAAAAAAAAAGTCCAATAAAGTGACAATGTGCTCCTTCAAATTGTTCTGTGCTTCTTGCATTTGGTGTCGTTTTTTGCACTAAATGCACCTGTGACACACCCCTAAAGTATTTAGAGGTTGTAGGTCACCTCTTAAGAGCAGCCTAATACCTATCCCCTCTTTTTCACATTGCATGACACTGTAGGACTTAAGCTCAGTCTCCTAAAACTCACTCCATTACCCCACATTACCTTCCCTCCAAAAACATCATAAACGACTCAAACTAGTTTTTGGAGTAAATGGCCTGATGGCCTTTTATTTATTAATATAAATTACCATAAATATAATATAAATAACCGTAAACTTTTAATAATAACTTAATTGGGGTAACTATCAGTAAACAACTGTCACCATGGTCACTGTAAACAATTCTTTTACTTTTGAACCTACCAGTCGGCAACCCCTGACTCGGCAGTACCCTAACTTCCAGTGACCTAAACCTTTTAACTCCTCCAAGGCCTTCATAGCCTGAAAATACACAACCTCCATCCCCATCCTTCATGGATGGGTACCAGCAAACCCCCCCCATCCGATGGATGGGTACCATAACGCAACCCCCATCCCCTGGATGGGGACAAACATGTTTAATACATGTAACTTGACATATCCTATTCAAGGAAACCAAAAAACTGCCACCGCACGAAAGGGGTAACCCCTTACCCTTGCGCGCACCTCCACACCCTCAAGCCTCTCTGAATCCCTTCTTGCAAACCTAGAGACCATAGATCAGTCCCCACCTCATTCAAATATACCCGTCACTGCGTAGATACCTCCAGGTATCCACCTCCAGCTCCCTATGGCGGATGGCTAAACCCCCATTCTTGACAAAAAATCTGCTCACTTCCTTGTTAACCTTTATCCTTGCCCTGTCCACCTTCTTTGCTGACCATGCCCACCGCCATGACAACCTACCCACCATGTCTGACCAAACTAAAACCATCCTAGTGTATGCCGCTCTCAAACGCAAAAAATCACATTTGATATCCCGAATAAGGTCCCTCATGGATCTTGCTCCCATGTCATTCCCACCTACGTGCAATAGCAAAACATCTGGAGTCCTATCTAGTTTGCAAAATCTGTGTATTTCCCTCAACACCCTGTTCCATCTCATACCCGGTACCCCGATCCACCTGATGAGTGCTTCTTGCCTGGGGATCCTTAACTGCCTGCCGTTCGGCAGAGCGTCGGCTCGCTTGGCCCCCCAAAAAACATACGAATGGCTGAGTATCCATACCAGGCCAACATCATTACCTGCAAACAAGAAAAATAATACAAACTCCAGTAAACATACAGCATCAACCAACACCCTGTAAACTTAACCAACTATACTTGCAACAATTGTGGGCGGACGTATAATTTAAACCTATCCGAATCCCACCTTCCAATACGTCTAATGACGTCCTGGCTCAAACCTGCCCTAGCAGCCTCAGTGGCCGCCCCAATTCTAAAGGAACGAGAAGAAAATTGACGTGGGTCGCACCCCACCCTGACCACGCATTTTTTAAAAACCGCTATAAACTGAAATTTTGATAAAAAAAACCACCATCCTCATGTATTAAGAAAGGCCCCTCAAACTCCGATCTAACCTCCCAAAAGGATTTCACTGCATTAACAGGGCAGATACTTACCTCGTCAATCCTGCCAACATCCAAGTACCTGCCTTTTCCAGTCTGATCAGTCTTAGACCTTCTGATCCACACTCTAATAGACTCGTGCAACAACTCTACATCACCCACCATGAGGCCCCCTTGTATTGTCTTAGAGGGGCTGACTAACTCACTGATGCGCAGCGCCCCAAAAAATGCCAAAGCAAAAGCTGCCCGAAATAACATGCGTTCGTAAACGGATATACATACCGTTTCCAAACTACCAAGCAACCGTCTCAACATATCAAACGACACTGGTCGCCTCCCATCCCTACTTTTGTGTGTCTTCCTATACCCTTTAATAGCCTGTCTGACCAAAAATTCCTTTGTATAATCCTGGAACCCTTGCCATTTAAAAAGAAAGGCCAAACCTGCCAACCCGCGGTCTATGGCAGCTGCCGAGATACCCTTTTCGAAACCCCTAATAATGAAATACAGGACAACATGTCCAACTGCCGGATCATCTGAGGCTATTCCCAGGTCGGTTAAACAGGTAAACCAGGCTTTCCATACCTTTAGAGTAGGCATTCCACGTAGCCATACTCACGGATTGCTGAATCCATTTTGCTGCGATCCCAAAGCAATGTTCCACATCCAGTTGGGACAGGCGATCCCTTGTTCCGCCTCTGGCGCCAACGTCCGGAACCTGTCCCACTGTCACGAGACAAAGCGTCAGCCAAAGTGTTATCGACCCCCGGTAAGTGTACAGCATAAATGAATGAATTCACTTGTAAGCAGCGAAGCACCAAATATCTTAACAACCTGACCACCGGAACCGATGCTGCAGTAAGCCGGTTAACCATTTGGACCACCCCCAAATTGTCACAATTAAAGCGTACTTTTAAATTTCTGAACGAGTCCCCCCACAGTTCCATGGCCACAACAATTGGGAACAGTTCCAATAGCACCAGGTTCTTCAAGAACCCTGCCTCCTGCCATGCCGACGGCCATCTGGCTGCACACCACTGACCTTTGAAAAAAGCCCCAAATCCCGTTGAACCGGCCGCATCGGTGAATAGTTCTAGATCACAATTGCTGATGGGACCCGACATCCAAAGAGCCCTTCCATTAAAGGACTCTAAGAAAACCTGCCATACACGTAAATCTTTATGTTCGCGAGTAAGACTGACAAAATGTGTTGGCGCCTTAATCCCTGCTGTAGCAGCTGCCAGCCGCTTGCAAAAAACTCTGCCCATCGGTATGATTCGGCCGCGTCAAAAGATGTGTACGTCACCGCACACTCCTCAGGTGCAATGGCATCATTGACCGACCCCCCCCTTTTGGAAAAGAGAGGTGGTGTATGAGCCTAAACTTGTTAGGCTCTTTTTTGGGAACAACTCCTAAAGGGGAGACAACTAAATCCTGCAGCGGCAATTCTTTAAAAGGGCCCGCCATGCGTCCCAACGATACCTCCTTCCCTAATTTTTCGGAAACTACTGCTGGATGTTGCATTGCCAACTTCAGATTCTGAGCCTCTGGCGATGTTGTTGCCAAAGAACATGGAATTCCGAAAACCGCTCGTAAAGCCAGCTTCTAATATAGCAGCTGCTGCCCAATCGGGGTATCTACTGAGGTAAGGGCGCATCCTTTCCACCCGCATCGGAGTCTTCCCTCTTACCCGAAGCATCTCCGCCACGACCTTTTCCTTTTTTGAAACATTTGGACAGCGCATGAGATCCCCCGCAGCCAGAGCACTGATGTTTGAAGCGACAGTTGGACCCAAATTTGCAGGTGCTCTCATTAAACTGCCAGCAGTAACCCCATCTTTTTTCGGCTGGCTGTCCTGGAGTTGCGGAACCTCTGACCCCTGCCTGAAAAAACTGATTCGGGGCCCTCGCCGCCGTCATCAACCTCATCCATAGGCTTATGTCCTTATGGTCCCAGCGCAGAGTCGGTCTTACCGCCATTCTTTGACAAAATTGCTCATCGTAACGTAACCAAGCCATGCCACCATACGTCCTGTGGGCCTCGCTAATGGCTTCTAAATAAACTAATAAAGCTGAGCAGTTCTCCGGTGCCTTTTCACCTACCACACTTGCTAAAATGGCAAACGCCTGCAGCCAATTAGCAAATGTGCGCGGAATTAAGTGGTATCTACGCCTTTCCTCATCCTCCTTCTTGCCCTCAACCGGTTTCAACATGTCCAGGTTGAATTTCTCCAACGGCAATAACGTGAATATTTCTACGTATTCGCCCTTCCATATCTTTTCTTTAATCTCAGTCTTCAAATGAGCACCCAAAGGGCCCTCAAAACACACGTAGACTTCACTCCTTGCCGCATCTGCCAACCTAACGGAATCCGGCCTTTTCTCGCCTGTCTTCCCCTGATCCCCCGAAGTCGTGGCCACCGCTGTCGGGTTGGCATCCACCGCAGGCACCGCGCATGTAACCTGTGTATCCCCTCCTGTCTGCGGGAGGGTTGGTGCCGTCCATGCACTCGCAGGACTACTTCTTGTCCCTGCCTCAACCCGTGCTTCCAGCTCCTTCAGCCCAACTAACAGTTCTCTCAATCCATCTATCCCAGGCCCGGGTCCCCCCACAGTCGGCGTGGCTATGGTCGGCCCAGATGCCCCAGACCCTGTTGACCCCCCTGTACCTGTCAGTCCCCCCTGTTTACCTTGCCCCAATAATGTATGCAATAAAGATGTAATAGAATTAGAAGAATCGCACTCACCGGGCTGCCCTGGACCGGGCCCAACAGCCGCCACTCCTGGAACCACCGCCGCTGGATGTCGTTTGTCTTCTCCTCCATCCGACCCGGACAATTCTCCCTCCGATCGATCATCACTGGGTTCATTCCTGACGACCGCCTGCTGCACCCCAGACGCGGCTGCTCTGGGTCCTGAGGGTCTGCGGTGCTGTGACCGACCTCTCTCAGAATTACCGCCAGAACCGTTAGATGCCCCCCTAGATGAACTCCTGCATCTGCTATTTTGTGGGGTACGTATAACCTGGCTGCTTCCTGCACTCGTGCCCGACCCAGCATTCCTCGTTGACCCTCTCATGTGCTGCCGTGTGTTGCTGGCCGACTCTGCTGCCTGTGCTGTCTCCTGGCATGCTGATCCCTTCTCCCTGGTGTCATGCCTCCTCTCTGTCCCTGCTGTTCCATCCCTCAGTGCCATGCACCTGCGACGCGCTGGGGGGGAAGAGCCACGTGGTCTGCTTGGCATTCTTCCACTGTTCCCTCTGCCTCTGCGACTGGCCCCCCTTGCCTCCTCTGCACTGGTCACAGGGGGCCGACTGCTGCTACTGGTCTGGGGATCATTGGTGTCCTCTGGCCTCCCCCTTACCCGAGACTCTCCTTGACCTGATGCAGGGCTGTACCTCTCAGGCGGCCGGGACCGCCATGCACGAGGTGTGGGCGCCCCCCCCCCCCCCGCTCACCGCTGCTCTGTCCTCAGCTATATCAGAAAGCTGCTGCTGCAGCCAGTCCGCGCCATGAGCGGCCACCGCCGTTCTGTTGTTCCAAGAAACCCTCAATCGCCGCCATCCTAACTAATATGGGCAGTAAAGTGGATAAAATATAGCAGGATTGAAGAGCGGTGAGGTGCTGTGATCAATCTTCTCCTCCACCGCTCTTCGAATGACGTCACTTCCCCCCCGCCTGTTCACTTCTTTTCACTGAACTCACAGCCCCTCCCCTTCTCTAAAAGGGGAAACCTCTCTTAAGACGGCAACTGTGCCATTGTCATGCCGTCCCTGCGCCCATCGTTGCACTTAGCTCCAGGACTCTCTGTATTTGCCATTAAACATACCCAAAGAGGCAATACCTCACTATTGGAGTCTTTGTTTCCTTGCATATCTGCATTTCCTGGTATTGAGGCTGACCATTGCCCAGTGTCTGTAGAGGCTTCTGCTGAGAGACGCTCAGGACATCAGGACATCTTTTCAGTGGATCTTTGATCCAACCCAGCACTTTGTGACCTTCTCCCCCGAGTAAGGGTGGTTGCAGGCTTTCTGGTAAGCCTTTTATCTTACTGTGGTGATGGGTATCACACTGTCAAGCACTTGATCAATGCTCCATATTTCACATGGGATCCCCTCCATTAAATTCCAGCCATGTATGAACTTTTCACATTTGCACTGTTATTTGATATCACATTTGGCACTTTATATGTTATTGCACTTTACAGTATAACACCTGTTTTTTATGTATTGTGTTGGTTATACATGCATTTTCTGTATTACTATTGCACATTACTTACAGCTGGTATTGCACATTTGCACTTGACACAATGCATGTGTAGCATGTGATATCTGTAATCTCAAATCGCATAATTTTTAACGCTGCACTTTACATTTTATATGTGCCACTTTGTGTTGGTCTATCACATAAATCCCAATAAAATACATTAACGTTTTTGGTTGTAACATGACAAAATGTGGAAAACATTAAGGGGTATGAATACTTTAAGGCACTGTATACTGAATGTGTATTAATGAATGTATATTTATGATTAGCGCTTCCTCGCTCTGGTGGTCATCCTCTCTTCTGAAGAATACAGGACTGAGGCTGTATGATAGTGAAATGACACTTCTACTTACCGTGTCTTGAAGACAGACCCCACTAAAATTTTTTAGCAGCTAGTGTCTCAACACCTAGCCGCTGGTAAAGAGATGCTGGTATTAACATCTAAAGCAGTAAACTCCCTAATGGTGGATTTTTCCGTAATTCCGGCTTTACACCATTCAGCTGTAGCACCCTCCTAGGTAGGTGCTAGAAGAGAGTATAGTTGTTGGGTCTTTCTGCTTACCAGAAAGGCTGCTGGGTAAATTTAGATTTAGATTTAGAAGTGCCTCAGTGCATGCTGGGTGACTGTATATATGCTGAGGGCACATGTGCTTAGGATCTTCGGCTGGAGAGCGGGGTCCCAGAGGGAGGGGGACTGCTGCCCCACTGCAAAGGCTGCCATGTGGCCTCAGGTAGTTGACCTCAGGGCCTGAATCTGAGTAAAGCTGCAACCCAGATGTCCTGCAGAGCTGAATGGAAGGGAAACACACCAGGAAGGATCTGTTTCTGCCTACAGTGAGTACAGATCTTTTTGTCATGGGGCATGTCCTGTGAGGGCCATCCCTTCAGCTAGTGAGTGTCCTTAAGATAGAACAATTTCATCAAGTCTCCTGCCAGAGCAAGAAAAGGACTTATTTCTTCCATACAAGTGTTGTATGGCATAACAAAGAATCTGCTACCACAGTTAACCTGGTGAGGCCAAGTGAGAGTTGTCCTCACCTGTAAATAGTTCCAGTTGGAGTATCCTACTATTCCCTTCTCTCATCCAAGTTCCAACAATAAATAACCCACAAAACCTTGATTGGATAATGAGCGGATGAGAGTACAGTTGGTCATTTGAAAACCTCTAGTAATTGGCTGCAAGATAATAAGGGGAAGGCCCAGGGAAGTTATACTTCATATTCCCATCGCATGGATGAGCTCTCAAATTTGGGTGCTGCAGCAACAACCAGCTGGATACTGGTTCAAATCACAATGAAGATATTTGCCAGCACACCATGGAACGACATAAATGGCGTCCAAATGGATCATTTATTGCATGATCACAAGGAGAGTGCAACATTTTGGAGTCGCTCGGGACCCCTTCATCAGGCATGTGATAAATGTGGGGTAACAGTGAAAAAATTTAAATAACCATCCAATCAGAAAAACAAGAAAAAAAACAAAGCTCCTCCCACCCCCAGACTGGTATGACGTCACAAATCCCACCAAAACAGCTCAAATGGTGGGCTGGCAAATATCTTCATTGGCCCAGGGAAGTCTACATACAGCAATCCCTACGGGGACAGTGCTACATTTGGGGACGTCGTCCAGGATTTCTCCCCTGATTTAAGGCAGTGGTTGCTACCGGCAACTGCTGAATAGAATACCCAAGAAACACCATGTCATATTATGTAGACTGTGGGATTACAATTTAAGAAAAGATGTGTTGTGCGGAAGAAAATGCCTGCTTCAGTTATCAGTACAAGTATACTTGCAAGTTGTGGCCAAGAGGGAATTAACCTGGGACATGGGAATCAGCACGTCTGGGGTTGGGATAGTACATGTGCTGCAGAAGAAGATATCTGCTATGCAGTCAGTAGTGGCAGGATGGTTTTCAGCAGCAGTGAAGGAGTTTGGTTGGCATATCAGCAAGAGAGTGTAAACAAGTGTCAAGTGGAGACAGAAGAAGCAGATGTAAGTGTCTACTGCCACAGATACACAATCTGCTTTACAGTACCATTCGTGCCTGCCAAGCCGTGTCATTGTGGCAGCAGCAAAAGGGTTACTGTACTGCGTGGGAAAGATCGAGCAAGAGAGATCTGACAAGCAGGAGGAGCTACCGCCAGAAAGTCAGCTAGTCTGGGGATGCTGGTGGAGTCGCCGCTCGGGGGCTGCCAATCCGGACGGTGGGAGGGAGCTGTGACGTCACTTACACCTCCGGGTGTAGCTGAGAAATGAGTCAGAACACGGAGGCTACTACACGTGTTGGCAGAGATCCTGAAATGGATCCTGAAGCGGACTGAAATGCAGAACCCGACACTTACAGACATTGGAATCTGGTTAATACTCCGGGGGAGTTTGGCACTGTGCAACAGAGGAGACACGGAGCACCTGGGACTGGTATGTGGCAGATGCCAGAATGTGTCTGTAAGGCTGCGCGCCTGGGGTCAGTATGGGCACTGCAGTGAGATGTTGCTGAAGTTTGAGACAAGTGACTGTCAGCCCAGATGATTGTATGTGACCTGGGAGACGGACTACCTCTGAGATGCTGACACCCATTGTTGCTATTCCATTCAGAGGCCGGGGAGTGCCGAGAACACCGCTGGGGCCGGGACCAGTAGTACACAACCATCTGCCAGACCAGGGAGACTTGCATCTCAGAGGTGCAATGCACCCAAGTAGTGAAGACAGCGGTCGCAGGGCGCATTGGTTTGCAGTTGCAGCAACTAGAAGTCCAGCTCTTAAAGGGGCAGAGGGGGTTCGATGGATCCAGAGGCTGGAATCCTCCAGTTTGTCAAGCGAGAAGGAACTAGGGATCATTGATGAGTCACCCAGGTTTGAGTGCCAACTTTAATCCCTGGAAGAGGGAATCGGCGTTTGGGGATCAGAAGTGAAGAGTGAGTGGGATTGGGGAACCAAGGAGAAAGGAAGTTCTCCATGTTCCATTTTGCACAGTGAGGAAACTGAATTCGCATGAGGTGTGCAAGAACTCTTGGGTTCTGTAAGGATTATGCTACTAGGGTCCCAGGTCTGTCTCCACAACGTACATATGCTGGGGCCTGAGCTCAAAATGATGCATACTCCAAGCTGATCTCTAAAGTGGAGACCCCGTATGCCCCACCTGGGAGAGGTGACAGGCAGAAGCTTCCCAGGTTCTCTTGTTTCCAGAGGTACATTTAGAGGAAGTAGTGAACAAGGCCCGCAAGGCTGAAATGCATTTACATCTGCTGTCTATGTCTTTTATGGAGAATTCGTAAATTTTGAAGATTTTAAAGAGCAAGGAGTAGCGGACCATCTTTTCTCACATTCAGAGGAAGGTGGCCATGGAATATAGATATGATTATCCTTTATGCTCCCTGGGAGATGATGGAAGAAATTGAGAGTAAAAGTAAGGGCTTTGTGTGATGAAGCTATCTGAGACTTTCTCTATGTCCCCAAGCCGCATCGGAATCCGTCCTAGCCTCAGTTATGGGAGACCTTCCTGTCCATTAAGGAAAATTGGAATTTAGGATGATCCATATACATCGATTTTGTGTGGAGGTAAATCGCTCAGACAGGAAAGGCCAAGCTTGGGCCCTCAGAATTCTGGGTCCTGAAGGAAACAGTCCGGATACCGGATCCTGATCCCTATTTTTGAGCTTCGTTCATTGCTTGGCTAGTTTGAAAGAACTGTCTGTTCCAAAGGGGCTGTTAAGCCTAAAAAGTTACTATGCTCACTATGTTGTTGTTGTGGCTTGAAAGGCCCTTTTCCCAAACCCCCTTCCCTTCTATCCTTGCAAATGGAAGGGGGGGGGAGCAACTGAAGTTGTCATTGCGTCACCATTCGGGAGAAAATAACTTCTACTGTAGAGGACTTCTCCTATTTGAGCCAGGAGCTGCTACCTGGAGGGGGTAAACCCTAGTTACTAAAGACACACTTTTCGAAGATACCTTGCTAAAGACACTTTGCGAAGATACTTTGCGAAGATTCCTTGAGCCAGTGGGTCCACAGTTATTGAAGGAAATCTTGTGTGAGTTGCTGCCATGTGAAAAGGGCAATGGTTCATTGCCTCTTCTTCAGAGGGAGGTGCCAGAGAAAAGGGCTTCCAACAAATGCCTATAAGTTGGCAAGCCATTGGTAAGGCTCCAGCAATGACTGGTGGTCGCCAAGGAAAAGATGTGTTGACCCGATGCTGAAGACAGAGGGTCACTGCGGGCATCAGTCAGATGGACTCCACACTTCTTCATCCTGATTTGTAGGTTTGGCTAATAGGAAAGAGTCAGTATCCTGGTATTTAAAGTGGAGGTCTGCCTAGCCCTGCAAAAATTAAAAGCCAGCAGCTACACATACTGCAGCTGCTAACTTTTAATAGGACACTTGCCTGTCCTGGAGTCCAGTGATGTCGGCACCGCAGCTGATGTTTCCATCAGCTGTTGGGTGCTGCTGCCGCCATTGCCAGTAAGGGAACCTGGTAGTGAAGCACTCATACAGGGTGCTCCTTTTTGTAAAAAAAAAAAAAAAATATTTGTAAAAAATGTACAGCAGATGTCTTATATAACTTTTCTACACTAACTTATTGTACTTATTGGCCACATATGGGGTATGCCCCATGGCTTTGTACCTATGTTATATTTTGCTTTACCCCTTTTCCAAGTTTGTGGGATACTCCTTGTAATTTTTGTGCAGGTATTTTGTAGTGGCGGCTGCCCAAAGCCAATGTTTTTGGGTCTTTCTGCTTAAAAGGAAGGCTGCCGGGTAAATTTAGATGCTCGTGGTGCTCAGGTGCTGCTCATGTTGTCTGAATGTTTCACAATTGTCCAATAGGACAGAGCATATTGGACAGTGGGAGGAAACCTGACGAATGAGAGCATAGGCATAGCTACAGCCCTTGGCAGAGGAAAGTGCCTCAGTGCATGTTGGGTGACATAGATAGAGATCTCTCTATCTCCTATCATTGTAATACTGTATGCCTTTAAATGTTATATGTGATCTTCTGCCCCTGGCTCCTCCTAGCTCAGTGTCGGAAGGTAGGGTACTCACGGAGGCCGAGATGCAGAGAGCGGTTCACTCTTACGACTGAGCGCACTTCACCCCCTGGAGATGGTACAGAGGGTGAATGGCTAAGAGGCACGAGCTACCAGCAGGCTAAGCAGGACTTGCATGAAGATCAGCGTGGGACTTGGTAGCTGTGCAGGAACAGGTAACTGGAGCTGGAGAGATGCGAAGTCAGAGCAGGCTGAGGGTCAAACACCAGGAGACAGTCCGTAAGCAGGCTGGAAGCCAAAAGTAAATCCGGGATCACAGGCAAAGGTTCAAGGCTCAGGAGACTGAAGGCAATCCGGGTAACAGGCAGAAGGTCAAGGCAAAGGAGACTGGAGGTAATCTGGGTCACAGGCTTAGGGTCAAACACCAGAGAGGCAAGCAAAGTCCATTTAAACAAGCCAGAAGTCAGGTCCAGGAGAAGATCAAGGCAGGTCGAGGTCAATCTGGGTCAAAAGAGGAAGCAGGAACAGATACACAGAAAGCTGAAGACAAACCAGCGATTTTGTCTGAGGGAGGAGGCAGCTTTTATAGGCAGCAAGGAGGTCACGTTATGCGTGTACTAGTGCGCATGTGCCGTTCATTGGGGGAATGAACGTATGTGCGCTGAAACTATGTTTCGCCCCGAACGCGTGTGCGCCGAAGCCTCGTTCCGCCACACAAGCGTGCAGGAAAACGAAGGGACTGGCAGGATGTGTTCAGATTCCTTCTCTGACAGTGTCCCCCCCGAGGGGCGGACTCCGGACGCCCAAACTAGACATTAACTCCGGGTGTTCCTGATGGAAGGCTCGAATCAAGGGTGGGGCGTTTAAGTTACCTGAGGGTTCCCAGGAATTGTCCTCGGGGGGATACCCCTTCCATTTGATTAGGTACTGGAGTTGTCTACCCCTCTTCCTGCAACCTAGTATAGCCTCTACCTAAAACTCGCTTTCTCCATCAATCTCCACTGGAGGAGGAGGAGGAAGTTCTTCTCTTCCTGGGAAGGGACTGGGGACTACTGGTTTTAGCAGAGATGTGTGAAAAACTGGATGTATCCTGTAGGAGTGGCCTAGTTCAAAGACCACAGGGTTCACCATGCTTTTTACTTTTGAAGGGACCTATGAACTTTGGGCCCAGTTTCCGTGATGGGAAGGATAACCTGAGGTTAGTGGTGGAAAGCCAAACTTCCTCACTGATCTTGAAATCAGGATTCTCCTTTCTTCCTTTTATTATAATATTTCTTGTAGTTATCCTGTGCATTTTGCATAGTTTCCTGGATCTTCTGGAAATTTTAACTGGATAGATGTTACTTGGTCCTGGACAGCAGGGACTGAAATCTCAGAAGTGGAATTCGGGAGAAAAGAAGGGTGAAATCCGAAATTTGCCCAAAAAGGTGTTTGGTGGCTGAGGGTAAAGAATTGTTGTATGCAAATTCCGCATAGGGCAGGAGGGAGGACTAGTCATCCTGAGAACCGGAACAGGAAACAGCGGAGATACTGCTCTAAGGTTTGGTTTGTCCTCTCTGTCTGGCCATTGCTTTGAGGGTGATATGCTGAGGAGAGACAAACCTTGCTTTACAGAGCTCCTTCCAAAACCTGGAGGCGTCCAATTCACCTCTATCTGAGACGAGGCAGTCAGGTACCCCATGGAGCCTTATTATCTCTTTGATGAAGATATTGCTTGTATCTAGAGTGGAAGGAGTGCCTACCATGGGCAAAAAGTGTGCCATCTTTAAGAGACGGTCCACGATGACCAGGATAGTAGTGAAACCTCCCAAGGGTGGTAAGTCAACAATAAAGTCCATTGAGACCTCTGCCCATGGTCGTTTCAGGACGAGCAAAGGCCTCGGCAGCCCCCAGGATCTGGTATTAGCTCCCTTGTTTTGCTAACAGGAAATGCATGAAGAGATGTAATTCTTACAGTCCCGCCTCCACCCAGGCCACCAAAAAGAACGGGAGATCAACTCTGAGGTCTTTTGCTTCCCAAAATGACCTGCTAATTTGTGGTCGTGGAAGGTTTTCAAAGTTAGGGGTCTTACTTCCCTTGGGACAAAAGTTTTATTCCGGGCCCAGAGCAGATCGTTATGTTTACTCAAGGAAAGAACCTCCTGCATCCGTGCAGTGGCTAGATGCCAATTTGATAGTAGTCATTAGATCAGTTTGAGTGAGCAACAAAAAATGTTGCGAGGGTAAAATGGTACCAGGTTCTGTTGACTGAGAAGATTCAGG
Organism: Lithobates septentrionalis; assembly: GCA_037952835.1. Classification (NCBI taxonomy): domain Eukaryota; kingdom Metazoa; phylum Chordata; class Amphibia; order Anura; family Ranidae; genus Lithobates; species Lithobates septentrionalis. Next base: position 864,589 of record JBBDGP010001157.1, on the reverse strand, counting down.
GAACATCCGGGAGAGTGCGTCCGCTTTCCCATTCTTGGAACCAGGTCTGTACTTAATGTGGAAATTGAATCGGGAGAAAAAAAGTGCCCACCGAGCTTGTCTGTCTGTCCTGAGGTATTCCAGATTTTTGTGGTCGGTGAAGATCATCACAGAATGGGACGCACCCTCCAGTAGATATCTCCACTCCTCTAGGGCAAACTCGATGGACAATAACTCCCGGTCTCTTACGTCGTAGTTCCTTTCTGGGGAACTTAGTTTCCTGGAGGCAAAGGCTACGGGATGGAGAAGGGCCTTGGGGCCCCGTCTTTGGGAGAGAATGGCTCCGGTAGCCATTTCAGATGCATCCACCTCCAACACAAATGGCAGAGCTGGGTCCGGATGCTGTAACATTGGTGCAGAGATGGGGGGCGTGGCCTGGGAAGCAATGGAGTAGGTCGCAGGTGAAGAGAGCTCTGCTGACCCAAACTCTGATTATACCATCCTGCAAATATCCTAGCCATCAGACATAGAAATAGCCATCTGGGGATACAATCATCTTCTTCCCCTGCTTCTGGAGCCTGCTGCACCGCCGAAACTCCGCCCGGAGCCTCCGGACTGGTAACATCCTCAGGAAAGGCCGCGGCTTCGGCCTAGTATCCGGAGCGGCGGCCATCTTGCTACACCCGGCGGCGGCCTGGATGGTCGTTGTGGGCCCCCCTGGTGCCATCCTGACCATTGGACACCTAGTTGCCTGAGGGGACAAGCTCCATCTGATCCCCTGTGTCTAGAGTCGGCTGTGCCCCTGGGAAAGACCACGGTTCCGGCCTGGTCTCCGGAGCGGCGGCCATCTTGGTGCACCCGGCGGCGGCATTGTTGGTTGATTTGGGCCCCCCTGCCAGCCCAGCACCGGCACATCTACTGGACCCACAACCAGACCACCTGGGGACTTGTTTATGGTGACCCCCACCCTCTGCTGCCCCCGGGAAGGGCCGCAGCTTCAGCCTACCACCCTGAGCAGCGGCCATCTTGCTGCACCCGGCAGTGGACACTGTGGTTTTCCAGCTCGTCTGACTGGTATATGATCCGCTGCACTCCGGGGGTACATTCTGAACATCTGCACCCCTAACATAGCCATACACACAGCCTGCAACTGACTTGGCAGCGGAGCGTGGTTTTAACTTAGTCACTGCTGCAGCGGCCATCTTGCTTCACCTGGGGAAGATCCTGAGATACGTATCCTGGGGCAGCGAAGAACCATGTCTCCGCCAAAAAGGACCTCCGAAGCGGTGGATAAGTTGGCAAAATACCGCCATCAAGACCAAGACTCACAGGCCAGGGAAGGCGATGGCACGTGCTCAACAACGGACCATCAAAGCGCAGATACAGCTAAGGTCTTGGATGCCATAGCGGCGCTGCAGGGGACACTCACCGCTAAAACTGATGAGGTCAAGATTGACATTTCCCTGCTGCGTCAGGACTTATCTAAAGTAAAAGACAGGGTAACCGAAGCCGAGAGACGTATCGGAGCAGTGGAGGATATCCTGCATCCCCTGAGCCACACCACGGAGGACTTGCAGCGCCAGATCCACCAGCTACACGCTCATCAAGACGATATGGAGAATCATCTAAGAAGATGCAACCTCCGCTTCATCGGTTTACCTGAGGAGGCTGAGGGTTCCAACCCTGCTGAATATCTGGAATCCCTCCTGATCCAACACTTTGGAAGAGAAGCCTTCTCGGTCATGTTCGCCGTGGAACGGGCGCACCGCATCCCAGCTAAACCTCCACCAGTGGGAGCCCCCCCAGGACTTTCATAGCCAATTTCCTCAATTTTAAAGATAGAGACAAAATTCTGAGGTTGACCAGAGAGAAGGGGAACATTACATTGGGCAATGGTCAGGTCGCAGTATTCCTTGACTTCTCTAATGAAGTGCAAAGAAAACGGGCGCAATTCCAGGATGTCAAGCGACGACCCTGGGTGGCACACCTTAAATATGCTATGTTATTTCTGGCCAGACTAAGAGTAGAGGAGGATGGCAAGGCCATATTCTTTGAGGACCCGAAGGCGGCAGCACACTGGTTGGACCGGCGTGGACGCCCGGACGGATGATCGGATATGCGGCCGGATATTGGGAGTACTGTGGCCAACAGCAGAAGATATCAGGCTCCAATTTACTTCTAATTATCCCCTTAGCTGTGAGGGGGGGGTAACTTCACCCCTTCATTTACCATTTTTTTCATAAATGAAATTCGAAAGCCTCCCTTTCCTTCTGTTTTTACCCCCTCCCCCATTCTTACGACCCAAGCAATACCGAATCTAAAACTAAAGACTTCCTCCACTGAAGACAGAGGGTCAGTTCCTCTTGCGACAACATTGGGGAGGTGGGGGAAACCCCCAACTTGCTGACACTCATATATAAACGGCTTTGGAATTGCAGATGATTGGACTACAACCTGTGTATAGTAATGCCCCCACAGCGCATTTATGTAGATACTGTGGGGCTGCAGCCCCCAAATATTCAGCACACTAGGATGACTATTCATCCTTGCAGCAAGAGACTCAATCAGACAGAGCAAGAGACACATAGGACATCCTCTGTGACTCCTCCATGCTTCACGCAGTGAACAATCGCCCCCACTTCGTGTGCAACCCTTATTTTTTTTCTTTTCTTTTTCATGTTGGACGTTGCAGCTCATACTACCCCAAGTATTGCACCTTCAGCCAATGTTGTCAGCTGGACGCTAACTTATATAATGGTTGTTGGTTTAAGTAGAACACCTCCAGTCATTTTGTAAGGCTGGAAGAAAATACGAACAATGGTTCATGGGTACAGTATGCTTTCACCAAGTTGGGGAGGTGAAAAGCTGGGAGTGAAGGAAAATGCTAGATCAGTAGATCAAAGCATTGGGAAATGTTGCACCGTTGTGCGCAAGTTATTGTGTTGGGAAAAGAACCTGAAATTGTGTGGTTATTGTGTGAATTTTAGAGATGTTCTTAAAGTGCTTAAGCAATGTGTGTTGTTAAGGAGCGCTGCCCTGCCGGTATATGTGTCCCCTGTAAGTCATGACCAGCGGGACAGATATTAAATTTATGACTTGGAATGTGCGAGGTATGCGGGATAAAATTAAACGTACAGCTATACTAACATTTATTAAAAGACAAAAGGCAAACATTGTAGCACTGGTGGAGACACATGTCACTGGCCATCTGCAGGCAGCGCTGCGGCGCCCTTGGGTGGGATGGGCATATCATAGCACACATACGAACTTCTCCAGGGGGGTCACGGTGCTAGTGGCTAAATCCACTCCGTTTGAATTGATTGCTTTTGGAGACTGACCGGCAGTGTAGATATATATTTATACATGCACTTGTTGGGGGAACCCCCCTGCAAATCATAGCCAGCTACATACCCCCCCATATAAATCGGATGCTGTAACAGAGGGCCTAGCGTTTATAGCACAACACCCGACAATACCAGCAATATGGATGGGAGATTTTAACACAACAATGTCCCCATATCTAGACAGACCGACACAAATAGGGGTCCCACTAGGCGCACCCACGCAGACCAGACTATCTTGCACCATGACGGAGTTTGCCCTGGTGGATGTGTGGAGGCACAGTAACCCAACAACCAGAGCATATACGTGCCATTCCACAAGCCATAATACCATGTCTAGAATAGACTTTGTACTGGTGTCCCAGATTCTACTACCTAAAGTCACGGGGTCAGGGATTGCACCAAGGCTATTATCAGACCGTTCCCCATGTTGGGTGACAGTATCTCTGGGGAATGCCCCCCCCCCCCCTGTACGTATATGGAGATTAAACCCCCACTGGCTGTCGGCCCTTACAGACCATGAATCCATTGAAAGAGAGCTTAAATATTTCCTGGATAGACCTAGAATCCCACCTTCCCTCAACACACTCTGAGATGACTTTAAGGAATAGGCCGTAGGATTCTTAATACCAGAATAAATAGGCTAAAACAGACTTCCAACCTATCATTACAATTAACAACTGACAAGTTACAAGAATTGGAAACCATTTATAACTCCAATCCCACTCCCGAAAACCTAGACAGGGTAAAATTACAATCCCGCATGGTAACACAGTTATGCACTGAGAGGGCCAGGCAAAGTAAATTTTTCTGTAGGCAGAGAGTATATGAGCAAGGGGAGAGGGCAGGCAGGTTATTGGCATATCTAGCCCGTATGGAGGACAGGCCCCCAGTGGTAGTTTCCCTAATAGACACCGAGGGAAATAATATTACAGACCCCTTCAAGGTAGCATCCCAGTTTTTACAATTCTATAAAAACCTATATAAATCCCGTACAACGCACACACAAACGGAACTTCAGGCGTACTTAAACACTATCCAATTCCCCAGATTAAAACCAGAACAAGTGAAATTGCTAGATGCACCCATAACTAGCAGGATATTTCCGATGCGATTGCCCAACTGGCCAAGTCTAAAGCTCCTGGACTAGATGGTGTACCCCTGGAATTCTATGCAACATATTCAGAAACACTCATACCTAAACTCAAGGATCTTTATCAATCCATATTTGACAAAAATTCGCTCCCTTTATCCATACAAGAGGCCCAGATAATTGTACTCCCTAAGCCGGGCAAGGATCCCCATTACCCTGAGTCATATAGGTCTATATCACTCCTACAGGTGGATATAAAGATACTAGCTAAAATACTGGCCAATAGATTGAACACAGCTATACTCAAGTTAATACATCCTGACTAGGGATGAGCCGAACACCCCCCTGTTCGGTTCGCACCAGAACATGCGAACAGGAAAAAAGTTTGTTCGAACACGCGAACACCGTTAAAGTCTATGGGACACGAACATGAATAATCAAGTGCTAATTTTAAAGGCTTATATGCAAGTTATTGTCATAAAAAGTGTTTGGGGACCTGGGTCCTGCCCCAGGGGACATGAATCAATGCAAAAAAAAGTTTTAAAAACGGCCGTTTTTTCAGGAGCAGTGATTTTAATAATGCTTAAAGTCAAACAATAAAAAGTAATATCTCTTTAAATTTCGTAGCTGGGGGGTGTCTATAGTATGCCTGTAAAGGGGCGCATGTTTCCCGTGTTTAGAACAGTCTGACAGCAAAATAACATTTCGAAGGAAAAAAACACATTTAAAACTACCCGCGGCTATTGCATTGCCGACAATACACATAGAAGTTCATTGATAAAAACGGCATGGGAATTCCCCACAGGGCAACCCCGAACCAAAATTAAAAAAAAAAAAAATGACGTGTGGTCCCCCCAAAAATCCATACCAGACCCTTATCCGAGCACGCAACCTGGCAGGCCGCAGGAAGAGAGGGGGGGACGAGAGTGCGGCCCCCCCCTCCTGAACCGTACCAGGCCACATGCCCTCAACATTGGGAGGGTGCTTTGGGGTAGCCCCCCAAAACACCTTGTCCCCATGTTGATGAGGACAAGGGCCTCATCCCCACAACCCTGGCCGGTGGCTGTGGGGGTCTGTGGGCGGGGGGCTTATCGGAATCTGGAAGTCCCCTTTAACAAGGGGACCCCCAGATCCCGGCCCCCCTGTATGAAATGGTAAGGGGGTACTTACCCCTACCATTTCACTAAAAAAACTGTCAAAAATGTTAAAAATGACAAGAGACAGTTTTTGACAATTCCTTTATTTAAATGCTTCTTCTATCTTCCTTCATCTTCTTCTTCTTCTTCTTCTTCTTCTTCTTCTTCTTCTTCTTCTGGTTCTTCTGGTTCTTCCTCCGGCGTTCTCGTCCAGCATCTCCTCCGCAGCGTCTTCTATCTTCTTCTCCTCGGGCCGCTCCGCACCCATGGCATGGGGGGGAGGCTCCCACTCTTCTCTTCATCTTCTTCTTCATCTCTTCTTCCTTCTTCTCTTCTTCTCCTCTTCATTTTCTTCTCGGGGCCGCTCCGCACCCATGCTGGCATGGGAGGGAGGCTCCCGCTGTGTGATGGCCTCTCCTTGTCTGACGGTTCTTAAATAACGGGGGGCGGGGCCACCCAGTGACCCCGCCCCCTCTGACGCACGGGACATGATGGGACTTCCCTGTGGCATTCCCCGTGACGTCACAGGGAAGTCCCATCAAGTCACTGTGCGTCCAGAGGGGGGTGGGGTCACTGGGTGGCCCCGCCCCCCGTTATTTAAGAACCGTCAGACGAAGAGATGCCGTCACACAGCGGGAGCCTCCCTCCATGCCAGCATGGGTGCGGAGCGGCCCGGAGAAGAAAATGAAGAAGAGAAGAAGAGAAGAAGGAAGAAGAGATGAAGAAGAAGAGAAGAGCGGGAGCCTCCCCCCCCATGCCATGGGTGCGGAGCGGCCCGAGTAGAAGAAGATAGAAGACGCCGCGGAGGAGATGCTGGACGAGAACGCCAGAGGAAGAGCCAGAAGAACCAGAAGAAGAAGATGAAGGAAGATAGAAGAAGCATTTAAATAAAGGAATTGTCAAAAACTGTCTCTTGTCATTTTTAACATTTTTTGACAGTTTTTTTTAGTGAAATGGTAGGGGGGGGCAGGATCTGGGGGTCCTCTTGTGGGGATGAGGCCCTTGTCCTCATCAACATGGGGACAAGGTGTTTTGGGGGGCTACCCCAAAGCACCCTCCCAATGTTGAGGGCATGTGGCCTGGTACGGTTCAGGAGAGGGGGGGGGCACACTCTCATCCCCCCCTCTTTTCCTGCGGCCTGCCAGGTTGCGTGCTCGGATAAGGGTCTGGTATGGATTTTTGGGGGGACCCCACGGCGGTTTTTTTTGGCCGGGGTTCCCCTTAATATCCATACCAGACCTGAAGGGCCTTGTATGGAATTTAGGGGGACTCCCACGTCTTTTTTTTTTTTTTTTTTTTTTTTTAAATTTTGGTTCGGGGTTGCCCTGTGGGGAATTCCCATGCCGTTTTTATCAATGAACTTCTATGTGTATTGTCTGCAATGCAATAGCCGCGGGTAGTTTTAAATGTGTTTTTTTTCCTTCGAAATGTCATTTTGCTGTCAGACTGTTCTAAACACAGGAAACATGTGCCCCTTTACAGGCATACTATAGACACCCCCCAGCTACGAAATTTAAAGGGATATTACACTTTTATTGTTTGACTTTAAGCATTATTAAAATCACTGCTCCTGAAAAAACGGCTGTTTTTAAAACTTTTTTTTTGCATTGATCCATGTCCCCTGGGGCAGGACCCAGGTCCCCAAACACCTTTTATGACAATAACTTGCATATAAGCCTTTAAAATTAGCACTTTTGATTTCTCCCATAGACTTTTAAAGGGTGTTCCGCGGCATTCAAATTTGCCGCGAACACCCCAAATTGTTCTCTGTTCGTCAAACTTGCGAACAGCCAATGTTCGAGTCGAACATGAGTTCGACTCGAACTCGAAGCTCATCCCTAATCCTGACCAAACAGGATTTATGCCAGGGAAAAACACTGCCATGAACATTAGGAGATTATATATGAACATACAGGCTCAGCATGACAATTCCGGAACCAGGGTGATGGTAGCACTTGACACTGCCAAAGCCTTTGATTCCGTAGAATGGCCATATCTGTGGGAGTGTTTACGTAATTATGGCTTTGGTCCACAGTTCATGCAGTGGGTTAAGCTTCTTTACCAGACACCTAAAGCAAGGGTGTTTGTTAACGGCTGGCTTTCGGAGCAATTCCCTCTGGAGAGGGGAACAAGACAGGGATGCCCCCTGTCCCCCCTACTGTATGCCCTGGCGGCGGAGCCACTGGCAATTGCCATTAGAGCAGAATCCAATATAAAGAGACTGAGAAAAGGTCATACAGTAGATAAAATAGGTCTATACACTGATGACACAATTTTGTATCTGGCGGACCAAGAACCTTCACTGCAGGCTGCACTTGAAATTATTGAAAAAATGGGTAGCTACTCAGGATTACGCATTAACTGGGACAAATCTCAAATTCTCCCACTGGACATCCCCCCCCCCCTAAAAACAATCCCAACTCTTCCATTTCCCAGAGTATCTAAAATTAAGTACCTAGGGGTAGAGGTCACTAGGACTTTGACAGACTACACACACTTAAATGTTACACCCCTATTTGACCTCATAAAGTCCAAAACCCAGACATGGTCCAGGATACCACTGGGGGTGATGGGACGTATAAATATAATAAAAATGATTTTGCTACCCAAAATACTATATATGACTTGGCATGCCCCACTTTATATTCTCTTTAAAAGTCTTTAAACAAATGGAAGCCATATTAAACTCATTTGTATGGGGTAATGGCAGACACAAACTGGCTTGGCATGTTTTAAAGAACCCCACAGATAGGGGAGGAGTGTCCCTTCCCGATCTACAAGACTATTACCTGGCAGCCCAACTCTCCCATATGTACCACTTTAATAAAGAGGAAATGCAACGTTATAGATCCCTAGTATGCAACAAACCGGGACACCCAGCATTTACCCCGATACAAGCTATTCTTAGAGGGAAACTGATTACTAAAAAACTCCCAAGGTATAATATGGGAATGTTATTACATCAAAGAATATGGGAAATCGCGTTGAAAAAGCAAAACATTGGGAAAATTCATGCCCACACCCCACTATGGTTTAACAAACACCTTCCGGAGTTAGAAAACCTGTCAGACTCAACAGTATGGGCTACATATGGCATAATATACATACATTGGGTGCTATCTGACTCCAGACTTAAGCAGTTTCAGGTGCTTAAGGAAGAGTATACCCTCCCTAACCAGATGGCTTTTAGGTACTTGCAACTTCGCCATGCACTAAAAACACAAATACCAAATATGGAGGTGGTGTTGGGTTCTCCCCCAGTTCTGGATGTAATACTGGGGGAGGAACCATCTAAACTCATCTCAACACTATACCTACAGATTAGTAACGGCAGATCAAGTGCTACTGCACAGAAGGCCAAAATGGAATGGGAAAAAGACATAGGCCCTATTGGGGAAGAAGACTGGGATGAAATAATGGAAGGGACCAGATTGACATCCCCTAAGCTATCAGACAGACTGACACAAATTTATATTATACACAAAGCATACTTGACTCCCCTTAAAAAGGCAAAATTTGTCCGTACATATGACCCAACATGCCATTTGTGTCACGCAGCACCAGGTACGTTCTTCCATCTCATATGGAGCTGCCCAAACATACAGACATATTGGACACAGATTGTCCGATTTCTTACATGACAATATGGGATCCCCGGCGGTATTGGACCCCAAATTATGTCTTTTGGGACTTCTGCCAGATGTAGAAATTGACAAATACCATGCTACATTTCTAAGGGAAACTCTGTTTATGGCACACAAAGGCATAGCTAAGGTATGGATGCAGGCTCAACCCCCCTCCATACGTCAATGGAAAAGGGATGTTAATGATGCACTGCCATTCAAAAAGTTAGTCTATGCCAAAAGAAAATGTACACATAAGTACTCAAGGGTGTGGGATAGATGGTTAGAGGATGGAGAAACATGTGCTTAAAACACCCTAATGCCTTGCAGACAGACCTAGTTAGATAAAAATAAAAGATGACTGTTTTAATGAAGGTCAAAAATAGGTAAAGCTCAAGTAAAAATGTAATGGTAGTGAAATGATATGAAGTTTCTTATAGACTGGATGTATTCACCATCATAACCTGGTACCTTAACATGTTTGTATGTAAGAAGAATCTCACACAAAATGCCTTTAAAATGTAATGTTTATTATTTCGCATAAGTAACTACATTGTAAAATGCTTTTCATTCAAATAAAGTTGTTTTTTTCCAATTAAAAAAAAAATTGGTGCAGAGATGAATAGGGCCTTCAATTTGATAAATGCGTCCTGTGCCTCTGGGGACCACTGGAAACGGTTGTGCTGATGGGTTAGCTGGGTAATGGGTGCGACAATTGAAGAGAAGCCAATGGTAAATCTTCGGTAAAAGTTAGAGAAACCAATGAAATGCTGCACTCCCATCTTATCCACCGGGGCCGGCCACTCCTGCATCGCCTTGACCTTTTGTGGGTCCATTGCGACCCCCTTGATGGAGATGATGAATCCCAAAAATTGAATAACAGTTTTTTGAATTCACATTTCTCGGCTTTAAGATATAACTTGTGTTTCCTGAGAATTGAGAGGACCTTTTTCACATGAACCTGGTGCAGTTTAATGGTGGCAGAGAAGATAAGGATGTCATCTAGGTGGACCACTAAGAAGTCATCGAGATATTCACGAAAGATATCGTTAACCAGGTGTTGAAAAGTGGCCGTGGCATTGCACAGCCCAAAAGTCATTACTAAATACTTAGTGTCCAAACCTGGATCTGAAGACTGTCTTCCATTCATCCCCGGCTCGGATTCCGATGAGGTAGGTCTATAACTCCTGCATTACCAAAAAAATGGAAATGTAAGAAAGCTAGGGGGCGTTAGATACCATACTATTCAAGTGCTCTAAATAAATATATCTCCTGCATTACCAAAAAAATGAAAATCATAATAATGACAAATCATAATTAGATTACACATTGAAGTGCCCACAATAGTGAAAAAAATAAAGTGATTGATTGTCCACATAAAAAAGTGATTGAAGTAGTTGAAGTGATATCTTTCAATATTATCCCAATCTTGTTGCTGTAAACAAAAGGTTTTCCATCACCAAAGGAAAATAAGAAAAGGAAAACACCTCGAAGTAGTAGATATCTGCTTACCAGATACCAATGACTCCTTTAGTTAAAAAGAGAGTCACTAGCGCTTGTGCAGGGTTGTGCCTGCTCACATGGATGGCCGGACTGTGGTTGGTATTATAGGCATGGATCGTTCCCGTCAAGCTCATTCAAGATAGGATAAGGATACATAGGAAACAAAAACAGTCTCCATAGCGTAAAACCATTTATTAAAAAAGTAAACAAATTAAAAAGCCAAATGGCCGCTTACATTGGTGGGTGCCTACCCGGCACTGGGGCTGCTTGCATGTCAGGGTGACTTCGCAGTCAGAAAAAGCCTTTCATGTCTCCTCCACGCTGGCGTGCGTTCCAGCTTACACAGGGGGGCAGCCAAAGGATCCGGATGTTGTTGGGTGATAGGACATGTGACCACGTACCACTCCGACGTACGTTTCGTAGTGAACGTCTTCGGGGAAGCGTACGTTGGTCACTGGAATGGTGGTTTTTATTAGGAACAGGAAGGGGGCGGGTAATTGGCAAATGGGCCACAGGAACTGTGCTCATAGCAATAAAGTTGGAAAGTTCAACTATGGTCTGGAGCTTAGCTCCATCTTGTGGATATTTACTATATTGTTCACAAAAAACTCCTTATTTAAAAACGAATGTGACTTCATATCAAACATCTCCTAGGGGGAGACGACATGTTGTTATAGTCCCCCTACTGGTTAAAAACAGGTAAGTGAATCCACCCATATAGGTGGTGGGGAAGTGAGAAAAAATATATAAGTGAATAAAATTAATGGTGGTGTTTTTTGTAGAGAAAAAAATCACATGCGATTCTGATCACGTAACATATGTTCTGGAATGCCCATGTTCCCTTCAATACGTGGGCAGAACCACACGCCAACTGAAAGTAAGAATAAATGAACATTTAACAAATATTAAAAAGGGATACCCTAACCATAGTGTCTCAAGACACTTCAAACTTTACCATGATAGTGACCCATCACTATGTACATTCTATGGGATTGACAAAATCTCTAGGGATTGGAGAGGTACCCATATGAAAAGGGCAATATCTAGGAATGAAACGTACTGGCTTTATAAATTACGGACTATGCAACCACATGGGATGAATATAGATCTGGACCTTAATTGTTTTCTTACAAATGATTGAGTCCCAGGAGTGTCTAGGAATATTATTATCTGTCCACCTCAGATCATGTGAGTGAGTTAGGCACCACTTGTATTATGGTTGTGGTCAGAGATAGCTGTCCAGGGTGCAAGATGGAATACTCTTCCCCCCTCTTCTTTGTCCCCTTTATTATTCGAGTCAGACGGGGATAGGTCATATTGCAGCCTTTTAAGGTTTATTAAATGCTATTTAGTTTTGTAATCATTTTTGTATGTAAACCGAGACTGGGGCTGTTATAGAATTCAGGGTTACATGAGTCCCCTCCCCTTTTTTCTCTACAAAAAACACCACCATTAATTTTATTCACTTATATATTTTTTCTCACTTCGCCACCACCTATATGGGTGGATTCACTTACCTGTTTTTAACCAGTAGGGGGACTATAACAACATGTCGTCTCCCCCTAGGAGATGTTTGATATGAAGTCACATTCGTTTTTAAATAAGGAGTTTTTTGTGAACAATATAGTAAATATCCACAAGATGGAGCTAAGCTCCAGACCATAGTGAACTTTCCAACTTTATTGCTATGAGCACAGTTCCTGTGGCCCATTTGCCAATTACCCGCCCCCTTCCTGTTCCTAATAAAAACCACCATTCCAGTGACCAACGTACGCTTCCCTGAAGACGTTCACTATGAAACGTACGTCGGAGCGGTACGTGGTCACATGTCCTATCACCCAACAACATCCGGATCCTTTGGCTGCCCCCCTGTGTAAGCTGGAACGCACGCCAGCGTGGAGGAGACATGAAAGGCTTTTTCTGACTGCGAAGTCACCCTGACATGCAAGCAGCCCCAGTGCCGGGTAGGCACCCACCAGTGTAAGCGGCCATTTGGCTTTTTAATTTGTTTACTTTTTTAATAAATGGTTTTACGCTATGGAGACTGTTTTTGTTTCCTATGTATCCTTATCCTATCTTGAATGAGCTTGACGGGAACGATCCATGCCTATAATACCAACCACAGTCCGGCCATCCATGTGAGCAGGCACAACCCTGCACAAGCGCTAGTGACTCTCTTTTTAACTAAAGGAGTCATTGGTATCTGGTAAGCAGATATCTACTACTTCGAGGTGTTTTCCTTTTCTTATTTTCCTTTGGTGATGGAAAACCTTTTGTTTACAGCAACAAGATTGGGATAATATTGAAAGATATCACTTCAACTACTTCAATCACTTTTTTATGTGGACAATCAATCACTTTATTTTTTTCACTATTGTGGGCACTTCAATGTGTAATCTAATTATGATTTGTCATTATTATGATTTTCATTTTTTTGGTAATGCAGGAGATATATTTATTTAGAGCACTTGAATATTATGGTATCTAGCGCCCCCTAGCTTTCTTACATTTCCATTTTTTTGGTAATGCAGGAGATATATTTATTTGGAGCACTTGAATATTATGGTATCTAGCGCCCCCTATCTTTCTTACATTCCTTTTTTTGATTATCTATTTTTTTTGATTATTCAAAAAATTGGGGAGCAGCTTACACTGATTGTTTATATATTTCCACAAATTTTCTTTATTGTTGGGAATGTTTTCTTACTAGATGTATCACCAGTATATGTAATTCATATATATTATCTGTAGGGATGAGCCGAACACCCCCCGGTTCGGTTCGCACCAGAACCCGCGAACGGACCGAAAGTTCGCACGAACGTTAGAACCCCATTGACGTCTATGGGACTCGAACGTTCGAAATCAAAAGTGCTCATTTTAAAGGCTAATTTGCATGGTATTGTCCTAAAAAGGGTTTGGGGACCCGGGTCCTACCCCAGGGGACATGTATCAATGCAAAAAAAACTTTTAAAAACGGCCGTTTTTTCGGGAGCAGTGATTTTAATGATGCTTAAAGTAAAAAAAAAAAAGTGAAATATTCCTTTAAATATCGTACCTGGGGGGTGTCTATAGTATGCCTGTAAAGTGACGCGTGTTTCCCATGTTTAGAACAGTCCCTGCACCAAATGTCATTTTTAAAGGAAAAAATCTCATTTAAAACTGCTTGCGGGTTTAATGTCATGTCGGGTCATGGCAATATGGATGAAAATCAGTGAGACAAACGGTGGATCAAGGAGGGTTGCCATTACCAGGCCCTTTGGGTCTTGTATGGATATTAAGGGGAACCCCACACCCAAATTAAAATAAGGAAAGGTGTGGGGCCACCAGGCCCTATATACTCTGAACAGCAGTATACAGGCGGTGCAAACAAGACAGGGACTGTAGGTTTGTTGTTAAGTAGAATCTGTTTGTAATTTTGAACATTTTTAATGTGTTTAGCTCCAGCCAAAAAATCTTTTCTAAGCTTTTTGGAAAACATAGGGAAGGGTTATCACCCCTGTGACATTTGTTTTGCGTCTTTCCTCCTCTTCAGAAGATTTCACCTCACTTTTTTGTCCCAATGAAAAATGTTTTTTGAAAATTTGGGTTTTTTTGTGGAACAAGGATTGGAAAGCATCAGTGGAAAGGAGAAATTGTTTTCCCATATTAACTCTTACAGGAGAGAATTTCCCTTCCTTAGGGGTAGATTTCATCTCACTTCCTGTTGTCTCCTACCGTTTGCAAGTAGGAGTCGTTTGTAAGTTAGATGTTTGAAGGTAGGGTCCTGCCCTATATACTCAGCAGAAATTTGGGCCTTAGGTGTTGCTGTGGCCAAAACACTGTAAGCCCTCACAGGGCCCTGCTGTGAAATATTAGATCAAGAATTGTAATTACATGCCCCTGTTGAACAGGAGCTGAAAAATTAGGCCTTAGGCACTGGTGCTGGTGCCACAACACTGCAACCCCTCACAGACACTCTAGTTGGAACGCAGGAATGAGCCCTGCTGCAAAGTATTGCATCAAAAATTGTAATTACACGCCCCTGTTAGACAGGGGCAGAAAAATTGGGCCTTAGGCACTGGTGCTGGTGCCACAACACTGCAACCCCTCACAGACACTCTAGTTGGAACGCAGGAACGAGCACTGCTGCAAAGTATTGCATCAAAAATTGTAATTACACGCCCCTGTTAGACAGGGGCAGAAAAATTGGGTCTTAGGCACTGGTGCTGGTGCCACAACACTGCAACCCCTCACAGACACTCTAGTTGAAACGCAGGAACAAGCCCTGCTGCAAAGTATTGCATCAAAAATTGTAATTACACGCCCCTGTTAAACAGGGGCTGAAAAATTGTGCCTTAGGCACTGGTGGTGGCGCCCAGAACCAAAAATGTTCTTACAAGCTATCAGCGTGATGATTGAGGAGGAAGAGGATAATTACTCAGGGATAGTCACTCAGCATCAGCATAGGCAGTCTTTGAAGGGATCTGAGATTTCAAAAAAAATTATTCGGTTACATCTGCATCAGGTGCTTGGTAGCTGGTGGTGATCCAAGACTGATTCATTTTTATGAAGGTCAGCCGATCGACCGAGTCGGTGGACAGACGCACCCTGTGATCGGTTACCACGCCTCCAGCAGCACTGAATGTGCGTTCCGAAAGAACGCTGGATGCAGGACAGGCCAGTAGCTCAATTGCATACTGTGCAAGCTCTGGCCAGTGATCCATCCTCAAGACCCAGTAACCCAGAGGATTTTCGGTGGGAAAGGTGTCCAAGTCTGATCTTGCCCCTAGGTATTCCTGCACCATGTAAAACAGACGCTGGCGATGGTTGCTGGAACCGATCATACCTTGGGGCTGCGGACCAAAAAATTGTCTGAACGCATCGGTCAGACGGCCACCTTCTCCACCGCTCCTTCTTTGACTGACCGAAGCCTCAGCAACACGTTGTCCAGAAACAGGAGTTTGTAACCTCCCAGTCTCTGGGAACGCGTTGCACAGACCTTTCTGCAAGGCCTCCCGAAGATGTTTCATCCTCTGCTCCCTCTGCGATGGCAAGATAAGGTCCGCAACCTTACCCTTGTAACGTGGATCAAGGAGGGTTGCCAGCCAGTATTGGTCCTTCTCCTTGATACCACGAATACGAGGATCCTTACGCAGGCTTTGCAGGATCAGGGAGGCCATGCAGCGTAGGTTTGCTGAGGCATTCGGTCCGGAGTCCTCTGGGTCACTAAGGACAACAACGTCCGCAGCCACCTCCTCCCAGCCACGTACAAGTCCATGTGTTCCTTGGGACTGATCCCTTAAAGACTGCTGATGCTGAGTGCCAGGCTCCACCTCCATACTGACACAATCTTCCTCCTCCTCCTCCTCCTCCTCCTCGTCCTCTTCCTGTGTGATCGGCGGGCACGCAGGAACACTGTCTGGATAAAGGGGGCCTTGAGAGCTAAGGAAGTCCTCCTCTTCCTGCCTCTGTTCTGCCTCAAGTGCCCTGTCCATTATTCCACGCAGCGTGTGCTCCAACAGGTGGACAAGGGGGACAGTGTCACTGATGCATGCACTGTCAGTGCTCACCATCCTCGTGGCCTCCTCGAATGGTGACAGGACAGTGCATGCATCCCTGATCATGGCCCACTGGCGTGGGGAAAAAAAACCAAGGTCCCCTGACCCTGTCCTGGTGCCATAGTCGCACAGGTACTCATTGATGGCCCTCTGCTGCGTGTGCAGCCGCTGCAGCATGGCCAACGTCGAGTTCCACCTGGTGGGCATGTCACAGATTAGGCGGTTCTTGGGCAGGTTAAACTCCTTTTGGAGGTCCGTCAGCCGAGCACTGGCATTATATGACCGGCGGAAATGCACAGAGACTTTCCTGGCCTGCCTCAGGACATCCTGTAAGCCCGGGTACCTGCCCAAGAACCGCTGCACCACCAAGTTAAGGACGTGAGCCAAACAGGGCACATGGGTCAGTTGTCCCTGTCGGAGGGCAGAGAGGAGGTTGGTGCCATTGTCGCAAACCACCATTCCTGCCTTAAGTTGGCGTGGCGTCAACCACCTCTGAACCTGCCCCTGCAGAGCTGACAGAACCTCTGCCCCAGTGTGGCTCCTGTCCCCCAAGCACACCAGCTCAAGCACCGCATGGCATCTTTTGGCCTGCGTACTTGCGTAGCCCCTTGAACGCCTACGGAGCACCGCTGGTTCCGAGGAAGAGGCCATGGAGGAAGAAGAAGAGGAGGGGGTGGAGGAGAGAGGTGTGTCACAATCAGCATTTTGGAGGCGTGGTGGCGGAACAACCTCCAACACTACTGCACCTTGTCCTGCATCCTTCCCAGCTGCCAGCAGAGTCACCCAATGCGCCGTGAAACTTAAGTAACGTCCCTGTCCATGCCTGCTGGACCATGAGTCAGCGGTAATATGCACCTTACCGCTGACCGCCCTGTCCAGCGAGGCATGGACATTGCCTTCCACATGCCGGTAGAGAGCCGGAATCGCCTTCCGTGAGAAAAAGTGGCGTTTGGGTACCTGCCACTGAGGAACCGCACATTCCACAAACTCACGGAAGGGGGCAGAGTCTACCAACTGAAAAGGCAGCAGTTGAAGTGCTAGCAATTTTGCCAAGCTAGCATTCAACCGCTGGGCATGTGGATGGCTGGGAGCAAACTTCTTTCGGCGGTGCAGCAGCTGGGGCAGGGAAATTTGCCTGGTACAATCTGACGTCGGTGTACCAAAAGCAGATTGCCCACAAGTACTTGGCTGTGACACACCTAATTCTACACCTTCATTCCTCTCACTGCAGGTCTCAGAGAGGACTGAAGGTCTAGTGGGGTTGGAAATCTCAGCTGATGAGGAGCAAGGAGAGATCGTCTTTGTTCTTTGGTGTGGGTCTTTCAGATACGCTTGCCAACGAACTGCATGGCAGGTCAACATATGTCTGGTCAAGCATGTGGTACCCAATCGGGAGATGTTTTGGCCACGCGAGATACGCTTGAGACATATGTTGCAAATAGCAGCGGTGCGATCTGATGCACTCGTCTCAAAAAAGGCCCACACCAAAGAACTTTTTGAATAACGCGCAGAGACTGCAGCGCCCTGCACATGTGGAGCTTTGGGGTGTGATGCAGTCAATGTGCTGCCCTTAGGCTGGCCCCTGGAGGGCATCCTGCCTAGTTGGTGATGTGCCTCCTCCTCCTCCTCCTCCTCCTCCTCCTCTCTCCTATCAGGCACCCACGTTGAGTCAGTGACCTCATCATCCCCTCCCTCCTCATCACTGGAGCAAACCTGGCAGTATGCTGCAGCAGGGGGAGGATGACTGCCAGATTGCTGTCCTTCTTGGGCACCCCCTCTGTCCGTGCTCATGTTACTGCCTTCATTGAGCTCAGTATCATCATCAGAGCCTTCCAAACGCTGGGCATCCTCCTGGAGCATGTACCCAACACTGTGGTCAAACAGTTCGAGGGAATCCTCATGAGGACATGGTGGAGCTAGGGAAGGAGTCACTGATGACATTGAGCTGAGGGAAGAGGCCGCTGCTTTGCCAGACAAAGCACCCTGGGCATGGGTGAGAGAGGATGAGGAGGATGAGGACGGCTTGGTCATCCACTCGACCAAGTCTTCCGCATGTTGCGGCTCAACACGGCCAGCTGCCGAAAAAAAGGCCAAGCGTGTCCCATGGCCACGTGCTGATGAGGATGCACCGTCTCCACGACCAGCACTAGACACAGAGCCTGCTTGCCCTCTCTTATTGGCTTGTGACTGTCTGCCTCTCCTTCTTGGCCTTCCAGACATACTAATGGCCTGTAGCTGCACTAAGCTGGGATAGAACACCTGTAATTTTCTTCAGGTAGCTTTATATACTGTAACCAGACAAGCCTGCCTGTCAGTAGGAAGATAACAGGAACGGATCTAGCTGAACACTGTGAGCAGAACACACTGTACTAAATGTAAATAGTCTAGCTGCCTGACCGTGGTACTAATAGGATCAAAAAGAACACCTGTAATTTTCTTGAGGTAGCTTTATATACTGTAACCAGACAAGCCTGCCTGTCAGTAGGAAGATAACAGGAACGGATCTAGCTGAACACTGTGAGCAGGACACACTGTACTAAATGTAAATAGTCTAGCTGCCTGACCGTGGTACTAATAGGATCAAAAAGAACACCTGTAATTTTCTTCAGGTAGCTTTATATACTGTAACCAGACAAGCCTGCCTGTCAGTAGGAAGATAACAGGAACGGATCTAGCTGAACACTGTGAGCAGGACGTACTGCACTAAATGTATATAGCAGGAACGGATCTAGCTGAACACTGTGAGCAGGACGCACTGCACTGAATGTAAATAGCAGGAACGGATCTAGCTGAACACTGTGAGCAGGACGCACTGCACTAAATGTAAATACCAGGAACGGATCTAGCTGAACACTGTGAGCAGGACGCACTGCACTGAATGTAAATAGCAGGAACGGATCTAGCTGAACACTGTGAGCAGGACGCACTGCACTGAATGTAAATACCAGGAACGGATCTAGCTGAACACTGTGAGCAGGACGCACTGCACTGAATGTAAATAGCAGGAACGGATGTAGCTGAACACTGTGAGCAGAACGCACTGCACTGAATGTAAATAGCAGGAACGGATGTAGCTGAACACTGTGAGCAGGACGCACTGCACTAAATGTAAATACCAGGAACGGATCTAGCTGAACACTGTGAGCAGGACGC
Organism: Lithobates septentrionalis; assembly: GCA_037952835.1. Lineage (NCBI taxonomy): Eukaryota > Metazoa > Chordata > Amphibia > Anura > Ranidae > Lithobates > Lithobates septentrionalis. Next base: position 845,224 of record JBBDGP010001157.1, on the reverse strand, counting down.
ACTGCACTGAATGTAAATAGCAGGAACGGATCTAGCTGAACACTGTGAGCAGGACGCACTGCACTGAATGTAAATAGCAGGAACGGAGCTAGCTGAACACTGTGAGCAGGACGCACTGCACTGAATGTAAATAGCAGGAACGGATCTAGCTGAACACTGTGAGCAGGACGCACTGCACTGAATGTAAATAGCAGGAACGGATCTAGCTGAACACTGTGAGCAGGACGCACTGCACTGAATGTAAATAGCAGGAACGGATCTAGCTGAACACTGTGAGCAGGACGCACTGCACTGAATGTAAATAGCAGGAACGGATCTAGCTGAACACTGTGAGCAGGACGCACTGCACTGAATGTAAATAGCAGGAACGGATCTAGCTGAACACTGTGAGCAGGACGCACTGCACTAAATGTAAATACCAGGAACGGATCTAGCTGAACACTGTGAGCAGGACGCACTGCACTGAATGTAAATAGCAGGAACGGATCTAGCTGAACACTGTGAGCAGGACGCACTGCACTGAATGTAAATAGCAGGAACGGATCTAGCTGAACACTGTGAGCAGGACGCACTGCACTGAATGTAAATAGCAGGAACGGATCTAGCTGAACACTGTGAGCAGGACGCACTGCACTGAATGTAAATAGCAGGAACGGATCTAGCTGAACACTGTGAGCAGGACGCACTGCACTAAATGTAAATACCAGGAACGGATCTAGCTGAACACTGTGAGCAGGACGCACTGCACTGAATGTAAATAGCAGGAACGGATCTAGCTGAACACTGTGAGCAGGACACACTGCACTAAATGTAAATAGTCTAGATAGAAGATAACAGGAACGGATCTAGCTAAACTGAATACAGTGTATATATATATATGCAACACCTGGGATGCATATATATACACAATACACTGTAAGTGCAGCTAACTGACTGACTGTTCTGCCTAATCTATCTAACTCAAATCAAATGACACTGTCTCTCTCTCTCTCTATCTCTCAGCACACCGGAACACACACTACACAGGGCCGCCGTGCAGGCGGCCTTATATAGTGTGGGGTGTGTACTAAATCCCCTGAGCCATAATTGGCCAAAGCCACCCTGGCTTTGGCCAATTACAGCTCTCTCTACTGACGGCGCTGTGATTGGCCAAGCATGCGGGTCATAGTGCATGCTTGGCCAATCATCAGCCAGCAATGCACTGCGATGCCGCAGTGAATTATGGGCCGTGACGCGCCACACGAATTTGGCGCGAATGGCCCATATCGTTCGCAATTCGGCGAACGACCGAACAGCCGATGTTCGAGTCGAACATGGGTTCGACTCGAACACGAAGCTCATCCCTAATTATCTGCTATCGACACCACTGGCGCAAAGGTTTTTACTATTTTCTACCCCGTAGGTCTAGTTTTAGAGAAGATCCGGGCGGTGCGGAAACGCTGAAATAGTTCTGGGATGAGTGGAAGTGGGTACCCGTTTTTAATGGTTATTTTGTTAAGTTCTCTGTAATCGATGCAAGGCCTTAGAGACCAATCCTTTTTTTTTTTTTTCCACAAAAAAGATACTGGCTCCGGCCGGTGAAGAAGATGGACGAATAAAACCTTTCAACAGGTTTTCGTCAGTGTACATTTTAAGGACTTTTAACTTAGTCTTGGACAAGGGAAATATGCGGCCATAGGGGTTTTCTGAGCCCGGTAATAGATCGATGGGGCAGTCATAGGACCGGTGAGGCGGCAGACAGTCAGCTTTTTTTCTTGTCAAAGATGTCTTTGAACTCGAGGTACACTGGAGGAACGTGCTGAAGGTTATCAGGTACTGGTGCTATGGTTAAGTGGGGAACTGGAACTAAGCAGTGCTGAGAGCAGTATATGGAGAAGGAGACTTCTTTCTTACTCCAGTCGATTCGAGGATCATGAGCTTGCAGCCACAGGAGTCCCAAGATGATGGGGAACATAGGGGAGCAGATGATGTTGAAGCGTAAGTACTCCTGGTGGCCAGTCCGTGATGGTGAGAATGGGTCCTGTTTCTTGTGAGACCAGTCCGAAACAAGGAAAGGACCCATCAGCCAGAAGGACTTGAAGATTTTGTTTTTATAGGCAGGAGTGGAATGAGTAGTCTTTGAGCAAGTGCAAGGTCTAAAAAACTACAGGCCCCGGAGTCATTTATGGCCGGTAGGCGGATTTCCTTTTACGCTAGCTGTAGGGAGACAAAGAGAGTAACATAAGTCTAAGATAAATCTGCATGTTGAAAGTTCATAATGAATCGTGAACCAGACTAACTGGGTCTCACGGGGCAGTTGCGGAGGAAATTACCTGTTCCCCCACAATAGAGGCATAGATTGGCTTGGCGTCTTGATTGTCTCTCTTCAGAGGTGAGGGGAGAACGGACTAGTCCAAGCTGCATTGGTTCAACTTCTGGAACAGGGAGGCTTGAGGGAGCTGGAAATGATGGATGGGAGAAGGTTTGGGGAGCATCCAACTGGGTTGAGGAACCTGGAAGCGCTCAGTACGTCGCTCCTGCATGCGTCTGTCCAACTTAGTGGCCGTTTGAATTAGGTCCTCCAAGGTGACCGGGGTCTCAATCCGGGCCAGCTCGTCTTTAAGAGCTTCCGACAAACCCTGGCGATATTGGTATTTGAGAGCAGGTTAGTTTCAACCAGTGTCTGCTGACCATTTGCGAAATTCAACTGTGTAGTCCTCCACCGGCCTTCTACCCTGGGACAAGGTATGGAGAATGGCTTCAGCAGAAGCAGTGTGTTGTGGATCGTCATATAATTGAGCCATGGCGTCAAAAAAAGTGTCCATAGAGTTTAGCAAAGGACTTCTCTGCTCCATTAGGCCATGGGCCCAGGCTTGCAGTTCTTCGGCCAATAAAGAGATTATGAATCCAACCTTCACAATGTCAGTAGAGAAGTCCTGGGTTGGAGAGCCAGATACAAGTAACATACGTTTTAAAACGCCCTGAATTTCTTGCAGTTGCCAGAAAAACGCTCACGGGTGGGGACCCTGGGTTCTGGAAGGGCCATCACCACAGTAGGATTTGACTGGGGCTGAGAGGAGGAGGCCCCACTGCTGGATGTAGGTGCCGAGGCTACTGGTACAGGACCTCAAGAGGAGAACATGCTCTGTCGGCCTCTAACATGGCTGGTTTGTACTGTCAGAAGGTAGGGTACTCACCGGGGCCGAGATGCAGAGAGCAGTTCACTCTTAGGACTGAGCGCACTTCACCCCTTGGAGATGGTACAGAGGGTGAATGGCACAAAGAGGCACAAGCTACCAGCAGGCTAAGCAGGACTTGGGTGAAGATCAGCGTGGGACTTGGTTGCTGTGCAGGAACAGGTAACTGGAGCTGGAGAGAAGCGAAGTCCGAGCAGGCCGAGGGTCAAACACGAGGAGACAGTCTGTAAGCAGGCTGGAAGCCAAAAGTAAATCTGGGATCACAGGCAAAGGTTCAAGGCTCAGGAGACTGAAGGCAATCTGGGTAATGGGCAGAAGGTCAAGGCAAAGGAGACTGGCGGTAATCCGGGTCACAGGCTGAGGGTCAAACACCAGTGAAGCAAGCAAAGTCAGTTTAAACAAGCCAGAAGTCAGGTCCAGGAGAAGATCAAGGCAGGTCTAGGTCAATCCGGGTCACAACAGGTAATCAGCAAAACGGGATACACAGGCAGCTGAAGACAAACCAACGATTTGTCTGAGGGAGGAGGCAGCTTTTATAGGCAGCAAGGAGGTCATTATGCGTTATGCGTGTACTAGTGCGCATGTGCGGGCGCTGTTCATTGGGGGAACGAACGTATGTGCGCTGAAACTATGTTCCACCCCGAACGCGTGTGCGCCGAAGCCTCGTTCCACCACGCAAGCGTGCAGGGAAACTAAGGGACTGGCAGGATGTGTTCAGATTCCTTCTCTGACACTCAGTTTATCCTGTATAGTTAGCTCCACCCTTTGTTCATATTCCTAGTAATGCATTTCAGCCTCATGTCTCATGGAGTGGATCACATTATGATCTATTGACCTATCCAATGTTCATTGTTGTAAGATCCTCAGTTTATGGATTAAACTTCACAAGGTGTCATCTGGATTGAGTCACTGTCTGTTAATTTAGCTAAGATTGGATTATTAATATCTCATCACAACTGTAAGTTACAGAGATTACACTTGCAATGCTTAGATTAGAGAGGCAGAACACCAAGGGCACATGTGCTTGGGGGTCTTTGGCTGGAGAGCGGGGTCACGGAGGGAGCGCGTGGCTTCCACTCCTCTGCACAGGCTGTCGTGCGGCCTCAGGTGGTTGACCCGAGGGCCTGAATCTGAGTAAAGTTGCAACCCAGATGTCCTGCAGAGCTGACTGGCAGGGAAACACACCAGGAAGGATCTGTTTCTGCCTACAGTGAGTATGGATCTTTGTCATGGGGGCCTGTCCTGTGAGGGCCATCCCTTCCGCTAGTAGAGTCAGTGGACGGGGATCAGCCAAAAGGGATGCTAGAGTGTCCTGAAGATAGAACAGTTTTATCAAGTCTGCTGCCAGAGCAAGGACTTATTTCTTACATACAAGTGTTGTATGGCATAGCAAAGAATCTGCTACCACAGTTTACTGGTGAGGACAACTCTCACTTGGCCTCACCAGGTTAATAGTTCCAGTTGGAGTATCTCACTATTCCCTTCTCCCATCCAAGTTCCAACAATAAATACCCCCAAAAAAACCAAACACCCTGGATTGATTATTGGATAACGAGTGGATGAGAGTACAGTTGGTCGTGTGAAAACCTCTAGTAACTAGCTGCAAAATAATAAAGGAAAGGCCCAGGGAAGTCTACACACAGAAATCCCTACAGAGACAGTGCTACACACCCAAAGTCAACAAAGGTGATATTCTGGTCAGGGTCCGACCAATAGTTGCAGGTATTGGTTCCCTGTTTGAAAAACTTTGGTGAATGGGTTGACCAATACCTGCAGCCCTTGGTCAAAAGACTACCAGGCTATATTAAGGATACATCCCACAGTTTTATTACATACCAGATATATTAGTTGGCAGGAGACATGTATTTGGGTTACTTTGGACGTCAAGTTCCTCTATTCATGCATTCCTCATAACTTGGCACTGGATGCTGTAAATTTTTATCTACATTATTATAGCACTTATAGTGCTGAGTTAAAAGAGTTTTTATGATCATGTCGGTTGCTTTTTTATTACAACATCATTATTTTACTTTACATCAGGTACAGTATATTATCTGAAATGTAGAGGAGCCTCCATGGGTGCCAAGTTTTTGCTGTCCCTAGCCAATCTGTACATGGGCTGGTGGGAAGAATTGTACTTGTTCCGCTATTCCAAATCATGTGCAGGTGCCATTAAATGGTCTGGCAGATTTATCAATAATCCTCTACTTGTCGGCTTTTTTTATTTTTTATTTTTTTTGGGGGGGGGGGGGGGGGGCGGCGGCAAACAGCAATGCTCTACGTCCAGAGCCCACCCTATTTTGAAGCCTATTAGTGCCTCTGGCTCTAATCAGGTGCTTCAAAAAAACACCCCTGCCACTGTTATTCATGCACCTGGCATCCTGCAAGGGACCGGATGCATGGATAAGAGGGTGGCCGCATGTATGAGGGGGCGGGGCCTGTGCAACCCTAAACAATAAGCATTTTAATCTGGAATTTAGTTATGAGAGTCATGCTAGAACCTTTAACTATTTAGATGTCACTCTTGTGGGTGACTATCCCATGGGTACTGTACAGACTTGCACCTTTCCTAAGGAGTGCACTGGCAACTCCCTGCTTTTGTCTGACCTGTCATCACACACAAACCTTACAATCCATTCCGGTGGGTGAGTTCATCAGAGCGTGAAGTAACTGATCCAGTGTAGACAGCTTTCTACAGAAATGGGATATCATCACTTCTAAACTTAAAGTGGAAGTAAAGTCTTATTCTTACCTGTACCTACAGGTAAGCCTATAATGAGGCTTATGCCTAGTACACACGAGCGGACTTTCCGGCAGAGTTGGTCCGACGGTCTTTCCGGCGGACTACCTGAACGGACGGACTTGCCAACACAAGACCGGACTTTCTGGCAGGCTAGGTCCGCCTGTCTTTCCGATGGACTTTCGCCGGAGTTACGGCGGACTGGAGTTACGGCGGACTTTCAGAATGAACGAACTTGCCCACACATGGACAAGTCCGTTCATTTTGAACGTGACTCGGGTGCGATGGGACTAGAAAAGGTCCCATTATTGAGATTGACACCTTGCGAGCCCCGTCGCAGAGCATACCAGCCTCTTAGGTCTGGTATGGAATTTAAAGGGAACCCCCTACGCCGAAAAAACGTCATGGGGTCCCCCTAAAATCCATACCAGACCCCGATCCGAGCATGCAGCCCGGCCGGTCAGGAAAGGGGGTGGGGATGAGCGAGCGCCCCCCCCCCCCTCCAGAACCGTACCAGGCCGCATGCCTTCAACATGGGGGGTGGGTGCTTTGGGGGAGTGGGCGTCCTGCGGGTGCCCCCCCACCACAAAGCACCTTGTCCCCATGTTGATGAGGACAAGGGCCTCTTCCCGACAACCCTGGCCGTTGGTTGTCGGGGTCTGCTTATCGGAATCCAGGAGCCCCCTATAATAAGAGGGCCCCCAGATCCCGGCCCCCCACCCTATGTGAATGAGTATGAGGTACATGGTACCCCTACCCATTTATCTAGAGAAAAGGTGTCAATAATAAAACACACTACACAGGTTTTTAAAGTAATTTATTAGACCGCTCCGGGGGGGTCTTCTTCCGACTTCGGGGGTCCCTCCGGTTCCTCTTCTCCTGGTGTTCCAGTTCTTCTGCCGGCTCCTCCGCTATCTTCATGCCGCTCTTTTGCCAGCTGAGGCCCGCACTTCTGGCTTCTGGCTTCTTCTGTTCTTGGCTTCTTCTCTTCCGATGTTGACACAACGCTCTCTCTGGCTGGAATGCTCTCTGAGCGCTCCGATGTGACTTATATAGGCGGAGACCCCGCCCCCTTATGCCATCACAGTCCCTGGGCATGCTGGGACTGTGACGTAGGGGGGCGTGGTCAACATCACCCATCACCCAGTGACTGTGATGGCATAAGGGGGCGGGGTCTCCGCCTATATAAGTCACATCGGAGTGCTCAGAGAGCATTCCAGCCAGAGAGACCGTCGTGTCAACATCGGAAGAAGAGAAGAAGCCAAGAACAGAAGAAGCCAGAAGTCCGGGCCTCCGCTGGCAAAAGAGCGGCATGAAGATAGCGGAGGAGCCGGCAGAAGAACTGGAACACCGGGAGAAGAGGAACCGGAGGGACCCCCGAAGCCAGAAGAAGACCCCCCCCCTGGAGCTATCTAATAAAAACCTGTGTAGTGTGTTTTATTATTGACACTTTTTTCCCTAGGTAAATGGGTAGGGGTACCATGTACCCCATACTCATTCACATAGGGTGGGGGGCTGGGATCTGGGGGCCCTCTTATTATAGGGTGCTCCCTGATTCCGATAAGCCCCCTACCCGCAGACCCCGACAACCAAAGGCCAGGGTTGTCGGGAAGAGGCCCTTGTCCTCATCAACATGGGTATGGATTTTAGGGGGGACCCCACGCCGTTTGCCGTTTTCACCGCAATAGGAAAATTTGTTTTTCCTATTGCAGCGAGCGCGAGATGCAATACCCTGCCCTTGCGTCGTATCTGACCAGCATACATATGAACGGGCTTTCCGTCAGGAACTGAGTCCGGCGGAAAGATTTAAAACATGTTTCAAATCTAGGTCCGGCGGACTTTTGGGAAAAAAAAGTCTGCGGGAGCCTACACACGATCGGATTGTCCGGCGGACCAAGTCTGCCTGAAAGTCCGCTCGTGTGTACGAGGCATAACCTGTAGGTACCTTGAATATCTCCTAAACCTGCACAGCAACATGCCAAAATGCGTAAGCTGTTTTTTAATCCTGACTTATATGTAGCAATAAAGACTTTCTAAATGGAATCTGGAGTTGCCAGCTACATTTCTTCAAGCGCTTCCTTATTTTGAATATTTTTGATCTTTCTATGTTTTTGGAAGGGAGCAGTTTTTTTCGGAGTAGATTTTTAAAAAAAATTTATAGTGTGCGTGTGTGTTTTTTTTTTTTTTTTTTTTTTTTTTGTTGCTAATTTAATAAGTGTGCTAGGCTCAATACATTGTCCTTCAAGTGGTTTTAAAGCCTAAACCTTTTTTTACCTTAAAGCAATTTCTAAAGCCTTGTTTTATTTATTTTTTCTTAAATAACAGACATGTTATACTTGCCTGCACTGTGCAGTGGTTTTGCACAGAGCAGCCTTAATCCTCCTCTTCTCGGGACCCACAGCTTGCTGTAGGGGCACCCAAGCAGGCGCACTTCCGACCCGTTGCTCTGTATGTCCATTCACACAGTGAGCCACAGCTCAGCCCCTCCCCTTAAATCTCCTGATTGGCTCACTGGCTGTGATTGACAGCAATGGCTCCTGCTGCTGCCAAAAGCCAATCAGGAGTTCGAGTCCCCGTGGACATCGCTGAATCGAGAGGGGACTCGAGGTGGGGGCTGGGGGAGGGAGGGCTGCTACACATGTATGCATGAAGGTAAAAAACCTTGTGCCTTTACAACAACTTTAATGCATTCCTTGCATTAAGGAGCCATTGGCCCCCAGTGCTGTCAATCAAGTATTTGTAGCTGCTGACTTTTTTTTGGGGGGGAGGGGGGGCTGGTTGACCTCTTTAAGCATATCAAGCAGTGTAAGTACCAAGTTCCCGTAGTAAGTAAACACTAATTTGCTTTTCATCCACCAATATGTGTGTACCTAGGGGATGTCCAATTTAGAGCTTCATCTTCTGTTAGATGTAGCCCCTCCTAGCAAAGGATCCTAGGCAAATTTAGTTTTGCTTGCTCTGTAATCAGAGAAGCTGAGATTGATTGCCTGGATCCGTTTATGGTTCCACAAATCCAAAGGCTGTGGACTTGATTGTTTCCCCTGCCTCTGTGTAGAACCTTCCAGAGCTTGGTGTTAGTAGGTTATTGAATCATTCTCTGGAAGCTTGTTGTTTGCAGAGTATACCTTTTACTTTCATGGAGGATATCAAATCATTTCTTTATCATGGAACACGAAACGGGAGGATACAACTTCACACACTTAGGAACAAAGTTACTTCCTCTAAATACATTAGCATAGAATACACATTACAACACTACAGTGCCATCTACTGGTATAGATAGTGTGGCAGTGGGACCTTGTGCTACTTAGAAGATTGCTGGTTTATGCCAGATTTTGGAGAGACAGGCACGCTGATTGCACAGCTGTGTGCTGGGTAGGGATGAGCTCGATGTACGTTCGACTCGAACATCGGGTGTTTGCCCATTCGCCGAACAGTGAATATTATGGGGCGTTTGCAGGAAATGCGAGCGCTGAGGAAAGCCCCATAATGCACTGCGAGATCACAGTGTATTGCTGTATGATGATTGGCCAAAGCATGCACCTGACCTGCATGCTTTGGCCAATCACAGCGCGCTCTGCTGAGAGAGCCATAATTGGCCAAAGGCAGGGTGCCTTTGACCAATCATGGCTCAGGAGGACTAAGGCCATGCCCCACACTATATAAGACCGCTTACATAGCGGCCATGTATAGTACGTGGACGGAGGTAGATTGAGCTAGATTGTGCAGGCAGGTTAGCTAGTGGCAGTGTATTTGATATATTTAAATAAATATAAATAAATTTATATATATATATATATATATATATATATATATATATATATATATATATATATATATATATATATAATTATACAGTTCTTACATTTTTCACTCTTTGTTATATTGCAACCATTTGCTAAAATCATTTAAGTTCTTTTTTTTTTTATCCTCATTAATGTACACACAGCACCCCATATTGACAGAAAAACACAGAATTGTTGACATTTTTGCAGATTTATTAAAAAAGAAAAACTGAAATATCACATGGTCCTAAGTATTCAGACCCTTTGCTCTGTATTTAGGAGAAGCACCCTTTTGATCTAATACAGCCATGAGTCTTTTTGGGAAAGATGCAACAAGTTTTTAACACCTGGATTTGGGGATCCTCTGCCATTCCTCCTTGCAGATCCTCTCCAGTTCTGTCAGGTTGGATGGTAAACGTTGGTGGACAGCCATTTTTAGGTCTCTACAGAGATGCTCAATTGGGTTTAAGTCAGGGCTCTGGCTGGGCCATTCAAGAACAGTCACGGAGTTGTTGTAAAGCCACTCCTTCATTATTTTAGCTGTGTGCTTAGGGTCATTGTCTTGGTGGAAGGTAAACCTTCGTTTTCGTCCAGGATATCCCTGTACTTGGCCGCATTCATCTTTCCCTCAATTGCAACCAGTCATCCTGTCCCTGCAGCCGAAAAACGCCCCCACAGCATGATGCTGCCACCAACATGCTTAGCTGTTGGGACTGTATTGGGCAGGTGATGAGCAGTACCTGGTTTTCTCCACACATACCACTTAGAATTAAGGCCAAAAAGTTCTATCTTGGTCTCATCAGAATCTTATTTCTCACCATCTTGGAGTCCTTCAGGTGTTTTTTAGCAAACTCCATGCAGGCTTTCATGTGTCTTGCACTGAGGAGAGGCTTCCATCGGGCCACTCTGCCATAAAGCCCCGACTGGTGGAGGGCTGCAGTGATGGTTGACTTTCTACAACCTTCTCCCATCTCCCGACTGCATCTCTGGAGCTCAGCCACAGTGATCTTTGGGTTCTTCTTTACCTCTCACCAAGGCTTTTCTCTCCCCATAGCTCAGTTTGGCCAGACGGCCAGCTCTAGGAAGGGTTCTGGTCGTCCCAAATGTCTTCCATTTAAGGCTTATGGAGGCCACTGTGCTCTTAGGAACCTTAAGTGCAGCAGAATTTTTTTGTAACCTTGGCCAGATCTGTGCCTTGCCACAATTCTGTCTCTGAGCTCTTCAGGCAGTTCCTTTTGACCTCATGATTCTCATTTGCTCTGACATGCACTGTGAGCTGTAAGGTCTTGTATAGACAGGTGTGTGGCTTTCCTAATCAAGTCCAATCAGTATAATCAAACACAGCTGGAGTCAAATGAAGGTGTAGAACCATCACAAGGATGATCAGAAGAAATGGACAGCACCTGAGTTAAATATGAGTGTCCCAGCAAAGGCTCTGAATACTTAGGACCATGTGATATTTCAGTTTTTCTTTTTTAATAAATCTGCAAAAATGTCAACAATTCTGTGTTTTTCTGTCAATATGGGGTGCTGTGTGTACATTAATGAGAAAAAAAATGAACTTAAATGATTTTAGCAAATTGCTGCAATATAACAAAGAGTGAAAAATTTAAGGGGGTCTGAATACACCCCTCACATTTTTGTAAATATTTTATTATATTTTTTCATGTGACAACACTGAAGAGATTACACTTTGCTACAATGAAAAGTAGTGAGTGTACAGCTTGTATAACAGTGTCAATTTGCTGTCCCCTCCAAAATAACTCAACACACAGCCATTAATGTCTAAACCACTGGCAACAAAAGTGAGTACACCCCTAAGTGAAAATGTCCAAATTGGGCCCAATTAGACATTTTCCCCTCCCCAGTGTCATGTGACTCGTTAGTGTTACAAGGTCTCAGGTGTGTATGGGGAGCAGGTGTGTTAAATTTGGTGTTATCGCTCTCACTCTCTCATACTGGTCACTGGAAGTTCAACATGGCACCTCATGGCAAAGAACTCTGAGGATCTGAAAAAAATAATTGTTGCTCTACATAAAGATGGCCTAGGCTATAAGAAGATTGCTAAGACTCTGAAACTGAGCTGCAGCATGGTGGCCAAGACCATACTGCAGTTTAACAGGACAGGTTCCACTCAGAACAGGCCTCGCCATGGTTGAACAAAGAAGTTGAGTGTACGTACTCACTGTCATATCCAGAAGTTGCCTTTGGGAAATGGACGTATGAGTGCTGCCAGTATTGTTGCCGAGGCTGAAGGGTTGGGGGTCAGCCTGTCAATGCTCAGACCATACGCTGCACCATGCATCAAATTGGTCTGCATGGCTGTCGTCCCAGAAGGTAGCCTCTTCTAAAGATAATGCACAAGAAAGCCCGCAAACTGTTTACTGAAGACAAGCAGACTAAGGACATGGAATTCTGGAACCATGTCCTGTGGTCTGATGAGACCAAGATAAACCTATTTGGTTTAGATGGTGTGAAGTGTGTGTGGCCGCAACCAAATGAGGACTACAAAGACAAGTGTGTCTTGCCTACAGTCAAGCATGGCGGTGGGGCTGCAAGAGTGCTGCCGACACTGGGGAGCTACACTTCATTGAGGGAACTATGAATGCCAACATGTACTGTGACATACTGAAGCAGAGCATGATCCCCTCCCTTCGGAGACTGGGCCTCAGGGCAGTATTCCAACCTAACGACCCCAAAAACACCTCCAAGACTACCACTGTCATGCTAAAGATGCCGGTGGCAACCAGTGAAGCTCTGAACTCCATGCCCAAGAGTGTTAAGGCAGTGCTGGAAAATAATGGTGGCCATGCAAAATATTGACAAAATGGGCCCGGTTTGGACATTTTCACTTAGGGGTGTACTCACTTTTGTTGCCAGGGGCTGTGTGAGTTATTTTGAGGGAACAGCGAATTTACACAGTTATACAAGCTGTACACTCACTATTTTACATTGTAGCAAAGTGTCATTTCTTCAGTGTTGTCACATGAAAAGATATAATAAAATATTTACAAAAATGGAAAAGGACCTGGGGATCCTGGTAGATGATAGGCTCAGCAATGGCATGCAATGCCAAGCTGCCGCTAACAAAGCAAACAGAATATTGGCATGCATTAAAAAGGGGATCAACTCCAGAGATAAAATGATAATTCTCCCGCTCTACAAGACTCTGGTCTGGCCACACCTAGAGTATGCTGTCCAGTTCTGGGCACCAGTCCTCAGGAAGGATGTACTGGAAATGGAGCGAGTACAAAGTAGGGCAACAAAGCTAATAAAGGGTCTGGAGGATATTCGTTATGAGGAAAGGTTGCGAGCACTGAACTTATTCTCTCTGGAGAAGAGACGCTTGAGAGGGGATATGATTTCAATATACAAATGCCCTACTGGTGACCCCACAATAGGAAAAAAACTTTTCGCAGAAGAGAGTTTAACAAGACTCGTGGCCACTCCTTAAAATTAGAAGAATAGAGGTTTAACCTTAAACTTCGTAGAGGCTTCTTTACTGTAAGAGCGGCAAGGATGTGGAATTCCCTACCAGAGGCGGTGGTCTCAGCGGGGGGCATTGATAGTTTCAAGAAACTATTAGATAAGCACCTGAATGACTGCAACATACAGGGATATACAATGTAATACTGACATATAATCACACACATAGGTTGGACTTGTCTTTTTTCAACCTCACCTACTATGTAAAATGTGAGGGGTGTACTCACTTTTGTGAGATACTGTGTGTGTGTGTGTGTGTGTATGTATGTATGTATGTATGTGTGTGTGTGTGTGTGTGTGTGTGTGTGTGTGTGTGTGTTGTCCATTTCTTCTGATCATCCTTGAGATGGTTCTACACCTTCATTTGAGTCCAGCTGTGTTTGATTATACTGATTGGACTTGATTAGGAAAGCCACACACCTGTCTATATAAGACCCTACAGCTCACAGTACATGTCGGAGCAAATGAGAATCATGAGGTCAAAGGAACTGCCTGAGGAGTTCAGAGACAGAATTGTGGCAAGGCACAGATCTGGCCAAGGTTACAAAAATTTTTTTGCTGCACTTAAGGTTCCTAAGAACACAGTGCCCTCCATAATCCTTAAATTGAAGACGTTTGGGACAACCAGAACCCTTCCTAGAGCTGGCCGTCCGGCCAAATTGAGCTATCGGGGGAGAAGAGCCTTGGTGAGAGAGGTAAAGAAGAACCCAAGGATCACTGTGGCTGAGCTCCAGAGATGCAGTCGGGAGATGGGAGAAAGTTGTAGAAAGTCAACCATCACTGCAGCCCTCCATCAGTCGGGGCTTTATGGCAGAGTGGCCTGATGGAAGCCTCTCCTCAGTGCAAGACACATGAAAGCCCGCATGGAGTTTGCTAAAAAGCACCTGAAGGACTCCAAGAGGGTGAGAAATAAGATTTTCTGGTCTGATGAGATCAAGATAGAACTTTTTGGCCTTAATTCTAAGCGGTATGTGTGGAGAAAACCAGGCACCTGTCTAATACAGTCCCAACAGTGAAGCATGGTGGTGGCAGCATCATGCTGTGGGGGTGTTTTTTTAGCTGCAGGAACAGGACGACTGGTTGCAATCGAGGGAAAGATGAATGCGGCCAAGTACAGGGATATCCTGGACGAAAACCTTCTCCAGAGTGCTCAGGATCTCAGACTGGGCCGAAGGTTTAACTTCCAACAAGACAATGACCCTAAGCACACAGCTAAAATACCAAGGAGTGTCTTCACAAAAATTCTGTGACTGTTCTTCAATGACCCAGCCAGAGCCCTGACTTAAACCCCATTGAGCATCTCTGTAGAGACCTAAAAATGGCTGTCTACCAACTTTTACCATCCAACCTGACAGTACTGGAGAGGATCTGCAAGGAGGAATGGCAGAGGATCCCCAAATCCAGGTGTGAAAAACTTGTTGCATCTTTCCCAAAAAGACTCTGGCTGTATTAGATCAAAAGAGTGCTTCTATTAAATATCGAGCAAAGAGTCTGATTACTTAGGACCAAGTGATATTTCAGTTTTTCTTTTTTAATAAATCTGCAAAAATGTCAACAATTTTCTGTGTTTTTCTGTCAATATGGGGTGCTGTGTGTACATTAATGAGGAAAAAAATGAACTTTAAACTATTTTAGCCAATGGCTGCAATATAACAAAGAGTGAAAAATTAAAGGGGGTCTGAATACTTTCCGTCCCCACTGTATGTGTGTGTGTGTGTGTGTGTGTGTGTATATGTGTATGTATGTATGTATGTATGTATGTATGTATTCACTCGCTTGTCATCTCTCACCTCGACTACTGCAACTCCCTTCTCATTGGCTTGCCTCTACATAGTCTATCACCTCTTCAATCTATCATGAATGCCGCTGCCAGACTCATCAACCTTACCAATCGCTCTGTGTCTGCCACTCCTCTCTGTCAATCCCTCCACTGGCTTCTGCTCGGCCAAAGAATTAAATTCAAAATTCTAACAACTACGTACAAAGCCATCCACAATTTCGCCCCCAGCTACATCACTAGCTTAGTCTCTAAATACCAACCTACTCGTTCTCTTTGTTCCTCTCAAGACCTCCTGCTCTCTAGCTCCCTCATCACCTCCTCCCATGCTCGCCTCCAGGACTTTTCCAAAGCCTCTCCAATCCTATGGAATGCCCTACCCTAATCTGTCCGCTTATCTCCTACTTTATTAGCTTTTAGACGATCCCTGAAAACCCTTCTCTTCAGAGAAGCCTATCCTACCCACACCTAACAACTGTATTTTCATTTTTTCCATCAGCTCATCCCCCACAGTTATTACCTTTGTTTCCACTTGACCCTCCCTTCTAGATTGTAAGCTTTAATGAGCAGGGCCCTCTGATCCCTCCTGTATGGATTTGTATTGTAAGTGTACTGTCTGCCCTCATGTTGTAAAGCGCTGTGCAAACTGTTGGCGCTATATAAATCCTGAATAATAATAATTGTGTGTGTGTATATATGTGTGTGTATGTGTGTGTGTGTATGTATATATATATTCTGCATTTAGTGTAGACTTCATGTTCAGTCAGTGCAGGCAGTGTAGTTTATATAACAGTGTATTGAAGTGGTTAAGAGGAACCCTGTGCCAAAATTTAAAAGAAAAATGGTATGAATTTTAAGGGGAACCCCGCGCCAAACTTTAAAAAAAAAAGGCGTGGGGGTCCCCCCAAAAATCCATACCAGACCCATATCCGAGCACTCAACCTGGCAGGCCGCAGAAAAAGGGGGACGAGTGAGCGCCCCCCCCCCCCCCCCTGAACCGTACCAGGCCACATACCCTTAACATGGGGAGGGTGCTTTGACTGGGACAAGGGCCTCATCCCCACAACCCTTGCCCGGTGGTTGTGGGGGTCTGTGAGTGGGGGGCTTATTGGAATCTGGAAGTCCCCTCTCATGAATCAGATGTGACCAGAACTGTGTGGATAACAGAGGAAACCAAACGTATGTAAAATGAGATAATGTCATTTATTTAAGGTAAGTAGATAGATATAGATACAACACCTCCAATACAACACAGTGAACAACAAACCAACTACCAGACAGAGACCCACAAATAACAATCAGACAGGTATATACAATAAATGGGGAATACCAGAATCATAAACGTAGCCAGGCCAGGGTCATCAACGGGAGATCAGCAGATGGGGGCAGGGAACAAACAGGACAGGGAGAGGATGGATGGATCAGGCTGCAAGGCAAAGGTAAAGGTCACAGGAGGGACAGGTTCAGGTACAGGGCACAGGGTTCAGGTACAGGTTTCAGGTACAGAGGATCGCAGGTACAGGTCAGGGCTCAAGGACAATACCAAGGCAAGTGTGAGAGTGCTTGCCGGGTATTAATACACATCTCCTGCAATCAAACTCAGGTGACGCCTGATCGCAGGAGATAATGTCGGCTCCACACTGCTGGGAAACACCTGCAGGTGGATGCCAGTACTGCGGCCCAAGGATCAGATAGTGACACCAGCAGGTGAAACCTTTCCTGACAGTTCCAGACTGCCAGGAGACACCCTCTGGTGGACATCAGTACTGCAAGCCAAAGGTCCGATAGCACCACCAGCAGGTGGAACCTTTCCTGACACCCCCTTTAACAAGGAGACAGTTTTTTTACAATTCCTTTATTAAAAAAAAAAGTGTCCCGCGATGTCCATCCATCTTCAATCACGCCGCCGATGGACCCGAAAAGTAGAAAAAAAAGCTCCGCCTCGATGGGAGGCATCCTGCCGACTGTTGTCTTTTCGTGATGACAGCTGTTATATAGGCAAGGGCGGGGCCACCCGGTGATGTAACAAGGTGGCCCCACCCCTTCTGACATCATGTGATGTCATGTGACATCAGATGGGGCGGAGTCACCTATTTACATCACCGTGTGGCCTCGCCCTTGCCTATATAACAGCTGTCACTGCAAAAAAAAAACAGTCGGCGGGACGCCTCCCATTGAGGCAGAGATTTTTTTTTCTCTATTTTTCCGGTCCATGTGCCGTGATTGAAGATGGCTGTACATCGCGGGACACTTTATTAAAAAAAAAAGGAATTGTCAAACTCCTGTCGTTTTTTACTTTTTTTACACTTTTTTTGGTGTTCATATGGGGGATCTGGGGGCCCCCTTATTGAAGGGGGCTTCCAGATTCTGATAAGCCCCCCGCCCGCAGACCCCCACAACCACCAGGCAAGGGTTGTGGGGATGAGGCCCTTGTCCCCATCAACATGCGGACAAGGTGCTTTGGGGGGACCCCAAAGCACCCTCCCCATGTTGAGGGCATGTGGCCTGGTACAGTTCAGGAGGGGCGGGGCGCTCTCTCGCCCCCCCTTTTCCTGCGGCCTGCCAGGTTGCATGCTCAGGTAAGGGTCTGGTATGAATTTTGGGGGGACCCCCATTTTTTTATTTTAAATTTTGGCGCAGGGTTCCCCTTAAAACCCATACCAGACCTGAAGGGCCTGGTATGGATTTTGGGGGGGACCCCCATGCCATTTAAAAAAAAAAATGTTGGCGTGGAGTTCCCTTTTAATACCCATACCAGACCCAAAGGGCCTGGTATGGACTGGAAGGGGGGGGGACCCACAGCGTTTTTCTTTTTTTTGTGTTTTTTTTTTTTTATAGTGTATATTGCTGGGAGCTGTGAGTCATTTTAAATGACATGTTTAGAAATGTAATTTTGCTGCAGTAATGTTCTAAACATGGGAAAGATGCGCTACTTTACAGGCAGACTAAGGGGACCCCCAGGCACGATATTTAAAGGAATATTTCATTTCATTTCAGGTAGTGAAAGAGGTCAGTCCCGGGAGAGTAGGTCTGGGGAGGTAAAAAGAAATGGAGGAAGGTAAAAGGGATAGAGAGATTAGTGGGAGCCCATGGTTCAGTAAGAAGTGCTTGTGGAAGCACACCCGAAAGATGTGGGTGGAGTGCCCTTTTAGAAAGAAGGTTGGGCAGCTTAGGACTCCTGCTGCTGATAGTTGGCACAGAGGTGCCAAGGTGAAGTGCTGGTAGAAACATACCCGGAAAAAGAAATAGGCCTACACCGCTAATGGCTGGAACAGAGGTATCCCATCCATAGTGACGGGTTTATGTGTTCCTCCCTCCGGTTCAAAACAAAGGGGGGATATGTGGCAGTGGGACCCTGTGCTACTTGGAAGATTGCTGGTTTACGCTAGATTTTGGAGAGAGAGGCACGCTGGTTGCACAGCTGTGTGCTGGGCTATTTAGTTGTGACCAGACTATGGCTCAGGGCTCCACCCAACAGACAGGAGGTCTGTCCATGGGAGTCAGGTGGACTCCCCACCTCGCCCGGAGTTAGGGAGACTGCATGGGGGCAGTTAGAGCATGCATGTCTGCAGGAGGCAGATGTAGTCTATGATAGCGCAGTAATGAGCTGATCATGAGTAAGCTATGAGAGAGCTTGACTCTAAGGAACCCTTTTAGTCTGAGGAGCAGACCTAAGGCCTAGGCTGGAGGCCTGAAGCAGCCATGTGGCAAGAGCGTAAACCAGGAGGCTGAAATATTCTGATTGTGCAAGTTACAGTAATGGTGGAACCCTTACGACTGGGCTACTGATGGCTTTTGTGAACTTTTCCATTCTTTTAAATAAAAGTGGGTTACTATGCCCTTTAAAAATACCATTTTGGCTATTTCCTTCTGCGTCTGACTTTACTTTGTAAGTCCACTTACTTTCTATTGTTTTATGGTTCGAAGGGAGCTCTGTGAGTGTCCAGGTTTTATTTTCCTGAAGTGACTTAAGTTCTTCTGCCGCCTTTCTTCATTTATTGGCTTCGCGTTTTGGCAGTTGGTTCAAGTATGCTGTGTGCTTTGACAGTGTATGACCGCTTGCGCAGTGGTATCCCCTTTGTAGTCCGATTGGATCTTCTGACTTCAGGCAGTTCAGCAGGATCTGGTGGGGAACTTGATTTAGGCATTGTAAGTTCCACCTCTTGTTCTGACTCCTGCACAGGTTCGCTGTTTGACACTTTCTTCTGGTTTGCTTGGTATATTCACTTCACAGCTTTCTGGGATCGGTGATTCTGGTTATGGGCTCTCATCAAAATAAACACTATGGCTTATTGTCACTCTCTCAGTCTTTGGGTGTAGGATTCTGTAACCCTTAGTTTGCTCACTGTAGCCTAGTAGAATGCCCTCTATGGCCCTGTTCTCCAGCTTGGATTGCTTTTCACTTGGAATATAGGCATATGCTTTACATCCAAACACTCTAATGTGCCCTATGCTAGGCTTTGATCCATGCCACATTTTGAATGGAGTACTTTAAATGGCTCTTGAGGGTAGTCTGTTCTGTAGGTAGGTTGCATTCATGACTGCTTCTCCCCAGTACTTGTGAGAGTGCGATTTTTTTTTTTTATTTATTTATTTTTTTTCCTTTCTGCTACAGTTTTGTTCAGGAGAGTATGGTGCCGTTATCTGGTGTACTATTCCTTGTCTCTTCAGGTATGAGGCCACTTCTTTGCTTATGTATTCTCCCCCATTGTCAGTGTGTATTACTCCTGGTTTCCATTGGAATTCGTTGCTAGACATGGCAAAAAACTCTTGAACTTTCTCTGATTTTTCATTCTTGTGTTTCATCAGATAAGTAGTTTACCTGGAATACTGGAATAATCATCAATGAAAGTCAGTAGATATCTGTTCCCGCCTGGTGTGGGAGTTTTCATTGGACCGCATGCATCACTGTGTAAGAGCTGCATGAGGTGGATAGTTTTTCTTTGAGATGCCTGTGGAAGAGGAGCACGTGTGGCTTTTTCTTTAATGCAGCACTTGCATTTCATGAGCACTTTGCAAGGCATTATTGTCAAATCTTCTGATAAACCTCTTTTTATAATGTCCTTTATAGCTTCTGGACTTTCTGTGCCCGAGCCGCCTGTACCATACAGTAAGCGAATAGATTTGTTTGTCATTAGAGACTACATTGGTTGTCTGGTCTGTGGTGATGAGCCTGTATAGGTGATCATCCAATTTTCCTTTTGGGAGGAATTGCTTATTATTGTGAATTGTTCATGCATCACCCTGGAACTTAACTGTGAGACTGTTGTTTGCTAGACTTTTCACTGATTGAAGGCTGCCTCCTAGTTCTGGATTAGGGATGAGCTTCGAGTTCGAGTCAAACCCATATTCGACTCAACATAGCATGTTCGACCATTCGTCTAATTTCGAACATTATTGGCCGTTCGCGCCAAATTCGAGTGGCGCGTCACGGCCCATAATTTACTGCGGCATCGCAGTGCATTGCTGGCTGATGATTGGCCAAGCATGCACTATGACCTAACCAATGGTGAAATCAAATCGCAGCGCTAAATCAATTGACCTAAATACTAGTGAAAAAGTAAATATTAATTTACACTAGAATGCATCAACACAGTGTGAACCGTGTCCATGAAACAAAGTCCATTAAGTGAATAAAGGATCTCTATAAAAAAATGTGCTGAAAAAGACTTTTGAATCAAAAAAAATTATATAAAAAAGTCCAACAATAAGTGATAAGTAGAACGTAATATCATTAGTGATAATCCATAGCGTGATACAGTGCAGATCTTCAATAAATCAATCTTTCATCACACCTCTGTGACTTGTGATTCCACTCCCCTTAGGCGAATAAACTCACCAGCTCCTCTTGCCTCACACTCTCGTGCTCGGCTTTAAGGCTTTATCCCACACAGAAGGGGGCAAACTGATGACCTCCATTGATTCACCGTTATATATCCAGAGTATTTCAATTAAGTGCTCTCTTCAAACATCCAGAAATGCACTATACTAGTGTCTGTGATCTTTCAGTCTTCTCACTTCCTGTTTTCAAAAGTCTTTTTCAGCACATTTTTTTATAGAGATCCTTTATTCACTTAATGGACTTTGTTTCTTGGACACGGTTCACACTGTGTTGATGCATTCTAGTGTAAATTAATATTTACTTTTTCACTGGTATTTAGGTCAATTGATTTAGCACTGCTATTTGATTTCACCATTGGTCGGGGCTAGTTCATGGTGAATCATTTATTGTTTTGCACATATCTAAACACATTGTAAGCGGCTGCTCAATTTGAGGCTTTGTTTCCATTAGCGCAGTGTTTGGCACATAGGAGGGGGCGGATTTCCTATACACCATAATACTGTTGTTATGCACTATGACCCGCATGCTTGGCCACTCACAGCGCGGTCTGTACAGAGAGCCGTATGTGTGTGTGTGTGCGTACAGTGCCTTGCGAAAGTATTCGGCCCCCTTGAACTTTTCAACCTTTTGCCACATTTCGGGCTTCAAACATAAAGATATAACATTTATTTTTTTTGTCAAGAATCACCAACAAGTGGGACACAATTGTGAAGTGGAACGAAATCTATTGGATTGTTGAAACTTTTTTAACTAATAAAAAAATGAAAAGTGGGGCGTGCAAAATTATTCGGCCCCCTTGCGTTAATACTTTGTAGAGCCACCTTTTGCTGCGATTACAGCTGTAAGTCGCTTGGGGTATGTCTCTATCAGTTTTGTACATCGAGAGACTGAAATTCTTGCCCATTCTTCCTTGCAAAACAGCTCGAGCTCAGTGAGGTTGGATGGAGAGCGTTTGTGAACAGCAGTTTCCAGCTCTTTCCACAGATTCTCGATTTGGATTCAGGTGTGGACTTTGACTTGGCCATTCTAACACCTGGATACGTTTATTTGTGAACCATTCCTTTGTAGATTTTGCTGTATGTTTGGGATCATTGTCTTGTTGGAAGATAAATCTCCGTCCCAGTTTCAGGTCTTTTGCAGACTCCAACAGGTTTTCATCCAGAATGGTCCAGTATTTGGCTGCATCCATCTTCCCCTCAATTTTAACCATCTTCCCTGTCCCTGCTGAAGAAAAGCAGGCCCAAACCATGATGCTGCCACCACCATGTTTGACAGTGGGGATGGTGTGTTGAGGGTGATGAGCTGTGTTGCTTTTACGCCAAACATATCGTTTTGCATTGTGGCCAAAAAGTTTGATTTTGGTTTCATTGGACCAGAGCACCTTCTTCCACATGTTTGGTGTGTCTCCCAGGTGGCTTGTGGCAAACTTTAGACGAGACTTTTTATGGATATCTTTGAGAAATGGCTTTCTTCTTGCCACTCTTCCATAAAGGCCAGATTTGTGCAGTGTACGACTGAATGTTGTCCTATGGACAGACTCTCCCACCTCAGCTGTAGTTCTCTGCAGTTCATCCAGAGTGATCATGGGCCTCTTGGCTACATCTCTGATCAGTCTTCTTGTCTGAGCTGAAAGTTTAGAGGGACAGCCAGGTCTTGGTAGATTTGCAGTTGTCTGATACTCCTTCCATTTCAAAATGATCGCTTGCACAGTGCTCCTTGGGATGTTTAAAGCTTGGGAAATCTTTTTGTATCCAAATCCAGCTTTAAACTTCTCCACAACAGTATTACGGACCTGCCTGGTGTGTTTCTTGGTCTTCATGATGCTCTCTGCGCTTTCAACAGAACCCTGAGACTATCACAGAGCAGGTGCATTTATACAGAGACTTGATTACACACAGGTGGATTCTATTTATCACCATCAGTCATTTAGGACAACATTGGATCATTCAGAGATCCTCGCTGAACTTCTGGAGTGAGTTTGCTGCACTGAAAGTAAAGGGGCCGAATAATTTTGCACGCATCACTTTTCAGTTTTTTATTTGCTAAAAAAGTTTAAAATATCCAATAGATTTCGTTCCACTTCACAATTGTGTCCCACTTGTTGGCGATTCTTCACAAATAATTAAAATTTTATATCTTTATGTTTGAAGCCTGAAATGTGGCAAAAGGTTGAAAAGTTCAAGGGGGCCGAATACTTTTGCAAGGCACTGTATATGTATATGTATATATATATGTGTGTGTGTGTGTGTGTGTATACATACATACGGGACGGAAAGTATTCAGACCCCCTTAAATTTTTCACTCTTTGTTATATTGCAGCCATTTGCTAAAATCATTTAAGTTCATTTTTTTTCCTCATTAATGTACACACAGCACCCCATATTGACAGAAAAACACAGAATTGTTGACATTTTTGCAGATTTATTAAAAAAGAAAAACTAAAAATATCACATGGTTCTAAGTATTCAGACCTTTTGCTCAGTATTTAGTATAAGCACCCTTTTGATCTAATACAGCCATGTGTCTTTCTGGGAAAGATGCAACAAGTTTTTCACACCTGGATTTGGGGATCCTCTGCCATTCCTCCGTGCAGATCCTCTCCAGTTCTGTCAGGTTGGATGGCAAATGTTGGTGGACAGCCATTTTTAGGTCTCTCCAGAGATGCTCAATTGGGTTTAAGTCAGGGCTCTGGCTGGGCCATTCAAGAACAGTCACGGAGTTGTTGTGAAGCCACTCCTTTGTTATTTTAGCTGTGGGCTTAAAGTTATTGTCTTGTTGGAAGGTAAACCTTCGGCCCAGTCTGAGGTCCTGAGCACTCTGGAGAAGGTTTTCATGCAGGATATCCCTGTACTTGGCCGCATTGATCTTTCTCTCGATTGCAACCAGTCGTCCTACAATGCTATCACGGTGTCCGTAGTGAAGACACGGTGATTCCCACCACTTACCCTGATCCCCCCTCAACCTTCCTTGAGCCGCCACCATTCACTGGAAGCTGAAAATTGGCGTTACAATCATCGGCGGTACTGCTTTGGTCTGTCACCTTTGGCAAGCCTCTGCAACTCCTGAAGCCCCTTACCTCTGGACTACAAACCGCTCTAACCATCCCAGGATGAAACCACCTTCACTCCTTATCCTGTACCTGGCTTCCCTTGCAGCTGCTATGATGATGGAATATGGACACTAAGACTAGATGTCTGAGGCTGTGACTAACTGCACACAAGAAAAAACGGTGAGCTGTGAGTTAATTCCTATTAACTGTAAGGAAATATTACCAGCATACTCCGTCCTGTATCTGTGCCAAGTCCCCTCGGAGTATACATGTCCCTAGTCTCTGATCCACACTCATAGTGCTTGTATGAATGTTACAAAACAGACTTTGAATCACAGTATCTATAGCGGCCAATAATCGAGGAATTTTCCACACCTCACAAGCATTCGGTTAATTTTTGAATGTCCTTCATGAACATTTCAACACATCTTCCTTTTATATTCATTCAATGATGTTAGAAGGACTTTATCCCCAAATCTGATCCTAGGATCGGTCAAAAGTCTGCTTGTGTGTGTGTGAGAGGGATATGAAAGGTGTGATCTAGGTACAGTGGCCACCTGTGTTTCATCTAGGCGTTAAGTCTCTTTAACAATGTGTTGGAGATGGGTGTAGTTTTTTTTTATTTATGTATTTGACAAATGTATTTTGGATAATCAATAAATGATATGTAGCATTTCACCGGCCTGTCGTCCTTGAAGAATTTCTTTGGGTCTTTCCCACTTTTTCTATATGCTGATATGTAATATTCAGTGGACAACCACCCCTAGAGGTCTCCAGTAGATCCATTGGATACCTCAGGCTGACGGTGGAATCGGATCCCTACAAATGGGTGAGGCTGACTCTGGCCCAATTTTTAACCCTATTGGATCCGAGCTAACTTTGGATGAGCCCCATGTCCTTTTTCTTTCTTTGTTATCAGTCGTCCTGTCCCTGCAGCTGAAAAACACCCCCACAGCAAGATGCTCCCACCACCATGCTTCACTGTTGGGACTGTATTGGACAGGTGATGAGCAGTGCCTGGTTTTCTCCACACATACCGCTTAGAATTAAGGCCAAAAAGTTCTATCTTGGTCTCATCAGACCAGAGAATCTTATTTCTTACCATCTTGGAGTCCTTCAGGTGTTTTTTTAGCAAACTCCATGCAGGCTTTCATGTGTCTTGCACTGAGGAGAGGCTTCCGTCGGGCCACTCTGCCTTAAAGCCCCGACTTGTGGAGGGCTGCAGTGATGGTTGACTTTCTACAACTTTCTCCCATCTCCCGACTGCATCTCTGGAGCTCAGCCACAGTAATATTTGGGTTCTTCTTTGCCTCTCTCACCAAGGCTCTTCTCCCCCAATAGCTCAGTTTGGCCGGATGGCCAGCTCTAGGAAGGGTTCTGGTCGTCCCAAACGTCTTCCATTTAAGAATTATGGAGGCCACTGTGCTCTTAGGAACCTTAAGTGCAGCAGAATTTTTTTTTGTAACCTTGGCCAAATCTGTGCCTTGCCACAATTCTGTCTCTGAGCTCTTCAAGCAG
This sequence comes from Lithobates septentrionalis, assembly GCA_037952835.1. Lineage (NCBI taxonomy): Eukaryota > Metazoa > Chordata > Amphibia > Anura > Ranidae > Lithobates > Lithobates septentrionalis. The sequence continues at coordinate 819,851 of JBBDGP010001157.1, read as the reverse complement.
TTCCTTTTGACCTCATGATTCTCATTTGCTCTCTGACATGCACTGTGAGCTGTAAGGTCTTATATAGACAGGTGTGTGGCTTTCCTAATCAAGTCCAATCAGTATAATCAAACACAGCTGGACTCAAATGAAGGTGTAGAACCATCTCAAGGATGATCAGAAGAAATGGACAGCATCTGAGTTAAATATGAGTGTCACCGCAAAGGGTCTGAATACTTAGGACCATGTGATATTTCAGTTTTTCTTTTTTAATAAATCTGCAAAAATGTCAACAATTCTGTGTTTTTCTGTCAATATGGGGTGCTGTGTGTACATTAAGGAGGAAAAAAAATGAACTTAAATGATTTTAGCAAATGGCTGCAATATAACAAAGAGTGAAACATTTAAGGGGGTCTGAATATTTTCGTCCTGTCCGTTCTTCAGCAGGTAGCTGTAAACACTGTAAAAACACCTGCCTGCAGGAAGAGAATAACAGGCACAGATCTAGCTAAACTGAATATTTATATTCGGAAAGTATACATACACACATACATACATACATACATACATACATACATACAGGACGGAAATATTCAGACCCCCTTAAATTTTTCACTCTGTTATATTGCAGCCATTTGCTAAAATCAATAAGTTCATTTTTTTCCTCATTAATGTACACACAGCACCCCATATTGACAGAAAAACACAGAATTGTTGACATTTTTGCAAATTTATTAAAAAAGAAAAACTGAAATATCACATGGTCCTAAGTATTTAGACCCTTTACTGTGACACTCATATATTTAACTCAGATGCTGTCCATTTCTTCTGATCATCCTTGAGATTGTTCTACACCTTCATTTGAGTCCAGCTGTGTTTGATTATACTGATTGGACTTGATTAGGAAAGCCACACACCTGTCTATATAAGACCTTACAGCTTACAGTGCATGTCAGAGCAAATGAGAATCATGAGGTCAAAGGAACTGCCTGAAGAAGAGACAGAATTGTGGCAAGGCACAGATCTGGCCAAGGTTACAAAAACATGTCATAGGTTGGACTTGATGGACTTGTGTCTTTTTTCAACCTCAACTACTATGTAACTATGTCTGCTGCACTTAAGGTTCCTAAGAGCACAGTGGCCTTCATAATCCTTAAATGGAAAAAGTTTGGGACGACCAGAACCCTTCCTAGAGCTGGCCGTCCGGCCAAACTGAGCTATCTGGGGAGAAAAGCCTTGGTGAGAGAGGTAAAGAAGAACCCTAAGATCACTGTGGCTGAGCTCCAGAGATGCAGTCTGGAGATGGGAGAAAGTTGTAGGAAGTCAACCATCGCTGCAGCCCTCCACCAGTCGGGGCTTTAAGGCAGAGTGGCCCGACGGAAGCCTCTCCTCAGTGCAAGACACATGAAAGCCCGCATGGAGTTTGCTAAAAAACACCTGAAGGGCTCCAAGATGGTGAGAAATATGATTCTTTGTTCTTATGAGACCAAGATAGAACTCTTTGGCCTTAATTCTAAGCGGTATGTGTGGAGAAAACCAGGCACTGCTCATCACCTGTCCAACAGTGAAGCATGGTGGTGGCAGCATCATGCTGTGGGGGTGTTTTTCAGCTGCAGGGACAGGACGACTGGTTGCAATGGAGGGAAAGATGAATGCGGCCAAGTACAGGGATATCCTGGACAAAAACCTTCTCCAGAGTGCTCAGGACCTTAGACTGGGCCGAAGGTTTACCTTCCAACAAGACAATGACCCTAAGCACACAGCTAAAATAATGAAGGAGTGGCTTCACAACAACTCCGTGACTGTTCTTGAATGGCCCAGCCAGAGCCCTGACTTAAACCCAATTGAGCATCTCTGGAGAGACCTAAAAATGGCTGTTCACCAACGTTTACCATCCAACCTGACAGAACTGGAAAGGATCTGCACGGAGGAATGGCAGAGGATCCCTAAATCCAAGTGTGAAAAACTTGTTGCATCTTTTCCAAAAAGACTCATGGCTGTATTAGAGCAAAAAGGTGCTTCTACTAAATACTGAGCAAAGGGTCGGAATACTTAGGACCATGTGATATTTCAATTTTTCTTTTTTAATCTGCAAAAATGTCAACAATTCTGTGTTTTTCTGTCCAATATGGGGGGCTGTGTGTACATTAATGAGGAAAAAAAAAGAACTTAAATGATTTAAGCAAATGGCTGCAATATAACAAAGAATAAAAAATTTAAGGGGGTCTGAATACTTTCCGTATGTATGTGTGTGTGTGTATATATGTATGTGTGCGTGTGTGTGTATATGTATATATGTATGTGTGTATGTGTGTATATATATACACTACCGTTCAAAAGTTTGGGGTCACATTGAAATGTCCTTATTTTTGAAGGAAAAGCACTGTACTTTTAAATGAAGCTAACTTTAAACTAGTCCTAACTTTAAACAAATATACTCTATACATTGCTAATGTGGTAAATGACTATTCTAACTGCAAATGTCTAGTTTTTGGTGCAATATCTACATAGGTGTATAGAGGCCCATTTCCAGCAACTATCACTCCAGTGTTCTAATGGTACAATGTGTTTGCTCATTGGCTCAGAAGGCTAATTGATGATTAGCAAACCCTTGTGCAATCATGTTCACACATCTAAAAACAGTCTAGCTCCTTCCAGAAGCTACAAAACTGACCTTCCTGTGAGCAGATTGAGTTTCTGGAGCATCACATTTGTGGGGTCAATTAAACGCTCAAAATGGCCAGAAAAAGAGAACTTTCATCTGAAACTCGACAGTCTATTCTTGTTCTTAGAAATGAAGGCTATTCCATGCGAGAAATTGCAAAGAAATTGAAGATTTCCTACAACGGTGTGTACTACTCCCTTCAGAGGACAGCACAAACAGGCTCTAACCAGAGTAGAAAAAGAAGTGGGAGGCCGCGTTGCACAACTAAGCAAGAAGATAAGCACATTAGAGTCTCTAGTTTGAGAAACAGACGCCTCACAGGTCCCCAACTGGCATCTTCATTAAATAGTACCCGCAAAACACCAGTGTCAACATCTACAGTGAAGAGGCGGCTGCGGGATTTTGGGCTTCAGGGCAGAGTGGCAAAGAAAAAGCCATATCTGAGACTGGCCAATAAAAGAAAAAGATTAAGATGGGCAAAAGAACACAGACATTGGACAGAGGAAGACTGGAAAAAAGTGTTGTGGACGGATGAATCCAAGTTTGAGGTGTTTGGATCACAAAGAAGAACGTTTGTGAGACGCAGAACAAATGAAAAGATGCTGGAAGAATGCCTGACGCCATCTGTTAAGCATGGTGGAGGTAATGTGATGGTCTGGGGTTGCTTTGGTGCTGGTAAGGTGGGAGCTTTGTACAGGGTAAAAGGGATTCTGAATAAGGAAGGCTATCACTCCATTTTGCAACGCCATGCCATACCCAGTGGACAGCGCTTGATTGGAGCCAATTTCATCCTACAACAGGACAATGACCCTAAACACACCTCCAAATTGTGCAAGAACTATTTACAGCAGAAGCAGGCAGCTGGTATTCTATCGGTAATGGAGTGGCCAGCACAGTCACCAGATCTGAACCCCATTGAGCTGTTGTGGGAGCAGCTTGACCGTATGGTACGCCAGAAGTGCCCATCCAACCAATCCAACTTGTGGGAGCTGCTTCTAGAAGCGTGGGGTGCAATTTCTCCAGCTTACCTCAATAAATTAACAGCTAGAATGCCAAAGGTGTGCAATGCTGTAATTGCTGCAAAAGGAGGATTCTTTGATGAAAGCAAAGTTTGATGTAAAAACAATGTTATTTCAAATACAAATCATTATTTCTAACCTTGTCAATGTCTTGACTCTATTTTCTATTCATTTCACAACGTATGGTGGTGAATAAGTGTGACTTTTCATGGAAAACACAAAATTGTTTGGGTGACCCCAAACTTTTGAACGGTAGTGTATATATATATATATATATATATATATATATATATATATATCTATATCTATATCTATATCTCTATCTCTATCTCTATCTCTATCTCCCAGCTTTGTGCAGCTACATCTCACTGCAGGCCATTAGTATGTCCAACAAGGAGAGGCAGACAGTCACAAGCCAATAAAAGAGGGCAAGCAGGTTCTGTGTCTAGAGGCAACAGTGCTGGTCGTGGAGACGGTGCATCCTCATCAGCACGTGGCCGTGGGACACGCTTGTCCTTTTTTTTTCGGCAGCTGGCCGTGTTGAGCCGCAACATGCAGAAGACTTGGTAGAGTGGATGACCAAGCCGTCCTCCTCATCCTCTCTCACTCAGGCTCAGGGTACTTTGGCAAAGCAGCTGCCAACGCGGCCTCTTCCCTCCGCTCAATGGCATCAGTCACTCCTTCCCTAGCCCCACCATGTCCTCCTGAGGAGTCCCCTGAACTGTTCAACCACAGTGTTGGGTACATGCTCCAGGAGGATGCCCAGCGTTTTGAAGGCTCCGATGATGGTACCCATCTAGAGGAAGGCAGTAACGTGAGCCCAGAGAGAGGGGGTGCCCAAGAAGGACAGCAATCTGGCAGTCATGTTCCCCCAGCTGCAGCATACTGCCAGCTTTGCTCCAGTGATGAGGAGGGAGGTGATGATGAGGTCACGGACTCCACGTGGGTGCCTGAGGAGAGGAGGAGGAGGAGGCACATCTCATCTCCAACAAGGCAGGATGCCCTCCAGGGGCCAGCTTAAGGGCAGCACACCGACTGCATCACACCGCAGAGCTCTGCATGTGCAGGGAGCTGCTGTCTCTGCGCGTTATTCCAAAAGTTTTTTGGTGTGGGCCTTTTTTGAGACGAGTGCATCAGATCCCACCTCTGCTATTTGCAAAAAATGTCTCAAGTGTATCTCGCGTGGCCAAAACATCACCCGCTTGGGCACCACATGCTTGACCAGATATATGTCGATCTGCCATGCAGTTCGTTGGCAAGCGTACCTAAAAGACCCACACAAAAGAACAAAGCGGACCTCTCCTTGCTCCTCATCAGCTGGCATCTCCAACCCCACTATACCTTCAGTCCTCTCTGAAACCTGCAGTGAGAGGAATGAAGGTGTAGAATTAGGTGTGTCACAGCCAAGTACTTGCGGGCATTCTGCTATCGGTACACCGACATCAGATTGTACCAGGCAAATTTCCCTGCCCCAGCTGCTGCACCGCCGAAAGAAGTTCTCTCCCAGCCATCCACATGCCCAGCGCTTGAATGCTAGCATGGCTAAATTGCTAGCACTTCAACTGCTGCCTTTTTAGTTGGTAGGCTCTGCCCCCTTCGGTGAGTTTGTGGAATGTGCGGTTCCTCAGTGGAAAGTTCCCAAACGCCACTTTTTCTCACGGAAGATGATTCCGGCTCTCTACCAGCACGTGGAAGGTAATGTCTTGGCCTCGCTGGACAGGGCGGTCAGCGGTAAGGTGCATATTACCGCTGACTCATGGTTCAGTAGGCATGGACAGGGACGTTGCCTATCTTTTACACCCGCACTGGGTGACTCTTCTGGCAGCTAGAAGGATGCAGGACAGGGTGCAGTAGTGTTGGAGGTTGTTCCGCCACCACGCCTCCAAAATTCTACTAGTGGTGATTCTGCCACACCTCTCTCCTCCACCCCTCTTCTTCTTCCTCCATGGCCTCTTCCTGTGCTGATTTGTCCTTGGAACCAGCGGTGCTCCGTAGGCGTTCAAGGGGCTACGCAAGCAGGCAAAAAGATGCCATGCGTTGCTTGAGCTGGTGTGCTTGGGGGGGACACTGGGGGGGGGGGCTGCAGGGGCAGGTTCAGAGATGGTTGACGCCACGCCAGCTAAAGGCAGGTATGGTGGTTTGCTACAATGGCACCAACCTCCTCTCCGCCCTTTGACAGGGACAACTGACCCATGTGCCCTGTTTGGCTCACGTCCTTAACTTGGTGGTGCAGCGGTTCTTGGGCAGGTACCCGGGCTTACAGGATGTCCTGAGGCAGGCCAGGAAAGTCTGTGCATTTCCGCAGGTCATCTAATGCCAGTGCTCAGCTGGCTGACCTCCAAAAGGAATTTAACCTGCCCAAGAACCGCCTAATCTGTGACATGCCCACCAGGTGGAACTCAACGTTAGCCATGCTGCAGCGGCTGCACACGCAGCAGAGGGCCATCAATGAGTACCTCTGCGACTATGGCACAAGGACAGGGTCAGGGGACGTTGTTTTTTTCCCCACGCTAGTGGGCTATGATCAGGGATGCATGCACTGTCCTGTCACCATTTGAGGAGGCCACGAGGATGGTGAGTAGTGACAGTGCATGGATCAGTGACACTGTCCCTCTTGTCCACTTGTTGGAGCACACGCTGCATGGAATAATGGACAGGTCACTTGAGGCAGAACAGAGGGAGGAAGAGGAGGACTTCCTTACCTCTCAAGACCCCCTTTATCCAGACAGTGTTCCTGCCAATCACACAGGAAGAGGATGAGGATGAGGATTGTGTCAGCATGGAGGTGGAGCCTGGCACTCAGCATCAGCAGCAGTCTTCAAGGGATCATTTACAGTCCAAAGAAACCCATGGACTTGTATGTGGCTGGGAGGAGGTGGCTGCGGATCATGTCGTCCTTAGTGACCTAGAGGACTCTGGACCAAATGCCTCAGCAAACCTATGCTGCATGGCCTCCCTGATCCTGCAAAGCCTGCGGAAGGATCCTCGTATTCGTGGTATCAAGGGGGAGGAATGATTACTGGCTGGCAACCCTCCTTGATCCACTTTACAAGGGTAAGTTTGCGGACCTTTTCTTGCCATTGCAGAGGGAGCAGAAGATGAAACATCTTCAGAAGGCCTTGCAGAAAGGTTTGTGCAACACGTTTCCAGAGCCTGGGAGGTTACAATTTCCTGGTCCTCCTGGACAACGTGTTGCTGAGGCTTTGGTCAGTCACAGAAGGAGTGGTGGAGAAGGTGGCTGTCTGACCGATGCCTTCAGACAATTTTTTAGTCCGCAGCTCCAAGGTCTGATTGGTTCCAGCAACCATCGTCAGCGTCTGATTCACATGGTGCAGGAATACCTAGGGGCAAGATCTGACTTGGACACCTTTCCCACCAAAAATCCTCTGGGTTACTGGGTCTTGAGGATGGATCACTGGCCAGAGCTTGCACAGTATGCCTGTCCTGCATCCAGCGTTCTTTCGGAACGCACATTCAGTGCTGCTGGAGGCTTTGTAACCGATCACAGGGTGTGTCTGTCCCACGAATCGGTCGATCGGCTGACCTTCATAAAAATGAATCATCTTGAATCACCAGGTACCAAGCACCTGATGCTGATGTAACCGATTTTTTTTTTTTTTTTTAATGCGAGATCCCTTCAAGACTGCCTATGCTGATGCTGAGTGACAATCCTCTTCCTCCTCAATTTTCATGCTGATAGCTTGTAAGAACATTTTTGGTTCTGGGCACTGCCACCAGTGGCCAAGGCCCAATTTTTCTGCCCCTGTTTAACAGGGGCGTGTAATTACAATTCTTGATCCAATATTTCACAGCAGGGCTCATTCCTGCGCTCCAACTATAGCATCTGTGAGGGGTTGCAGTGTTGTGGCACCAGTGCCCAAGGCCCAATTTTTCTGCCCCTGTTCAACAGGGACATGTAATTACAATTCTTGATCTAATATTTCACAGCAGGGCCCATTCCTGCACCCACCAAGAGTAACTGTGAGGGCTTACAGTGTTGTAGCAACACCAACACCTAAGGCCCCAATTTCTGCACAGTATATAGGGCAGGCCCCTACTTTCAAACATCCAACTTACAAACGACTCCTACTTGCAAACTGAAGGAGACAGCAGGAAGTGAGATGAAATCTACCCCTAGGAAGGGAAATTCTCTCCTGTAATATGGGAAAAACGTGTCTTCTCTTCACTGCTTTATCACCGATCCTCGTTTCACTAAAAACCCCAAATTTTCAAAAAAAATTGTCATTGGGACAGAAAGTGAGGTGAAATCTTCTGAAGAGGTGCACAGACAGCAAAACAAATGTCACAGGGGTGATAACCTTTCCCTATGTTTTCCAAAAAGCTTAAAATAGATTTTTTGGCTGGAGCTACACTTTAAAAATGTACCAGTTCAAAATTACAAACAGATTCTACTCAACAACAAACCTGCAGTCCCTGTCTTGTTTGCACCGCCTGTATACTTGTCAGAGAAGGGTCCTCTCCAGTCACATTCATCCTGTTCCTGGGCGCGTGCGCACTGGATTGGCGCTTCGGCGTATGCGTGCGCGCGGCCCGATGGAGCGGCGAGCGCGTGTGCGCGATAGCACACGGTGCACGCTGTGACTCATGCACGCCCACCATGACACTCTGGCGGGGCTATTTAAATCAGCTCCAGCACCCAGACTGGTTGCTGGTTTGTCTTCAGCTCCTGTTGCTTCCTGCTTCCTGTTTATGCTCACCTGATCTCCTGTTTTGACCTGGACTGCTCTTACTACGCTGCCTCTCTCCTGGATTGACCCCTGGCCTGATTAACGGACTTCCTCTGCTTGATACCAGTGTTTGACCCCCAGCCTGATTAACGGACTTCCTCTGCTTGATACCAGTGTTTGACCCCCGGCCTTATTAACAGACTTTTTCTGCTTGATAGCAGTGTTTGACCCCCAGCCTGTTCTACGGACTTGTCTTGCTTATTGCCTGTGTTTGACCCTCTGCTTGCTTACAGTTTGTCTGCTCCACCCAGCAACGGGACTTCCACTGGTTCCTGGACTCCTGCATCCCCAGACCCGGCTCTGCAGTTTCCCACAAGGGACCCATACCTGCTGGTGGCCCGTGCTCCTTAGTGCCACCCATTCCCTGTTTCATCTCCAGGGGACGGAGTGCGCGTAGTTGCCACTTGCCTTGCCAGGGCGAACTGCTCTCGGCCTCGGTAAGTACTTACCTGACAATACTGCTGTTCAGAGTATATAGGGCCTGGGGGCCCCACGCCTTTACTTTTTTTAATTTGGGTGCGGGGTTCCCCTTAATATCCATACAAGACCCAAAGGGCCTGTTAATGGACTGGGGGGTGGGGGGTACCCAGGCCGTTTGTCTTATTGATTTTCATCCATATTGCCGGGAACCGACATTACATTAAAGCCGCAAGCAGTTTTAAATTACTTTTATTCCTTTAAAAATGTCATTTTGTGCAGGGACTGTTCTAAGCATGGGACACACGCGCCATTTTACAGGCATACTATAGACACCCCCCAGGTACGATATTTAAAGGAATATTTCACTTTTTCTTTCTTCACTTTGCTCCCGAAAAAACGTCAGTTTTTTAAAACTTTTTTTTTGCATTGATACATGTCCCCTGGGGCAGGACCCGGGTCCCCAAACCCTTTTTAGGACAATAACTTGCATATTAGCCTTTAAAATTAGCACTTTTGATTTTGAAACGTTCGAGTCCCATAGACTTTAATGGGGTTCTAAAGTTTGCGTGAACTTTCGGTCCGTTCGAAGGTTCTGGTGCGAACCGAACCGGGGGGTGTTTGGCTCATCCCTATTCTGGAACATACAGCACTTTCTTTACAAGGATACTCTGCTAGCCTTGTGGTGTAATGCAGCTCAGGAAGCCCTGGCCTTTGCCTTCTGAAGTGATGCTTTTCCCGTTTGCTAGGAAAAATTTCTTTTGCACTGTAATGTTTGTGAAGAAGGTCTCATAGCTAGTCATGGGGCTTGTCGCACCTGAGTCTATGTACTAGCTGCTTGGCTTTCCACTCTGTGTCACTTTTTAAGGTAGCACTCCATGATGTGTCTTCAGTTTCCTTTGTGATTGCTTTGACTCTTTCTTTTGGGGATAGCTCTAACATTCGCTGCTCGGCTTTCCAGATTAAACAGTCCTTTTTAAAGTGACCGGTCCTTTTACAGTAAAAACAGGCTCTACTTTTCTTGTTGTTGAGCTGTGTGCCTTTGTACATCTTGAGAGCTTTGTCATCATGGTGCCCATTTTCTTTCCTTTTGTCATATTCATCAATTAACTTGCTTTTGACATATTCCAGTGTCAGCTCCTGCTCGGGTCTGGTTTCTAAAGCGCTAATGAGAGCAGTATATGTCTCTGGGAGGCTGCAGAGGAGCAGGGCAACAATATGTTTATCTTTGATGTCCGCTTCGATGGTATGCAGCTGCTCCATGATTTTTAGCATAGCTTTCATGTGGTCAAACATTTGCTGGTCTTCTTCTAGCCTTATCTAATAAAGCTTTCTTAGCAAAAACAGTTTGCTGTGTAGATTTGAACGCTCATACAGTTTTTGTAATGAAGTCCACATACCTTTGCCCATTTTCTCTGTTCTTATGTGGATAAGCTGGTCATCTCTCACTAGTAAGCCTATAGTCGCTTTTGCCTGTCTATCATTCCCGTTCCAGTCCTCCATCTCTCCATTTGTGGGTCTGTCTGTATTCGGGTCTTGCCACAAGTCGTCCTTGCTAAAAAGCATTTATAGTTTAAACTTCCACAGCTGGTAATTGGCAATGTTAAGCTTTGCAATTGCAGACTTCACATCTGAACCATTTGCCATCTTTCATCTGCTTGCATACAGTATTCATAGACTCACTGTCTTGCAGAATTCTCATTTTTTTCAGTACCTGGGGTGCTGCTGGGCTTGCTGCTGCTTGTAGCATCCTCTCCAATGCCTGGATGTGCCTGGACCCATAACCTGTTAGGTTATTAAATCATGCGTTGGAAGCTTGTCGTATGTAGAGTATACCTTTACTTTAATGGAGGATATCAAAGCATGTCTTTTATCATGGAACAGGAAGCAGGAGGATACAATTACGCACACTTAGGAACGAAGATACTTCCTCTAAATACATTACCATAGAATACACATTATAACACTGCAGTCCTCCTACTGGTAAAAATAGGTATAATGCATAAAGTATTGTTCACATTACAAAAGCAACTTTACATTTCTAGGATGAAAAATGACCTGGGGGTCCTATTAGATAGGCTCAGCAATGGCATGCAATGCCAAGCTGCTGCTAACAAAGCAAACAGAATATTGGCATGCATTTAAAATGGTGAATAACTCCAGGGATAAAGCAATAATCCTCCCACTCTACTAGATTTTGGTTTGGCCTCACCTGGAGTATACTGTCCAGTTCTGGGCACCAGTCCTCAGGAAGGATGTACTGGAAATGGAGCGAGTAAGAAAGCTAAGGGTCTGGAGGATATTGGTTATGAAGAAAGGTTGTGAGCACTGAACTTATTCTCTCTGGAGAAGAGACCCTCGAGAGGGGATATGATTTGAATTTACAAATACCATACTAGTGAGTGACTAGGGATGGGCGAATGGTTCGGCCCGAGCATAAGTTCAAGGCGAACTTTGGTTGTTCAGATGTTCTGCGAACACCGAACAATATGCGGTGTTCGGGGCAAATTCGAAAGCCGCCGAAACATCGTTAAAGTCTATGGGACACTAACATGAAAAATCAAAAGTGCTCATTTTAAAGGCTTATATGCAAGTTATTGTCATAAAAGGTGTTTGGGGACCCGGGTCCTGCCCCAGGGGACATGTATCAATGCAAATTTTTTTTTTTTTTTTTAAACGGCCGTTTTTCAGGAGCAGTGATATTTTTTTTTTTTCTTAAAGTGAAACAATAAAAATGAAATATTCCTTTAAATATCGTGCCTGGGGGGTGTCTATAGTATGCCTGTAAAGTGGCACATTTTTCCCATGTTTAGAACAGTGCCACAGCAAAATGACATTTCTAAAGAAAAAATTGTCATTTAAAACTGATCGCGGCTGTAATGAATTGTCGGGTCTCGGCAATATGGATAAAACTCATTGAAAAAAAGAGCATGGGAACCCCCGGTCCAATACCAGGCCCTTTGGGTCTGGTATGAATATTAAGGGGAACCCTGAACCAAAAAAAAAAAAAATGCATGGGGGTCCTGCTAAAATCCATTTCAGGCCCTTAGGGTCTGATATGGAAATTAAGGGGAACCCTGCACCAATTTTTTTTTTTTTTAAATGGTGTAGGGCCCCCCAAAATCCATGCCAGACCCTTTAGTTCTGGTATGGGTTTTAAGGGGAACCATGCCTCCATACCAGACCCTTATCCGAGCATGCAACCTGGCAGGCCACAGGAAAAGGGGGGGACGAGAGCACCCCCCCTCCTGAACCGTACCAGGCCACATGCCCTCAACATGGGGAGGGTGCTTTGGGGTAGCCCCCCAAAGCACCTTGTCCCCATGTTTATGGGGACAAGGGCCTCATCCCCACAACCCTTGCCCGGTGGTTGTGGGGGTCTGTGGGTGGGGGGCTTATTGGAATCTGGAAGCCCCCTTTAACAAGGGGACCCCCAGATCCTGGCCTCCCCCTGTGTGAAATGGTAATGGGGTACAAATGTACTCCCTACCATTTCACAAAAAAAGTGTCAAAATGTTAAAAACGCCAAGACATAGCTTGGGGACAAGTCCTTTATTAAAATTAAAAAAATAAAAATGTCCCACGATCTCCATTCATCTTCTTCTTTACGCCGCGACGGAACAAAAAAAAAAAAAATCCACCACCAATCTGCCTCCATGGGAGGATTTTTTTTTCTTTTTTGGTCCATCGCGGCATGAACAAGATAAATGGACATGGTGGGACATTTTTATTTTTTTATTTTTTAATAAAGGACTTGTCCCCAAGCTGTGTCTTGTCGTTTTTAACATTTTGACACTTTTTTTTGTGAAATGGTAGGGATACATTTGTACCCCATTACCATTTAACACGGGGGGCCGAGATCTGGGGGTCCCCTTGTTAAAGGGGGCTTTCAGATTCCGATAAGCCCCCCCACCCACAGACCCCCACAACCACCGGGCAAGGGTTGTGGGAATGAGGCCCTTGTCCCCATCAACATGGGAACAAGGTGCTTTGGGGGGCTACCCCAAAGCACCCTCCCCATGTTGACGGCATGTGGCCTGGTATGGTTCTGGAGGGGGGACGCTCTCTCGCCCCCCCCCTTTTCCTGCGGCCTGCCAGGTTGCGTGCTTGGATAAGGGTCTGGTATGGATTTTTGGGGGGGGGCCCTACGCCATTTTTTTATTTTGGCACAGGATTCCCCTTAAAATCCATACCAGACCTGAAGGGTCTGGTATGGATTTTGGGGGGACCCCTACGCCTTATTATTTATTTTTTTAATTTTGGTCGGAGTTCCCCTTAATATTCATACCACACCCAAAGAGCCTGGTAATGGACTGGGGGGGATCCCATGCTCCTTTTTTCAATGAGTTTTATCCATATTGCCGAGACCCGACAATTCATAAGCCGCAATCAGTTTTAAATGACAATTTTTTCCTTTAGAAATGTCATTTTGCTGTGGTACTGTTCTAAACACGGGTAAAATGCGCCACTTTACAGGCATACTATAGACACCCCCAAGGCACGATATTTAAAGGAATATTTAATTTTTATTGTTTCACTTTAGGCATTAAAAAAAATCACTGCTCCCAAAAAAGGCCATTTTTAAAACATTTTTTGCATTGATACATGTCCCCTTGGGCAGGACCCGGGTCCCCAAACACTTTTTATGACAATAACTTGCATATAAACCTTTAAAATTAGCACTTTTGATTATTCATGTTGATTATTCGTGTCCCATAGACTTTAACAGTGTTTGTATGTTCTGCCAAATTTTTTTGCCTGTTCGGTATGTTCTGGTGCGATGGGGGGTGTTTGGCTCATCCCTACTGGTGACCCCACCATAGGGATAAAACTTTTTCGCGGAAGGGAGTTTATTAAGACACGTGGCTACTCATTAAAATTAGAAGAAAAGAGGTCTAACTTTAAACTGCGTAGAGGGTTCTTTACTGTAAGAGCGGCAAGGATGTGGAATTCCCTTCCACATGCGGTGGTTTCAGCGGGGGGCATCGATGGTTTCAAAAGACTATTAGATAAGCACCTGAACGACTGCAACATACAGGGATATTCACTGTAATACTGACATATAATCACACACATAGGTTGGACTTGTGTCTTTTTTCAACCTCACCTACTATGTAACTATGTAACATTGCTTGCTGTTGTTCTTTCAACACTTAAGGTGGGAAATGCCCAGTCTGAATATTTACATTTATGCTTTGGCCAATCCCTGGGGAAGTGTGCCTAGTAGGTGAGCAGAGAGGTGATAATTAGGCTGGAGCTTGTGTAGACTTTCCCTGAAAGGGAACTGATCTGCATGCTTCAGAGGGCTGTTTGCCCCTTGAGCGGACTGCCTGCTGGACTGCTCTCCTACAGATGGGGCCTGTGGACTTGTCCTGCTCTGGGATCTGTGAGTGAGTCTAATCCCCCTGCCACAGTCTGTTCATGGTTCTTAGCCGTGGATGTGTGGACTGTTCCAGTTTGTCTACTTGTTCTAAAAATGTATCTTATGGTCCCCAGCTTATTTGTGCTTATGTAGCGCACCCCACGTAGGAGCCACTGGTGAATTGGGATCCCCCACCTTGCACAGCCAGTCACACGGAATTTGCACAGTATCCCAGAGTTAGGAAACAGTCCAGTGCTTGGTTTTTTTATGTTTTATTGAGGGGATACAACTTGGGTGGGGAATAGGAAATTATGGAATGCCTATTTGACTTCAGAACTCTTCAGGAACAACTTTCCTATATAAAGTCTTTATACACTCCTTTTCTTCCAGCACCTGCTTGCAGAAAAACACAGATATAGCTGGAACACTGTTAATGGATCTGACAAAATAATTTAGCCAGATTAAGCAAAAGCCCTTTACAGGCAGGCCCTGTTGGTGTGTAGAGAAAAGTCCAGTGCCCAGTTACATCCTTGTGGCTACTGATTCCAGCACCACCTGGTGCCTGGCTGAAGCTGCCCTTCTCACTAGCCCTTCAGGCTACGTTCCACAGTCCTCCCAGACTGCACACTCACCAGCCCACCCAGCTGACTTCTCATGGAGACCTCCTGGACATGCTGACTCTCTCTCCTGCTGTCCTCAAACTTGCTCCCGTGCATCCAGATAAGGATTCCCCTGTGTGTTGTAGAGGGTCCCTCCAGCACCCGAGCCCCAGGCCCGAGGTCCCCCCCCCCCCCAGACTAGGGGGTACCCTCAAGGTCCACCGACAGCCTCCTAAGGACTCCTTCTCCATCTTCCACCCAACTGCCCCTTCTGGCATGACTGAGAAATATTTAAGAGGTGCCGGTCCCCTACCAGCCCACTTGCTGGGGATTGGCTGGGGCCCTCCTCAATACTGCAGGCAGCTCCTCCTAAACTCCACCGATTGCTTCTGGAAGCTTCTCCAAGGTTCCAGAGAGCAGGGGGAGTTGCCAGAGATGCTGCTTGCTGAGTCATCCAGCCTCCCAGAGTCGTCACTCAATCCTGACCCAGATTCAACCCAACCTTGGCTGCCAGTCAAGCCAAATTTACCTACACTACAGAAAAAAACCCTATTTATACTAGCTAGAGGGTGCTACACGTATGGTTTCAAGCTGTAAGGACTTGGACAGTGCCAGTCTGCCTATTTGTGCTACCAATTTACTTTGTGGCCACCAGCTGTAAGGACTAATGCCCCGTACACACGGTCGGACTTTGTTCGGACATTCCGACAACAAAATCCTAGGATTTTTTCTGACGGATGTTGGCTCAAACTTGTCTTGCATACACACGGTCACACAAAGTTGTCGGAAAATCCGATCATTCTAAACGCGGTGACGTAAAACACGTACATCGGGACTATAAACGGGGCAGTGGCCAATAGCTTTCATCTCTTTATTTATTCTGAGCATGCGTGGCACTTTGTCCGTCGGATTTGCATACACACGATCGGAATTTCCGACAACGGATTTTGTTGTCGGAAAATTTTATCTCCTGCTCTCCAACTTTGTGTGTCGGAAAATCCGATGGAAAATGTCTGATGGAGCCCACACACGGTCGGAATTTCCGACAACACGCTCCGATCGGACATTTTCCATTGGAAAATCCGACCGTGTGTACGGGGCATAAGACTGTTTCAGTTTTGTGATATCTGATTCCCCATTGTCCTCCACCTGTTACAACTTTTTTTAGCAATAAATACTAAAAAGACATCCCAGGTTCTTTCCCAAAACGGTGTAGAGGCAGCCAGGCACACAGCAAATTAATGGACTTTTGCTGTATGCCTGGCTGCCTCTACACTGTTTTGGGAAAGAACCTATTAAATCTACAGCGGCCCCTTCGGGGGTAGTGCTATATAGAGAATAGATAAATAATAAATGCACTCTGATCTCCAATCTTCCAAGTACTTTATTTCAAGCTTTAACAGTATAGCTGCAATCATAGTTTCTCCACACAAAAGAAACCACCACCTCCTTAACACGTTTTACCACAAGGACAGTTCTGATCAAGCCATTTGTGGTGAAACGCATTATGGAGGTGGTGGCTTTTTTTAAGTGGAGACACCATGGAGACACTACGATTGCAGCTATATTGTTGATACTTGAGTAAAAGTACTTGGAAGATTGGAGATCGGAGTGCTGCTCTTATTCATCTATCCTCTATAATGGTGAGCCAGGATGGACTTCTTTGAGCCGGCACTCTGTTTATCCATGGACAGGTGAGAGGAGCTGGTCTGTGGTGGTGTTGAGAGCTTGGGATAATTCATCCTTTGTTACTAAAATCAACCAAAAGGGTGGCCAATTACATCATCATTAAATGACCAGTTCATCCAGTCTCCTGTGGAATAAGTACTCAGGAAATACTCTCCTGCGTTTTACAAGTCCCAACATTCAGTGCACATCAAAGTCAAACCCAAGCTCTGCTCCTCTATTTATCCTGCCCACCTGTTTGCTGGACATGCTGTGGAGATTTAGCAGCATTCTGGCTCTCAACATTCTGCCCAGCAGCACTGAATGGAAGACTGACCATCTCTGGCAATACCCATAACCAAGCTAATTGCTAATGTTTGATGAAGCATGTTCACCAATTGGCTGACAGGTAGGTGGGATGAACGGGGGGGAAGAGAAGAAGAAAAGAATATACTACTGAAGGTGACACGCTGTCTGCTCTGGAGCTATAATTTGATTTGTAAAGCCCACCAATCACTGACCCTGCTGAAAAAGATTAGAAATTTTTCAGTACCCTCTGTGTCCCTTTCCCTGCATGTCTGCTTAGGATAACAGCAACCCAACGCTGCAAATAAAACAGGTAAACAAAATAATAACATTTTATAGGTAGTAACACCAGGTGTAGTTGATACAGGGAATGTCCAATTGCCTCTTGGAGGAACAGGAAGGAATTTTTTTTATCCCTCGCTGGAGCAAACAGGTCCATGCTTTTGGGGTTTTTTGCCTTCCTCCAGATCAACTGTGGGTATTGGTGTATATGGAGTAGAGAATAGTTATCGCAATTTTTTTCCCCCGTTGCGATCTTGACTAAAAGTGTTTCACGATTCTTGCTATGCAAAGAATTCTCTCTGCTCTTCTGAAGCCACAGCCTTCAAAAGAAAGGAAGAAAAAAACTAGGCAGTCTGCCAAGAATCATAACATTCTTTATCAGTTGAACTTAAGTATAAACATTGTAACAATTTGTCAATGGAATAGACTTTGTGTGTAAGTGAAAAAAGTTTAACCACTTAAACACTAAACTTTTCTGACATTTTGTTGGTTTCAAGTTAAAATCATTTTCCTGACAGATTCCATGGCAGCCTACGTGTGGGTTAACCCCGCCTCCTCTCCAATGCTATAGGACCCCATTCCCATAAATGAGTACTCACCACTAGCTACTGCGTTCCTTTTTTGTCCTCCTCTATTAACCTATACATGCTGTTCGTGTCAGGATTGAATGGATCCAAGATTTGGCATACCTTTGTGCGGTGCAGCTCAGAGCCCAGCCATGGGCGGGCGAGTAGCTTAAGAGGCTTCAGTATTTCCCATTGGTGGATGGGTGGTCGCCTCTGTATGCCCGGCGGACAGTTTCATCAACGGCTGGCAAGGTCTGTGGTGTCCTCTTATCATCCTCCATGGCAGTTTCTATATGTGGTCAGTGTACCTGTTTTTCCCCGGTATTTAAATTAGTGTATCTCGTTTCCCTCATGGCAGCTGGAACGCGTGTGTGTGTTCCAACCTGCCACAGCACTTCCGGGTTGCGGCAGTCTCCGCCGCTGGCACCTGCGCTGTAGCCGCCTCGAGAGCGAGGCTTGGCTCGCGCATGCGCGGTAGGGCGGTCCGTTCGGCCGCGCAGGCGCCCTGTAGCGGTCTCCTATTGCGCGTGTGCAGTGGGAGACGATGACGTCACGGGCGGGGAATTTAAATTCCGCCCTCCTGTCCTGTTGTGTTGGGATTTCCTTTGGTAGGGAAAGGTGGAGCGGATCCCTGCTGGTCTCCAGGTGAGTGGTTTAAGATCTGTTATCTCTGCACATATTTTGAAAAAAAAAAAATGTATATATAATAAATAAATAAATATTAAAGGGAGACAGTATTTTTTGTTAAAAAATAAATAAATAAATGAAACACATATAATATAATTATTTGTATATGTATATGCGGCAAGAGTTCTTTGCCTTAAATACGTGTTGAACTGTTCATTTGTGTATCATTAAAAGCGGAGTTTCTTGAAACCTCCTCATTTGGTGCCTTGGCTTTTTCAGGCCATTTCTCTGCAGACTGCTTAACATGACATCCGCGTCCAAGGTCATGGACAAGTCACCACCTTTAAGTGGCCAGCCCTCACGCACAAGGTATGTGCTCGTGAGGGGAGGGGATGAGATTTGGGCACAAGTGTTGTGGTGCTGATACTATGTTTTGCATTTCCCCCTCCCCCTCTTTTTTGTTTCTCCAGCCCTTCCAGGTCGGACCCGCTAACCGTGGTCCAGAATGTCAGTGACCTTGCCAAGCCACAATATCGCTCATCTTCATCCAGATCCAGACGAGACTCCCAGTCCGGATCCCACCAGAGGAGACGTTCTCGTTCCTCCTCCAGACACCGCTCCCACCGCCATGACAGCTGCTCTGATCACAGAGCCTGCTGGGGATGTAGGACACGAGTCCCGGAGGGCAAGTCCTTGTGTGACCGTTGCTTTGCCCGTGCGGTTGGGGAAAAGGCGACGGAAAACCAGCGTTTAGAGTCTCTTGTGAAACGGGTGGTGCAGCAATCCCTAATGGAGAGGGATACACCTCGCACATTGAGCCAGTCTACTACCTTGTCTGGCCCGCCGGCTGATGAGGCCCGTGATGATCCGGGCACTTCCCAGCCCTATGCTGCCTCTCTTGACTCTTCAGACGACGATTCTGTTAATGAAGAGGACATTGGAGGGTTTGATTTCGCGATGGTTTCCCCATTAATCAAAGCGATCAAGGAGGCCTTGAAGTGGGAGGATCCTTCCACTCCCCCAGCCAAGCAGAAAAAATTCTTCAAGCATCTGGGGAAAGAACGCGCAAACTTTCCGCTCCCTCCGGAACTAAAGGACATCATTGATGAAGAATGGAGTAAAACAGAGAAGAAATCTTCCATGTCAAATAAAACCTCCAGATTGTACCCCTTCAAGTCGGAAGAAGTGAAGGGTTTGGAGAATACTCCCCTTGTGGACGCAGCTCTTATGCGTCTAGCCAAACACGTGACTCTTCCTCTGGAAGACGCAGTATCTTTCAAAGATGGGCTCGAGAGGAAGATAGATCAGGATCTAAAAAGAAATTATGGGCTCGCCGGTATGGCCTGTAAACCGACCCTGGCACTAGCGGCCATGTCTAAAGCCATGGAAGCCTGGACGGAGAACGTGGAGTCCTTCCTCAAAGGCGTGTCGGAAGAGCTGGCCGGAAGATCGGCAGCCGCAGAACTGAAGCTGGCAGCGGTCTTCTTGGGGGAGGCGTCCATTGATTTGATCCGCCTACTGGCTCGTATTATGTTGTCTTCGGTCACGGCCAAGAGAGCCCTTTGGTTGCGCCCTTGGCTTGCCGCCCCGGGTTCCAAACAAGCATGGTGTAAAATCCCTTTCGAGGGGTCCTCACTGTTTGGCAATAAACTTGACGATGCCATAACGCGGGCCACAGGTGGTAAGTCGGGCTTTCTTCCCCAGGACAGGCGCTTGCTGGGTCGAAAGAAACCCCAGTTCAGAAGACGTAGCCCGGAGCGTCCCAGAGAAGCACGCTCTTTCAAGCCTGGCCAGGACTTCAGGAAAAATTGGAGCAGGGGGCAGTCATCCTTTCGTAAACCTGTTAAAAGCCAGACGTCCAGTGGTTGTGACCAGGCCAAGTCTTTTTGAGATCGCGCCCGCCCAGGCGGGCCGGGTGGGGGCTCGTCTGCTCCTTTTCCGGCACGTTTGGGTGGCCTCGATCTCAGACTTCTGGGTCATAAGGACAGTCTCGTCAGGCCACAGATGGGCCTTTTCCAGTACTCCTCGCCCCAGATTCGTCTCCACTCTTCTTCCTCGTGTAGAGGAACAGAAACAGATATTGCTGTCCTATGTGGACCTCCTGAAAACGCAAGGAGCAGTGGTACACGTTCCAAAGGACGAATGGTTCCAGGGGATATACTCCCCTCTCTTCCTAGTTCAAAAAAAGGGGGGCTCCTGGCGCCCAGTCATAGACCTCACCTATCTCAAAAAGTTTATAGAAAATGGAAGATTCAAGATGGAAACCTTGTCGACTATTCAGAGAGCCATACAGCCAGGCGACTGGATGATCTCGATCGACCTGAAGGATGCCTATTTCCACGTCCCAGTGGAAAAGGAGTTTCACAAATACCTCCGTTTCCAGATTGGGTCAGATCATCTTCAATTTATCTGCCTCCCCTTCGTGCTGACAACGTCCCCCCGAGTCTTTTCAAAGTTTCTCCTAGCTATGGTGGCACTCATAAGATCAGAAGGGGTACATCTTTACCACTACCTCGACGACCTGTTGGTATTGTCCCAAAACAGAGAGCAGTTGCTGGCCCACCGGGAACAAGTGATCTCCACCCTGTCCAGCTTCGGGTGGCTCCTGAACTTAGGAAAGAGTCAACTGGACCCAGCTCAGCGCCTAATATATCTGGGAGCTCAGTTCGACACAGTGGCAAATACTATTTCCCTTCCACCACAGAAAATCCCGACGGTTCGGGACAGAGTTTCTTGGGCCCTACATGCCCGGCGACTAAAAGCCTCCCAGTGCCTAAAAATCGTCGGCACAATGGTTTCCACGACTCCCATGATCAAATGGGCCCTATGGAGATTGCGTCCCTTCCAGTCAGGTCTCTTATGACAATGGAAGTCAGGGGACAAGAATCAGGTCATCCGCATAACACCTACAATGAGGAACAGCCTCTTCTGGTGGCTTCACCGCAAGAACCTCCTGAATTGCCACTCTATCGCTCCCATGCCAGCGGTACCGGTTGGGGAGCCCTTTGCGGTTCGAACCTGGCTCAGGGCAAGTGGGACGCATGCCTCCCCAATCCAGGTTCGAACGTCTTGGAGCTTCGGGTGGCCTGGTGTGCCCTACAGTCCTTCTCTCGTCTCCTGATAGGGCAGTCAGTGCTGTTAAGAATGGACAACACCACAGCGGTCTCGTATTTGAAGAGGCAAGGGGGTACTCAGAGTCCCACTCTCCTTCGGGAAGTTGAGCCCATTCTATCGTGGGCGCAGAAGAACCTTTCCGACATCTCAGCAGTCTTCGTCCCAGGTGTCCAGAACACTTAAGCAGACGTCCTATCGCGCACCAAGTTGGACAACAACGAGTGGTCGCTTCATGTGGAGACGTTCAGGTGGGTCTTGTCACTGAAGACCGATCCCGAAGTAGATCTGTTTGCTTCCCCCTGCAGTTGCAAGCTGAAGAAGTTCTACATCAGGGGCCGCTGCAGTCAGGCCGTAGGCACGGACGCCCTGACGGATCAGTGGAGGTTCAAGAGGGCATATGCCTTTCCGCCACTACCAGTCATGCTGAGATTCTTGCAGAGGCTCCGAGCAGAAGCAGCCGAAGTGGTGACAATAGCTCCCTATTGGCCGAACAGGCCTTGGTTCCCTCTTCTTGTCCGACTCAGCTGTCGGGACCCAGTGCCTCTTCCTCTCAGGCCGGACCTTCTTTCTCAGGAGTCAGTCCTGCACCCTTGTCCGGCAGTGCTGAGACTGATGGTCTGGTTCTTGAGAGGGAGAGGCTAGAATCACTGGGCTGTGCCTCAGAAGTGATCTCCACTCACATGAGTTCTAGAAGATCTAGCATAAATAAGGTCTATGGAAGAATCTGGTCCAAATTTGTGGAATTTTGCTCCCCTCAGGGCAGATCTTTTAGACATCCAAAAGTCCAAGATGTTCTCAGCTTCCTTCAAACAGGCTTAGATTTACCTTTATCTGTCAGCTCTCTGAGAGTCCAAGTTTCTGCACTATCGGCCTTCTCCGGCACTTCGTGGGCAGTTCATCCTTTGGTTAGACAATTTTTTCGAGGTGCATCGAGGCTCAAGCCCCAAAGAAAGTCTAGGTTTCCCAAATGGGACCTTCCACTTGTCCTTGATTCGATCTCTGGACTTAGCACTACGGGGCCCTCCCCGCTCTCTCTATCAAGGACTTTTCAGTGAAAGTGGCCTTCTTAGTGGCCGTTACCTCAGCCAAAAGGGTCTCTGAGATTGGTTCACTGGGTCATGAAGAACCCTTCTTGACGTTTTTTCTGGTCCGTGTAGTCCTCATCCCTATGCTGGGGTTCCAACCCGAAAGTGTCTTCAGTATTCCACGTCAATCAGGAGATCGTCTTACCTTCATTCAGGACCCCGGGGTCCACTGAAAATCACCCTCTAGATGTAGGAGAAGCTATAAAGGAATATCTCAAAGTTACTTCTCCCTTTAGACGCTCTAATCATCTCTTTGTACTTCATTCGGGCAGCAATATTGGGAAGAAAGCTTCAACCAGGACACTCGCGGCCTGGATTGTACAGACCATACAGCAAGCATACAGGGCTAAGGGCTTGGCTCCTCCAAAGGCGGTGACGGCCCATTCCACCAGGGGAATGGCAGCCTTGTGGGCGGCGGCTCGACATGTGGCTCCAGACACCATCTGCAAGGCAGCCTCATGGGCTTCTATTAATACTTTCATGTCCCATTACTGCATAGAGCCTGCTTCATTGTAAACTTTGGGTTGCAAATCCTATCGACTGATAGGGCAAATTAAAATTATGTTTTGTTCAGCATACCCACCCGTGTGGTTGGCTAGTTATTTCCCACACGTAGGCTGCCATGGAGTCTGTCAGGAAAAAGGAAAATTTATTATCAGATACTTACCGTAATTTTCCTTTCCTGATGGACTCCATGGCAGACGGAGTTCCCACCCATTGGTCAAAGAGTAGGCTAGTTACGGAACGCAGTAGCTAGTGGTGAGTACCTATTTATGGGAATGGGGTCCTATAGCATTAGAGAGGAGGCGGGGTTAACCCACACGTAGGCTGCCATGGAGTCCATCAGGAAAGAAAAATTACGGTAAGTATCTGATAATAAATTTTCCTTTTTTGTTTGCTAGAAAATTACTTAGAACCCCCAAACATTATATATATTTTTTTAGTAGACACCCTAGAGAATTAAATGGTGGTTGTTGCAATATTTTATGTAAAAAAACTAACCAGTAAAGTTAGCCCATTTTTTTATTTTTTTTTGTATAATGTGAAAGATTTTATGCTGCGGGAATCGTGAAAGAATCGTGATCTTTTTATTCTAAGAAAAAAAATTGTGATTCTCATTTTGGCCAGAATCATGCAGCTCTAATATGGAGGTTTTCTATTTTTTCTTTTGTTTTCTCTCTGTTGGTTGAACTGGATGAACTTATGTTCTTTTTGAACATAACTATGTAAGTAAACAGTAAACGGTGTCCTTTTTTATAACCTGCATAGCAAAAAGATGAACTAAGCTCTTAAACCAAAAACATCAGTGATGCCTACTGTTTACCCCTCCCTCACCTTATTTTAAATGGTAACCACACAAAAAAACAGGTCCTCGCATCGGTTTTTGGTGTCACATATCCCTTTGTCCCTTGGTTCTAAAGGCAGAACTTCCTCCCAGCAATACATATCACTGTTGTAAATATCACATTGTGGTTAGTAGGCTGTGCTTTTAACCCTTAAGTCCTTATATAATCTTTCAGGGGTCATATGTGAATTCATTTTCACCCTTAAATCTATACAAAATAATTTAGCATTGATCTGCTTGCAGAGAAAAATCTTTGCAGACTAATACAGCATATGACCCCTAATCACTACTGAAGTGCATATTGTGAATATGCTGATTTTTATAAGAAAAAAAAAAAAACTATGTGTAAAATACAGTCATCTTTAAAGCTGAACTTGCCTTTAAATAATCCTTGGGTGCATACAATAAACACTAACAATCTGTTCAGGATTCAGTTTTTATTCAGTCACCAGCCCATCCCACTGTTTTTGCTCATTAAGCTAACAATCTAG
Source organism: Lithobates septentrionalis (assembly GCA_037952835.1). NCBI lineage: Eukaryota > Metazoa > Chordata > Amphibia > Anura > Ranidae > Lithobates > Lithobates septentrionalis. The sequence goes on along the minus strand of JBBDGP010001157.1, from coordinate 795,581 downwards.
GACCCTTTTTCCTTGCTTCTTGCGCTTGGTTTCAAGTGGACTACAGAAATCTATAGCCCTGACCATAATAAGTATGGAATATATAATACCACCATACATTTCCTTTAGGTTACTCCAGGGGCCTTTTTAAGGTCTCTACCACCCTCTAAAAAGAAATTGCTTTTCAGAGGGTATTAAAGCAGCAACTTTCAGGAATTCAGAAGGCTATCTGCATACTGATTGTGTGCTTTTATGGCTGTTTTCTTTCAATCCCAATGAGGATTTTGTATTGAATTTCTCTGCTGCAACAGAAATCCAAGAGTTTGGCTCGCGGTTGCGGTGTTATCCCATTGACCTCAATGGGCAGTTTGACAGGTGGTGCCGCCTGTCAAACCTGACAAGCCAAGTTAAAATTGCAGCTGCCATGAAGTAAGCCATTGGGATTGCAGCATGTGTACCACCCACTCCGGCTACCATGGTAGGCTTAAGGTGTGCGGTCAGGAGTGTGTGTGTGGAGGGGGGTTACTGTGGGTAGTAAAAACACTGATCAATCGTCTGTTTTTACTGTCCCTTTATGACCTGTATAAAAAGGGGCCTGAGAGCGAATTTTTTGGGAGGGGAAACAGAAAAAAGAAGCATTGCCACTAGTTATCAGTAAACTCCAGTCTCATGTGAGCTGGCTCAGACCAGCTGTACAATTACCAGGGACCTCCAAAAGTAAGTGCGCTTTGTATTTTAAATAACTGAGAAAGCATCCTGATAGGTAGAGTAAATGTACATGTGGAAATGTGTAATTGTTTTTAAAGGAATACAAAACTGCAAAAATAGTTAGTTTCTTATGAGTATTTTTTATACATATTTTTTTTTCTCCAAGTTTGAGAGCGTTTACAGTAACCGCTTATATACTTTATCGGGTATCTTATGCTATGCACCTGCCACCCATAAGATGGTCTATTATTGTTCTCCCCTTAGTCCAAACACACCAGACAACTTAAAGGTACAATTTATATTAATTAATTTATTTAATTTCATGTTTTTTTGCCTGCTCCCCTTCAGGTATCTCCACTTTTAGGGAATAGTGAGCTATATGTGAATAATGTATTTATTTTGTTCATGATTATTTTTTATGTTTATATCTAACATAGATGCAGAGTCAGACATTATGGAATAAAGCCCTGAAGAAGCAGCATTCTTGACTGTGAAACATGTTGGCATTCTCCATATAAACACCTCTTTATGGCATTTTATGTTTATAGAGTTGTTTTTAACTTGTTGGTTTAATAGCCCTTAATTTTCTGATATATGTATATGTGTTTTTCTATATCTGAAATAAATATTTTAATAAAAATTTTAATATAGTATGTGTGTATGCTATATTATCAGGGAATTACCGTTTAAATTTTCTTCTTTTTTTTTTCTCAAAACTGTTGAACTGCTATTTTATTCCATTTGCCACTGGCTGCAAGCACTGATCAAATGTTGCTTCTCCAGTAAGCCAATCAACAGAAGCCGGTCGTTAGACTGGCTTCTGTTGAACAGGTGGCAGTACACAGAGACTGAAACCAGCCGACTTTCAATACGCGTGTACCCAGCTTTACACAGTGCGTAGCTGAAATGTCTTTTAGCATTTCCGAGCATTTTTTACACTAAACCATGTCAATTTAAAGTGTACCTAAACTCATAGACTGAAGATTTACTATCTTATCCAGAACATCTAGAATGTTGATTGCCCAAGCAGAATCCTTAAATTGTACTTTCTGTCTTGAATTACTCTAGAAATATAGCCGTGCTTCTCACGATATTTCATGAAATAAGGTAAGAGTCTGTATAAGGCCCCTTTCACAAGGACTTGCTCAGCGGGGGTTGGTTCCGCTGACAGGTCCGTCTCTGCTCACTGTGCAGAGCTGAGACGGACACGGTCCCTCTCTCCTCTATGGGGAAACCAGGTGAAAATGGACCGCTTGTCCGTTTTGATCCGATCAGAACCACCAGGCAGATGGAAAATGGGACCACCATCCATCTGGATTTTGGGGACAGGATTGGATCGGATAGCGGCGGATGTCAGCGGATATGTCACCGCTGACATCTGCCGCTCCATAGGGGAAGTGCAAGGTCTGATCAGGTCCGCCTGAAAAAATTACAGGCGGACCTGATCAGACAGCCTGTGTGAATGGGGCCTTAAAGATTCTCTGATGGAGGCTATCCTGGATTGTAAGATCTTTTGATAATGTTAAAGAAAGGATTAAAGAATCACTGCTATCATCTAATTAGCATGTCAGGATCTTGTTAGTTTGGGAGGGAACATAAGCAAGCACATGTACATGCTGATAATGTTCTGGCTGGGATCTGATCCAAGGACTCCGCTGCTGCAATGCACATGTGCTAACCAGTAAGCCATTCCGCTTTTCCAGGTATGACAATTTTACCTAGTTACTTGGAATAATGTAAGTATGTATTTGCCATACCTACTGCTACTACAGTGATTGCCACTAGCTTCCGGGTCTCGTCCTGAGCAGCTACACTGCTGCTTTCTGAACACAAGAGGTCCTCTGCTCGGCACAGGTGCCATTCAAAGAACACTTTGCATTTTCTCTTTCCTCTGATTGGACGAGGTGGAGGTTGTGATGTCACCGCAGCCTTGTCCATAGTTACATAGTAGGTGAGGTTGAAAAAAACACCAGTCCATCAAGTCCAACCTATATTTGTGATTATATATCAGTATTACATTGTATATTCCTGTATGTTGAGGTCCTTCAGGTGCGTATCTAATAATTTTTTTAAACTATCGATTCCCCCCGCTGAAACTACCGCCTGTGACAGGGAATTCCACATCCTTGTCGCTCTTACAGTAAAGAACCCTCTACGCAGTTTAAGTTTAAACCTCTTTTCTTTTAATCTTAATGCGTGGCCATATGTCTTATTGAACTCTCTTCCGCAAAAAAAGTTATATCCCTATTGTGGGGTCACCAGTATGGTATTTGTAAATTGAAAAAATATCCCCTCTCAAGCATCTCTTCTCCAGAGAGAATAAGTTCAGTGCTCGCAACCTTTCTTCATAACTAATATTGTCCAATCAGAGAAAGCTTTGCATTCATTGAGAAAATGCAAAGTGTTCCCTGAATGGTGCCTATGCTAAACGAGTGTCCTCTTTGTGTTCCCAATGTGGCAGATCAGGCACTCAGCACAGGACCCAGAAGTTAGCGGAGATCACAGTAGAAGTAGTGCCCACTATAGTAATTTCCCGCTTCTACAAGTATAGCACATACATACTTATATTGGTCGAAGCTGGAACAATGTAACTAGGTAAACATTTTCATACCTGGAATTCATCTATAAATCAATTAGGCAGTTAGGTAATTGCAGAAGCTACATACAGTACATTTCTTTGTAGCAGCCCATAGCAATGCCAGTTTGAAATGTTCCCCTTGTACTGGGACCTGGTTGACTCATCTCTTGCCAATGTTTACCATAGCTGTGGCTGAGAAGGTGTTTTCACATCTCTTTATGTATTTCTGCCTCCCATTGCTAGGTGGGGCACACATTTCAAAACTAGCTAAAGTTATTTGTAAAGTATATCTTCATCTTTATGCCAAATAATGTATAGAGCTACACAGCTAAATTATCTATTTTATTTTAGTAGTAAATAATGAATGCCTTGTCCCGTTAAGCTTAAGCACTGTGCAAAACTGTTTGGCACTATATTAATCCTGTATAACAGAACAATAATAATAATTTTGATTGGACAGGCTTGTGAAGTGTAGATGGAACACACAAATACAGTAGACTTGATTTACTAATGCTTATGCTGAAGCATGGACAAAGCAATTTACAAAGTATTGTTTTCTATGAACTTATGCCAACTAAGCAGTGTTTGCTTAAAGCGGAGTTCCACTATTTTTTTAATTTATTAAAAGTCAGCAGCTACAAAAAGTATAGCTGCTGACTTTTAATAAACACACACTCACCTGTCCCATGGTCCAGCGATGCGGCCGCCTGAAGCCTCCGTTCTCTCCACCGTCGCCGACATTGTGAGTGTGGTTGCCCGGCTGTGACAGTTTGCGGCTTCACGGCCAGGCGCGCACTGCGCTGCACTCCGTCAATGGCCAGGCAATGTTTTGGGACCTGTCACGTGTCCCAGAACATTGCCAGGAGGGAGGGGCCACTTAGCAATCGCCTAGGGGGTTAGAAGCCCGGAAGGAGGAAGTGGGACAGGAAGTCCCACTCCAAACCAGGTACCCAGCCTCCCCCCAAAAAAATGACATGCCAATTGTGGCATGTCAGGGGGCGAGGAGTACTTAAAGCGGAAGTTCCATTTTTGGGTGGAACTCCGCTTTAAAATAGAAGTATGATTGTTTTCTGTTTTTTAGTCTATCTGACTAGTCTGGAATTTCACACGTGCATGGAGTGCGTACAAAGAAATAAAGGCTGTAAGCAAACTGTAAATGAATATTCCATAGTGTGCACGGTGCTGGCATAGCCCACATATGCCTGCCATGGTCTTAGCAATACGCATACATGATTTCATATGATGGTGCTCCTGAACAGGTTTTCCAGTGATTATTACCTGTACATACCGTATTTATCGGCGTATAACACGCACTGTTTTCCCCTTAGAATCAGGGGAAAGTCGTGGGTGCGTGTTATACGCCGATCCCCGCTATCGCTATGTGAATGTCGGCGATCGCCACCGACATTCACATAGCTAATAGTTTTAAATATGGCGCCGCGGCGTTCGGAGGGACTCGGCGGTGCTGAACGAGCGCCGCCGAAATCACAGAGCCGAGATACACATAGTCGAGTGTATTCGGCTCTTTCCGGCGCCGCTAACAGTCCCGCCCAGTCCCGCCATTGGACCTGTGTTATGTCCATCGTTGGGCGGGACTGTGAGCGGCGCCGGAAAGTTATGTGTATCTCGGCGGCGTTCGTTCACTTCTGCCGGTGCCGAGTCCCTCCGAACTCCGCGGCGCCATATTTAAAACTACTGCCATGTGTATGGCGGCGGCGGAATTCATGGACACTGGGGACAAGGCTGCACTGGGGACAAGGCTGCACTGGGGACAAGGCTGCACTGACAAGACTGCACTGGGGCAAAGCTGCACTGACAAGACTGCACTGGGACAAAGCTGCACTAACAAGGCTGCACTGGGGACAAGGCTGCACTGACAAGACTGCACTGGGGCAAAGCTGCACTGACAAGGCTGCACTGACACTGAAAAGGCTGCAATGACACTAACAAGGCTGCAGATGAACACTGATGAGGCTGCATTGATGGGCATTTTAATGTAAGTTTCTTTTCCTTAAACTTCCCTCCTAAAAGTTTTTTTCCTTAAAATTCTCTCCTAAACTTGGGGTGCGTGTTATACGCTGGCACGTGTTATACGCCGATAAATACGGTATGTTGGCTTTTTATCTCTGGCAATACAACTCAACTTTTTTTTTCACCTGCTCTTTTATACACACACATTTCATTGCTTGTCAAGCATTTTTTAAAAAAAAAAAAAAAATTTTTAAGTTGTGATTAATTTTCAAGTTAAAAGTTTATGCACATTCCTTTGTGCACCTTACCAGAACAGAAGGTACAACACAAGTCTATTTGGATGTCTGATGCTCACTGTACAGGGCTGTATGAAAAGTAACAAAAAAAGTGGGCATAACTTTTTTTTTTTTTTTATTAACTTACATAGATCGTTCAAATTTCACACATTAGTAGAACAACCCTTTCTCTATAGTAACTGAGAAAATTGAGTACGGTCCGTGATACTTTTTTTATTTGCACTAACATACAATTTTTCAGGACAAGCTTTCGGGATATGTCCCCTTCTTCAAGGTCCAAGCAGTACTGCTTGGACCTTGAAGAAGGGGACATACCCCGAAAGCTTGTCCTGAAAAATTGTATGTTAGTGCAAATAAAAAAGTATCACGGACAGTACTCAATTTTCTCTGTCACAATTGCACTAATACGGCTACAACAAATCATCTATAGTAACTCTTATTCTTCTTTTTCATTCCAGGTAAATAATGGACTCCAAGCAGAAGAAATGTGCTGATGACACTATTGACAAGAGCATTGTCTTGTCATTGGTGACTCCTGTCAATAGTTTCATCTCCATAAACATTCTGTATCCTTCTGTGGATGTCAAACAGCCTACACTCTTCCTTTGTCAAGAACCCAATGGCATTGGTTTTGATGCCATAGTGTATATGATATAGATATGTGATTACTAGACAAAGCCTAGCAAACAAGCTGGGTGGCAAAGTCCTTGCCTGAATGAAAGGCACTTCTGTGCCGCTGTGGATGATTGTCCGCATCCTGGATAAAAATGACAGCCAGTATTTTTGGAATTTTCTGGTAGCAACATGCTTTACGCCTTGATTGCCCACTTTTATTTTAAATGTTTTGAAAGAAAATAAACCCCTAGTCATTGTTTAAAAGAAAACAAAAACTCTGGTTGCAATACTTAACTCTTGTCTGACACCGTCCCCCAGAGTAATCCCTTTTAACTACAAAACGGCTACCCAGAGTCATTCATCTCAAAAGACTAAGGACTTATTGTGAGTGGTGCAGGGTGTTATGGACCAGCCCTTTATTCATTATTCATTCGTTTAAAGGAGATGTAGAGCCAAAGCTCATTTGGCTGTACTTCTCCTGTGGATCACAGGGGGGCAGTTCTTTCTGCACTCCTGTGACCCGTTTTCAGCAGACAGAAGGCTGACGCCCACTGTCGGCTGATATCACAGAGCTGGTCCAGGCTCTGGAAAGATTGCGACCATATAGTCGGGATCAGCCCTGGACCGGCGCCCTGCTCAGCCTCTCAGCGAGCCGCCCCTCCACTGCCCAGTGCTCCAGTGAGCATGGGGGGGGGGGAGCAGAGAAGAGAGCCGGTGACTGACAGTTGTTGCATCCACCTAGGTAAGTATGATTCCAAAAAAAAAAAAACACTCCCATATTTCTCTTTTCAATTATGCATCATAGAGAGGAACTGCCCAACACCAAAAGGAATGATGAAGAGAAGCATGTGCGTCAAATGACAGGCCTGAAGACCTCTGGCAAAGGTATGTATATATTTATTTATGTATATATAAAAATCATAACATAGACTGGGGGGGGGGGGGCAGGGAGCTGAGTCTTTAGTTGGCCTTTAAGCCTGAGGCTTGCTAAATGCTGTCAAAAACTATGTGAAGTCTAGTAAAATAACTTTTTGAGAGCACAGACAAAATGTATTATTTAGTAATAAATTATCTAGTAAATGACATGCTTATCTATGTCTCTACAGGATCACTGACAAAATTAGCAATGTATACCAACATACATTTAGAAGCACTGGAAAAGGAACTGGACCTGCATGATCAGTGGGATAGAATTCTAAAATCAGTGGAGTTAATATCTTTATCCCCGGCAGAAAAGTTGACACAGATTTTTATAGTACACCAAGGAAATTATTTTTGTTTGGGAGACGGGCAGATGCATCATGCCCCAGGTGTGGGTATTTATTTGGAGGTTGTATTCATATGCTCTGGAGGTGTCCCAAACTACACAGATAATGGGAGGAGGTAGTAGATACAATAAGTTTGGTATTTGGAATACTTTTCTTGATAGAACCTAAGCTATTTATACTGGGATATATGCAGTATCAAGCAGCCCCATCAACACAAATAACAGCATTAAGATGTCTTTACCAGGCCAGTAAACTAATTACTCAGAAATGAATGTTTCCCTTGCCACCTACCCATGCAGACAGGTTGAGAGTGGTTAATAATATGATTATAAGAGAAAAGTCAGCCTATGTAAGGAGGGCATGCATGGGTAAATTTGAAAAGATATGGAACCCATAGACTGAAACCCCTAGAGCCTGAGGAAGGTTTATGTTAGAAATGTGTTAGCCACTCTCCTATGATCTGGAGAGTGCTGGTCCCAGGACTGTATAGCCACAGGATGGAAGCCCGTTTACGCATATTTATTTCCACATGCTTGTAAATAGTATTTATCTTTTTTATGCAAAGTAAATTTACTTGGGATAATGCACAAGGCCAGTGCGCCCTCTCATCTTTTATCTTTCTACTGCAATAAGGATATCCCTGGTCCTAGAGGGCAGCAAAACCGGAAATATTATTCATTGAGGAGTGGACCATTATTCATTATTGGGCTAGCCATTATACTCATGCGCAGGAGTATTTGTTTGTTTTTCTGATGCTCATATTGTACACTGAGCTGTGCATGTGCAGGTCATTGCATATTTAGAAGAAGAGGAGCTGGCAAAGAAGGACCTTTGTTATTGCAGGAACAATATACCAGAGTCTCTTCTGCAATAAGACCTTGCCTTCCAGCATTTTTTAGCAGTAATGCTATAGTTCCACTTTCTGTCCAGGTTCACATTTATGCGGGCTGTGCTTGATGCGGTTTTCAGGCACCTTTTGCATTTTTAAACCTGAGATTTTGATGCAGTTTTCATGCATTTGTATGCTTTTCTCTTTAAACACGATGTATATAGCTGGTTGCTAAGGCGCAAGCTGGGAAGCCGGCGGCCGTGTCCTTAACAACCGATGAGTCTTCAGCTGTCAGTAGGGTTCCCTGCTGACCGCTGAATGTAAAAAAAAAAGTATTGCTTGCAAAAAAAGTGGGGGAAAAAAACCGGCATGGGGTCCCCCCCAATCCATACCAGGCCCTTCGGATCTGGTATAGATTTGGAGAGGAACCCCACGCCAAAATGTTTTAAACAATAGCGTGTGGTCCCCCCCAAAATCCATACCAGACCCTTATCTGAGTAAGCAGCCCGGCAGGGCAGGAAAGGGAGGGGATGAGCAAAGTACTATGTACCCCATAGTCATTCACATTAGGGGGCTGGGATCTGGGGGTCCCCTTGTTAAAGGGGGCTTTCAGATTCCGATAAGCCCCCCACTCGCAGACCCCCACAACCACAGCCCAGGGTTGTGGGGAGGAGGCCCTTACCCCAAAGCACCCCGCAGATGTTGAGGGCATGTGGCCTGGTATGGGTCGGGGGGGGGCGCTCGCTTGTCCCCTCCCTTTCCTGACCTGCTGGGCAACATTTTAAAAATTATTCCAACAGCTGGTGACTCATCGGTTGTTAAGGACGTGACGGCCAGCTTCCCGGCCCGCTCCTTAGTAACCAGCTATACACAATGCGTTAAAAAAACAAAAAAAAAACAAAAAGCATCAAAAACGCAACACTTGCATTTCTGGTACGGCTCCATTGAAGTCTATTACACACAAAATGCAATTGGCTGTGGGAAAAAAGTCCCTGACCCTTTCCAAAAACACACCGGCTGAAAAACGCATAGATAGAGATGCAAGTAACCCAATATGTGTATGAATTGGGAGTGATATTTCAAGTGGTGCCTTACCTTAATTATGGGGGAGACACTTCCATATTATACATACAAAAAACACACCACAAAGGCAATATGCATCTGCTGAGGCTAGCAGTTTGGAAAAAATTTAATTTATTGATAAAATTGACAACATTTTTATTGACAAAATTGACAGGGCAGTATGAATCCCCCCCCAGAAAAATATTGTTTATACCGGTGAGGGGGGGGGGGGTCTGTTAACTGCTTTGATATGCTGTACATTCTGCTGATCTATAACCTGCTGATCTTACTGTGTCCAGCCCGCTACCCCTGTATACCAATCAAGGGTACCTGGTGTGGATGTGGGACTACAAGTACAAGCAGCAGTTTGATTGGTATCGTTTCAGCAGAAGTGGGAGAGTCAAATAGTAGTTGCAACTATGTTGCTGATTGTTGCATTGCTGCTATATGAAGATGTCAATACTGTGCTGCTTTGCTTAAGAGAAATATGCACTGTATGCATCTGTTTCATTCATTCTGTTGACATGTGGTTTGTGAACCTCTACTGCTACTTTTTGAATATTCCCCCACCAGTTTTCTAATGACGTCAGCAGCTCTGTCATAAGGAAGCAGAGCTCCTCACCCATATACAAAGTTACAACAGGTTACCTTGTCCTTTACTCCTTGGTTGACCGTTCTAGAGTTCAGGTCCTCGTTCGGTAGAAAACTGAGACTGGTAGACTGAGTGATTGTCATTATTGATGCACATACTGTATGCTTGCTACCTGCCATAAATTCATCTTTTCAGAATCTGTTTCTGTCAAGATAGCTCTTGGAACCTGCAACTTATTGTGCCTCCAAACCCATCTGCTCGTTTTTCTTTATTGTCCTGTCTTGCTATTTACTACCCTATTTGCTCCAACAGTATCCTTACTAACTACCCTTACTGTAAGTGGTTTTCCCATCTAGCCGACCTGCCACTTTGTCTTTTTGGGTCCCTATTCCAGCTTTCGCACCTGTATAACTTCTAAGGACTACAGCATTTTTTTAAATTTCTTCTATGAACCTGTTTATTTGGTGGATACTCTGTCATTTCTATAACAAAATAATACAGATTTGTTTTCTTTTGGTGATACTGTCTTGCAAAAATTATTTTATTTTACATGCTGTCTATTGACAGAATAATGTAAAAAAATGCACTTTATTCTACTTAGATCAGTTCCAAAAATTAGTGTTAGAGGATAGAAAAATATGATTTTTAGTTATAGTTTGTCTTATTGTTGAATAACTATAAGAAACAATTACGATGTTGGTGGCGATAAGTATTCCTCCCTTTGGGAACGGACTGTTTTATTGATGTATAATGTTGATTGATATTTCATTGTAAGAAATTATGTGGTATTGTTGGATCCATATACTTTTAATCATATTATTAAATACATATGTATTGATTTTAATGTCTCCATTTTTCTGTTCTGGTTTGGATTTACTTCATGCAAAAGAAACTTTTTGGGGGTGTCACCACTTCTATTACCTTCTATTACCTATCCAGGTACAAAGTATTGTGAAGTTGTTTTTCAATGCAAAAAAATGTAATAATAAATCAGTAGAAACATAACAGCTAAGGAGAGAAGGGTTGGGGTAGTTTATTAGGTCTAATACCCTAATTAGACCTAATTAAATTACCCCAACCCCTAAAATGGAACAAAGCGGCAAAATGCAAGCATTTTTTATTTCTTATATGCAGATCAAAGGTATTAATAATAATAATAATAATAATAATTAATAAAGTATTAATAATTTTACCTTATTTTTCAGTTGAGTTTCTGGAGTGTTCATGTTACTTATCTGTAGCTGCTGCTGCATTACACAATCCTTGTTGCCATTTTGACAGCAGAGAACATCAGCCAAAACCAGCAGGGGGAGTAGCAGAAGGGGCAGAGGGACAAGGGGCGCTTTGTATGCCCTGTGTACTCTGTGTATGCCCTTCTGGCAACACCCCCCCCCCCCCCCCGAAAAGTTTGCAACCCATTATCCAAAATGTTAAATGTTATCTTTTAATTTGTCTATTCAGAAAAAAAAAATTTCTCTAGAAACCGTACAAACAGGGCAGTGGTCCTGTTGTTGCCTACACAGAGAAAAGAGCCATCTTTGATATTACATGAACGGGTCTAAAGTATTTATTTACCTTTAGTTTAAAGCAAGCCTGCATTTCTTTGAAGATTATTACATTTTCTGGATAAAAGATGGCTCTATGGCTTCTTAGAAAATAACACACCAGTGGTGGTTTACTATGGTACACTTTAAAGTGCAAAAACCCTTTTAAAGCTCTCATAAAATAAACAGAGGCTGCCATTTTTGAGCTTTCCTTAAAATGCTAGTTGCCTGGCTTTAATGCTAACCCTCTTGTTTCAATACTTCAACTTGTAATCATGCAGTTTTGACTTTTATTAATATTTCCGTCTCTGAATATGTTACAGTTCAATAATGGAGCAATACATTTAGCAGTTCAGAATAAGATCCAATCAGCTAGTATTTTTAGAAAATGAATTACCACACTCCAGGCAGTGATTCTTTTTCAACATATTTAATACTGAAAAGTGCCTTTCAAAAAATCAAATTTTTTTTTTAGCATTAAACATGTCAGAGGTGACCTTGGTTTCTGTTTAGGAAAAAAAGAGACGTTGCCCACAACCTAGAATGCATGATTAATATTTTACTAAATGATTTACAGGAGTGCAGAGGGCCATTTACCTTGAGCAGCTTCTTGTAGTATTTTCAGAAGGAGGCCAGCAATTTACCGTACTTAAAACATACTCAATAGTTCAATTGTTAAGGTTGAAATTTTGTACAGAACTCTAATTCAAATATTTATAAAATCTCAAATATTTTTAGGTAATCTGATTACATATTGCATTTTTATGTGATTTATGTTTAAAATTATAGGTTGTAATAATCCTTACCTCCTCGAATAGCTGATTGGGTACCATAATGGATCAAATACAGGATCAAATTCTCGTCTGTCAAGAGGTCTGTTAGCAATATCCATCCACATAAGTATATACTCACTTCACACAATAGAACCTGAACTCCCCTCCCCCAGGAAATAATAAGTTACCAGCCTCTTTATAACCACAATAAGGACCAACATTGTGTTTAGCAGCAGCAGCAGAATCTGTATTCCTTTAACCTGTATTGCAGTGACACTCAGACCCAAGGACAAGTATAGACCACACTGCTACCCACATTGCAGGATCTGGTGTGAATAAAAAGGGCATACATTGCTGCCATGCTTGCAGAAGATTGAGGGTGACCACTTGCTAAGGTCATCTTAAAGCAGTACTAAACCCAAAAGTAGGGATGAGCGGAACACCCCCCCCCCCGGTTCGGTTTGTGGCAGAACATGTGAAGGGACCGAAAGTTTGCGCGAAGATTCGAACACCGTTAAAGTCCATGGGACCCGAAAGTGAAAAATCAAAAGTGCGATATTTAAAGGCTAATATGCAAGTTATTGTCCTAAAAAGTTTTTGGGGAACCAGGTCCTGCCCCAGGGGACATGTATCAATGCAAAAAAAGTTTTAAAAACGGACGTTTTTTCGGGAGCAGTGATTTTAATAATGCTTAAAGTGAAAAAATAAAAGTGAAATATTCCTTTAAATATCGTACCTGGGGGGTGACTATAGTATGCCTGTAAAGTAGCACATTTCCCGTGTTTAGAACAGTCCCTGCACAAAATGACATTTCTAAAGGAATGAAAGTCATTTAAAACTGCTTGCGGCTGTAATGTAATGTCGGGTCCCAGCAATATGGATGAAAATTGAGAAAAACTGCATGGGTACCCCCCCCCCCAGCCCATTACCAGGCCCTTTTGGGTCTTGTATGGATATTAAGGGGGAACCCCACACCCAAATTAAAAAAAGAAAAGGCGTGGGGCCCTCAGGCCCTATATACTCTGAACAGCAGTATACAGGCGGTCCAAACAAGACAGGGACTGTAGGTTTATTCTTAAGTATAATCTGTTTACAATTTGGAACAGGTAAACTTTTTAAGTGTAGCTCCAGCCAAAAAAAAAAAAAAATTTTAAGCTTTTTGGATAACATAGGGAAGGGTTGCCATCACCCCTGTAACATTTTGTGACAGTACATTTCCCTGTCCTAGTAATTGTCGCCCAGGGTTCTCAAATAGGCAGGTTGAGGGGCTCCGGGGTATTTAATGTGAAGGAATCTGTTTTATCAGTTTCCTCCAAAGTTTGTAAAATCCATTTGGGGACCTGGAGCCCGGAGATTCCATAGCGTTATGGGTGGGACGGAATCTCCAATCCTGGGGCCGAGTTTTGTGAACAGCCAGGAGTCTGGCTGGTTGATTGAGCAGGTGGGTCCTGGGCTTATAGCGGAGTCAGGATTAGGGTTCTGGGCTCCACCCAGAGAGACAGAAGGTCTCCAGGAGTCCAGAGAGTTCAGGTGTGCACTAGTGAAAGCCAGAGACCCAAGTCTGAGGATTAGAGCAGTGAGGGGCTGCTTTCTAGATAGACGCTGTGTGCATTGAAACTGTGTGCATCTAAGGAGACCGATGAGAGCCTGAAGTGGAAGGCCTGAGCAGCAAGGAAGCTGAAAAGAGGTACAGTAGTTGTACAGGAACCCTGTTATATGGCCAAGAGGGCTGAAGCGTAAAGCCTAAGTGGCAATACTACTGAAGAGAGCCAGGTGGCTTGGCATTTCTTTGTTATTGTTTTTGGGAGAAGAACCCCTGTGTGGGCATCCAAGTGCATGTATGAACGTTCCTTTATTTAGTTCCTTTTAATAAAAGTGGGCTACCATGCCCTTAAACTAAAGTTCCTGTTCGCTGTAGCACTCACTGAAAGGGCATCTACCACTGAGCTAGACATCCCCCAATGTCACAAGTGTTGGAGAATGCGGGCAAAATTGGAGATCCCTGAAAAAAGTAAATTCATCTGTTTTATGAACTGTGTTTGTGTGCATGAGACAGCACAATTTGTGTGTGTGCAGCTGAGAAAAGCAACTTGCTTTAAAGAGACCGTGCTTAATTTTTCCTGGACTGTGCAAAGTTGTTCTAGGGTGACTAAGTATGGGGCGATCACAGCTCCTAAAAGAAGCAAGGTTTGCAGAAATGAGAGACAGAGCTCTGTGGCTGGAGGGGTTGTTGCCGCCCGAACCAGCCCCATACATGCCTGATCAGAGTCTACCAAGGAGAAAAAGGGCTGGGGTTGTCCCTAGCAACACTGGTGCAATGAGTGCACAGGTGACTGCTGGTATGGAGAGTCCACCAGCGATTGAATCTGCAGTGGATTGGTGCAAGCGGCACCTGGCAGGAATGGACCAAGCTAAAGTGGAAGGCAAGCCAACCTTCTATACAAAGAGAGAGCTGCTGGATGCCCATACCTGGGAGATGGGTGTTGTTGCCCCTGGCAACGCTGCTGCAGTTAAACCAGCAGCTGTTGCGAAAAGTGTGAAAGTGACACAGCTTGAGACAGGGTCCAGCGGAGGGAAGCCTGTGTTATGTGCCAGAAGAGAGGCTGATCAAAGGCTGAGACCAAAAGTAGTTGCCCATAGCAACGCAGAGGAAGCCAGTCGGGCTGTCTGTGTACCATGGGCTATGTCTAATAAGGATCGTGGCAAGTGGCTTAAGCAGGAGCTGATACAGCATGTTGGAGAGAGTCAGCAAAGTTCTACTGGGAGAGTGCGGTCTCCCATGGCAACGAGAGTGAAAGTGGTGCCATAAAGGAGGAGCTGCAGTGGAGATTTTGCTCAGCGTCCCCACAAAGAGGCCTGTGCGTTCCAGCCAGCTGGGAATCACCAGGAGAGAAGCGCTTTGGAAAAAAATCGTCCAGTACCATGCCTGGGGTGTGGCCAGCTGGGGCATGGCATGTTTTCTTGCCCTAGGTTATGGAATATGGCTGGAGATAAAGTTGCTGAGAAAGAGGTTTTGTCTGCAGGCCCAGATTCCTGTGCAAATATGTTTGCAGTTACCCCTAGCAACAAGGAGGAGTTTCCTGTTGTGCCTGCAGGGGGTGCTAAACAGTGGGAGATACCTGCTGTAGTTTCATCCCGTGGCCACCAGGGGGAGTTGGCCAGTAAAAGTGCAGCAGAGGATTGGTTCATAAGACAACATACTCAAATGAAGATGGTGACCCCCAACTACTGCGGTGGGTAAGACTGTCTTTAATGAAATGATGGCTGGAACTGCTGATTTCATGTATAAAAGGACTGGTTACGAGACTGTCCATGATGTCAGAGTGATCCCAGTTAGTGTAAGATGACCAGATTTTTAAAATGAAATCCGGGGACATTTTTTTTATTGGCAAATGGTAAAATATTTTATAACCATATTTTCCTAAATGATATATGCAGTGTATGTGGTATGTGAGTATGGAATGATTGTAAAAATGATATATATGTTATTTCTCACACTTCCTCCATGAGAGATAAAAAGTTACTTCTTAGAATTTTTTGGGAGGGGAGGGATGGGGCAGCTAACTTCAAATCCAATCCGGGCAGGGGCGGCTCCAGACAATTTTTTTGGGGGTGCTATGGCGGTGCTTGAGGTAAAAGTGAGGGTGCTAGTGTGGTGGACTTTTAAGTGCAATGGTAAAACCTATAAAATAATATCCAGTGCAAAACAACCAATGTATTGCAATATAGTAGTGATGGTGTCACCCCCTGTGCAAAAATATTTTGAGAAATTGCAGAGATTCAATGTGCAATAATGGTGAAACCCCCTACATACAATAATAACAGAGATGCAAATCAAGCAGTGTATTAGAACATAGTAGTGATGGTGTCACCATCTCTGCAAAAGGTAAGAAATATTGCAGAGCTGCAATGTGCAAATCATGGTGAAAACCCCTATATATAATCATAGTAATAAAATGTAAAATATGTACATCAATTGTACATTTTATTATGTTAATATATATATATATAGGGGGTTTCACCACGATTTGCACATTGCAGCTCTGCAATTTCTCAAAATATTTTTGCAGAGGGGATAAGACCATCATTACTATATTCATGTTGCAATACATTGGTTGATTTGCACTGGATCTTCATTTATAGGTGTTACCATTGCCCTTATAAGTCCATTTGTACAATTTTATAGATGACGTGTAGGGCATCCATGCTTTTTATTGATTTGCGTTAGATGAGGGAACCAGCTAACAAAATTCTCTTATTGTTTTTGAGATTTTTTTTTTTTTTGTTGCATGGCAGTGGTTTTACTTTATGTCCTCTGTATACTGGTAACCACTGGCCCTGCATATTGGTGGTCAGTGTGCCCCCTGTATGCTGGTGGTCAGTGTGCCCCCTGTATGCTGGTGGTACATGCTGGGTGCAGGAGGATGCTATGTGCAGGGTGCAGGAGGATGCTATGTGCAGGGTTCTGGAGGATGCTACCTGCAGGCTTCAGGGGGATGCTTCATGCAGAGTGCAGGGCTCAGGAGGATGCTATGTGCAGGGTGCAGGGCTCAGGAGGATACTACGTGCAGGGCTCAGGAGGATGCTACGTGCAGGGTGCAGGGCTCAGGAGGATGCTACATGCAGGCTTCAGGGGGATGCTGGATGCAGGGCTCAGGAGGATGCTACGCGCAGGGTGCAGGGCTCAGGAGGATGCTACGTACAGAGTGCAGGGCTCAGGAGGATGCTACGTACAAAGTGCAAGGTTCAGGCATGCATTACATACAGAGTGCACGGTTCAGGAGTGCGTTGTACAGAGTGTAAGGTTCAGGAGTGCGTTGTACAGAGGGCAAGGTCCAGGAACTAGTTAAACTGCAAAGACACCAATTACCGTATTTATCGGATTATAACACGCACTTTTTGGGTGGGTGCGTGTTATACCCCAGTCCCCGCCGATCTCCGCTCCGCTGAGGGGAGAGGAGCGAGCGCCGCCGATATACACATAGCCGAGTGTACACGGCTAGGCTCGGCTCCTCTCGGCTCCGCTCACAGTCACGCCCAGTTCCGCCATTGGACCTGTGTTATGTCCATCATAGGGGCGGGACTGGGCGGGATTGTGAGAGGAGTGCTCGCTCCTCTCCTCTCGCAATCAGCGGAGATCGGCGCCAATTTTAAATAATCAGCCTGCCTGGGCAAGGCTGCAATGACACAAGGCTGCAAAGACACTGGGCAAGGCTGCAATGACACAAGGCAAGAGGTGAGAGGTGCCATAAGTGCAGCCATGATTTTGTGTAAAGACTTTTCTGGTACATCATTAGTTAACAGAAAGAAGTTGTAGGTAGCTGGGTAGTTTTACTTACAGTGTAAGAGGGGAAGGGCATGCCAAGGTATGCAGCATGCAATCTGTGTGTGCTCTGGAGATTGTGAGGACTTTGCAGGGGGGAGAAAAGGCCTGTGCAGCAGCAGATATTTGAGATGGAGTTTTGATAGAAGAGTCAGTAAACTTGCTATCTTCAGAGGTTGTGTCTCTGCTTGGTGACTGCACTGCTCCTCCTTCTCTCTTCAGGATTTGTTATGCCCCAGGTGCAGTGATTGGTGGGTACAGATGGTCTCTCTATATGTGCTGCTCTGTAGGGGGAGGTCAGAGCTCCCCAGGGAAAGATGATGGACAGAGATGTTGATCATAGACATCCAAGACCCACCCCCAGGGTTTCCGTTTTGCGCCCCAAGACTGCCTGAGTAGTGAGAATGAATGGAGCTGTCAAGTCCAACCTCTGATGTCAGGATGGGCGGGGCCAATATGCGGAGCTACGCCCTCTTTGTCAGACAGCCCGTGCATAGACAAATAGCTGGTGTTTATGCATTGGTGGGCGGGGAGGAAGGTGGCAGGTGGTGGAACCAATTGTAACTAGTGTATGTGTACCCACAGCGGTGTATAATAAACCTGAATTATACCCCGCTGTTGGTACATATACAATAGTTACAATTGGTCCTGCCACCTTCCTCCCCGCCCACCAATGCATAAACCGCTAGCTATTTGTTTATGCACGGGCTGTCTGACAGAGGGGGCAGAGCTCCGCATATCGGCCCCGCAGATCCCCGACATCAGAGCTTGGGTTTGACAGCTCCACTCACTCTGTGTCACTGCGGCCCTACGCTCCCAGCTTGCCCACCAATTCAAACCACACTGGATGGATATTGACATTGCTGCATGTCCTGCTAGGGCTAGGCTGTCGGCAATAAGTACAGGCACCCCCCTGAATCCGGGGACAGATCCGGGGACAGTCCCCGGATTGAGGACACTGTCCCCGGAAACCGGGGAAGTCTGGTCACCCTAAGTTAGTGGGGCCACTATAACAACCACAAACCTATAATAACCACACAACGCTGCGTGACATGGGTTTATATGGCCACAACAGCCCTTTTATTAACAAAATTATATAACAACAAACAGAACAATTTTAACACCAGGAGGGGGTCTTTGGGGTCCCATTTTGATCAATAACAACTGTGTCCTCAGCTGTGCCCCAGCCGGCTCGAAGACATTGCGACTTTCCAATTTTTCTTTCCCATGGGACCTAAGTCCTGGGAGAACCACAAACAACCAACCAAGGTGGGATCCCATACCCTGTATGGGTCCCCCAAGAATTCAATAATCTGCTTTAATTCTTGACCCCCCAAAGACCCCCTGACCCACCATGCGAGCTTGAGTGACACCTCACTAAAGCAAGTCCCTCCACACCTGAAGAGCCCTCTGAACCCCTTCTTGCAATCCCAAAAACCTGTTCCAACCGCATTTAAATGCACACCATCATCCCTCCAATAACGAATAGACAAGTCTTCCAGATCCCGATGGCGAACTACCACTACCAACAAGACGAGACCAAAAATGTCCTATCTCCCTGTTGGCTTTTATCCTAGCCTTATTCAAGCGTTCAACAGAACGCGCATGACGCCAATTGTGTCGTGCCACTATGTCTGACCACACTATGATAACACCAGGGAAATCACGCATCAATCGCAAAATATCGATTTTAACATCCCGGACAATATCCCTAGTGGCCCGAACCCCCATGTCATTCCCTTCCACAGAGAGCACCAAAACATCAGGAGGCCTATCCACTCTAGAATAATAGTGAAATTTCGGAAGAACCCGGCCCCACATCATGCCTCTGACTCCCAGCCATTTGCTGACTGCTTCATTCCGGAGAACGCTGAGCTGTCTCCCTTCGGGTCGTGCATCCGCTCTGATCGCCCCCCCCAGAAGACATAAGAGTCACTCAGAATCTACACCAGGCCCTGAGGAAAACCTGCAACAGACAACCAAAGAAAAACATAGAGCCCACAAACAGAACTACAAAAAGGAACTAACATCATGAAACAAACATTATAGCATGTGCGGACGGACATAAATTTTAAAACGGTCAGATTCCCACCTCCCTATCCGCTTTACTATCTGTGGACTCAATCCCCAGCGAGCCGCCTCCGTAGCTGCCCCCACCCTGAAAGAATGAGTATTGAATTGAGAAGCTGGCATGCCAACCGTCAGCAAACAGCGCTTAAAAATCACCACAAACTGGAAACGCGACAAGGATGAGCCATCCTCATGCTGCAAAAACATCCCTTGTACACCCTTCCGAACCTGTGCGAAGCGCTCTACTGCAAGCACCGGACACACCGTCTCCAGAAGCACCTTAAAACAACGTCACAAACTCCTTTTCCCTGCTGATCAGTTTTTGATCTGCTGATACAGGGCTGAATGCGATCCGCAGCTATCTGCACCTCCGAAAACATCAAACCACCCTCACCGGGTTTGTTTTTGCTCACCAACTCCCCAATCCTCAGGGCTCCAAAAAAGGCCAATGAAAAAGCTGCCGTAAACAGTTGAACCTCATAAGGCGAGGAATAAACCCTGTGCAAGACTCCTACTAGGTCCTGTAGCAGCCCAAAAGACACCGGGCGCCTGGTATCTCTTACCACGCGTCCGCGCCGAAAACCTTTCATGGCCTGACGCACCATAAAATCCTTCGTAACATCCCGCAGGCCTCGTAGCTTGTATAGAAAAGCCAGCGCAGCCAATCTCCGGTTCATTTTAGATACCGACTCTCCCCTGGAAAACTGCGTCCCAATCATATACAACAACAAGGAAAGCCTGTCCCGATCCGAAAGACAACCCCCCATGGAACTTACCAAGCCGTCCCATTCACGCCAAACCGATGAGTAAGCCACCCATGTTCCCACACTCACCGAACGCTGTACCAAGGAACCAGCTATTCCAATGCCAGTCTCCACAGATGCGCAGGACAAGGAACCGACCTCTGCTCCGCCGCCGGCGCCAGTTTCCG
The DNA here is from genome assembly GCA_037952835.1 of Lithobates septentrionalis. Classification (NCBI taxonomy): domain Eukaryota; kingdom Metazoa; phylum Chordata; class Amphibia; order Anura; family Ranidae; genus Lithobates; species Lithobates septentrionalis. The sequence goes on along the minus strand of JBBDGP010001157.1, from coordinate 775,042 downwards.
GAACCTGTCCCACTGAAAACGAGACAAGGCATCAGCAATGGAATTCTCTACCCCCGGTACATGTACAGCTTTTACTAAACAATTCAAACTTAATCAACGAAGAACCAAAAAACGCAATAAGCGTACCACCGGCGGAGACGAAGCAGACAGACTAGACACAACTGCCACCACCCCCATGTTATCGCAGTGAAAGCAAACTCGACGATTTTGAAATCGTGACCCCCAAATGTCCACTGCCACCACAATCGGGAAAAGCTCCAATAACACCAGATTACTCAAAAAACCCGCGACACGCCATTCATCCGGCCACGTCTCCGCGCACCATGCCCCTTGACAGTAAGCCCCGAAACCCAAGCTGCCAGCCGCATCTGTATACAAGTCAAAATCAAAGGCCGACACCACCGGGACCATCCATAAGGACCTCCCGTTATAAGAGGCCAGAAACTCCTCCCACACCCGCAAATCAGCCTTGTGTTCGGCCGAAAGCCGAATAAAATGATGCGGCAATCGCACCCTAGAAGTAGCGGCACTCAGGCGACAACAGAAAATGCGCCCCATCGGCATGATGCGGCAGGCGAAATTAAGCTTCCCCAGCAAAGACTGCAATTGCTTCAGCCTAATTTTCCTCGCCTGCAGGGCCGCCCCAACCAACAATCGCAAGTCCTCCAATTTTGCAGGCGGCAAGCGACACTCCATCGCCTGCATATCAATGATGATACCCAAGAACTTAATCTCAGTGGAAGGACCCTCCGTCTTTTCCGGCGCAAGAGGAATACCGAAACGCCGCGCCACGCCTTCCAATGTCCATAACAGGACCGAAAAAACCGTGGACTTTGGGGGGGCCGATACAAAGAAAATCATCAAGGTAGTGCAGAACCGAGCACACTTGTGACTCTTCCCGTACCACACATTCAACAAAAGTACTAAACGTCTCAAAATAAGAACAAGAAATAGAACAACCCATGGGAAGACAACGGTCAACAAAAAACTGCCCACCTCAAAAACAACCGAGCAACGGCTGGCTATCCGGATGAACCGGCAATAGACGAAAAGCGGACTCAATGTCCGTCTTTGCCAACAGTGCCCCCTGCCCATACCGCTGAACCCAACTGACGGCCGCATCAAACGACGTGTAGGACACCGAAGTTAAATCAGGCTCAATCGCATCATTCACCGAAGATCCTTTTGGATAAGACAAATAATGTGTCAGCCGAAATTTATTTGGTTCTTTCTTAGGAACCACCCCCAAAGGTGACACATGCAACGTAACCATGGGTGGGCGATCGAAGGGGCCAGACATTCTGCCCAGCTCCACCTCCTTAGCCAATTTTTCCGTCACCACCTGAGGAAACTGATAGGTAGATTTTAAATTCTTGGGCACAGATGTCCCAGACAAAGGTAATGAACAAGGAATGCGAAAGCCGTTGGCAAAGCCCCCGGCAAGGAAAACCGCCGCCTCCCTTCTGGGATACCTATTTAGGTACGGCAGCATCGCGGACAGGTTTACCGGTGTCCTCCCTTTTTGAAGTGGACTCACCGGATTGTAGCTTCCCTTTCTTGAAACATTTGGCATAGCCGTGAGAGCCCCCGCATCCGGAGCACTCATGACGGAAACGACAGGCCGCGCCAAAACGGCACGTTCCTTCATTAAACTGCCAACAATAGTTTTTTCGGTGTGTGGCCGACTGTCCAGCGCCTGAATGGCCGCCCCCCCCCCCCCCCTGGAAAGGGCTGACCCGAAGCCCGAGCTTGCACCATGAGCTTCATCCAAAGCCCAATATCCTTATGGTCCCAGCGTAGCTGAGGCCTAACAGCTTTTCGCTGACTAAACTGTTCGTCATAGGGAAGCCACGCCAATCCCCCATATACTCTATAAACTCTCTATATAGCGTCTAAATGGCAAAAAAGTGGAGAACAATTCTCCGGTTCCTTTTCACCGATGACGCTGGCCAGTATCGCGAAGGCTTGCAGCCAATTGGAAAAAGTCCTAGGGATAAGCCACCAACGACGCCTCTCCTCCTCTTCCTTCTACTCTCGTCCGCCTTACCTTTTATCTATGTTAAACTTCTCTAACGGCAAAAGGGAGAATATCTCCACGTATTCCCCCCGCCAAATCTTTTCCCCAACATCGGGCTTAAGATGCACCCCCAACGGACCCTCGAAGCATACATAGACCTCACCATGGGTTTTATCCCCCAAACGAACCCCATTATCCCCAGACTCCTTTAGCCTCACGCGACTCCGAGCCACTGACCCTCACCGTCTGGGAAGCAGACTCAACTACCGCCGAGGATAACGGAACCTCTACACTCACCGCCGCAGCCAGTTGCCCGTCCCGCTGCGACGCCGTGCTTACCGCCGGCGGCAGCGCAGATCTACTCAGGATGGAGGCATCACGGCCCAAACCAGCCGACGTGGTCATGGCAGGAACCCACGCCCCCGTTGGCCCCACTACGGGTCCAGAAGACCCGGGCGGAGCACAACGGTCCAACAATTCCTGAAAACCCACGAAAAATTCCGCCAATCCGAACACACCATGTTCCCTTCCTGGCTGACGCAAGTGCACCCTGCCCTGTGACCCCCCTGCTCACCCAGCACAAGCCCGACACCCTGATCTACAGAAGAAGCAGAATAAAATGAGACTCACCAGGCTGCCTGCGTGCCGAATCCCGAGCAGCCGCACTTCCGGATCCCAGCTGGCTCTGCACAGTAGGGCGCATGGCCGGTGATTGCCCATCGCCGTCATCGCTGGATACCTCGCCGGATTCTGCTGACGACCCACGCATTGAATGTGCTGCAGGCGTGCGTCCCCTCCAATCTTCAGGCTCCGCACGCCCCGGCGTACCACCATCCTCATCTATCTCCTGCGGAAAGCTGCGGGGTCCCTGTGCACCCCCAACTGTGGAAGGGGGTCGCCTGGCCACTCCCCCGTGTAGCTGTCACTCTGTCCCTGTGAGAGGCACTCTGCACCGTCATTGTAGAAGCAGCAGAGGGTGCTAACTGCCGTCTGCTGCCTTTTACTGGAGACTTCCCACGCTGAGCCATCCTCCCAGCCACAGGGGAGGGAGCCGAGCCTTCTGACAATGCTGCCGACGATCTCAGAGTCCGGACCTCCAGGCAAGCACGATCTTCCATCCTCACAGCTCCAGAAGGGACAGGGCTCCCGCCCCTCCCTGCAGCCGACCGTGTCCCGTGCCGAGCCGGCCTCCTGCTAGGCACATCAGCAGGAGAGACGGCCGCCATGTCCCAAGCCATAGCAGAGGGGGAGGAGGGGGAAAAAGAGCGCAGCGTCCCCGCCTCCCGCAGGTCCCGCCGATGCTGGGGATTCCTCCCAGGCCCTCCGCTGGAGCCAGAAGCCAATGGCCCAGCAGAGGATGCTGAAGGGTTCCGAATGGAGCTCCCATGCGGCCGCCGGACCCGGGGGGTGTGTGAAGGGCTCAAGCGCTCAGGAGGGTGAACCCTCCTAGCACGTTTAGAGGAAGGGGGATCCAGGAGGAGACGGATCAACCCCCGACCCCCCCCTAACATGCCTAGCAGCTGTTGCTGGAGCCACTGTGGACCCCGTGTAGAAGCTGCGGCCCTGACCTGGTTCCATAATGCCTCCAAATCGCTCATCTTGTCCTGACTTCTCTCCGCAGGGGAACGACAGAACTCTTCAATTAAGAAATCTTCCCAAATTATTACCCATCGGCCTATGCAACTACCCAAGCCCCCTTTCCGGCTCCACCCAGACCACCTGACCTGCTGCTCCAATAAGGTAAGCCACCCCTCCTTCCAAAACTACCTCAGTAAACTCTTTAACCCTTTCAGACCTGTTTCTCCCATAGCCATGCCGACCCTCCATCTAATTTTCTCCTCCGGGTCACATTATAAGTGTTACTGTTAATGAAAAGTTTGCTGCTGTTGGGAAAACCCCAGGTTCTTTCAGAGCAAAAGTTATCACAAATGGGCCGTTGCCTGTAGAAACTGGTGGTAAGACAGCACAGTTGTCCCCAGAAATCTCCAGGGAACTTCATGTTTCGGAGTCGGAGGTTGCCCTGGACAACTGCAATGTCACTCTGGTGGAACTGTACCGTGTAATGGTAATGTGCAGGGCCGTTTTTAAGGCAGGGCAAAAGGGGCAGCTGCCCTGGGCCCTGTCATTGTTGGGGGCCCAAAGCAGCTGCCTCATACCTGCTAACTATCCAGGTTTAAATTCCCTCGTCCCTTGAGGTTTTAGTCCCGTGCTGTGTCCCAATATCTCAATGTGAAGTGTTGCTACTAATGCTGCCCAGCTCTGTCCTTTTGTGTACAGATGACTCACCTGCAGACCCTGTGTTTACATGTAAATTACCGGCATTCATATGTAAATAGTGGCGGCATTCATATGTAAATGGAGGCGGCCGGTGGCATTTATATGTATATCATGCCCCCCTGATGTCATATCCACAGTAATCTCTAGCAGCCAATCAACAAGCAGAAATCATGTGCTGTAACCTCTAGCAACTAATCAGTGAGCAGTAATGTGTGCTGTAACCTCTAGCAACCAGTCAGTGAGCGGTAATGATACACTGTAACCTCTGGCAACCGATCGCAATAGCTGCCTGATCTGATTCAGTAAACTGATTTTGAGCATAGCTGCTATTTATTGTATGTTTCAGAGCAGGTGGAGAGCGAAATTACGTGGGGGGGGCCCCAAGAAAAGTTTTGCCCGGGGTCCAATCAATATTAAAGACGGCCCTGGTAATGTGTTAGTGCAAGCTGCTAGTACTAAAAATGTGCAGGTAAAGGGTGAGTTAACACAACCTGTGAAAAATGCAAAGGTGTGTGAGGTTCATGAAGGTTTATGAAGCGCCAGCCGAGCAAGGTGTATTGCAACCTGCTGTGTTAAAACCTGTGTTATCACAGTCTGACATGATTTACAATGACTGGTGTAATGAGTCTGTAATGAGTCTGCATCTAAAGGGCCGTACACACGATCTGACTTTTTGACAACAAACATGAAAATTAGCTGTTTTGGAGCAACATCCGACCGTGTGTACGCTCCATCGGACAAACGTTTTCAGTTTCCATCGGACTTTTGTTGGTTGTGCGAACGGACAAACTTTCCTGCAACAAAAGTCCAATGGAGCAAAGTCCGATCGTGTGTACACAAAGCCATCAGACTTTTGTACAAACTACAGTACGCAGCCGCGAGAATGTTTCCAGCGCGATCGGATCGCGCTGGTTCTCGGCGGCAGGGTACTGTACATCTCGCGCTAGCTGCAATAGGAAAAACACATTTTCCTACTGCGGCGGGCGCGAGAGGGAATTCCCCTCTGGGGAATACCAAGCCCTTCGGTCTGGTATGGATTTTAAGGAGAAGCCCCCACGCCAAAAAAACTGCGTGGGGGTCCCCCCCAAATCCATACCAGACCCTTATCCAAGCACGCAGCCCAGCCGGTCAGGAAAGGGGGTGGAGATGAGCGAGCGCCCCCCCTCCTGAGCCATACCAGGCCGCATGCCCTCAACATGGGGGGTGGGTGCTTTGGGGGAGGGGGGCCCGCACGGCCGTTGGTTGTCGGGGTCTGCGGGCGGGGGGCTTATCGGAATCTGGAAGCCCCTTTTAATAAGGGGGCCCCCAGATCCCGACCCCCCCCCCCACCCTATGTGAATGAGTATGGGGTACATTGTACCCCTACCCATTCACCTAGGGAAAAAAGTGTCAAGAACACAGTACACAGCTTTTTAAAGTAATTTATTAGGCAGCTCTGGGATCTTCTTCTGACTTCGGGGGTCTTCTTCTGACTTCGGGGGTCTTCTTCTGACTTCGGGGGTCTTCTTCTGACTTCGGGGGTCCTCTTCCGACTTCGGGGGTCCTCTTCCGACTTCAGGGGTCTCTCCGGCGTCTTCTCCTGGTGTCCGCATCTTCTGCCGGCTCCACCGCTATCTTCTGGCGCTCTTTTGCCAGCGGTGGCCCGGACTTCTGGATCGTCTTCTTCCCTTTTCTTTTCCATAGATGTTGACACAATGCTCTCTCCAGCCGGAATGCTCTCTGTGCGCTCTGCAACAGACTTGTATAGGCGGTGACCCCGCCCCCCTATGACATCACAGTCCCGGGGCATGCTGGGACTGTGAGGTCATAAGGGGGAGTGTTCATGTCATCCTATGACCGCCCCCTTATGACCTCACAGTCCCAGCATGCCCCGGGACTGTGATGTCATAAGTGGGCGGGGTCACCGCCTATATAAATCCGTTGCGGAGTGCACAGAGAGCATTCCGGCTGGAGAGAGCGTCGTGTCAACATCTATGGAAGAGAAAAGGGAAGAAGATGGTCCAGGCCACCGCTGGCAAAAGAGCGCCAGAAGATAGCGGTGGAGCCGGCAGAAGATGCGGACACCGGGAGAAGACTCCGGAAAGACCCCCGAAGTCGGAAGAAGACCCCGGAGCTGCCTAATAAATTACTTTTACTTTTTACTAAAAATCTGTGTACTGTGTTTGTTTTTTATTGACACTTTTTTCCCTAGGTGAATGGGTAGGGGTACAATGTACCCCATACTCATTCACATAGGGTGGGAGGCCGGGATCTGGGGGCCCCCTATTAAAGGGGGCTTCCGGATTCCGATAAGCCCCCTGCCCGCAGACCCCGACAACCAACGGCCAGGGTTGTCGGGAAGAGGCCCTTGTCCTCATCAACATGGGGACAAGGTGCTTTGGGGTGGGGGGGCCCGCAAGGCACCCCCCCATGTTTAGGGCATGCGGCCTGGTACGGCTCGGGGGGGGGGGCGCTCGCTAGTCCCCACCCCCTTTCCTGACCGGCCGGGCTACGTGCTTTGATAAGGGTCTGGTATGGATTTGGGGGGGACCCCCACGCCGTTTTTTCGGCGTAGGGGGTTCCTCTTAATATCCATACCAGACCTAGGGGCCTGGTATGCCCCTGGAGGGGAACACAAGCTGGTTTTTTATTTAAAATTTGGCGTGGAGTTCCCCCTCAAGATTCATACCAAACACAGTGCCTGGCATTGGCGGGGATCCAAGTCGGATCCCCGCACCAGTGTCAACCCGGCTCGCAAGGTGTCAATCTCGCCAATAAAAGTGGCGAGATTCACACAATATCAGACAATAATACAGAAGTTGACCAAAGGGTGGTGGTAAAGAGCTGAAAAACCACATGATATGGTGAAAGTTGGCTAGAAAAGTCCTGTCGTCTGTATGCAAGACAAACTTTTGGGCAACGCCCTTTGTACAAAAATCCAAGGGAAAGTTTGTACAAAGTCCTATCGTGTGTATGGGGCTTTAGCCAGTCTGTTCTTATGTGTCTCCTTGGGCAGATGGATCGGTGCTGAGGAGTACCGCTGAAGGGAGTGCACAAACAATAGATTGGGATAGTTGGGGTAAAAATCTTATCTCCCTGATAAATAAGGCTTGTATGCACAAAGATAAGGTGGACAAAGTTTCTGCTGTGCCAGCAGGAGGAACTGCAGAACAGCTTGTACCAGAGGGTGCGGTGGCTGCTGCAGAGGTTAACCCTCGTGAGCAGGATGAACCAAATAAGGACGAGCGCACAGTTCGTGACCCACAAAACTGAGGTTGACATGGAGTATCAAAGTGACGTTGTCACTGGTAATGTTCTGGAGCAGTTCACTGATGCTGAGCCTGAGAAGTTGGGTATGAGTCCAGCACCTGGCAGCGCTCTGGTGGAGCACCAGGGTGTGTTTACCTCCAGCTGGGAGGAGGTTCCGTTAACTGTTGCAACTTTTCAAATCTCAGCAAGTGAGTCTCTCTGCATCCCCAGTGTCATGAAAGTCCCCAGGAAGGACTGGAGTCAAGGGCCTGATTTATAACCAAAGCATTAAAAGAGATGCTTGAACTTTGGGATGTACAGCCAATCTATACTAGTGTGTCTCCTCCACAGTCTGACGGTCTGGTACTGCGGAGTACCACTAGGTGGAGCACTGAATGGCAGGCTGTACAGAACAAAGAAGAACCGGACAGGAATGGTTTATTCCTGCATTTGTTACTTTTGTTAAAAGTTGCCACTGAGTATGCTGCTGGATTACATCCAGAAGAAATAATGTTTGAGAGAGACTTTGGAGAAATGGAAAATAAGCCTAAAATGTCTGTTTCACCTCTCAACAGCCAGATGGGAAGCATTTCTGCTGCTATGGTCCAGGGTGGTGCTGGTCAGTTGTCGGTGAAGGGCGCGTATACTGCACCAGTGGAAAAACCACATGAGATGGAAGAGCCAAGTGTGGACCCGAAAGCAGCAGAGATCCTGACCGGGGCTCAAACGAAGGTGGTTAAAGAGACTGGGGTCCCCAGTCCAAGGTTTGGTTTAGGTGACAAACCTAATAAGGTCCCTGAGACAGGGGAACGGATAAGGAGTGCAGTAAAAATTGTATGTGGATCAGACGAGAGCTTGCCTGCTCAGGTGGATAAAAATACAGATGACATCAGAACAGGTCAAGTGGTAGGACAGCTGCCTGCAGAGTGGCTGAACCCAGGGGAGGTGACGTCCTGTGAGGTTCCCATGGGTGATGGCAGCCCACCGGTATGTGTGCCCTCTGCAGACTCTGCCCTAGAAAATCCTGGAAAAAAAGGCATTGGTGACATGTGCAACATTGAGAGGTATAATGTTGGTTTGAATATGTCTTTCAATGATGAACCAAGTAATGTGTTAATGGTACATGATGATGTGGTGTCCAAAGGTACAGGTAAACAATTAGTGACTGCTGAGTCAGGTACCAGAAATAAGAGGAGGAGTCCCGTTATAAACACCATAGAAATAGGCCCCCTACAGTCTCAGAACAGTAATGCTGAGAGGTTTTGGGAAACCAGGAAACTTGAAGCGTGGAGGCAGAAGGGTTGGTACAAAGACCAGGGGTACCCTGTTAAAATTTCAGGAGAGGAAGTCCTTATGGAAATGCACCCGGAAGAAGATTTGGGAAGGTCTCAAAACCCATAGCAGATTGACAGGGGGGCAAAGAGAGAGACGCCAATGGAAGTGGTGGGTTGAGTTCCCCTTTAGGAGAAGTGAGGTTGGACAGGGTTTGACTTCCGTAAGCTGTAGTTGGCACATAGGTGCCAAAAGGAAACTATGTGTTTTGCCCTCTGGTTCGAAACAAGGGGCAGGGATATGTGACAGTACAGTTCCCTGTCCTAGTAATTGTCGCCCAGGGTTCTCAAATAGGCAGGTTGAGGGGCTCCAGGGGTATTTAATGTGGAGGAATCTGTTTTATCAGTTTCGTCCAAAATTTGTAAAATCCATTTGGGGACCTGGAGCCCGGAGATTCCATAGCGTTATGGGTGGGAAGGAATCTCCAATCCTGGGACCGGGTTTTGTGAACAGCCAGGAGTCTGGCTGGTTGTTTGAGCAGGTGGGTTTTTAGCAGAATCGGGATTACGGTTCTGGACTCCAGCCAGAGAGACAGGAGGTCTCCAGCAGTCCAGAGAGTGCAGGTGTGCACTAGTGAAAGCCAGAGACCCAAGTCTGAGGATGAGAGCAGTGAGGGGCTGCTTTCTATATAGACGCTGTGTGCATCTAAGGAGACAGATGAGAGCCTGAAGTGGAAGGCCTGAGCAGCAAGGAAGCTGAAAAGAGGTAGAGTAGTTGTACAGGAACCCTGTTATATGGCTATAAGAGGGCTGAAGCGTAAAGCCTAAGTGGCAGTACTACTGAAGAGAGCCAGGTGGCTTGGCATTTCTTTGTTTTTGGGAGGAGAACCCCTGTGTGGGCAGCCAAGTGCATGTATGAACGTTAATTTATTTTGTTCCTTTTAATAAAAGTGGGCTACCCTGCCCTTAAACTAAAGTTCCTGTTCGCTGTGACACTCACTGAAAAGGCATCTACCACTGAGCTAGACATCCCCCAATGACACAATTTGTTTTGCTGTCTGTGCCTCTGTTCAGAAGATTTCACTTCACTTTCTGTCCCAATGACAATTGGATTTTGAAAATTTGGCGTTATTAGGGAAACAGGGATTGGCGATAGCATCAGTGGAGACACCTTTTTCCCATATTAACTCTTACAGGAGAGAATTTCCCTTCCTAGGGGTAGATTTTCTCTCACTTCCTGTTGTCTCCCTCCGTTTGTAAGTAGGAGTCATTTGTAAGTAGGATGTTTGAAAATTGGGGACCGCCTGTATATACTATAAGGCCTGCCCTATATACTCTGTGAAAAATTGGGCCTTAGGTATTGGTGGTACCAGAACACTGTAAGCCCTCACAGTTACTCTTGGTGGGCACTGGAACGGGCCCTGCTGTGAAATATTAGAGAAAATATTGTAATTACATGCCCCTGTTATACAGGGGCAGAAAAATTGGGCCTTAGGCACTGGTGGTGGTGCCACAACACTGCAACCCCTCACAGATACTCTAGTTGAGCGCAAGAACGAGCCCTGCTGCAAAATATTACAGTAAAAATTATAATTATACGCCCCTGCTAAACAGGGACAGAAAAATTGTTCCTTAGGCACTGGTGGTGGTGCCCCGAAACAAAAATGTTCTAAGAAGCTATCAACAAGAACATTGAGGAGGAATAGGATAGTCACTGAGCATAACAGGAAAGTCACTCAGCATAGGCAGTCTTCAAGGGATCTCACATTCATAGAAAAATGAATCGGTTACATCAGCATCAGGTGCTTGGTAGCTGGTGATCCAAGACTGATTCATTTTTATGAAGGTGAGCCGATCAACTGATCAGTCTGTGGACAGGCGCACTCTGATCGGTTACAAAGCCTCAAGCAGCACCGAATGTGCGTTCAGAAAGAATGCTGGATGCAGGACAGGCCAGTAGCTCAATTGCATATTGTGCAAGCTCTGGCCAGTGATCCATCCTCAACACTCAGTAACCCAGTGGATTTTCAGTTGGAAAGGTCTCCAAGTCTGATCTTGCCCCTAGGTATTCCTCCACCATGTAAATCAGACGTTGGCGATGGTTGCTGGAACCGATCAGACCTTGGGGCTGTGGCCTAAATTGTCTGAATGCATCGGTCAGACTGCCACCTTCTTCACCGCTCCTTCTGTGACTGACTGAAGCCTCAGCAACACGTTGTCCAGGAGGACCAGGAAATTGTAACCTCTCAGGCTCTGGAAACGTTTTGCGCAAACCTTTCTGCAAGGCCTCCCGAAGATGTTTCATCCTCTGCGAAGGCTGGATAAGTTCCGCAACCTTACCCTTGTAACGTTGATCAAGAAGGGTTGCCAGCCAGTAATGATCCCTCTCCTTGATACCATGAATCCGAGGGTCCTTTCGCAGGCGTTGCAGGATCAGGGAGGTCGTGCAGCAAAGGTTTGCTGAGGCATTCGATCCAGAGTCCTCTGGGTCCTCCCAGTCACGTACAAGTCCCTAGGTTTCTGGGGACTGAGAATGATCCCTTGAAGACTGCTGTTGATGCTAAATGCCAGGCTCCACCTCCATGCTGACACAATCCTCCTCTTCCTGTGTGATCGGCGGGCCTGCAGGAATACTGTCTGGATAAAGGGGGGCCTTGAGAGGTAAGGAAGTCCTCCTCTTCTTCCCTCTGTTCTGCCTCAAGTGCCCTGTCCATTATTCCACAAAGCGTGTGCTCCGACAGGAAGATAAGAGCGACAGTATCACTGATGCATGCACTGCACTGCTCACCATCCTCGTGGCCTCCTCAAATGGTGACAGGACAGTCCATGCATCCTTGATCAGTAGCCACTGGCATGGTGAAAAAAAGCCAAGCTCCCCTGACCCTGTCCTGGTGCCATACTCACACAGGTACTCATTGATGGCCCTCTGCTGGAGTGCAGCCGCTGCAGCATTGCCAACGTTGAGTTTCACCTGGTGGGCATGTCACAAATGAGGCGGTTCTTGGGCTGGTTGCATTCCCTTTGAATGTCAGCCAGCTGAGCACTGGCATTATATGCAAATTAAAAGGGTAATCTTGCGAGCCACAAACGGACTAGTGCCTACAGAATAAGATTGATGATAATAATAACCAGCTGCAAACGCAGATCACGTCTCATAACCGTGCAGTGGTAAGATAAATAAATAAATGTGTTGCGCTAGGAAAAATAGTATCCAGAGTGCATAATTCAAATATAAGTCTATAAGCAATAAATAAAATAAATACCAATGAATATTAAACCATAATTCATAAGTGATAATCTGTGATGAAAAACTGATTAATAAAGTGTGGCGTGCATAAATAACGTTTGAACCAAAGTGCATATATAAACTACAAAAGTGCACGCTATTTCCAAAAAAATAAATAAATTGAATAAAAATTCATATGCGATGAATGTAAAATATCAAACATATAACACAGTGTCCATCAATGGTGTCACCCAGCATGCTCATCCAAAGTGTGTAACTGAAAAACCATGCTTCGGTGCACTCCAGTGACCCCCCCAAAAGCTTATGCGCTCACCTCAGAGCGTGTGACACAGTAACTAAACTATGTCCAAACACGCTTTGGAGCCACTCCTGGGCTCTTTAGTGAAGTGCAGGTGCCGATCTCCAGCTGGTTCAGTCAGTATCGTTCCAAACCATAAATAAGAAAAAAACTCCATAGTGTAATAATGCAAGGATTTATTTTAAAAAACACACATTCCCCACAATGGAGTACTCACATTGCACAGGTGCGTGAGTGCACCACTCTATTCCAGGCTTTTAAATATAAAAGGACCGCGGATATGGCATGTAGTATGGTATGTTTGTCTCCTCTATGCCTTCGTGCTGTCAGCTCTGTCCTGGCCCCTCCCCAATTTCAATGGCATTATATGACCGGCTGAAATGCCCACAGACTTTCCTGGCCTGCCTTAGGAGATGCTGTAAGCCTGGGTACCTGCACAAGAACTGCTGCACCACCAAATTAAGGATGTGAGCCAAACGGGGAACATGGGTCAAGTGTCCCTGTCGGAGGGCAGAGAGGAGGTTGGTGCCATTGTCGCAAACCACCATTCCTGGCTGAAGCTGGCATGGTGTCAACCACCTCTGAGTCTGCCCCTGCAGAGCTGACAGAATCTCTGCCCAGTGTGGCTCCTCTTCCCTAAGCAGACCAACTCAAGCACCGCATGGCATCTTTTTGCCTGAGTGCTTGTGTAGCCCCTTGAATGCCTATGGAGCACCGCTCGTTCCGAAGAGAAATCTGCAGAGGAAGAGGCCATAGAGGAAGAAGAAGAGGAGGGGGTGGAGGAGAGAGCTGTGGCAGAACCACCACTACTAGCATTTTGTAGGCGTGGTGGTGGAACAAGCTCCAACAATACTGCACCCTGTCCTGCATCCTTCCCAGCTGCCAGCAAAGTTACCCAGTGCGCCGTAAAAGAAAGGTAACGTCCCTGTCCATGCCTGCTGGACCATGAGTCAGCGGTAATATGCACCTTACCGCTGACCGCCCTGTCCAACGAGGCCAAGACATTGCCTTCCACATGCCGGTAGAGAGCCAGAATGGCCTTCCATGAAAAGAAATGGCGTTTGGGAACCTGCCACTGAGGTACCGCACATTCCACAAATTCACGAAAGGGGGCAGAGTCTACCAGCTGAAAAGGCTGCAGTTGGAGTGCTAGCAATTTAGCCAAGCTAGCATTCAGCCGCTGAGCATGTGATGGCTATGACAGAATTTCTTTCTACGGTTTAGCAACTGTGGTAGGGAAATTTGCCTGCTACAATTGGAAGTTGGTGTAGCGATAGCAGATTGCCAGCAAGTACTTGGCACACCTAATTCTACACCTTCAATCCTCTCAGTGCAGTTTTCTGAGAGGACTGAAGGTATAGTGGGGTTGGAGATCCCAGCTGATGAGGAGCAAGGAGAGGTCCGCCTTATTCTTTGGTGTGGGTCTTTTAAGTACTGTTGCCAACGGACTGCATGGGAGGTCGACATATGTCTGTTCAAGCATGTGGTGCCCAAGTGGCTGCTGTTTTGGCCACGCTTGATACGCTTCAGACATGTGTTGCAAACAGCAATGGTGCAATCTGCTGCACACATATCAAAAAAGCCCACGCCAAAGAACTTTTAAAATACGCGGGGAGTCAGCAGCGCCCTGCACATGCGGAGCTCTGCGGTGTGATTCAGTCGGATGGCTGCCCTTAAGCTGTATGTAAACCGAAATCTGCGCTGGCAACTCACCAAGTAAATAATTTATAAAATATAACAAGATCAAATGATAAATCCACTATGCAAATAATGGTGAATGTGAAAAATCAAAAATCAAATATAGAAATTAAAAACCTTGCACAATTTACTGTGTGCTGGGTGAAATTGTGCACAAATACACTGACTGGCTGGGTGACTACAATGTGATAGAGCGCAAATCTGAAATATATATGTACACACAAATAATGCGGTCTAGATGGATGATCCGAAAAACACACACCCAAACACTATGCGACTATAAGGCGATAAAATATCGCTATACTGATGGAAAAAAAAAAAAAAAAAAAAATATATATATATATATATATATATATATATATATATATATATATATATATATATATATATATATATATATATATATATATATATATATATATATATATATATATATATATATATATATTCACTTGTGGAGGAGAACCGCACTCTGCTTACGATTTAGTGCCAGCAATCAGGTCTTCCCACCGACCTTGTATATAGAAAAAGAGTCCAAGAGGTTGCTGCACTTAAAAATTTCTTTGCTTTATTTCTCAAATTGTTCAGTAGGGATTTACAAAGCAAGTATAATCCAAAAACACAGGCACGAAATGCCTACACAGTTTCAGACACAGGTAGATTCAGATATGGATGGATGGATGGATTACGTCTCGGGCTAGTCAGCTTACGCCCTTCCTAAGATCCATTGAAGCACATCAATCAATGTGCTTCAATGGATCTTAGGAAGGGCGTAAGCTGACTAGCCCGAGACGTAATCCATCCATCCATCCATATCTGAATCTACCTGTGTCTGAAACTGTGTAGGCATTTCGTGCCTGTGTTTTTGGATTATACTTGCTTTGTAAATCCCTACTGAACAATTTGAGAAATAAAGCAAAGAAATTTTTAAGTGCAGCAACCTCTTGGACTCTTTTTATATATATATATATATATATATATATATATATATATAATATATATATATATATATATATATATATATATATATATATATATATTGTATGTATGTATGTGCTCCCATGTATTCGTGATCACAAATAACAATGAAGTGAGCCACTATGAGGAATAAACACCAAATAATATGTGAAACAAGAAAGTTAGTTGAAACAAAAATTGCAAATGACAGAGTATCTGTTAGATCAAAATGTTCCTTCACAAAAGGACAATCAGCAGACTTCAAACTTTTTCATCCATATGATAAGTCAGGGCAAGAAGGTATGCTGATGTTGGTGATGGTTACAAGGAAAATTTTGGGACCACAAAGCTCGCGCTCCACCAAAAGGAAAGAAAAGACATATAGCATAAAACCTTATGATACCGTGGGATCACCTGCGCATATGAGCGCTACTCACGGGACCGATGTGCAGAGTAGGCATTCAGATACTTGGTCGGTGTTCGCTGCTGAACGGCGTGTGTTCCACCAACTCCAGGAAGTGATGTCACTGGTTTACAGGCGTAGGTAGGATGTTGCGTCGACGCGTTTCGCCCCTCCCCCAGGGCGTTATCAAAGACTTAACATCCCGCTCACATAAGGAGTTATTTATACTGCGCTCATTGAGTGACAGCCATTTACGGCCAATGGGTGAAATATCACCCATTCCTTCCTATATCATCATATCCTGTTGCGATTGGAAAACTTTAATCAGTGACCGGAGACACAACATCTCCAATAAGCGGATGTATATGCTTGTGCCACTTATACAGGAAATCAAGTTTGACGCTAGCCGTCTTATACAGAAATAAAGTGTGTTACAACAGGATATCTAGACAAATACAAATTCTATATAGTACATGCTGAATGTCTAATTTTCCTTATTATACTTTATAGTAAAAATCAATATCTTTAATATAGTATGCAATGAAAAAGTTAAAAATACATATAAAAATATAAAAATAAAATTATATATATGAAAAATATATATATAAATTAAAAATAATTGGTATATGATTAATCGAAATTAATTATTTAGATACATAACATAATACCTTGCTGGTTGTTAAATCTTACAACAAGCAAAAATTGGTTTATTATATTTATATATATTGGTGAATATGGGGTGGAGATACCCCAACAAATATTGAAGAAAAGTTTATAACAATAAAAGTAAAAAATAAAATAAAAATAAAATAAAATAAAACTACCAGTTGGATAAAAAACAGTTCAGGTCCAGCTCAATATTCAGGCCCAAGGGGTTCAACGTGCATAATCTATGTATCCACTGGGTTTCGTTTTGTGAAATATTTTGCCTAAGATTGGAACCTCGCCAGTGTTTCTCAACCCTATCAATCCCACAGAAGGTAAGTAGACTCGGGTCTTTATTGTGAAATAACCTGAAATGGTTGGAAAGGCCATGAAACTTGTATCCCTTTTTAATCCTATTTACATGTTCTTTGAGTCTTACACCCAATTGCCTAGTGGTTCTTCCTACGTACTGGAGATTACAGGGACAAGACAAGAGGTAGGTAACATGTGTAGTGCTACAGGTTATGAATTTTTTGATTTCATAAGATCTACCATCTACCAGAGAGCTAAAGTGGGTGGTTTTCCGTTTACTGAATTTGGATGTCTTGCACATTACACACCTGCCACAGCTGTAAAACCCAACACTATCTAGAAAGGTGCATACCTTTCTAGGAGGGTCTATGACATTGTGTGCCAGCTGAAGCCTTAATGTGGGTGGTTTGGTGTAAATGAATTTGGGCTGTTTTGGCAACACCTTCTTAAGATCATTGTCCCGAAGAAGGAGGGGCCAATGTCTCTTGACAATTTTCTCTAGATCACGATATTGTCTGTTAAATCCAGTAAAAAAGGACAAATTGAAATTTTGTTCCCTTTTCTCTCTTGATTTAAACAGATCATTCCTATCCATTTCCCCAACCGTTTGTTTTATCCTCTCTAGATTTTCCGGACTGTAGCCTTTTTCTTGGAATCTTTTCAGAATAATGTTGGCTTGTATGTTGTAATCACTTAGGTTGCTACAGTTCCTTCTAATCCTGAGCAGCTGGCTTTTTGGGATGCCCCCTAGCCATCTCGGATGATGGCAGCTTGTCAGGGGGATATAGCCATTTCTATCGACCTCTTTAACCACTTCAATACCAGGCACTTAGACACCTTCCCGCCCAGGCCAATTTTCAGCTTTCAGCGCTGTCACAATTTGAATGACAATTGCGCGGTCATGCTACACTGTACCCAAACAAATTTTTTATCATTTTGTTCCCACAAATAGAGCTTTCTTTTGGTGGTATTTGATCACCTCTGCGGTTTTTATTTTTTGCGCAACAAATAAAAAAAGACCGAAAATTTTGAAAAAAATGCGTTTTTCTTTGTTTCTGTTAAAATTTTTTGTAAATGAGTACGTTTTCTTCTTCAATGACGGGCACTGATATGGCTGCACTGACGGGCACTGATACGGCGGCACTGATGGGCACTGATGAGGTGGCACTGACGGGCACTGATGATGGGCACTGATAGGCGGCACTGATGCGCACTGATAGGTGGCACTAATGGGCACTGGTAGGTGGCACTGATGGGCACTGATAGGCGGCACTGATGGGCACTCGTAGGTGGCATTGATGGGCACTCGTAGGTGGCGTTGATGGGTAGTTATGGGTGGCACTGATAGTTGGCACAGATGGGCACTGATAGGTGGGCACAGATGGGCACTGACAGGTGGCACCGATGGACACTGATGAGTGGCACTGATGTTACTGATTGATGGCAGTGATGCCCCTAAGTGTGGCATTGCTGGGCATCACTGCAACATAATTGTGCCAATCAGTGCCCATTTGTGGGCACTGATTGGCACAGATTTGGCACTGACTGGGCACATGTGGATGGCCATGGGGTACATACCTGGCCATCCACATGTTTCCCTTCCCTGGTGGTCCTAGCGGCGATCCCTGGTGGTCAGTGTGGTGATCTGCGGGGGGGCTGCGCTGATAAACAATCAGCGCAGACCCCCCCTGCCAGGAGAGCCGCCGATCGGCTCTCCTCTACTTGCGTCTGTCAGACGCGAGTGAGGAAGAGCCGATCAACGGCTCTTCCTATTGACAGCGTGATCAGCCGTGATTGGACAGGGCTGATCACGTGGTAAAGAGCCTCCGCCGGAGGCTCTTTACCAAGATCGGTGTAGCGGTGTGTCAGACTGACACACCGATCCACCGATCGCCGCGATGCACGCCCCTGCGGGCGCGCGGCGGCATATTATCCTGAAGGACGTCATATGACGCCCAGTCAGGATAACTGAACCACCGCCCGGCCGTCAATCTGCTATAGGCCGGGCGGGAAGTGGTTAAAGAAGGTACGAGTGAGTAGTTTGTTCCCCTCTTCAAATAATGTCAGATCTAGAAAATTAATTTGATAGTAACTGAAACATTCGGAAAAAGAGATACCAAACCGATTGGTTCCTATTCTGGCCAAAAATTCCAAAAAGGAATCTGGGGATCCTGCCCAGATGATTAGAATATCATCTATGTACCTTTTGTATAACCTGAGCTCCGGGATGTTGGATTGGTAAATAGCTTCATCCTCCCAAAAGCTCATGAACAGGTTAGCCACTGAAGGTGCATACTTAGCACCCATTGCGACCCCCTTCTTTTGTCTATAGTACTCTTTTTGATGCCAAAAATAGTTGTGGCTCATTGCTAAGTCAAGAGCTTTTAAAATAAACTTCTTTTGTTTAGGTTTCATATCTGTGTTTCCCAAGGCCCATTCAACTGCTTGTAGTGCATGTTCTTGTTGAATATTTGTATAAAGCGAATTTACATCAATGCTTGCAAGTAAACAGTTTTCATCTATCGTTACGGTATTCGTTAATTCAATTAGTTCTCTGCTGTCTTTGAGATATGCAGGGTATTTCCTGGTGAGTGGTTGCAAGAAATAGTCCAGGTATTCACCAAGTCTGGAAAAAAGGGATCCGATCCCGCTGACAATCGGTCGGCCTGGAGGCTTGGATCTATTCTTGTGTATCTTAGGCAATTGGTATATCACAGGTACCCGTGGTGCGTCAGGGGTAAGGTATCTAGCCTCTTTTTTCTTCAAAATACCCTCTTCAGTTGCTGTTTCAATTAAATTCTTTAATTTGGCCTTAAATTTCTTAGTAGGGTTGTTCTTTAGCTTTTCGTAAGTTTCTTGATCTCCAACTAATCTGTTTAATTCTTCTAGGTAGTCAGTTTTATTGAGTATTACTACCCCCCCTCCTTTATCAGCTGACCTGATCACTATGTTTTTATTTTTTATCAATGACTCCAAGCCTCTTTCTAAATCTTTTTTGCGTCTTTGGGGTTTGACAACAAGTTTATCCAAATCCTGTTCTACCAGAGATTTGAACACCCCAACAAAATGATTGTTATTGATCTGGGGGTTGAAGATCGAGTTATTTTTCAAAGTTGTGTGTATGTATTCCTCTTCCGGGGAATTTGATGCAATTTCTTTATTAGAGAAATGCTTTTTTATATTGACCTTCCTGATGAATTTCTGCAGGTCAATAAACAAATCAAATTTGTTCAGATTTTTTTCCATAGCATACTTTAAACCCAAATCTAAAACTTTTAATTCTTCTTGAGAAAAAATGACATCACTTAAATTAAAAATTCCTTCCATTAGGCTACTCTTTTTCGCTTTCCTTTTCCCTCCTCTGCATCCTCTTGTTCTCCTCTTCTTTCTGAGTTTGGTTGAGGGGTCATGGGGTACCATGGTCTCCATTCTTCTGGCAGACTCTGATCTCTAGCCCAACCCCTGGGTGTTGCAGCACCTCTTCCTCTCGTGATGGGTGGTCCCCCTGATCCTCTCCTCTGAAAATCCCCTCTTTGGTTACTAGGATGCCATCCTCTTCCTCGATTGGCTGGGGGATAATAGTCGGACTGATTGTAAGCCCAAGATTGTCCTCCATAACCTCCTCCTCTGTTATTGTATCCCCTTTGGTTGTGGGATCCTCTATGGTCGTAGCCCCTCTGACCATAGGATCCCCTTTGGGATGGATAGGGATGATCATAGTCAAGGGGTTCAAACCGGTTATAGGTGGGTACACTGTACCCAGATGCTGATGCACCATAATAATCGTTATTCTGACTATTGCCGGTGGCTTTCCCGGGGTCTTTATAAGAGCCGTCATACTTCCTAACAGGAGTTTTGATGGTATCCAACACTCGAGTTGGCTCTGTCTCCAAAGGGTTAGATGTATTACTTGGCTCCTCCCCTATTTCTTGCCATTTATAGACCCTATTGGATTTGTAGTCATTGGTATCTCTAATAAATTTTTTAATTTTTTTCTTTTGGGTGTCTCTATCCAGTTTGTCTACAAAATCCTGAAGCTGTTTCAATTTGTCCTTACATTCACCAGAAGTGATGAGAGGACCTAATTTGGATTTGATTCCATTAATGTTAGCCTCAATTAATTTTAATTTCCTTTCTTTTCTTGCTATCAGCATTTCTAAAAGTTTCCTTTCAATGCCGTTAAAAAAGGAAAACCATTCATCCTCAAGATCCTTATCTGTAAGCCCATCATTTGGGGCTATATCCCATCTAAGCCACCTGGGGGTTATCCTATCCTTCACATATTTTCTGAGAGAAAAGATATCCCACCAGGTCCTTACTTGCTTATCAAGGGCACCCCTAAGATGTTTAAATTCTGAATTGATGTCAGATTGTTCATTATTGGATGAAAAGAAATCATCCGCATTTAGTCTTTGATAACGCCCTGGGGGAGGGGAGAAACGCGTCGACGCAACATCCTGCCTACGCCTGTAAACCAGTGACATCACTTCCTGGAGTTGGTGGAACGCACGCCGTTCAGCGGCGAACACCGACCAAGTATCTGAATGCCTGCTCTGCACATCGGTCCCGTGAGTAGCGCTCATATGCGCAGGTGATCCCACGGTATCATAAGGTTTTATACTATATGTCTTTTCTTTCCTTTTGGTTAGGGATGAGCCGAACACCCCCCGGTTCGGTTCGCACCAGAACCCGCGAACGGACCGAAAGTTCGCACGAACGTTAGAACCCCATTGACGTCTATGGGACTCGAACGTTCGAAATCAAAAGTGCTCATTTTAAAGGCTAATTTGCATGGTATTGTCCGAAAAAGGGTTTGGGGACCCGGGTCCTACCCCAGGGGACATGTATCAATGCAAAAAAAACTTTTAAAAACGGCCGTTTTTTCGGGAGCAGTGATTTTAATGATGCTTCAAGTAAAAAAAAAAAAGTGAAATATTCCTTTAAATATCGTACCTGGGGGGTGTCTATAGTATGCCTGTAAAGTGACGCGTGTTTCCCATGTTTAGAACAGTCCCTGCACCAAATGTCATTTTTAAAGGAAAAAATCTCATTTAAAACTGCTTGCGGGTTTAATGTCATGGCAATATGGATGAAAATCAGTGAGACAAACGGCATGGGTACCCCCCCAGTCCATTACCAGGCCCTTTGGGTCCTGTATGGATATTAAGGGGAACCCCGCACCCAAATTAAAATAAGGAAAGGCCCTATATACTCTGAACAGCAATATACAGGCGGTGCAAACAAGACAGGGACTGTAGGTTTGTTGTTAAGTAGAATCTCTTTGTAATTTTGAACGGGTACATTTTTAACGTGTTTAGCTCCAGCCAAAAAATCTTTTTTAAGCTTTTTGGAAAACCATAGGGAAGGGTTATCACCCCTGTGACATTTGTTTTGCTGTCTTTCCTCCTCTTCAGAAGATTTCACCTCACTTTTTTGTCCCAATGAAAAATGTTTTTTGAAAATTTGGGTTTTTTTGTGGAACAAGGATTGGAAAGCATCAGTGGAAAGGAGAAATTGTTTTCCCATATTAACTCTTACAGGAGAGAATTTCCCTTCCTAGGGGTAGATTTCATCTCACTTCCTGTTGTCTCCTTCCGTTTGCAAGTAGGAGTCGTTTGTAAGTTAGATGTTTGAAAGTAGGGTCCTGCCCTATATACTCAGCAGAAATTTGGGCCTTAGGTGTTGCTGTGGCCACAACACTGTAAGCCCTCACAGGGCCCTGCTGTGAAATATTAGATCAAAAATTGTAATTACACGCCCCTGTTAGACAGGGGCAGAAAAATTGGTCCTTAGGCACTGGTGCTGGTGCCACAACACTGCAACCCCTCACAGACACTCTAGTTGGAATGCAGGAACGAGCCCTGCTGCAAAGTATTACATCAAAAATTGTAATTACACGCCCCTGTTAAAGAAGGGGCTGAAAAATTGTGCCTTAGGCACTGGTGGTGGCGCCCAGAACCAAAAATGTTCTTACAAGCTATCAGCGTGATGATTGAGGAGGAAGAGGATAATTACTCAGGGATAGTCACTCAGCATCAGCATAGGCAGTCTTTGGCTCCTGTCCCCCAAGCACACCAGCTCAAGCACCGCATGGCATCTTTTGGCCTGCGTACTTGCGTAGCCCCTTGAACGCCTACGGAGCACCGCTGGTTCCGAGGAAGAGGCCATGGAGGAAGAAGAAGAGGAGGGGGTGGAGGAGAGAGGTGTGTCACAATCAGCATTTTGGAGGCGTGGTGGCGGAACAACCTCCAACACTACTGCACCTTGTCCTGCATCCTTCCCAGCTGCCAGCAGAGTCACCCAATGCGCCGTGAAACTTAAGTAACGTCCCTGTCCATGCCTGCTGGACCATGAGTTAGCGGTAATATGCACCTTACCGCTGACCGCCCTGTCCAGCGAGGCATGGACATTGCCTTCCACATGCCGGTAGAGAGCCGGAATCGCCTTCCGTGAGAAAAAGTGGCGTTTGGGTACCTGCCACTGAGGAACCGCACATTCCACAAACTCACGGAAGGGGGCAGAGTCTACCAACTGAAAAGGCAGCAGTTGAAGTGCTAGCAATTTTGCCAAGCTAGCATTCAACCGCTGGGCATGTGGATGGCTGGGAGCAAACTTCTTTCGGCGGTGCAGCAGCTGGGGCAGGGAAATTTGCCTGGTACAATCTGACGTCGGTGTACCAAAAGCAGATTGCCCACAAGTACTTGGCTGTGACACACCTAATTCTACACCTTCATTCCTCTCACTGCAGGTCTCAGAGAGGACTGAAGGTCTAGTGGGGTTGGAAATCTCAGCTGATGAGGAGCAAGGAGAGATCCTCTTTGTTCTTTGGTGTGGGTCTTTTAGATATGCTTGCCAACGAACTGCATGGCAGGTCAACATATGTCTGGTCAAGCATGTGGTACCCAAGCGGGAGATGTTTTGGCCACGCGAGATACGCTTGAGACATATGTTGCAAATAGCAGCGGTGCGATCTGATGCACTCGTCTCAAAAAAGGCCCACACCAAAGAACTTTTTGAATAACGCGCAGAGACTGCAGCGCCCTGCACATGTGGAGCTTTGGGGTGTGATGCAGTCAATGTGCTGCCCTTAGGCTGGCCCCTGGAGGGCATCCTGCCTCGTTGGTGATGTGCCGCCTCCTCCTCCTCCTCCTCCTCTCTCCTATCAGGCACCCACGTTGAGTCAGTGACCTCATCATCCCCTCCCTCCTCATCACTGGAGCAAACCTGGCAGTATTCTGCAGCAGGGGGAGCATGACTGCCAGATTGCTGTCCTTCTTGGGCACCCCCTCTGTCCGTGCTCATGTTACTGCCTTCATCGAGCTCAGTATCATCATCAGAGCCTTCCAAACGCTGGGCATCCTCCTGGAGCATGTACCCAACACTGTGGTCAAACAGTTCGAGGGAATCCTCAGGAGGACATGGTGGAGCTAGGGAAGGAGTCACTGATGACATTGAGCTGAGGGAAGAGGTCGCTGCTTTGCCAGACAAAGCACCCTGGGCATGGGTGAGAGAGGATGAGGAGGATGAGGACGGCTTGGTCATCCACTCGACCAAGTCTTCCGCATGTTGCGGCTCAACACGGCCAGCTGCCGAAAAAAAGGCCAAGCGTGTCCCATGGCCACGTGCTGATGAGGATGCACCGTCTCCACGACCAGCACTAGACACAGAGCCTGCTTGCCCTCTCTTATTGGCTTGTGACTGTCTGCCTCTCCTTCTTGGCCTTCCAGACATACTAATGGCCTGTAGCTGCACTAAGCTGGGATAGAACACCTGTAATTTTCTTCAGGTAGCTTTATATACTGTAACCAGACAAGCCTGCCTGTCAGTAGGAAGATAACAGGAACGGATCTAGCTGAACACTGTGAGCAGGACGCACTGCACTAAATGTAAATAGCAGGAACGGATCTAGCTGAACACTGTGAGCAGGACGCACTGACTGCACTAAATGTAAATAGCAGGAACGGATCTAGCTGAACACTGTGAGCAGGACGCACTGACTGCACTAAATGTAAATAGCAGGAACGGATCTAGCTGAACACTGTGAGCAGGACGCACTGCACTAAATGTAAATAGCAGGAACGGATCTAGCTGAACACTGTGAGCAGGACGCACTGACTGCACTAAATGTAAATAGCAGGAACAGATCTAGCTGAACACTGTGAGCAGGACGCACTGACTGCACTAAATGTAAATAGCAGGAACGGATCTAGCTGAACACTGTGAGCAGGACGCACTGACTGCACTAAATGTAAATAGCAGGAACAGATCTAGCTGAACACTGTGAGCAGGACGCACTGACTGCACTAAATGTAAATAGCAGGAACGGATCTAGCTGAACACTGTGAGCAGGACGCACTGACTGCACTAAATGTAAATAGCAGGAACGGATCTAGCTGAACACTGTGAGCAGGACGCACTGCACTAAATGTAAATAGCAGGAACAGATCTAGCTGAACACTGTGAGCAGGACGGACTGCACTAAATGTAAATAGCAGGAACGGATCTAGCTGAACACTGTGAGCAGGACGCACTGCACTAAATGTAAATAGCAGGAACAGATCTAGCTGAACACTGTGAGCAGGACGCACTGACTGCACTAAATGTAAATAGCAGGAACAGATCTAGCTGAACACTGTGAGCAGGACGCACTGCACTAAATGTAAATAGCAGGAACGGATCTAGCTAAACACTGTGAGCAGGACGCACTGCACTAAATGTAAATAGCAGGAACAGATCTAGCTGAACACTGTGAGCAGGACGCACTGACTGCACTAAATGTAAATAGCAGGAACGGATCTAGCTGAACACTGTGAGCAGGACGCACTGCACTAAATGTAAATAGCAGGAACAGATCTAGCTGAATACTGTGAGCAGGACGCACTGCACTAAATGTAAATAGCAGGAACAGATCTAGCTGAACACTGTGAGCAGGACGCACTGCACTAAATGTAAATAGCAGGAACGGATCTAGCTGAACACTGTGAGCAGGACGCACTGCACTAAATGTAAATAGCAGGAACGGATCTAGCTGAACACTGTGAGCAGGACGCACTGCACTAAATGTAAATAGCAGGAACGGATCTAGCTGAACACTGTGAGCAGGACGCACTGACTGCACTAAATGTAAATAGCAGGAACGGATCTAGCTGAACACTGTGAGCAGGACGCACTGCACTAAATGTAAATAGCAGGAACAGATCTAGCCTAATCTATCTAACTCAAATCAAATGACACTGTCTGTCTCTCTCTCTATCAGCACACCGGAACACACTACACAGGGCCGCCGTGCAGGCGGCCTTATATAGTGTGGGGCGTGTACTAAATCCCCTGAGCCATAATTGGCCAAAGCCACCCTGGCTTTGGCCAATTACAGCTCTCTCTACTGACGGCGCTGTGATTGGCCAAGCATGCGGGTCATAGTGCATGCTTGGCCAATCATCAGCCAGCAATGCACTGCGATGCCGCAGTGAATTATGGGCCGTGACGCGCCACACGAATTTGGCGCGAACGGCCCATAACGTTCGCAATTCGACGGACGGTCGAACAGCCGATGTTCGAGTCGAACATGGGTTCGACTCGAACACGAAGCTCATCCCTACTTTTGGTGGAGCGCGAGTTTTGTGGTCCCAAAAGTTTCCTTGTAACCATCACCAACATCAGCATACCTTCTTGCCCTGACTTATCATATGGATGAAAAAGTTTGAAGTCTGCTGATTGTCCTTTTGTGAAGGAACATTTTGATCTAACAGATACTCTGTCATTTGCAATTTTTGTTTCAACTAACTTTCTTGTTTCACATATTATTTGGTGTTTATTCCTCATGGTGGCTCACTTCATTGTTATTTGTGATCACGAATACATGGGAGCACATATATATTATTATTATTTTTTTTTTTTGCATCAGTATAGCGATATTTTATCGCCTTATAGTCGCATAGTGTTTGGGTGTGTGTTTTTCGGATCATCCATCTAGACCGCATTATTTGTGTGTACATATATATTTCAGATTTGCTCTCTATCACATTGTAGTCACCCAGCCTGTCAGTGTATTTGTGCACAATTTCACCCAGCACACACTAAATTGTGCAAGGTTTTTAATTTCTATATTTTATTTTTTTGATTTTTTTCACATTCACCATTATTTGCATAGTGGATTTATCATTTGATCTTGTTATATTTTATAAATTATTTACTTGGTGAGTTGCCAGCGCAGATTTCTGTTTACATATTATTAAAGTGCCAGCACTTTCATCTAGCAGCTGCAACAGGATAGTTAGAGTTTGAAGATTATCAAATTTTTTTATTTTTTATTTCTGTTTTGTATGTATTTATAATTGTAATTACATGCCCCTGTTGAACAGGGGCTGAAAAATTGGGCCTTAGGCACTGGTGCTGGTGCCACAACACTGCAACCCCTCACAGATACTCTAGTTGGAACGCAGAAATAAGCCCTGCTGCAAAGTATTGCATCAAAAATTGTAATTACACGCCCCTGTTAAACAAGGGCTGAAAAATTGGTCCTTATGCACTGGTGGTGGCGCCCAGAACCAAAAATGTTCTTACAAGCTATCAGCGTGATCATTGAGGAGGAAAAGGATAATTACTCAGGGATAGTCACTCAGCATCAGCATAGGCAGTCTTTTGAAGGGATCTGAGATTTCAAAAAAAAAAATTCGGTTACATCAGCATCAGGTGCTTGGTAGCTGGTGGTGATCCAAGACTGATTCATTTTTATAAAGGTCAGTCGATCGACCGAGTCGGTGGACAGACGCACCCTGTGATCGGTTACAAAGCCTCCAGCAGCACTGAATGTGCGTTCCGAAAGAACGCTGGATGCAGGACAGGTCAGTAGCTCAATTGCATACTGTGCAAGCTCTGGCCAGTGATCCATCCTCAAGACCCAGTAACCCAGAGGATTTTCGGTGGGAAAGGTGTCCAAGTCAGATCTTGCCCCTAGGTATTCCTGCACCATGTAAAACAGACGCTGGCGATGGTTGCTGGAACCGATCATACCTTGGGGCTGCGGACCAAAAAATTGTCTGAACGCATCGGTCAGACGGCCACCTTCTCCACCGCTCCTTCTTTGACTGACCGAAGCCTCAGCAAGACGTTGTCCAGAAACAGGAGTTTGTAATCTCCCAGTCTCTGGGAACGCGTTGCACAGACCTTTCTGCAAGGCCTCCCGAAGATGTTTCATCCTCTGCTCCCTCTGCGATGGCAAGATAAGGTCCGCAACCTTACCCTTGTAACGTGGATCAAGGAGGGTTGCCAGCCAGTATTGGTCCTTCTCCTTGATACCACAAATACGAGGATCCTTACGCAGGCTTTGCAGGATCAGGGAGGCCATGCAGCGTAGGTTTGCTGAGGCATTCGGTCCGGAGTCCTCTGGGTCACTAAGGATGACATGGTCCACAGCCACCTCCTCCCAGCCACGTACAAGTCCATGTGTTTCTTGGGACTGATCCCTTAAAGACTGCTGCTGATGCTGAGTGCCAGGCTCCACCTCCATACTGACACAATCTTCCTCCTCCTCGTCCTATTCCTGTGTGATCGGCGGGCATGCAGGAACACTGTCTGGATAAAGGGGGCCTTGAGAGCTAAGGAAGTCCTCCTCTTCCTGCCTCTGTTCTGCCTCAAGTGCCCTGTCCATTATTCCACGCAGCGTGTGCTCCAACAGGTGGACAAGGGGGACAGTGTCACTGATGCATGCACTGTCACTGCTCACCATCCTCGTGGCCTCCTCAAATGGTGACAGGACAGTGCATGCATCCCTGATCATGGCCCACTGGCGTGGGGAAAAAAAAAACAAGCTCCCCTGACCATGTCCTGGTACCATAGTCGCACAGGTACTCATTGATGGCCCTCTGCTGCGTGTGCAGCCGCTGCAGCATGGCCAACGTTGAGTTCCACCTGGTGGGCATGTCACAGATTAGGCGGTTCTTGGGCAGGTTAAACCCCTTTTGGAGGTCCGCCAGCCGAGCACTGGCATTATATGACCGGCGGAAATGCACACAGACTTTCCTGGCCTTTCATTTGTCCCTGTCGGAGGGCAGAGAGGAGGTTGGTGCCATTGTCGCAAACCACCATTCCTGCCTAAATTGGCGTGGCGTCAACCACCTCTGAGCCTGCCCCTGCAGAGCTGACAGAACCTCTGCCCCAGTGTGGCTCCTGTCCCCAAGCACACCAGCTCAAGCACGGCATGGCATCTCTTGGCCTGCGTACTTGCGTAGCCCCTTGAACGGCTACGGAGCACCGCTGGTTCCGAGGACAAAGCACAGGAAGAGGCCATGGAGGAAGAAGAAGAGGAGGGGGTGGAGGAGAGAGGTGTGTCACAATCGTTAGCATTTTGTAGGCGTGGTGGCGGAACAACATCCAACACTACTGCACCTTGTCCTGCATCCTTCCCAGCTGCCAGCAGAGTCACCCAATGTGCCGTGAAACTTGGGTAACGTCCCTGTCCATGCCTGCTGGACCATGAGTCAGCGGTAATCTGCACCTTACCGCTGAGCGCCCTGTCCAGCGAGGCATGGACATTGCCTTCCACATGCCGGTAGAGAGCCGGAATCGCCTCCCGTGAGAAAAAGTGGCGTTTGGGTACCTGCCACTGAGGAACCGCACATTCCACAAACTCACGGAAGGGGGCAGAGTCTACCAACTGAAAAGGCAGCAGTTGAAGTGCTAGCAATTTTGCCAAGCTAGCATTCAACCTCTGGGCATGTGGATGGCTGGGAGCAAACTTCTTTCGGCGGTGTAGCAGCTGGGGCAGGGAAATTTGCCTGGTATAATCTGACGTCGGTGTACCAAAAGCAGATTGCCCACAAGTACTTGGCTGTGACACACCTAATTCTACAACTTCATTCCTCTCAGTGCAGGTCTCAGAGAGGACTGAAGGTATAGTGGGGTTGGAGATCTCAGCTGATGAGGAGCAAGGAGAGGTCCTCTTTGTTCTTTGGTGTGGGTCTTTTAGATACGCTTGCCAACGAACTGCATGACAGGTCAACATATGTCTGGTCAAGCATGTGGTACCCAAGCGGGAGATGTTTTGGCCACGCGAGATACGCTTGAGACATATGTTGCAAATAGCAGCGGTGCGATCTGATGCACTCGTCTCAAAGGCCCACACCAAAGAACTTTTTGAATAACGCGCAGAGACTGCAGCGCCCTGCACATGTGGAGCTTTGGGGTGTGATGCAGTCAATGTGCTGCCCTTAGGCTGGCCCCTGGAGGGCATCCTGCCTCGTTGGTGATGTGCCACCTCCTCCTCCTCCTCCTCTCTCCTATCAGACACCCACGTTGAGTCAGTGACCTCATCATCCCCTCCCTCCTCATCACTGGAGCAAACCTGGCAGTATGCTGCAGCAGGGGGAGCATGACTGCCAGATTGCTGTCCTTCTTGGGCACCCCCTCTGTCCGTGCTCATGTTACTGCCTTCATCAAGCTCAGTATCATCATCAGAGCCTTCCAAACGCTGGGCATCCTCCTGGAGCATGTACCCAACACTGTGGTCAAACAGTCCGAGGGACTCCTCAGGAAAGTACCCTGGGCATGGGTGAGGGAGGATGAGGACGGCTTGGTCATCCACTCGACCAAGTCTTTTCCGCATGTTGCGGCTTAACACGGCCAGCTGCTGAAAAAAAGGCCAAGCGTGTCCCACGGCCACGTGCTGATGAGGATGCACCGTCTCCACGACCAGCACTAGACACAGAGCCTGTTTGCCCTCTCTTATTGGCTTGTGACTGTCTGCCTCTCCTTCTTGGCCTTCCGGACATACTAATGGCCTGTAGCTGCACTAAGCTGGGATATATATATATATATATATATATATATATATATATATATATATATATATATATATATATATATACTGCCTACCTGTAGTATGAACACCACCAACCTTCTACAGGTAGCTTTAGCTGAACACTGTGCAGAGCTTGCAAAAAAATAACTTGTAGGTTTAGCTGAACACTGTGAGGAGGACGCACCACACTAACTTGTAGTTTTAGCTGAACACCTGTGAGCAGGACGCACTGCACTAACTTGTAGCTTTAGATGAACACTGTGCAGAGGTCTCACTACACTAACTTGTATGTATCCTTAGATGCAGACAAGCAAAGAGGGTGTTTCACCGCTCAGGCAGACACAGACCCAGGTGTAAAGTTGGAGTAGAATTTTCAGAGCAGAAGAGCTCCAGGTGCTGGCTGAATGCTAGGCAAAGCAGGCTTGAATAGAGGAGATTTGGATGCCGCACACCGGATGTAATCAAAACTTCACTTTATTGAAAAGATGGGATCATCAAAATAACAAGACCATCATGCAGAAAGTACAGGTTGGCTGACGCGTTTCGCACTCGGGGCTGAGTGCTTACTCATAGCTAACAAATATTAAAAAGACAAACTCTTATATAGCTCAATGGGGTATCACGTGGTGGCCCAATTAAGTGGTCATTGAGTCTCAGCTGGAAGCCGATTTAATGAAGTCTCGGCATCTGCTGACTAATTAGTGTGTTGACTGATTAAGAAATGTTTCAAAACCATAACGTGTAAATTGATGACAAAGAATTTGAAAAAAGATGTGTGTATGTGTAGACAAAAAATATATGGTGAATCCTATCTTGATAGATGTGTATGTATTAAAGAATGTACTTCTGTAGTGTACATATGTAAAAAGTAGTAGATATAGGAAAAAGGATTTCTATTGTATAAAGAAAAATATGTATAAAAATATTTCTATTTAGAGAAGAAAATAATAATAATATTCAGACAAAGTGCAAAGTGAGTGTGAAGAGTGAATGAAATAAACCTATATGTGAACAAAATAATAATGCGATTAATTTGTGTGAATAGGCAAGGTGTGTAATGGTAATAATGTGTATAAATCACCTTTGGGAAAATGAACGTTCCGATGAGTGTTCACTTTTAGGAAAAAATATGACACATATAGAGACTGTGAATACCATTGGTATTATGGAATGTGAATAAACTAAAATAAAATAAAATAAAAATAAGCCTAATTTAAAAAGACTTACATATATGTGTGCAGAGTGTATAAGAAAAAATATATATAAGTAATGGGCAAGGAATATGTGGAATCTAAGTGAACCACTGAAATTGAAAAATACAATTAAAAATAGAGTTAACTCAGCTAAAATAATGTCCTCAGCGAAAATGATGTCCAGGTGCTTGTCTCTACCGACTGCGGTAATGGGTGATAAGACGAGGTCGGTTGGTATGTGTAGATATCAAAAAAGGTGAGATAAATAAAACTCTCTATAATGTGCCGGACTGGTAAGGGTGAAATATAGAGCAATGTGACCTGAAATATTATGTGATATGCCCGCGGTTGTTAACAAGGTGTGTATGAGACCCTTGGTGTTAGAAGTAAACTGTGGGATACGGAGACATAAAATCACGCTGATCAGGGTTGCCCCGATCTGATCAAATGGTAGTGATATGTGCAGGGTCCCAGTAGACTAACTTGTAGCGTATAGTTCTGGATGATAAACCTGGCCGCGAGCAGGGTGTGTATGGAATTTCAGGAATGAAACAGCGGTGTTCAAAGCAGTGGAATACCGCCGATCTGTGTCACACTAAATGTCTAGATGGAAATATAATGATCGTAATAAAGTTGGTGTGGGGTCTCGGCCAGTCGCCCGAGATTAAAGGATCACAAAAAGGACAAATAAAAAACAAATAAAATTCTACAGACTGGACAGGAATGTTGCCAGACTGGGATAATAGAATTTATCTGAAAAGACAATTAAGCTGGGAGTATATTGATCTGTGATCGATCTCGGGTGGCTCATGTAAAAACATGTCTTAGTATATACGTGTCAGCAAATGCCAAGACCTCCAAACAGAGCATATTAAAATGATACATATTATAAGTCCACTAATACGATCACAGATCAATATACTCCCAGCTTAATTGTCTTTTCAGATAAATTCTATTATCCCAGTCTGGCAACACATTTGTTTTTTATTTGTCCTTTTTGTGATCCTTTAATCTCGGGCGACTGGCCGAGACCCCACACCAACTTTATTACGATCATTATATTTCCATCTAGACATTTAGTGTGACACAGATCGGCGGTATTCCACTGCTTTGAACACCGCTGTTTCATTCCTGAAATTCCATACACACCCTGCTCGCGGCCAGGTTTATCATCCAGAACTATACGCTACAAGTTTGTCTACTGGGACCCTGCACATATCACTACCATTTGATCAGATCGGGGCAACCCTGATCAGCGTGATTTTATGTCTCCGTATCCCACAGTTTACTTCTAACACCAAGGGTCTCATACACACCTTGTTAACAACCGCGGGCATATCACATAATATTTCAGGTCACATTGCTCTATATTTCACCCTTACCAGTCCGGCACATTATAGAGAGTTTTATTTATCTCACCCTTTTTGATATCTACACATACCAACCGACCTCGTCTTATCACCCATTACCGCGGTCGGTAGAGACAAGCACCTGGACATCATTTTAGCTGAGGACATTATTTTAGCTGAGTTAACTCTATTTTTAATTGTATTTTTCAATTTCAGTGGTTCACTTAGATTCCACATATTCCTTGCCCATTACTTATATATATTTTTTCTTATACACTCTGCACACATATATGTAAGTCTTTTTAAATTAGGCTTATTTTTATTTTATTTTATTTTAGTTTATTCACATTCCATAATACCAATGGTATTCACAGTCTCTATATGTGTCATTTTTTCCTAAAAGTGAACACTCATCGGAACGTTCATTTTCCCAAAGGTGATTTATACACATTATTACCATTACACACCTTGCCTATTCACACAAATTAATCGCATTATTATTTTGTTCACATATAGGTTTATTTCATTCATTCTTCACACTCACTTTGCACTTTGTCTGAATATTATTATTATTATTTTCTTCTCTAAATAGAAATATTTTTATACATATTTTTCTTTATACAATAGAAATTCTTTTTCCTATATCTACTACTTTTTACATATGTACACTACAGAAGTACATTCATTAATACATACACATCTATCAAGATAGGATTCACCATATATTTTTTGTCTACACATGCACATACACACATCTTTTTTCACATTCTTTGTCATCAATTTACACGTTATGGTTTTGAAACATTTCTTAATCAGTCAACACACTAATTAGTCAGCAGATGCCGAGACTTCATTAAATTGGCTTCCAGCTGAGACTCAATGACCACTTAATTGGGCCACCACGTGATACCCCATTGAGCTATATAAGAGTTTGTCTTTTTAATATTTGTTAGCTATGAGTAAGCACTCAGCCCCGAGTGCGAAACGCGTCAGCCAACCTGTACTTTCTGCATGATGGTCTTGTTATTTTGATGATCCCATCTTTTCAATAAAGTGAAGTTTTGATTACATCCGGTGTGCGGCATCCAAATCTCCTCTATTCAAGCCTGCTTTACACTAACTTGTAGTTTTAGCTGTACACTGTGAGCAGGACGCACCGCACTAACTTGTAGTTTTAGCTGAACACTGTGAGCAGGACGCACCCCACTAACTTGTAGTTTTAGCTGAACACTGTGAGCAGGATGCACTGCACTAACTTGTAGCTTTAGATGAACACTGTGCAGAGGTCTCACTACACTAACTTGTAGTTTTAGCTGAACACTGTGAGCAGGACGCACCGCACTAACTTGTAGTTTTAGCTGAACACTGTGAGCAGGACGCACTGCACTAACTTGTAGCTTTAGCTGAACACTGTGCAGAGGTCTCACTACACTAACTTGTAGTTTTAGCTGAACACTGTGAGCAGGATGCACCCCACTAACTTGTAGTTTTAGCTGAACACTGTGAGCAGGACGCACCGCACTAACTTGTAGTTTTAGCTGAACACTGTGAGCAGGACGCACCCCACTAACTTGTAGTTTTAGCTGAACACTGAGCAGGACGCACTGCACTAACTGTAAATAGTCTAGCTGCCTGACTGTGGTACAAATAGGATCAAAAGAACACCAGCAATTTTCTTCAGGTAGCTGTAAATACTGTAACAAGACAAGCCTGCCTGTCAGTAAGAAGATAACAGGAACGGAACTTGCTAAACTGAATACAGTGTATATATATATATGCAACACCTGGGATGCATATATATACACAATACACTGTAAGTGCAGCTTACTCACTGATTGTCCTGCCTAATCTAGCTAACTCAAATGAAATGACACTGTCTCTCTGTCTATCTATCTCTCTTTCAATGCCGGAACACATACTACACAGGGCCGAAGTGCAGGCGGCCTTATATAGTGTGGGGCGTGTTCTAAACCCCCTGAGCCATAATTGGCCAAAGCCACCCTGGCTTTGGCCAATTACAGCTCTCTCTACTGACGGCGCTGTGATTGGCCAATCAGGGGATCAGGGGAAAGTCGTGGGTGCGTGTTATACGCCGATCCCCGCTATCGCTATGTGAATGTCGGCGATCGCCGCCGACATTTACATAGCGAGTAGTTTTAAATATGGCGCCGCGGAGTTCGGAGGGACTCGGCGGTGCTGAACGAGCGCCGCCGAAATCACAGAGCCGAGATACACATACCCGAGTGTATTCGGCTCTTTACGGCGCCGCTCACAGTCCCGCCCAGTCCCGCCATTGTACCTATGTTATGTCCATCATTGGGCGGGACTGTGAGCGGCGCCAGAAAGATCCGAGAACCCTTGGATATGTGTATCTCGGCGGCGTTCGTTTACTTCCACCGGCGCCGAGTCCCTCCGAACTCCGCGGCGCCATATTTAAAACTACTAGCATGTGTATGGCGGCGGCGGCGGTGGCAGGCATGGACACTGGGGACAAGGCTGCACTGGGGACAAGGCTGCACTGGGGACAAGGCTGCAGGGACAAGGC
The DNA here is from genome assembly GCA_037952835.1 of Lithobates septentrionalis. NCBI lineage: Eukaryota > Metazoa > Chordata > Amphibia > Anura > Ranidae > Lithobates > Lithobates septentrionalis. The sequence goes on along the minus strand of JBBDGP010001157.1, from coordinate 739,804 downwards.
TGCACTGGGGACAAGGCTGCAGGGACAAGGCTGCACTGGGGACAAGGCTGCACTGGGGCAAAGCTGCACGGACAAGGCTGCACTGGGGACAAGGCTGCACTGACAAGGCTGCACTGACAAGGCTGCACTGACAAGGCTGCACTGGGGACAAGGCTGCACTGACAAGACTGCACTGGGGCAAAGCTGCACTGACAAGTCTGCACTGACATGGAAAAGGCTGCAATGACACTAACAAAGCTGCAGATGAACACTGATGAGGCTGCATTGATGGGCATTTTAATGTAAGTTTCTTTTCCTTAAACTTCCCTCCTAAAAGTTTTTTTCCTTAAAATTCTCTCCTAAACTTGGGGTGCTTGTTATACGCCGGCGCGTGTTATACGCCGATAAATACGGTATGTTGGCTTTTTATCTCTGGCAATACAACTCAACTTTTTTTTCACCTGCTCTTTTATACACACACATTTCATTGCTTGTCAAGCTTTTTTTTTAAAAAAAAATATTTTTTTAAGTTGTGATTAATTTTCAAGTTAAAAGTTTATGCACATTCCTTTGTGCACCTTCCATTTCTCTTGTCCCATACTCCAGTGAGACGGTGCCATGATATGAGTTTTTCCATCTACTGACCATTGTGGTCCATATACAGACATACCTAATCTCATATATAAGCACACAATATTTCACTACCTTGATTGGTTTATATGCTTGATATGGACCCCTGCTCAACATACCTGTTACACAAATCATGGTAGAGCAGAAATTTTCAATGAATCATGGTCAGCAGTAGATGTATGTATACGTAAAAATAAAAATATTTTTAATATTGCCTCGTGACATCCATTTTGTTCAAATGTTATATACATTTGACCAAAAAATAAGTTTGCTTTACCCTTGGATGTATACCACGACAATATTGAGATCAAAAGTTTTACTTTTCCACACATTTTTGTGTCATTATTTTTACTTTTATTTTTTCTTTCATTTTTATTATTCTTTGATAACCATTTTTATGATTGCATTATTAGCATTTATAATTTTACTTTCATTTATTGCTTTCATTTCATCTTTTATTCACTCTCATTATATATATATATTTTTTTTATATATTTCTTCAGCAGTGTAGGAATAATCTAATACACATATAAGGTCTATATGTAAATGTATGCACATTCTTTTACTTCTTTGTACACATAGTTGCTTATATTTATATAGATACCTTGGGATTACTATTTAGACATACGGAGCTTATATTCATGCATACAAGCTTGCATATATTATATTGTCGGTGTTTAGTATTTGTTTTGCTAGTCCAATGTTATAATATGAACATGCAATTTGTTTCATTTTAGCGCTCAGCATTATGACACATTTTTTATCGTCTTTATAGATTGGATCCACTTCGACCACTATGTGCTTGTTTTTAATTGTTTTATTTGCCGGTATCAACATATGAGCATTGTATCAGTAGGTTTATAATATGTATCATTTAATATGGACAACAATATGGCCAGTCATTTGGTGGTCTTGGCATTTGCTGACATGCACATATAAAGATATATCTTCACATGAGGTACCCGAGATCGGTTATACATTATCATATTTCAAGTTAATTTTTACATCAGATGGAGTCAATCATCCCAGTCCAGCACTACTCTTGTCTGGTCTGTGGGGCTCCACTTGTGCTTTTTTGCGATACCTCATCCTCGGGTGACGGGCTCTGACCCCGCACAAACCATTATTATTTTTATAACCACATTTGACCATTTAGTGTGACACTGATCGGCGGGATTCCATTGCTTTGAATACCGCTATCCATTTTCAAAGTCCTATACATACCCCGCTCGCGGCCAGGTTCATTATCTAAGATTTTATGCCATATGGTTGTCCACTGGGACCCCGCATACACCATCACCATTTGATCAGATCGTGGTAATTCTGATCGGCGGGATTCCATGGCTTTGAATCCCGCCGTTCATTCTTAACATTACAGGGTCTCACACATACCTCGCTTGCAGCCGGGTTCACTACATAATACTCCATGCCATATTGTTGAAAACTTCATCTTTACTAGTCCGGCACATTGCAGAGAGTTTTCTTTACCCCAACTCTTTTGACATTCCCATACACACACCGACCTCATCTCATCATCAATTATCGCGGGCGGCAGACACAAGCACAAGGACATCATTTTAGCTGAGTCAAATTTCATTTATTTAGTTATTTTTTATATATTTCTTGGACATATCTTTTTACTATACACATTACACACATATACATATGTTTTTTAACTTTTTTTTTTTTTTTTTTTTTTGGCGGCTCATTATATCTTAGTTTATTTATACTTCTCAAAACCAATGGTACTCACATCTTCGTTATTGACCATATGATTTTTGTTTTGTGTCATATTTATTGTTACATGTGATTACCCATTGGAATGTTCACTTTTCCAATGCAATACACACATATTATTATGATTATACACATTTTATATACACTTACCGCACACATTTGTTCACATATAGATTTTTTCTTTTCTCTTTTTACTTTATATATACACATATATATATATATATATATATATATATATATATATATATATATATATATGCATATGATCTTTTATGTTTTCACATTCCTTGCACTTTGTTCGTATAACATTATATTTTCACATTCCATTTTAAATTTAAAAATCTTTTCTAAAAAAAATTTTCTATATAAATATTCCTACATGCACCACTATATACACACGTACATTAATAGAAACATACCTATCAATACACAAAAATATATAAAGGAAGGATATACATCATCTTTCGTTAATACACACATGAACACACATTCATGTTCACATTTTTTCCTCATTAATTCACATGTCATTGTTTTGAAGTTTTTTTATTGGTTAATATACTGATTGGTCAGCAGATGCCGAGATTTCATTAAATTGGCTTTCAGCTGAGACCTAATTTTTGCCTAATTAGGTGGTCATGTGATATCCTCTTGAGTTATATAAGAGTTAGTCTTTTTAATATTTGCTAGCTATGAGTAAGCACTCAGCTCCGAGTGCGAAACGCGTCAGCTAATCCTGTACTTTCTGCATGATGGTCTTGTATTTTTGATGATCCCATCTTTCTAATAAAGTCAAGTTTTCTACTACATCCGGTGTGCGGCATCCAGATCTTCTCATTTCAAGCCTGATGAGATAAAGATGTCGGCCGCTAATTGCTAGATCTTGTGTTTATGGTGTACAAAAACCACGTATCTATTAGGTGGTAATATGTTACGAATCACAAGGATGGCAACGAGTGGCCTATATTCTTTCTCGGAAACTGAGGCGACAAGGATCTTCACAGATACCATGGGATCCAGAGAATTTCTGACTCAATTATCCCCAATCCAACTAACCAAGAAAATGGAGAAGCTCACACAGAGAGCTATTACAATGGAACTTCACGAGGTAACACTAGCGGAATACTATAAGATGCAAATGATCCCTAGAGAATTAAGAGTTCGTTTAACTCCAACCTTATTTTCACAAAATATGGACTTCAAAACCAAATTTGCACAAATTCTAAATAAATGTTCCTTTGATATCATGACATTAACTGTACAATTTTTACAACAAGAAAAAACCCTCGTACAGCAGGAGATTGTTCAACTTGAGGAACAACTGCAACTATGTTCAAATCAAGAGGAACTACTGGAATTTAAGAGAACAAACAAAGATAAATTGGAGAAATTTCGTACTAACATCCAACTACGAAAACGTACAAAACTTGAACGGGACCGGGAAGACTATAAAAACGATCTTGTCTACAACTGGACTGACCCAACGTCAAACAACGCATCCACTACTCCTTTTTTAACTACAAGCATGACCGAACCCGGACCAGGAGGGGCGGCCGGAGAACTAAGAAAAGACGCAACGAGAGGTGTAACCACCAGACGCCAGAACCGACAGAGACACTAGAAGAAAATTTGGTACATAATATTTCTTCCATTATTTTGTCTGAAGCTGAACGTAACGTATTAAATAAGGGTTTGGGCTTTTGCCCGAAAGAACGAATGGATGATTTTGTACTTAAACAGGATTTATATAGATTTTATAGGCAATTGAGATTTAAAGCACATTTTTCGGGTGGGTCCATTACCACAAGTAAGGAACCTCTTGCATTATCTATTAAAGTATGGGTCTAAAATCTAAAAGCACTAAAGTACCCCCTACCTCATGTGCTGCAGTAGAGGTATATATAGATAAAGTAGAAAATTACATTAAAAAAATTTTAGGCGATAGAAATAAAAGAGATCATATACCCCATAATTTGAATAAAGATGAGATTAAGGCATTAAACTCCTTGTCAGCCCAGCGCAATATCACCATCAAACCGGCTGACAAGGGGGGAGCCATTGTGGTAATGGACACCCCTATGTACGAAAAAGAAGTGATGAAACATCTTGGTGATACTCTCACATATGGAAAACTTGATTCTAGTCCTGTGTTTAGAGTACAAAAGAGAATTAGAAAAGTTCTTACCAATGCAGTTAAAGATAAAATCATTGATGACGAAACTATGGAATTTTTGGTGTGTGAATATCCAGTCACACCGGTATTTTATATGTTACCGAAAATCCATAAAGATCCTAAAAATGCTCCGGGACGTCCCATTGTATCAGGTATGGAATCTGTGACAACCCATTTAGCACAATATTTGGACAAATGTCTAACACCATTCTTGTTAAATACTAAATCATATATCAAAGATACTACAGATTTTTTGACTAAAATTCAGGATATCAAGTTGTCACCAGATTCCATACTGATATCATGGGACGTCTCCAGTCTGTTTACTATCATCCCCCACAGTTTGGGAATAGAGGCATGTCAACGTCTACTAACACAGTCAGGTATATATAAAAAGGAACAGATCTCATTTCTTCTTGAACTATTGAAGATAATTATTTTCTCTTCAAGGATACCCATTTTTTGCAACTAAATGGGGCAGCGATGGGCTCAAATGTTGCACCCCCATATGCGAACGCTTTTATGAACATGATAGTTTATTCGCATAGATAAAAGAAGCTTCTATTTCTCCAACATTGTCAATGTTGATATAGATTTATGGACGATATTTTCGCTATATGGGATGGCAACATGTAGAGCCTATTTCTGTTCGATCAATATATCAATTATTTAATACCCGGTTTGAAATTTAACATTGAAATCGGTAAAGACAGGATTTCTTTTTTGGACACTATGTTACAGTTGAGTAATGCACAGATTAGTACTGATCTGTATGTAAAACCCACAGATCGTAACCAGTTATTACACTTCAACAGCTTCCATCCCCCTAATGTTTTCTCATCCATTTCAAAAAGTCAAATGTTGAGAGTACAACGGATCGTAAGTGACCCTCTGTGCCGTGATCAGAGACTTAAAGAAATGAAAAATAAACGTATTAATCGAAGATACCCCCGAACCTTAGTTGACATAGAATCTCTTACTGACCATAATGTAACAACTCGTAGAAAAATAAAGAGAATTCCCTTTTATTATGCAATACCACCCTTTTTCTAAAAATATTTCTAAGATAATTAAAAAACATTGGAATCTTTTGAGAACTAGTTATCCGATGATACAGGAATTCTGGAATTCCCCCATGTCCTCATATAGGAAAGGTAGAACAATACGGGACCGACTAATAAAATCGGACCAACCTATATCTACACACATTAAACCAACCTTTTTAGTACAAAAAAATTTTGGATCGTATCCGTGTTTGTCATGTATACAATGCAATTCCATGATAAAAGGAAAAGCTTTCACACACCCACATAGGGGTTTTAATATCCCTATACGTGGCTATTACACTTGCCAATCATCATATGTCATATATGCCATAAAATGTCCTTGTGGTTTGGTGTATGTCGGAGAGACTACACAAAAAGTTAAAGACAGGATAGCAAGACATAAATACTCAATACGTGATAAATTAACACAATTACCACTAGCTAGACATTTCGTGGAGTGTGGACATAATGCTTCACAATTAAAGTTTATGGTCCTGGAAGGAATAGAGAAAAACAGGAGGGGGGGAAACCGAGAAATGATTTTAAGAAAAAGAGAAGTATATTGGATACATTTTTTGAATACGATCACCCCATACGGAATAAATGTTGACTTGGATCTGTATTTATTTGTTTGATATTTTTCAGCTATAAGTCACAACAAAAAAGATGTAATATGTTTTGAGATAGGGAGGTTAGTATATGGATATACTCATTCTATTTTTATATATATGTCTTTCATAGGTTTAATAATGCTTATTTGGAGAATGAAAACGATGAGATAAAGATGTCGGCAACTAATTGCTAGATTTTGTGTTTATGGTGTACAAAAAACATGTATCTATTAGGTGGTAATATGTTACGAATTAATCAATTAGCCATATTGCTTCCACATGTGATGTATACTACTAATTTGTATTTAGGGGTTCATTGCAGTGAACCCGTTAGATATGCTCAGATGGATCTTATGAAGGGCGTAAGCATACTAGCCCGAAACGTACGATCCATCCATATCTGCATCTATAGGCATTTATATGTCAAGATTATGTCTGGAAAGATTGTACCTGCTTTGTAATTTTTCCATGTGACTACATGAAAATAAAGCAACTGAAAGTTTTTAAGTGCAACAACCCTCTGGACTTTTTCTTCTATCTATCTATCTATCTATCTATCTATCTATCTATCTATCTATCTATCTATCTATCTATCTATCTATCTATCTATCTATCTATCTATCTATCTATATATATATATATATATATATATATATATATATATATATATATATAATGAACTGCAGCTCACTGAGTCGCCTGCCTGAAAGTGTCTTTGAACACGTACTCCAGGGATATCCTACAATCAGGTATAGGCTTGGCTGGACTACAATGCAGTGGATATATTTTTTATGAACTGCAGCTCACTGAGTCACCTGCCTGCCTGAAAGTGTCTTTGAACACGCACTCCAGGAATGACCTACAGTCAGGTATAGGCTTGGCTAGCCTATATACAGTGGGGACGGAAAGTATTCAGACCCCCTTAAATTTTTAACTCTTTGTTATATTGCAGCCATTTGCTAAAATCATTTAAGTTCATTTTCTCCCTCATTAATGTACACACACCAACCCATATTGACAGAAAAACACAGAATTGTTGACATTTTTGCAGATTTATTAAAAAAGAAAAACTGAAATATCACATGGTCCTAAGTATTCAGACTCTTTGCTCAGTATTTAGTAGAAGCACCCTTTTGATCTAATACAGCCATGAGTCTTTTTGGGAAAGATGCAACAAGTTTTTCACACCTGGATTTGGGGATCCTGTGCCAATCCTCCTTGCAGATCCTCTCCAGTTCTGTCAGGTTGGATGGTAAACGTTGGTGGACAGCCATTTTTAGGTCTCTCCAGAGATGCTCAATTGGGTTTAAGTCAGGGCTCTGGCTGGGCAATTCAAGAACAGTCACGGAGTTGTGAAGCCACTCCTTTGTTATTTTAGCTGTGTGCTTAGGGTCATTGTTTTGTTGGAAGGTAAACCTTTGGCCCAGTCTGAGGTCCTGAGCACTCTGAAGAAGGTTTTCATCCAGGATATCCCTGAACCTGGCCGCATTCATCTTTCCCTCAATTGCAACCAGTCGTCCTGTCCCTGCAGCTGAAAAACACCCCCACAGCATGATGCTGCCACCACCATGCTTCACTGTTGGGACTGTAATGGACAGGTGATGAGCAGTGCCTGGTTTTCTCCACACATACCTCTTAGAATTAAGGCCAAAAAGTTCTATCTTGGTCTCATCAGACCAGAGAATCTTATTTCTCACCATCTTGGAGTCTTTCAGGTGTTTTTTAGCAAACTCCATGCGGGCTTTCATGTGTCTTGCACTGAGGAGAGGCTTCCGTCGGGCCACTCTGCCATAAAGCCCCGACTGGTGGAGGGCTGCAGTGATGGTTGACTTTCTACAACTTTCTCCCATCTCCCGACTGCATCTCTGGAGCTCAGCCACAGTGATCTTTGGGTTCTTCTTTACCTCTCTCACCAAGGCTCTTCTCCCCCAATAGCTCAGTTTGGCTGGACGGCCAGCTCTAGGAAGGGTTCTGGTCTTCCCAAACATCTTCCATTTAAGGATTATGGAGGCCACTGTGCTATTAGGAACCCTAAGTGCAGCGGAAATTATTTTGTAACCTTGGCCAGATCTGTGAATTGCCACAATTCTGTCTCTGAGCTCTTCAGGCAGTTCCTTTGACCTCATGATTCTCATTTGCTCTGACATGCACTGTGAGCTGTAAGGTCTTATATAGACAGGTGTGTGGCTTTCCTAATCAAGTCCAACCAGTATAATCAAACACAGCTGGACTCAAAGGAAGGTGTAGAGCCATCTCAAGGATGATCAGAAGAAATGGACATCACCTGAGTTAAATATATGAGCGTCAAAGCAAAGGGTCTGAATACTCAGGATCATGTGATATTTCAGTTTTTCTTTTTTAATAAATCTGCAAAAATGTCAACAATTATGTGTTTTTCTGTCAATATGGGGTGCTGTGTGTACATTAATGAGGAAAAAAATGAACTTAAATGATTTTAGCAAATGGCTGCAATAGAACAAAGAGTGAAAAATTTAAGGAGGTCTGAATACTTTCTGTCCCCACTGTATATACAAGCCTATATATATATATATATATATATATATATATATATATATATTAAATGAACTGCAGCTCACTGAGTCACCTGCCTGAAAGTGTCTTTGAACACGCACTCCAGGAATGGGCTACAGTCAGGTATAGGCTTGGCTGGACTACAATGCAGTGGATATATATTTTATGAACGGCAGCTCACTGAGTCACCTGCCTGCCTGCAAGTGTCTTTGAACACGCACTCCAGGAATGGCCTACAGTCAGGTGTAGGCTTGGCTAGACTATATATATACAAGCCTGTGTGTGTGTGCGTGTGTGTGTGTATATATATATATATATATATATATATATATATATATATATATATATATATATATATATATATATATATATATATATATATAATGCACTGCAGCTTGCTGAATCAACTGCCTGCTTGAAGTGTACGGTCTGCCGTGAGTTCTAGCTAAACTGTATACAGTGGATACATACATATAATCAGTCTGACTCTATATATATATATATAAAATGCACTGCAGCTTGCTGAATCAACTGCCTGCTTGAAGTGTACGGTCTGCCGTGAGTTCTAGCTAAACTGTATACAGTGGATACATATATATAATCCGTCTGACTATATATATATATATATATATATATATATATATATATATATATATATATATATATATATATATATATATATATATATATATATATATATATATATATATATATAAAATCAACTGGTAAATCAACTTCGTCAGGTCTGACGAAGGAGCCACACATGCTCTGAAACGCATTACCACCCCCTTCTCTACACTGACACCATCAGCCTTGTGTCCCGCAGTGAATACAGGCTTCCCTGCTGTCTCCTCTTTCCAACATGCATGAGAACGCTTTACAGCTGCTGGACGGCTCTACACTGCTCTCTACCACCATGCTGAGGATGGACACATGCCACAGATGAGGACTCCTCATTTTATCAAGACTTTTAACACTCAACAATCTGGTAAGTGCTTTTAACCCTTTGTGCATTCTATTAAATTTTACATACTGCACTTAGAGGCACCTTTCTTTTCCTTTTTTATATCTTCAGAGTTGCTTCTCCTCTAACCAAAGTGCTGCCAGAAGTGCCATCTCATAACTATCATCCCTCTGACCAGCTACCCACCTCCACCAGAGCGCCCTTATCTCCTCTCTGTTTTATCCCTGATGTACCTATAAGGTATGAATGTGTTCTGTCCAAATTTCCAGAAGCATCTTCATAACCAAGGACACTGTAGGAAGACAAAGACCAACATAAAATCCCATGCCACTGTAAAACCAATCTTGTATCAATAAGTCTTTGCATTTGCTCCCTGTTGAAAATATTGAAAGCTGCATTGGAGTCTCCCTGAGAAATACTGCTGGAATGCCCCATAAGCTCACTGACCACTGAAAAGTTTCTATTGCGATATGTACAGTGACTTGAAAAAGTATTGATACCCCTTGAAATTTTCCACATTTTGTCATGTTGCAACCAAAAATGTAAATGTATTTTATTGGGATTTTATGTGATAGACCAACACAAAGTGGCACATAATTGTGAAGTGGAAGGAAAATGATAAATGGTTTTCAAATATTTTTACAAATAAATATGTGAAAAGTGTGACATGCATTTGTATTCAGCCCCCCCTGAGTCAATACTGTGTAAAACCACCTTTCACTGCAATTACAGCTGCAAGTCTTTTTGGGTATGTCTCTATCAGCTTTGCACATCTAGAGAGCCTATTCTTGTTTGCAAAATAGCTCAAGCTCTGTCATATTGGATAGAGTATGCCTGTGAACAGCAATTTTCAAATCTTGCCACAGATTCTCACTTGGATTCAGGTCTGGACTTTGACTGGGCTATTCTAACACATGACTATGCTTTGATCTAAACCATTCCATTGTAGCTCTGGCTGTATGGGTCATTGTCCTGCTGGAAGGTGAACCTCTGCCCTGTCACAAATCTCTTGCGGACCCTAACAGGTTTTCCTTGAAGATTGCCCTGTATTTGGCTCCAGCCATCTTCCCATCAACTCTGACCAGCTTCCCTGTCCCTGCTGAAGAAAAGCATCCCCACAACATGATGCTGCCACCACCATGTTTCACGGTGGGGATGGTGTGTTTGGGGTGATGTGTAGTGTTAGTTTTCCGCCACACATAGCGTTTTGCTTTTAGGCCAAAAAGTTCAATGTTGGTCTTATCTGACCAGAGCACCTTCTTCCACGTGTTTGCTGTGTCCCACACATGGTTTCTCGCAAACTGCAAATGGGACTTCTTATGGCTTTCTTTCAACAATGGCTTTCTTCTTGCCACTCTAGCATAAAGACCAGATTTGTGGACTGCACGACTAATAGTTGTGGACATAGCTGTGGACAGATTCTCCCACCTTAATGCTCTGCTTGCCCAGCCTGTCTTGGTAGGTTTGCAGTTGTGCCATACTCTTTACATTTTGAACAGTGCTCCCTAAGATGTTCAAAGCTTGGGATATTTTTTAATAACCTAACCCTGTTTAAACTTCTCCACAACTTTATCCCTGACCTGTCTGGTGTGTTTCTTGACCTTCATGATGCTGTTTGTTCACTAAGGTTCTCTAACAAACATCTGAGGGCTTCACAGAACAGCTATATTTATACTGAGATTAAATTACACACAGGTGGACTCTATTTACTGATTAGGTGACTTCTGAAGGCAATTGGTTCCACTAAGCTCTAATGAGCAGGGCCCTCTGATTGTAATGTCTGCCCTCATGTTGTAAAGCGCTGTGCAAACTGTTGGCGCTATATAAAACCTGTATAATAACTAGAATTTAGTTAGGGGTATCAGAGTAAAGGGGGCTGAATACAAACGCACGCCACACATTTATGTTTTTGGTTGTAACATGACAAAATGTGGAAAATTTCAAGGGGTATGAATACTTTTTTAAGGCACCGTAACAGGAAAAAAAATGTTGGTGTCCCCTTGGCAGATAATGTAGGCTACTGCTTTCTTGTTGTCAATCATTAACTTCACTCAGGCCCCCTTGGAGAATATCCTGAAAGGCTTGCAATGTTAGAAAAGCTGCCTTCCATGACTATAGCATAACAGAGGTAGTGCTAAATGTGCTCCCCTCTACAGCCCAGAGTACCCCACTTACCACTAAAATGATACCACCGTATGGCCATTTATTAACAATAAACAACATATCAACATTTCTTATAACAGAAATATAGAACAACAACAATAATGACCCCAGGTTGCAGATCCTTGGAGGCACTACCGAACCAACACAAAATTTGAATTTGCAGAACCACTTGAAGGTCCTCAGCTGCAGAACACCGGCTCGAGGACAATACAACACCTGTGAGCTCCTCCACAGCCTAAATGCTCGCTGGATCCCATCCTGTAAAAACCCAGGAACTACATATCATTGTCGATGGCATTCAAATGAGCGCCATCACTGCACAAATATCTCCAGGTATCCTCCTTAAGCTCCTGAAGCCTGATCATAAAAACTCAATTTCGCGACACAAATCTACCCACCTTGTTCACTTTAATGCGTGATTTGTTGAGTTTGTCAACAGAACGGGCAAAACGTCATGAAGTTCGGATGACAATTTCAGACCAAACCACAATCAACTTAGTGAAAGATGTGCAAAGTCTGAGGAAATCATATTTAATATCCCGAATAGGATGGCGCATTAACCGAACACCCAAGTCAATACAGCCAGCTTGCAGCACAAGGATATCGGGCACTCTGTCTAATCAGGAAAATGATGGACCTCAGGCACCACCCTGCTCCAAAGCCTACCTGGAATGCCTATCCACCTGACCTTGGCCACTTCCCTAGACATGCCTAATTGGTGCCCACATCTGCCCGTTTGGCTCCTCAAAATACAAATGAATGGCCCAGGATCCAAACAAGGCAGGCATAATCATCTGAAAAAGCAAATACAGGGGACACAAACACAAAAAGAACTAAAAAGAAACTAAAATAAAAACCGGCACATACCAGAAAACAGAGAAAGAAGCCCCAGCCCCCCCCCCAAATCAAAATTGTTCCTTAATCAAATGGGGGCGAAATTAGATACAAAACCTATCCGACTCCCAATGGCCTATGCGCATCAAAACTGAATTATCCAAACCCCACCTAGCTCAGCAGACAGCTTGTCTATTCAGAACACAGTTCTTCTGCTGTGTGAAGGGGTGTGCCTTTTTTCCAATCAGCTCTCACACACTGTTACTGCAGCCTCTGTGCTCCTGACAGATGAAGAAACATTTTAACATGCCCTTTTGAAGGGGTGTAGGGAAGAGAAGACTGCAGATAAACAACTAAAACCTATGTAGGAGGATTTGTTTCTTCTCTGTGTATCATCTGAGTCTGTTCACTTCACTGGGTATATGTGAGGGTTTACATCCACTTTAATTCCTCTGATTCTGTATCCAGTTGGGTTCTGTACCTTTCCTTTTTGGCAGTTTAGACTCATCTGGAACTCAGAGTCAGTGCTCTTGAGCCTGAGAAACAGACAAGTTATGTCTGTGAGCTGCAAGGTTGGTGGAAGCTGTAAAACTGTATGTGGAGACTGACAAGGCTTACTCAACCTGATAGTTAGGGCGTGGATTTTGTGTTTGTCACTACATCACTGGACTGGTATCTGTGCCTGAAAGTGTGCTCACCCTAGGGAGCCTTGTACCTGCTACCTATTCCCAGCTCACAATATATATACAGTGAGGGAAAAAAGCATTTGATCGTCCGCTGATTTTGTATGTTTGCTCATTGACAAAGAAATGATCAGTCTAATTTTATTGGTAGGTTTATTTTAACTGTGAGAGACAGAATAACAAAAATATCCAGAAAAACGCATTTTAAAAAAGTTATAAATTGATTTGCATTTAAATTAGTGAAATAAGTATTTAATCCCCTATTAAGCAGCAAGATTTCTGGCTCCCAGATTTCTTCTATACAGGTAAGGAGCTGAGATTAAGAGCACTCTCTTAAAGGGAGTGCTCCTAATCTCGGCTTGTTACCTGTATAAAAGACGTCTCTCCATAGAAGCAATCAGATTTCAATCTCTCCACCATGGCCAAGACCAAAGAGCTGTCCAAGGATGTCAGGGTCAAGGTTGTAGACCTACACAAAGCTGGAATGGGCTACAAGACCATTGCCAAGCAGCTTGGTGAGAGGGTGACAAGTGATTATTCACAAATGGAAGAAACACAAAATAACTGTCAATCTCCCTCGGTCTGAGGATCCATGCAAGATGCATTGGAGTTTCAATGATCATTAGAATGGTGAGCAATCAGCCCAGAACTATACGGGAGAATCTTGTCAATGATCTCAAGGCAGCTGGGGCCATAGTCACCAAGAAAACAATTGGTATCACACTACACCGTGAAGGACGGAAATCCTGCAGCGCCCGCAAGTACCCCTGCTCAAGAAAGTTTGCTAATGAACATCTGAATGATCTAGAGGAGAACTGGGTGAAAGAGTTGTGGTCAGATGAGACCAAAATCGTGCTCTTTGGCATCAACTTAACTTGCCATGTTTGGAGGAGGATAAATGCTGCCTATGACTCCAAGAACACCATCCCCACCGTCAAACATGGAAATGGAAACATTATGCTTTGGGGGTGTTTTTCTGCTAAGGGGACAGGACAACTTTACCGCATCAATGGGACAATGGAAGGGGCCATGTACCATCAAATCTTGGGCAAAAACCTCCTTCCCTCAGCCAGGGAATTGAAAATGGGTCATGGATGGGTATTCCAGCATGACAATGACCCAAAACACAGGGCCAATGCAACAAAGGAGTGGCTCAAGAAGAAGCACATTAAGGTCCTGGAGTGGCCTAGCCAGTCTCCAGACCTTAATCATATAGAAAATATGTGGAGAGAGCTGAAGGTTTGAGTTACCAAACATCAGCCTCAAAACCTTAATGACTTGGAGACGATCTGCAAGTGCAGTAGGCACAGATTCTGCTCTAACTGATGGCGGTGGAGTTCTAGCCTTATGTTTAGCATTTTGCCTTTTGAGGTAAGGGAGTAGCTGGACGAAAAAATCCCTCCTGAGATGTTTGCAAACCTGATGGCCAACTACAAGAAATATCTGACCTTTGTGATTGCCAACAAGGGCTTTGCCACCAAGTACTAAGTCATGTTGACTTGCTGATTGGAAGCTGAACAGTGGGGACTTTGAGTGGAGAGTGTGAACACGTTTTGCTTTTGACTGCTGGGGATTGCTGTGTTTGCATTTTTAGGTTCTTTTTGGGTTTTTTCCCTGCAGCTTTTAAAAACCTTTTCTGTCTGTTTTAAACAGCCTTTTTTTTTCTTTCCTTCCTTCAGCCTACTAATTAAGGGGAGTGGTTAGTTGGTCAGAGGTGCTTGAGGCCTATATAACTTTATGTGGAACTAATTTTGGGCCTGCTCATCTTTGAGCTTGCCACCTTTTCGTTTGCTGGAACTTAGACCAAGTGGAACTGGACTAAGTGGTGAGTTAAAAACCAGAGTTGAAAACAAGAGGTTATAACAGGAGTCATCAAACCTGTAAGTAGCATCTGAAATTTCCTGTTAGTAATATTAATATTGTCACCATAGACACTGACAACCCCTGCAAGTGTCAGATTGCATGGGAGATTGAGCAGAGCAGTCATAACCGGTTAACATAAAAAAAAGACTGACCGTGTCTAGCGGGGACGCTGTGTATTGTGCGTGTCTAGCGGGGACGCTGTGTATTGTGGAGTAACTGTTTTTGTTAAGTATTGGGAGTACCTGAGTATTGTGTGTGTATTGTGAGTACCTGTGTATTGTGTGCATCTGACTAGTGTGTGTGTGTGTGTGTGTGTACACGTGGGCTGTGAGTGCACGTGGACTGTGAGTACACGAGTGCTGCGAGTGCAGGTGGACTGTGAGTACACAAGTGCTTCAAGTGCATATGGACTGTGAGTACACGAGTGCTGCAAGTGCAGGTGGGCTGTATTGTTGACTATTAGTGTCAGGAAGCTAGTTGTTAGTTAATTTTGGACAGGGTATCAAATCCTCATTAAATTAGTAGGTACGATGACCGACGGGTGTGGAGATGTGACTCGGTGTACATCTTGCGGTATGTATGCGTTCCTTGATTATCCGGTCAAGGGCGAATACAGCTGTGCAAAATGTAAGCATGTTGTTTCCTTGGAAGCCCAGGTTCTGAATCTAGGGAAGCAACTGTCAGCACTGAGAAGACCCTCCATACTACAGGAGAGCTGGGAACGTACCTGGCAGGGGCCAGCACAGAGGCGGGTGGAGACAAAGAGGTGCAGGCACTAAAAAAGAGTAAAGTAAGAGAAAAGACATCTAAATAAGTACGCCCTGTTGAGTGACATTGGTGAAACCAGTCAGGGACCAGCACTGCTGGAGCTGAGGGACTCCCCTAGCTGCCAGGGGAAGAACTCCTCCAGTGAGGGTGGGGGAGAAGCCAAGGGAAAGGAAAGACAGATTCTGGTGGTAGGGGACTCCATTCTTAGAAGGACAGAGAGGGCAATCTGTGACAAAGACCTGAAGCACCGAACTGTATGCTGTCTACTGGTGCTCGGGTTCGGCACATCACGGATCTGGTGGACAGATTACAGGGAGGGGCTGGGGAAGACCCAGCTGTCATGGTGCACGTTGGCACCAATGACAAAGTCAGAGGCAGATGGAGTGTCCTAAAGAACGATTTTAGGGACTTAGGAGCTAAATTGAGGAAAAGGACCTCCAAGGTAGTATTCTCAGAAATACTACCTGTACCTCAAGCAAGAAAGGCATAGGGAGATTAGGGAAGTAAACAAGTGGCTGAGGAGCTGGTGTAGTAAGGAAAGGTTTGGGTTCCTGGAGAACTGGGCCGACTTCTCAGTCGGTCACCAGTTCTATATAAGGGACGGACTGCACCTAAATTAGGAGGGTGTGGATCTGCTGGGAGTGAAGATGGCTGAAAATTTAGAGGGGCTTTTAAACTAGGAGACGGGGGGAGGGTTCAGAGGTAGAGATAGTCAGCACGGAACATATTCCAGAGGGTAGTACTGGGGGCATTATTGGTAGGTTGACTAAAGCACATAAACGCCAGGTATGTATCTATTACCTGAATTGATACAAGCAGATCAGACAGGCTTTATAGTTGGAAGAGAAGCTAGAGATAACTCCAATAGGGCCCTCCAGCCTATTCACTGGGCACTTGCACGCGATCAGATGCCTCCATACTTGATTCTGTCAACAAACGCAGAGAAGGCATTCGATCACGTGGACTGGGACTTCCTGAGCGCTGTGCTTGAGGGCACCAGTCTGGGCCCACACATGCTGCGATGGGTTTCGAAACTTTACGTGTCTCCCACTGCTCAGGTCAAGGTAAATGGTGGCCTCTCCTCAACATTCCCCATCCGAAACGGCACGAGACAGGGATGCCCGCTCTCACCCCTTTTGTTTGCATTGGTCCTCGAGCCATTATTGCAGAGGGTTAGGGCAAATCAGAGCATCAGGGGGGTGCAGGTGGGCTCCCTAGAGCACAAACTCTCTGCATATGCAGATGACATACTGTTCCACGTAGTGGACCCCCAGGTCTCGCTGCCGAATCTGATGGGTGAACTGACTGCTTATGGAGAGGTATCCAATTTTCGGATAAATTACACCAAGTCAGAAATATTACCAATCACTATTCCGCCAACTTTGGTGGCCTCCCTGAAGGGATTTTTTCCTTTCACATGGGCTACCCCTGCCATGAAATATCTAGGCGTTCAGCTCAGGGACAGACCGGATTCCCTGTATACACACAATTATACACCATTACTTAAGAAGATTTCTCATGATTTATTATCCTGGGACAAGGCAATATTCACTTGGGTCGGACGGACAAACATCTTAAAAATGACCATACTGCCCCGTATCCTTTTCCTCCTACAAATGATACTGATACAAATACCAAAGCGATTTTTCACAGACCTGCGTAGCCTCTTTATTAGGTTTGTGTGGGGTGGCAAGAAGCCGCGTCTCGCTATGACACTACTACAAAGAATTAAGTTGAAGGGGGGACTAGGCATACCTAACATATCCCAATATTATCAGGCAATTGCCCTGCAGCGCATATTGAACTGGAGGTTCCACACACCCTTTAAGCTGTGGGTCCCCCTGGAGAAAACGATGGTGGGCAGAGACCTATCCTATGCACCCTGGGTCCCTAAAGGAGACCAGGGGCTCTCTGAGTGGGTCTCCCCATTGACGGTTCACTCCCTGAAAATATGGGACAGAGTGAACGCACGTTTAGCTCTGGCACCACAGACGTCCCCACTGTCACCAGTGAGCGGATGCCCGTGGTTTCCTCCGTGGGAACAGATAGCCTCGCTCGGAACGTAGACGAGTGGTGGAATTGTTAGCCTGGCAAGATTCGTGGAGGGAGGTTTGGTGACATCGCTCTCCACCCTGCGGGAAAGATACGGTACTTACCCCTTCGATTTTTGGTGACACCGACAACTAGAGACCTTTGTAGCCAAATGCCACAAACAGGCGCAAATTAGAACTACGCTAACGGAATTTGAAAATATGTGGGTATCTACAGACCCAATACCCCATATGAGCTCGGCATTATATAGGATGTTAGAAACAGCTATACCTAGCCCCTATATTAAAGAATGGGAAAGAGACCTTCAGCGCGAATTCACAGACGATCAGCTCCATCACCTGTACCGCCTGACTCACTCGAGCTCAGTAGACTCTAAGACCCAAGAAAACAACTACAAAATCTTATCAAGATGGTACAGGGTGCCCACAACCCTGGCTAGAATTTTCCCTACGGCTTCTGATAGATGCTGGAGGGGGTGTGGTATGAAAGGCACATTCCTCCACATTTGGTAGGAGTGCCCTGTGCTAACACCTTTTTGGGCCATGGTAGGCAAACATATTGCAGACAGCATGGGAATGGAAATCCCGGCCCTACCAAAACATTTTTTGCTACACGTCCCATCCATGCCCCTATCTCGCTATAAACAAAGTGCTCTCCCCCACCTCCTCAATGCAGCAAAGCGCCTAATACCAATACATTGGAAGAGCTTGCATATTCCAAGCGAGCAGGACTGGTTGGGGAAGGTGGGGGGAGATCATGGAGGCAGAGAGTTGGCTGGCCACTTGTAAAGACACTCGTGAAGGCTTTGAACTTACATGGGCAGCCTGGAGAGCTCACGTACATGACACAACAATGGCCTCATCTAGCCTAGATGTTGCACTCCTTGCTTTAGCAGATCCATCCTTTGGGAGACTTGTCGAGGCGAACCTTCCATCAACAACTACAGGATCTACACCAGCAAATCCAGTGAGACTCATTACACATACTTCTTCCTGTCTCTTTAGCTCTCCTTCCCCTCTACTCCCTTTTCTTCCCTCTTTATGTATTCGTTACATGTATATTGTTTTGATACAGCCCCAGGATACCCAGTATCTATTTTTCCCTTCTTTTTTCTGTGTTACCTGGGGGGTTACTAGGTTTTGGTCTGACCCAGATACTCCGAGTTCACCCTTAATGTTTGTAATATTTGCAAAGAAGGAGCCATGTATACAAGGACTTTAGACTTACAGCCTAAGTTCACCTTACCCCCTTCCAGTTTGGAGGGGAGGCCTGTCTATATAGCTGAATGTAAGGGTCAGGACTCGGACCATTTTAAATGTACTCCCTCCCCTATGACCCCTCCTCCCCATACCTCCTTCCCTCTCCTTACCCCTGTACCTCCCCTCCCCCTTAAATGTTACCTTATTGCAATGTCAATCTGTCTTAAAATTGAAAATGAAAATAAAAATTATACAAAAAAAAAACCCCAGGTATGTATAGTAACAAGTCCTATTTGCAACCTCGGAACACCCAATAAGAAGACAGTATGCACGCGTTTCCATGGAAGTGCCATTGTGAATGCCCACTCTGGATCTCATTTGTCTCTGGCTACGGTTCCATGCATGCACATTGGCATTAGCAGAACGAGGGTTGGCAGCTGCTGCACGGAGACGGGTGCTGTGTGAGTTCTCTGACAGATTTTGTGGGAATTTCAGAGACTTAGTTCAACAGCTCTCATGATTGGCTGGCAACCATTCAAGGGTATTCCCTTTATCGCAGGGATAGGGAGGGTAAAAAAGGGGGAGGGGTATGCCTGTATATCAAGAATAATGTACAAGTGAGTGTGAGAGATGACATGCTATAGGCCCCCTAACCTGAGGGAGGAGGGGGAGACGGACCTCCTATCACAAATTAGATTAGCAGTAGGGATGAGCCGAACACCCCCCGGTTCGGTTCGCACCAGAACCTGCGAACGGACCGAAAGTTCGCACGAACGTTAGAACCCCATTGACGTCTATGGGACTCGAACGTTCGAAATCAAAAGTGCTAATTTTAAAGGCTAATTTGCATGGTATTGTCCTAAAAAGGGTTTGGGGACCCGGGTCCTACCCCAGGGGACATGTATCAATGCAAAAAAAACTTTTAAAAACGGACGTTTTTTCGGGAGCAGTAATTTTAATGATGCTTAAAGTAAAAAAAATAAAGTGAAATATTCCTTTAAATATCGTACCTGGGGGATGTTTATAGTATGCCTGTAAAGTGGCACGTGTTTCCCGTGTTTAGAACAGTCCCTGCACCAAATGTAATTTTTAAAGGAAAAAATTTCATTTAAAACTGCTTGCGGGTTTAATGTAATGTCGGGTCCTGGCAATATGGATGAAAATCAGTGAGACAAACATCATGGGTACCCCCCAGTCCATTACCAGGCCCTTTGGGTCTTGTATGGATATTAAGGGGAACCCTGCACCCAAATTAAAATAAGGAAAGGTGTGGGGCCACCAGGCCCTATATACTCTGAACAGCAGTGTACAGGCGGTGCAAACAAGACAGGGACTGTAGATTTGTTGTTAAGTAGAATCTGTTTGTCATTTTGAACGGGTACATTTTTAACGTGTTTAGCTCCAGCCAAAAAATCTTTTTTAAGCTTTTTGGAAAACATAGGGAAGGGTTATCACCCCTGTGACATTTGTTTTGCTGTCTTTCCTCCTCTTTAGAAGATTTCACCTCACTTTTTGTCCCAATGACAAATGCTTTTTGAGAATTTGGGTTTTTTTGTGGAACAAGGATTGGAAAGCATCAGTGGAAAGGAGAAATGTTTTTCCCATATTAACTCTTACAGGAGAGAATTTCCCTTCCTAGGGGTAGATTTCATCTCACTTCCTGTTGTCTTCTTCCGTTTGCAAGTAGGAGTCGTTTGTAAGTTAGATGTTTGAAAGTAGGGTCCTGCTCTATATACTCAGCAGAAATTTGGGCCTTAGGTGGTGTTGTGGCCACAACAACGTAAGCCCTCACAGGGCCCTGCTGTGAAATCTTAGATCAAGAATTGTAATTACATGCCCCTGTTGAACAGGGGCAGAAAAACTGGGCCTTTGGTGGTGGTGGTGGTGCTGGTGCCACAACACTGTAAG
This sequence comes from Lithobates septentrionalis, assembly GCA_037952835.1. Classification (NCBI taxonomy): domain Eukaryota; kingdom Metazoa; phylum Chordata; class Amphibia; order Anura; family Ranidae; genus Lithobates; species Lithobates septentrionalis. The sequence goes on along the minus strand of JBBDGP010001157.1, from coordinate 718,665 downwards.
TCCTCACTCGCTCTTGGTGGGTGCAGAAATGGGCCCTGCTGTGAAATATTAGATCAAGAGTTGTAATTACATGCCCCTGTTGAACAGGGGCAGAAAAATTGGGCCTTTGGTGGTGGTGGTGCTGGTGCCACAGCACTGCAACCCCTTACAGACACTCTAGTTGGAACGCAGGAACAAGCCCTGCTGCAAAGTATTGCATCAAAAACTGTAATTACACGCCCCTGTTAAACAGGGGCAGAAAAATTGGGCCTTAGGCACTGGTGCTGGTGCCACAACACTGCAACCTCTCACAGACACTCTAGTTGGAACGCAGGAACGAGCCCTGCTGCAAAGTATTGCATCAAAAATTGTAATTGCATGCCCCTGTTAAACAGGGGCAGAAAAATTGGGCCTTAGGCACTGGTGGTGGCGCCCAGAACCAAAAATGTTCTTACAAGCTATCAGCGTGATGATTGAGGAGGAAGATTATAATTACTCAGGGATAGTCACTCAGCATCAGCATAGGCAGTCTTTGAAGGGATCTGAAATTTAAAAAAAAATTATTCGGTTACATCAGCATCAGGTGCTTGGTAGCTAGTGGTGATCCAAGACTGATTCATTTTTATGAAGGTCAGTCGATCGACCGAGTCGGTGGACAGACGCACCCTGTGATCGGTAACCACGCCTCCAGCAGCACTGAATGTGCGTTCCGAAAGAACGCTGGATGCAGGACAGGCCAGTAGCTCAATTGCATACTGTGCAAGCTCTGGCCAGTGATCCATCCTCAAGACCCAGTAACCCAGAGGATTTTCGGTGGGAAAGGTGTCCAAGTCTGATCTTGCCCCTAGGTATTCCTGCACCATGTAAAACAGACGCTGGCGATGGTTGCTGGAACCAATCATACCTTGGGGCTGCGGACCAAAAAATTGTCTGAACGCATCGGTCAGACGGCCACCTTCTCCACCGCTCCTTCTTTGACTGACCGAAGCCTCAGCAAGACGTTGTCCAGAAACAGGAGTTTGTAACCTCCCAGTCTCTGGGAACGCGTTGCACAGACCTTTCTGCAAGGCCTCCCGAAGATGTTTCATCCTCTGCTCCCTCTGCGATGGCAATATAAGGTCCGCAACCTTACCCTTGTAACGTGGATCAAGGAGGGTTGCCAGCCAGTATTGGTCCTTCTCCTTGATACCACGAATACGAGGATCCTTACGCAGGCTTTGCAGGATCAGGGAGGCCATGCAGCGTAGGTTTGCTGAGGCATTCGGTCCGGAGTCCTCTGAGTCACTAAGGATGACATGGTCCGCAGCCACCTCCTCCCAGCCACGTACAAGTCCATGTGTTTCTTGGGACTGATCCCTTAAAGACTGCTGCTGATGCTGAGTGCCAGGCTCCACCTCCATACTGGCACAATCTTCCTCCTTCTCCTCCTCCTCCTCTTCCTGTGTGATCGGCGGGCACGCAGGAACACTGTCTGGATAAAGGGGGACTTGAGAGCTAAGGAAGTCCTCCTCTTCCTGCCTCTGTTCTGCCTCAAGTGCCCTGTCCATTATTCCACGCAGTGTGTGCTCCAACAGGTGGACAAGGGGGACAGTGTCACTGATGCATGCACTGTCACTGCTCACCATCCTCGTGGCCTCCTCAAATGGTGACAGGACAGTGCATGCATCCCTGATCATGGCCCACTGGTGTGGGGAAAAAAAACCAAGCTCCCCTGACCCTGTCCTGGTGCCATAGTCGCACAGGTACTCATTGATGGCCCTCTGCTGCATGTGCAGCCGCTGCAGCATGGCCAACGTTGAGTTCCACCTGGTGGGCATGTCACAGATTAGGCGGTTCTTGGGCAGGTTAAACTCCTTTTTGGAGGTCCGTCAGCCGAGCACTGCCATTATATGACCGGCGGAAATGCACACAGACTTTCCTGGCCTGCCTCAGGACATCCTGTAAGCCCGGGTACCTGCCCAAGAACAGCTGCACCACCAAGTTAAGGACGTGAGCCAAACAGGGCACATGGGTCATTTGTCCCTGTCGGAGGGCAGAGAGGAGGTTAGTGCCATTGTCGCAAGTTAAGTTGGCATGGCTTCAACCACCTCTAAACCTGCCCCTGCAGAGCTGACAGAACCTCTGCCCCAGTGTAGCTCCTGTCCCCCAAGCACACCAGCTCAAGCACCGCATGGCATCTTTTGGCCTGCGTACTTGCGTAGCCCCTTTAACGGCTACGGAGCACCGCTGGTTCCGAGGACAAAGCACAGGAAGAGGCCATGGAGGAAGAAGAAGAGGAGGGGGTGGAGGAGAGAGGTGTGTCACAATCATTAGCATTTTGGAGGCGTGGTGGCGGAACAACATCCAACACTACTGCACCTTGTCCTGCATCCTTCCCAGCTGCCAGCAGAGTCACCCAATGCGCCCTGAAACTTAGGTAACGTCCCTGTCCATGCCTGCTGGACCATGAGTCAGCGGTAATATGCACCTTACCGCTGAGCGCCCTGTCCAGCGAGGCATGGACATTGCCTTCCACATGCCGGTAGAGAGCCGGAATCGCCTTCCGTGAGAAAAAGTGGCGTTTGGGTACCTGCCACTGAGGAACCGCACATTCCACAAACTCACGGAAGGGGGCAGAGTCTACCAACTGAAAAGGCAGCAGTTGAAGTGCTAGCAATTTTGCCAAGCTAGCATTCAACCGCTGGGCGTGTGGATGGCTGGGAGCAAACTTCTTTCGGCGGTGCAGCAGCTGGGGCAGGGAAATTTGCCTGGTACGATCTGACGTTGGTGTACCAAAAGCAGATTGCCCACAAGTACTTGGCTGTGACACACCTAATTCTACACCTTCATTCCTCTCAGTGCAGGTCTCAGAGAGGACTGAAGGTCTAGTGCGGTTGGAAATCTCAGCTGATGAGGAGCAAGGAGAGGTCCTCTTTGTTCTTTGGTGTGGGTCTTTTAGATACGCTTGCCAACGAACTGCATGGCAGGTCAACATATGTCTGGTCAAGCATGTGGTACCCAAGCGGGAGATGTTTTGGCCACGCTTGAGACATATGTTGCAAATAGCAGCGGTGCGATCTGATGCACTCGTCTCAAAAAAGGCCCACACCAAAGAACTTTTTGAATAACGCGCAGAGACTGCAGCGCCCTGCACATGTGGAGCTTTGGGGTGTGATGCAGTCAATGTGCTGCCCATAGGCTGGCCCCTGGAGGGCATCCTGCCTCATTGGTGATGTGCCGCCTCCTCCTCCTCCTCCTTCTCCTCCTCTCTCCTATCAGGCACCCACGTTGAGTCAGTGACTGTCACAAGTCAATACTCACCGAGGCCGAGATGCCGAGAGCGGCTTGCCCTTACGACCACGCGCACCCGAACCCCCGAAAGTGAGACAGGGGATCGAAAGCACGCGGAGGCACGGGTCTCCGGTAAAGCTGATGGGAAGACTCCGGATTTCTTGGAAGGCAGGAAGTCTTCTGGAGGAGTGCCTGGAAGTGCAAGAACAAAGGTTAAGAGGGATCAGACTGGTGGTTAGGAAGTCCTTATGACTGAGGGGATCAAGGGAGGTGGCAGCCCCGTGAGGAGTATGGTTGGAGACACAGGCAGAGGCCAGGAGGTCCAGCAGGTCTGGAGTGATCCTTAAACAGGCAGAAGGTCAGGGTATCTGGCAGACAGAGAGTGGTCGTATTCAGGCAGAAGATCAGGGTATCCAGCAAACAGAGAGTGGTCGTTATTCAGGCAGAGGGTCAAGGTATCCAGCAAGCAAAGAGTGGTCGTTGTTCAGGCCGAAGGTCGGGGTATCCAGCAAGCAGAGAGTGGTCGTAGGTACAGGCAGGAGGTCGGTTTCACAAGAGACAGGAAGCAGGAGTTCAAACACAGGCAGGGTAGACTGACGACAAACCAGCAACCCGACTGGGTGCTGGTGTCGTCTAAAGTAACCTCCCAGTGGGCGCGTCAGCATGACGCGCTACCGGGCACCCGCACGGGCGACGGCACGCACACGTGGGCCGCCGTGCACCCGCGCGCGCCGCACCATCAGGCCGCGAACGGGTGCACGTCTCAACAGCAACCCCCTGCGCATGCGCCCCGCAGCCCGGCGAACGGAGGCGACTTGTCTTCCGTGACAGTGCCCCCCTCCTAAGGGCGGACACTGGACGCCCAGGCTAGACATTAATTCCGGATGGTCTTGATGAAAGGTTTGAATCAAGCGAGGGGCATGTAGGTTCTTCGCAGGCTCCCATGAATTATCTTCAGGTGGGTATCCCTTCCATTGGATCAGGTACTGTAATTGTCTGCCCCTCTTTCTACAGCCCAGGATAGCCTCCACCTCGAACTCGTTCTCACCGTCCACCCTGATTGGTGGGGGAGGAACCTCTCCTCTTTCTGGAAACGGACTGGGTACAACAGGCTTCAGTAAAGATACATGAAAGACAGGATGAATCTTGTATGTTTTAGGCAGGGCTAACTCCATGGCCACAGGGTTGATGATCCTTTTGATAGGAAAAGGGCCAATAAATTTAGGTCCTAGTTTTCGGGATGGCAACTGCAGCTTGAGATTAGAGGTGGACAACCAAACCTCCTCCCCTATGTTAAATGTTGGATTCTCCTTCCTGCCTCGGTCATACTGCTCCTTGTAGGCCTTTTGAGCTTTCTGTAGCATACATTGGATTTCTTGGAAGTTAGTTTGTAAGGATATTATTCTGTCCTGTACTGCAGGAACTGTTATTTCAGGGGTGTCCTTAGTCAGGAACGTGGGGTGAAACCCGCAATTGGCCCAAAAGGGCGTTTGGTTGGTAGCCGCGTGGACTGAGTTATTATACGCAAATTCCGCGTATGGAAGGAGTTTTGCCCAATCATCCTGAGATCCTGAACAGAAGCAACGGAGGTACTGCTCCAGAGTTTGATTTGTCCTCTCCGTTTGGCCATTGCTCTGAGGTGATAGGCTGATGAGAGGCATACTTTAATATCCAAGGCCTTACAAAGTTCTTTCCAAAATTTGGACGTGAATTGCGCGCCTCTGTCAGACACTATATTCTTTGGTACCCCGTGAAGTCTTATGACTTCTTTCAGAAAAACGTTGGCTGTTTCTACTGCGGAAGGAGTACCTACCATAGGTAGGAAGTGGGCCATCTTAGACAGACGGTCGACCACAACGAAGATGGTAGTGTAGCCTTCTGAGGCTGGTAGATCCACAATAAAGTCCATAGACACGTCGGACCATGGTCGTTCTGGAATGGGTAGTGGTTTAAGTAAACCCCAGGATTTGGTGTTCTGGCCCTTGTTGCGTTGACAACGGAGGCAAGAGGCCACATATTCCCTGCAATCTCGTCTCCAACCCGGCCACCAGAAGGAGCGAGAGATCAAGTCAGCTGTCTTCCTAACTCCAAAGTGACCGGCCAATTTATGGTCGTGGCACATCTTGAGGGTGGTTAACCGAGTCTGTTGGGGTACAAAAATTTTGCCCCGGACCCAAAAAAGACCTTCGTCTTTCCTCAGGGATTGTACCTCCGGATCAGTACATGTATTGGACAATCTCTTGATTGAAGACATTAGGTCTGTCCGTGTCAACCCAAGAAAATTTTGAGGTGCAAGAATTGTACTTGGTTCTGAAGTCGGGAGGTCTGCTGAGAACATCCGGGAAAGGGCGTCTGCTTTTCCATTCTTAATGCCAGGCCTGTAGGAGATATGGAAATTGAAGCGCGAAAAGAACAGGGCCCAACGGGCTTGTCTGGGTTTGAGGCGTTTTGCTGTTCGGAGGTACTCAAGATTTTTGTGGTCTGTGAAAATCATCACTGGATGAAGTGCCCCCTCAAGTAAGTACCTCCATTCTTCCAGGGCAAATTTTATTGCCAGCAGCTCCCTGTCACCTACGTCGTAGTTTAGTTCTGCCGCACTCAGTTTCCGAGAAGCAAATGCGACTGGATGTAAGATGGCCTTGGGTCCTTGTCTCTGAGAAAGGATTGCTCCCGTGGCTATTTCTGACGCATCCACTTCCAATATGAACGGATGAGAAGGATCAGGATGCCGGAGAATAGGAGCGGAACTGAATAGATCCTTTAGCTTTATGAAAGCTTCTTGTGCTTCTTGGGACCACTGGAATGAACCGTGCCGACGGGTTAACTGAGTGATGGGTGCCACTATGGCAGAGAATCCAACGATGAACTTCCGATAGAAGTTAGCGAACCCTATAAAGCGTTGGACCCCTTTCTTATCAGAAGGAGCTGGCCACTCCTGGATAGCCTGTATCTTTTGAGGATCCATCTCTACTCCATTTGCAGAAATGATGAACCCTAAAAATTGCACCACTGATCTCTCAAATTCGCACTTCTCCATCTTTAGATAAAGCTTGTGCTGTCTCAAAATGGTCAGAACTGTTCTGACGTGATCCCTATGAAGTTCCAGTGTAGATGAAAAAACTAAGATATCATCCAGGTAGACTACAAGGAAGTCATCTAGGTATTTGCGGAAAATGTCATTCACCAGGTGTTGGAACGTAGCCGGGGCGTTACAGAGCCCAAAGGGCATCACCAAGTATTCGAAGTGCCCGAACCTCGATCTGAAGGCCGTCTTCCATTCATCTCCAGCTCTAATTCTGATAAGATTATATGCCCCTCGGAGATCCAATTTGGAGAAGATTCTGGCTGACCGAAAGCGTTGGAACAACTCTGGGATGAGCGGCAGCGGGTACCGATTCTTGATAGTAATGTTGTTCAACTGCCGATAATCCACACAGGGCCTAAGAGAACCGTCCTTCTTACCGACAAAGAAGATACCTGCTCCGGCAGGTGAAGATGAGGGACGGATGAACCCCTTTTCCAGGTTCTCGTCTATATATTGCTTGAGGGCCTCCAGCTCTGTTTCGGAAAGGGGAAAGATGCGACCAAAAGGAATTGCTGATCCTGGCAATAGGTCGATTGGACAGTCGTATGGACGATGAGGTGGAAGGCGATCGGCCATTTGTTTGCTGAAAACTTCCTGGAACTCATGATACTCCTGAGGGACATGCTGGAGGTTAACTGAAGGAGCTGAGATCGTAGCACAGATCTTGGGTTTCGGAGGGCGGCAGTGCTGAGAACAGTAAGAGGAGGGAAATGAGACCATCTTAGAACTCCATTGGATAAGAGGATCATGGGCTTGTAGCCAAGGTAAGCCTAGGATGACTTGGAACATGGGAGAGTGGATAAGGTCCAGGCGTAGAAGTTCTTGGTGTCCCGAATCGGTGGCGGCTAGAATAGGTCGAGTCTCTTGGGTGATTGGGCCTGAGCTGGGAAGGGACCCATCCGCCAAGTGGACCTGTAGGTGTTGCGTTTTAGGTTGTAAAGGCACATGCAAGGTTCGGGCCAGAGCAGCGTCCATAAAGCAGCTACATGCACCTGAGTCAATGATCGCCGGTAGGCGGGATTCCCCTTCCGGTAGCTGTAATGAGATAAATAACATTACGTAAGACTTGGAGGTATTGTTATCTTGGTAGGTCATTGTTTTGGGTTGAAAAGACTTACTAGGCCTTATCGGGCAGTTGCGCAGAAAGTGACCGGCACCCCCGCAATAGAGACACAGGTTGGACTGCCGTCTATGTTGTCTCTCTTCGGAGGTGAGTGGTGGTCGTACTAAACCAAGCTGCATCGGTTCGAAATCGGGAAGTGTAGTAGGCCCTGCTGTAATGGGTGAAGACCCTGGAATGGGTTGGAGTCTTGGAGTTGTCCATGCTGGGCGAGGATTTTGGAAACGTTCTGACCGACGTTCCCTCAAGCGCCTATCTAATTTGGTGACTGCCTGAATTAACTCCTCCAAAGATGTGGGGGTTTCCATCCTGGCTAGCTCATCCTTGAGGAGCTCTGATAGACCTTGGCGGTACTGGTAGCATAAGGCTGGCTCATTCCAGTTAGTTTCGGCCGCCCATTTGCGGAATTCCACCGTGTAATCCTCGATTGGTCTCCTTCCCTGGACAAGATGATGCAGGATAGCTTCGGCGGTGGCCATACGCTGTGGGTCATCATACAGCTGGGCCATACTTTCAAAGAATGTGTCAATAGTATTAAGCACCGGACTCCCTGATTCCATCAGACCGTGCGCCCAGGCCTGAGGTTCCTCTGACAGCAAAGAAATCGCAAATCCCACCTTGACCACTTCTGATGCGAAGGTTCGGGGTTGCAACGCAAAGTAGAGGGTACATGCATTCTTAAAGGCCCTGAACTTCTTGCGGTCCCCCGAGAACCGTTCCGGTGTGGGGACCCTGGGTTCCGGAAGTGCCATTACTACTGTAGGGCTGGCAGTGGCCTGAGGGAGTGGGCATTCATTACTAGGTGCAGGAGCTGCGGCAGCAGGGGGGAGTGCCCCCGTCAGTTGTTGGAGGCGGCTATCAACTTGCGTGTATCCCTCTTGCAGCCTCTGTACTGAGTCGGCCAAGGCGGAGACTTGTTGGCATAAGATCTCCAAGGGAGAGCGCGCTCTGTCGGCCTCGGACATCTGGCTGGTTTGTACTGTCACAAGTCAATACTCACCGAGGCCGAGATGCCGAGAGCGGCTTGCCCTTACGACCACGCGCACCCGAACCCCCGAATGTGAGACAGGGGATCGAAAGCACGCGGAGGCACGGGTCTCCGGTAAAGCTGATGGGAAGACTCCGGATGGCTTGGAAGGCAGGAAGTCTTCTGGAGGAGTGCCTGGAAGTGCAAGAACAAAGGTTAAGAGGGATCAGACTGGTGGTTAGGAAGTCCTTATGACTGAGGGGATCAAGGGAGGTGGCAGCCCCGTGAGGAGTATGGTTGGAGACACAGGCAGAGGCCAGGAGGTCCAGCAGGTCTGGAGTGATCCTTAAACAGGCAGAAGGTCAGGGTATCTGTCAGACAGAGAGTGGTCGTATTCAGGCAGAAGATCAGGGTATCCAGCAAACAGAGAGTGGTCGTTATTCAGGCAGAGGGTCAAGGTATCCAGCAAGCAAAGAGTGGTCGTTGTTCAGGCCGAAGGTCGGGGTATCCAGCAAGCAGAGTGTGGTCGTAGGTACAGGCAGGAGGTCGGTTTCACAAGAGACAGGAAGCAGGAGTTCAAACACAGGCAGGGTAGACTGACGACAAACCAGCAACCCGACTGGGTGCTGGTGTCGTCTAAAGTAACCTCCCAGTGGGCGCGTCAGCATGACGCGCTACCGGGCACCCGCACGGGCGACGGCGCGCACACGTGGGCCGCCGTGCACCCGCGCGCGCCGCACCATCAGGCCGCGAACGGGTGCACGTCTCAACAGCAACCCCCTGCGCATGCGCCCCGCAGCCCGGCGAACGGAGGCGACTTGTCTTCCGTGACAGTGACCTCATCATCCCCTCCCTCCTCATCACTGGAGCAAACCTGGCAGTATGCTGCAGCAGGGGGAGCATAACTGCCAGATTGCTGTCCTTCTTGGGCACCCCCTCTGTCCGTGCTCATGTTACTGCCTTCATCGAGCTCAGTATCATCATCAGAGCCTTCCAAACGCTGGGCATCCTCCTGGAGCATGTACCCAACACTGGTCAAACAGTTCAAGGGACTCCTCAGGAGGACATGGTGGGGCTAGGGAAGGAGTCACTGATGACATTGAGCCGAGGGAAGAGGCCGCTGCTTTGCCAGACAAAGTACCCTGGGCATGGGTGAGAGAGGATGAGGAGGATGAGGACGGCTTGGTCATCCACTCGACCAAGTCTTCCGCATGTTGCGGCTCAACACGGCCAGCTGCCGAAAAAAAGGCCAAGCATGTCCCACGGCCACGTGCTGATGAGGATGCACCGTCTCCACGACCAGCACTAGACACAGAGCCTGCTTGCCCTCTCTTATTGGCTTGTGACTGTCTGCCTCTCCTTCTTGGCCTTCCAGACATACTAATGGCCTGTAGCTGCACTAAGCTGGGATATATATATATATATATATATATATATGTACTGATACTGCAGCTAGAAAAATCAACTGCCTGCCTGTAGTATGAGAACACCACCAACCTTCTACAGGTAGCTTTAGGTGAACACTGTGCAGAGCTCGCAAAAAAATAACTTGTAGTTTTAGCTGAACACTGTGAGGTGGACGCACCACACTAACTTGTAGTTTTAGCTGAACACTGTGAGCAGGACGCACTGCACTAACTGTAAATAGTCTAGATGCCTGACTGTGGTACTAATAGGATCAAAATAACACCAGCAATTTTATTCAGGTAGCTGTAAATACTGTAACAAGACAAGCCTGCCTGTCAGTAAGAAGATAACAAGAACGGATCTAGCTGAACACTGTGAGCAGGACGCACTGCACTAACTTATAGTTTTAGCTAAACACTGTGAGCAGGACGCACTGCACTAACTTGTAGCTTGAGATGAACACTGTGCAGAGGTCTCACTACACCAACTTGTAGTTTTAGCCGAACACTGTGAGCAGGACGCACAGCACTAACTTGTAGTTTTAGCTGAACACTGTGAGCAAAACGCACTGCACTAACTTGTAGCATGAGATGAACACTGTGCAGAGGTCTGACTACACCAACTTGTAGTTTTAGCTGAACACTATGAGCAGGACACACAGCACTAACTTGTAGTTTTAGCTGAACACTGTAAGCAAAATGCACTGCACTAACTTGTAGCTTAAGATGAACACTGTGCAGAGGTCTCACTACACCAACTTGTAGGTTTAGCTGAACACTGTGAGCAGGACGCACAGCACTAACTTGTAGTTTTAGCTGAACACTGTGAGCAGGACGCACAGCACTAACTTATAGTTTTAGCTAAACACTGTGAGCAGGACTCACTGCACTAACTTGTAGCTTGAGATGAACACTGTGCAGAGGTCTCACTACACCAACTTGTAGTTTTAGCTGAACACTGTGAGCAGGACGCACTGCACTAACTTATAGTTTTAGCTAAACACTGTGAGCAGGACGCACTGCACTAACTTGTAGCTTGAGATGAACACTGTGCAGAGGTCTCACTACACCAACTTGTAGGTTTAGCTGAACACTGTGAGCAGGACGCACAGCACCAACTTGTAGTTTTAGCTGAACACTGTGAGCAGGACGCACTGCACTAACTGTAAATAGTCTAGCTGCCTGACTGTGGTACTAAAAGGATCAAAAGAACACCAGTAATTTTCTTCAGGTAGCTGAAAATACTGTAACAAGACAAGCCTGCCTGTCAGTAGGAAGATAACAGGAACGGATCTAGCTAAACTGAATACAGTGTATATATATATATATATATATATGCAACACCTGGGATGCATATATATACACAATACACTGTAAGTGCAGCTAAACTGTCTGACTGTTCTGCCTAATCTATCTAACTCAAATCAAATGTCACTGTCTGTCTCTCTCTCTCTCTGAATGAACGCCGGAACACACACTACACAGGGCCGCCGTGCAGGTGGCCTTATATAGTGTGGGGCGTGTACTAAATCCCCTGAGCCATAATTGGCCAAAGCCTCCTTGGCTTTGGCCAATTACGGCTCTCTGTTCAGACGGCGCTGTGATTGGCCAAGCATGCGGGTCATAGTGCATTCTTGGCCAATCATCAGCCAGCAATGCACTGCGATGCCGCAGTGAATTATGGGCCGTGACGCGCCACACAAATTTGGCGCGAACGGCCCATATCGTTCGCAATTCGGCGAACGACCGAACAGCCGATGTTCGAGTCGAACATGGGTTCGACTCGAACACAAAGCTCATCCCTAATTAGCAGCAAGGATGGGAGGTGTCATCATAATGGGGGGTTTTAATTATCCAGACATAGACTGGGTGGGTCACACAAATGGGAAACATAAGGGAAATACAAAGACACTGGATTTCAAAAGAGCCAACTTCCCTAAACTATGAACCTTGCTAGAAGATATAAATTGGGATAAAATCTTAGGAACAAAGAACATGGAGGAGAGATGGGTTTGCTTTAGATAAAATAAATATTAAATAAGGGCATTAGCCAGTGCATCCCATTGGGAAATACATTTAAAAGAACAAACAGAAGTCCTGGATGGCTTAACTCCAATCTAAAAATGCATATATAAGCAAAGGAGAAGGCCTTCAAAAAATACAAGGCTGAGGGATAATCATCAGCATTCAGACTTTACAAAGAATGCAACAAGAAATGTAAGGGTGCAATTGGAGAGGCTAAGATAAAACACGAAAGACACATAGCGGAGGAGAGCAAAAAAAAACCCAAGAAAGTCTTTAAGTATATAAACAGTAAAAAAGGGAGGACAGACCATAATGGTCCCATAAAGAATGAAGAAGGACATATGGTTACAAAGGATGAGGAGATGGCAAAGGTATTGAATTTATTCTTCTCCTCAGTCTTCCCGAAGGAATCGGGGGGGCTTCAGTAACAAAAACTGCAGTGTTTATCCTAATAACACATCACAGGAAGCACCTTACTGGCTAACAGAGGCAGAATTAGAAATAGACTTGAAAAACTTAACATTAATAAGTCACCGGGACCAGATGGCTTGCACCCGAGGGTCCTTAGGGAACTCAGTCAAGTAATTGCCAGACCATTGTTCCTAATTTTTACTGACAGTCTACTGACTGGAATGGTACCAGCTGATTGGAGAAAAGCCAATGTAGCACCAATATTTAAAAAAGGGACAAAATACATCCCTGGGAATTACAGACCAGTTAGCTTAACATCAATAATATGCAAGCTATTGGAGGGGATGATAAGGGACTAGATACAAGATCTTAGTAATGAAAATGGTATCATTAGCAGTAATCAGCATGGATTCATGAAGAATTGTTCTTGCCAAACCAATTAACCTTAAATGAGGAGGTGAGCTGCCATCTAGATAAAGGAAAGCCCGTAGACATGGTGTATTTGGATTCTGCAAAAGCATTTGACACAGTTCCCCATAAACATTTACTGTACAAAGTAAGGTCCATTAGCATGGACAATAAGGTGAGTACATGGATTGAAACTGGCTACAAGGGCGAGTTCAGAGGGTAGTGATAAATAGGGAGTACCCAGAAAAGTCAGGGGTGGAAAGTGGGGTCCCCCAGGGTTCTGTCCTGGGACCAATCCTATTTAATTTATTCATAAACGACCTGGAGGATGGGGTGAACAGCTCAATCACTGTATTTGCGGATGATACTAAGCTAAGCAGGGCAATAACTTCTCCGCAGGATGTAAAAACCTTGCAAGAAGATCTGAATAAATTAATGGGGTGGGCAACTACATGGCAAATGAGGTTTTTTAAAAAAAGGAACATGTTTATTCGACAAAAACAAAAAGGAAAGCATACATACATGTTTTACATTGTACATATCACCTGGATAAGGTGGTATATGAATAAGTTTACATTGTGGATAACATAAGCTAGAAAGCACTGACACTCTTTTAGTAATATGCAACTCATATTAACAGAACACAAAACTTTCTCCCTTCTCATAGTATGGCACCATTCTTATGCGGAACTGGGGACCATTCCTGACTCCTCTACTCATGTCATCCGTATATCTATTCATCACATGTATTTGTATTATTGAGCCACGTATCCCAGATCTTGTTATATTTAGCGGGACATCCCCTGTGTTTATATATAACCTTTTTATAGGGTAGGGACATGTTTACCACTTTAATCCAAGCCTGGAAAGTGGGAGGGGCAGCCCTCATCTAGTATCTTGCCACTAGCTTTCTTGCACAGAAGAGTGTTTCGTATAGAAGAGTAGCTGAAAATTTGTCAATGGTAATATCTGGAAGTTGCCCCAATACACATAACCTTGGCTCCAATTGAACGGGGGAGCCCATATCATCATGCAAGAATTTGATGATTTGTGTCCAGTAGCTCTGGATAGCCGGACAGGACCACATAAGGTGAAAAAAGGAGCTTGATAAACTTGTGCACCGTGGACACTGTGTATTCTGGTTTTGGGAGAATTTAGCCATTCTAGTTGGTGTAAGATAGGATTTGTGGATTATGTACAGCTGAGTCAGATGCTCCGGAAGCCTTGGGGACACCTTTTTAACGTTTTCTAAGACCTCATCCCAATCAGAATCATCCACTGGACCAATGTCCTCTTCCCATCTATTTCGCTGTGTCAATGATACCCGCAACCAAGCGTGCCCGCAAAGCGACATACAGGGTTGATATCAGTTTGGCCGAGTCTACTCCTGTAATCGCATCTACCAGAGATAGTACTTGTGGGTTCGGGAAACCGTTTAAAAATTGTGCTTGTAAGGCATGTTTCAATTGCCTATAATTAAATGACATGCGTGTAGGCAGTTGAAACTCAGCACATAGTGATTGGAAGTCTCTTACTCCTGAAGGGGTGACCACCTGGTGTAGGAATACGATCCCCTTTGTGGCCCAACTGGCAGCACCGGGGATCGATAACAGTTCTCTCATTTGTGGGTTGTGCCATAGAGGAGTATGTGAGTGAAAAAAGTCAGCTCCAATTAGTTTTAACGCTGTCTCCCAGACGAGTTGGTGTTGAATTAATAGAGATCCTCGGCCCTCTGCACCCCTCCTGCCATCTCTGCCCCTAAATAATACTTGTAAGGGGGAATAGGTATCTTTATTAGGTTTGTTACAAACGAGGGCCTGGTATTTGGCGCTTTCCATGTTGTGAATATAATAAAAGTGCGATATCTGTGCGGCTATATAGTATGAATGAAAGTCAGGAAGGGCTGCCCCCCCCCCCCCCCCCCGATGAGGTAGGATTTTTAAGGGTATTCCAGGCTAATTTATGTCTACTCGGGCCCCACACAAATTAGTCAATAATTTTGTCAATTGTTTTGAATACTTTAAGGGGAATGAGTACTGGGGAGTTCCAAAACACATACAAAAACTTTGGCATTATGATCATTTTGATAAGGTTGATCCTACCCATTATCCCCAATGGAAGACGTGCCCATATTTGTATATGTGATTTGAGATATAGAAAAAACGGTTCTATGTTATTATCTAAAAATTCCGTGGGGTCCCTGGTTATTTGTATTCCCAAATATTGGATATGTGCCACTCTCTTCAAGGAGAGGGTCGCTGATAAGCTAGTGGGCGATGATACATCTAGAGGCAAGATCTGTGACTTTGACCAGTTCATACGCAACCCTGAGTGTTTACCAAAGTCTTCAATTGTCTGGAGGGCAGCCTGTAGAGACGGGCCTGTATCTTCCAGGTACAGGAGCATGTCGTCAGCATAGAGACTCACCGTCTCCACCAAGCCCCCTACCCTAAGGCCCCGTATTTTGGGATTGTTCCTAAGAGAAATGGCAAGTGGCTCCACCGCCAATGCGTAGAGGAGTGGGGAGAGCGGGCATCTCTGTCTGGTCCCCCGTTCAAGGGGGAATGGGTCCAATGTCCTCCCGTTCACTGTTACGCGGGCTTCAGGTAAAAAGTAAAGTAATTTGACCCATTTTATAAAATTAGGTCCAAACCGGAAACCTTTCAAACACTCCCATAGGTATCCTCACTCCACGGAATCGAACCACTGCCCTATTCCCTATCTCCTCATGTGCTGCTGAAACATTCATATACAGGCGACATAGATTCATAGCTGTGTTTTTCCCAGGCATGAATCCCGTCTGATCTGGGTGTATAAGAGATAGAATGATTTGGTTCAGGCGAATAGCCTAAATCTTCGCCAAGATCTTGATATCGGCCTGTAGCAACGAGATTGGGCGGTAAGACTCAGGGTGCAAGGGATCCTTGCCCGGCTTGGGAAGCACTATGATTACCGCTTGTCGAAGTGAGAGGGGAATGGATTCGGATTCAAAAATATGGTTATATAACCTCAGTAGCTCAGGTACTAGTTCCTCTGAGTAAGCTGCATAGAAGTCTAGTGGCAGGCCGTCCAGCTCGGGAGCCTTTGCAGGCACCAGGGATGCCACGGCCGCCGCAATCTCATTCACAGTGAGAGGAGCTTCAAGGTCCACCAACTGGGATTCCGAGATTTGTGGGAAAGGAATATCCTGAAGAAAGGTCTGGGTCTCCTGTGCAGTAACCTGTACTTTAGATGAGTAAAGGTCGGCATAGTATGCCCGAAATGTATCCGCCACTGACGTAGGGTCCATCAGCAGCACATCATTTGAAGCCATTAGGGAGACCACCACTGGAGGTCTGGCATCTTGTCTAGCCAGGTACGCCAACAATTTGCCCGCCCGCTCACCTTGTTCAAATACTCTCTGCTTTGAGAAGAATAATTTTTGTTTGGCCTTTTCGAAATGCAATTGATCCACTATACGGGGGTGAAATTTCAGTACTGAAGCTTTATCGAAGGGTCTATGCTGAATTCATTTGTAATCTCGTCTAATTTTTCAGTGGCCTGTTGAATTAGTGCTCTTGAGGAGGTTTTCATTCTATTGATGCGAGATGTCAATATGGCCCGGACACGTAGTTTAAAGGATTCCCAGACCATATCCGCAGGAGCGGTGTCTCGGTTGGTATTAAAGAAAAACTGCCACTCCCCGTGTATGTCCTCCTGATCCCCCAAAGCAGATATGCAGAAGAGATGAAGACACCACACTCTAGGCCCTGCCCGCGGGGCGAGCGTCTGGCAAATGAGGTTTAATGTGGAAAAATGTAAAATAATGCATTTGGGTGGCAAAAATATGAATGCAATCTACTCACTGGGGGGAGAACCACTGGGGGAATCAAGGATGGAAAAGGACCAGGGGGTCCTAGTAGATGATATGCTCAGTAATGGCAGGCAATGCCAAGCTGCTGCTAACAAAGCTAACAGAATATTGGCATGCATTAAAAACAGGATTAACTCAAGAGATAAAGCGGTAATTCTCCCACTCTACAAGACTCTGGTCCGGCCGCACCTGGAGTATACTGTCTAGTTCTGGGCACCAGTCCTTAGGAAGGATGTGCTGGAAATGGAGCGAGTACAGAGAAGGGCAACAAAACTAATAAAGGGACTGGAGGATATTAGTTATGAAGAAAGGTTACGAGCACTGAACTTATTCTCTCTGGAGAAGAAACGCTTGAGAGGGGATATGATTTCAATTTACAAATACTGTACTGGTGACTCCACAATAGGGATAAAACTTTTCAGTGGAAGGGAGTTTAATAAGACACTCATTAAAATTAGAAGAAAAGAGGTTTAACCTTAAAATGCGTAGAGGGTTCTTTACTGTAAGAGCGGCAAGGATGTGGAATTCCCTTCCACAGGCGATGGTTTCAGCGGGGAGCATCGGTAGTTTCAAGAAACTATTAGATAAGCACCTGAACGACCACAACATACGGGGATATACAATGTAATACTGACATAAAATTACACACATAGGTTGAACTTTATGGACTTGTGTCTTTTTTCAACCTCACCTACTTTGTAACTATGTTTTGCGACAGGTTCAAATACTTATTCCACTCATTAAAATGCAAATAAATTTATAACGTTTTTTTTTTTTTTAAATGCGTTTTTTTGGATTATTTTGTTGATCTGTCTCTCACTAAAATAAACCTACTGTTAAAATTATAGACTGATAATTTCTACGTCAGTGGGCAAACGTACAGAATCAGCAGGGGATTAAATACTTTTGTTCCTCACTGTATACAGCGGGTAAAATAAGTTTTGAACACGTCACCATTTTTATAGGTAAATATATTTCTGAGGGTGCTATTGACATTAAATTTTCTCCACATGTCGGTAACAACCCATACAATCCATACATACAAAGAAACCAAAATAAATAAGTTCAGAAATTTAAATATGTGTAATAAAATGGACTAACACAGGGAAAAAAGTATTAAACACATGAAGAAAGGCATGGAAAGCCAAGACACCAGCTAAAATCTATCAGTAATTAGAAAGCAATCCTTCCCCTTGTTAGTGCAAATTAATATCAGCTGGTTCAGTCTCAACTGATGGCCTATAAAAAGGTGTCTCATTACCAAGGTGTCACACAATAAACACCTCTTGATGGGTAAAAGCAAAGAGCTCTCTCAAAACCTTTGCAACCTTATAGTTGCAAAACATACTGATGGCATTCTTTACAGAAGGATTTCTAAACTTCTCAATGTTCCAATAAACACTGTTGGGCCATAATCCAGAAGAACATAATTTCACCATAAACCTGCCACGGCCAGGTGTTCCTTACAAGATTTCTGACAGAGGAGTGAAAAGAATTATCAGAAGAGTTGTCCAAGAGCCAAGGAACACTTGTGGAGAGCTTCAGAAAGACCTGAAATTAGCAGGTACAATTGTTTCAAAGAAAACAATAAGTACTTCTCTCAAATGCCATGGCCTGTATGCATGCTCACCATGCAAGACTCCATTGCTGAAGAAAAAGCATGTTAAAGCTCGTTTAAAATTTGCTGCACATCATTTAAGCAAGCCTGTGAAATACCGGGAGAATATAGTCTGGTCAGATGAGAACAAAATTGAACTCTTTTGATGCCATTTGTATTTGTATTCAGCCCCCTTTACTCTGATACCCTAACTAAAATTGAGTGGAACCAATTGCCTTCAGAAGTCATCTAATTAGTAAATAGAGTCCACCTGTGTGTAATTTAATCTCAGTACAAATACAGCTGTTCTGTGAAGCCCTCAGAAGTTTGTTAGAGAACCTTAGTGAACAAACAGCATCATGAAGGCCAAGGAACACACCAGACAGGTCAGGGATAAAGTTGTGGAGAAGTTTAAAGCAGGGTTAGGTTATAAAAAAAATATCAAAATCTTTGAACATCTCACGGAGCACTGTTCCATATTTGGAGGTCAAATGGCACCTCAAAAACACCACTCCAACAGTGAAGTTTGGAGATGCACAAAAACATAGATGAGTGAGTTTGGGGTGGAGGAACTTAACTGGCCTGCACAGAGTCCTGACCTCAACTGATAGAACATCTTTGGGATCAATTAGAACAGAGACTGCGAACCATGCCTTCTCATCCAACATCAGTGACTGACCTCAAAAATGCGCTTCTGCAAGAATGGTCAAACATTCTCATAGACACACTCCTAAACCTGATGGACAGCCTTCCCAGAAGAGTTGAAGCTGTTATAGCTGCAAAGGGTGGGCTAACGCAATACTGAACCCTATGGACTAAGACTGGGATACCATTAAAATTCATATGTGTGTGTGTATAAAGGCAGGTGACCCAATACTTTTGGGACTTTGGGGCTGAGCCTGCCATTTGTCATGGCCGAGATACATTAGAATATTATATTTTCATGGAACTATTCAACTTGGGAGATATCACTCCAGGAGAGCATTCCCTCCTCCCAACAGTGAAGGAGGATTAAGTTACACCATCCATTTGTGTCAGGAGACGCAGGTCGCCTCCATCCGCAGGGATGCGGGGCGCATGCGCAGCGGGCTAGTGTTGAGACGTGCACCCGTTCGCGGCCCGATGGTGCGGCGCGCGCACGGCAGTCCCCGTGTGCGCGCCGTCGCCCGTGTGCGCGCCGTCGCCCGTGCGAGTGCCGTCGCCCGTGCGAGTGCCCGGTAGCGCGTCACGCTGACGCGCTCGCCGGGAGGCTACTTCATACCAGTGCCCAGTCGGGTTGCTGGTTTGTCGTCAGCTGCTCCTGTGTACCTGAGAAGTTCCTTGTTCCTGTCTGCCTGTTACCCCTGACCTCTGCTAACCATAAGGATACTCAGCCTGTTTGCCTGATACCCCTGACCTCGGCTTGTTAAAGGACCACTCTACCTGCCTGCCTGATACCCCTGATCTCTGCTTGTTAAAAGGACTACTCTATTTGCCTGCCTGATACCCCTGACCTCTGCTTGTTAAAAGACCACTCTACCTGCCTGCCTGATACCCCGACCTCGGCTTGTTAAAAGGACTTTTCTATTTGCCTGCGTGATACCCCTGACCTCTGCTTGTTAAAGGACCACTCCACCTGCCTGCTTGATACCTCTGACCTCTGCTTGTTTAAAGATTTCTCCGCCTGCCTGACACCCCGGTCCTGACCTCTGCCTACCCTACGGACTTCCGGCTCTCAGTCTCACCGGTTCTGCACGGTACCCGCCGGTACCTTCCTATATCCTGCAACTACTGGAAGCCCGTGCCTCCGCGTGCTTCCGATCCCCTGTATCACCCTCGGGGGTTCGGGTGCGCGTGGTCGTAAGGGCGAGCCGCTCTCGGCATCTCGGCCTCGGTGAGTATTGACGTGACAATTGGAGAGTTAAAGTTAGAGACAACCAGAGTCAAAACCAAGTAAACATGAATCAGATAGGAAACCAGCTGAGTAAGGTCAAATGTGTGCATTCAAACCTAAGTTACATAACCTTCAATTAAAGGAAAAGCTTGGGTAAATAACCCCATTGTTTCAAAGGGTGAAATTTCCTTCCTAGTCAAACCCCAATGTTGACTCAAGTTTTCCCTCAGACATTGACTGAGATACAAAGTTAATGCTACACCAATGGACAAACAGGGACAAATCCCTGAACAGTCAATATGTGCCTAATTTGTCTGAAAGGAGAAATAGGAAGACATTCAATTCCTGTATGTATGTGTTTTGTTATTTTAATGTATGTAATCATATGTGTTGTAAATGCTATATAAGAATCCAGGTCACAGATACGACCATAATTTTAATATCCACTGACCCCATGAGTAATCTGCCATAAGATAGAAATATAAATTTTGATATAGAACAAATGAAGAAATGTGTTTAGATACCCATCACTGTTGTAAAGACATAGAGGCCGTGACCGCATATACACGAAAATACCCATATAACAGGTGTTGTCCCAAGACAAATAGGTTTTTATAGGATATGCAGGAGTTATGCATTTATCCATATAAACATATATTGTGTGTGATATTAATTAATCAAATTTATACTAAATGTATTATATTTTGTACCAATTGCTGGGGTCCCTGAACATTATAGACATATATTCATAAGCCCCATATATAGATAGATGCCCATTATGATGAAAGAGAACATGTTTTCTTTTAATAGATAATTCAGAACACATTTTCTGTCCTCAGACACACCTAGTGGCTGAAGATGATATTACCTGAATTCATCAGGTAAATCATTAGAATTCTCCAACCAATGAAGAATAAGCCAAACTTTCTGGGCTGAGCTTATGATAATTGTATGCGCTTATTGTCCCAGATGGTATAAAGGATGTGAGGGCCTTAGAGAGAGGATCACAGATACATACACCTAGACGATCAAGAAGTCTGCTGATATTTGACCACCCCCCATCTTGCTGGACCTTGTGACTGGAACCACTCGATGTACTTAGATATGGCGAACATCTTCCTCTTTTAAACTGTTGGTAAGATACAGACCATACAAATCTTAATTATCCTTTCTCTCAAAATTGTAGGGTTTATATGTTATAGTTTATATATTGACCTTATCATATGCTGTATGTAGGGTAGTTTATCATTATCATCTGCCCATATTGATTGTCTAGGCTGTGTATTATTGAAGCCGTGTTTGGGGAATTCAGACAAACTTGTATTACATCAATTTAAATTTCTGTGGGCCCAGGGAGAGTATTATTGCCCCATTAAGTTTTAGTAAGCTCTGTTGGTTTAATATTTCTTTCAAATATTTTTCTGTTGACTTCATGAGACATACTTTGGATTCCTTCCGGCCGGAGAAATTCAGAGGACTGTTTCCCTGAACGACAAGGGATATTGTGTTCTTGAATGTAAAGCGTGATTACCGCACATATTTTTCTAGCAGAACAATTCGGTCTCCCCTGAGTTATTTGTATCTATTAAGAAATATTGTTTTATTGCCATGTTGATGTCTACCGTAAGGTTGGAGGCACTGAAAAACAAAACACTGAGATCTTATTTACCACTAGGCGTCCGCGCTATAGCCGAAAGACGGGAGGGCGTCCCTGGATGTCCTCCTGTTTACTTCCGCGTTGCGCGCTCCGACGGGCGCGCATCGGGGAAGTTTTGTGCTGGCCGTGTCCCTCGGACACAGCCAGTCACAGATCGCCGTAAACGGCCAATGACAGCGGTCATTTACAGTGCGATCGCTCTGCCAATGAGAGAGGATCTCATATGTAAACATATGAGATCCTCTCTCATTGCCGGCTCTCCCTCCTCACACAGAGACAGCGTGTGAGGAGGGAGAGCGAACCGCTGCGGCGGTAAGTAAACAGAAAAAAAACAACGAAAAAAAGTGTCAGCACTGTTATCTGTCCTGTCATCTGCCCCTGTCATCTGCCCCTGTCATCTGCCCTGCCATCTGCCCCTGCCATCAGTGCCACGTATTAGTGCCATCTGTCATCAGTGAAATTTGTCATCAGCGCCACGTGTCATCAGTGCCACATATTGGTGCCATCTGTTATCAGTGTCACGTGTCATCAGTGCCACATATTAGTGCCATCTGTCAGTGCCATGTATTAGTGCCATCTGTCATCAGTGCCACGTATTAGTGCCATCTGTCATCAGTGCCATGTATTAGTGCCATCTGTCATCAGTGCCACATCACTGTCAGTGCCACGTATCAGTGCCATCTGTCATTAGTGCCACATCAGTGCCACGCATCAGTGCCATTTGTCATCAGTGTTACGTCAGTGTCACATGTCATTGTCCTGGTTCTCCAGGGCATTCAAAAGTGTAATAGGTAGTCAACAAATTAGATGTGTAATTTATGCTCCTAGACACGTGATGGTGCTCCCTGCATGTTGGGCCTCTGTATGTGGCCAGGCTGTGAAATCGCAATACTCAGGAGGAGTAGCAGAATGTATTTTGGGGTGTCATTTGTGGTATATACATGCCATGTGAGAGAAATAACCTATTACAATGACAATTTTGTGGGGGAAAAAAAAAAATCTTCATTTTGCAAAGAATTGTGGGAAAAAATGACAACATCAAAAACCTCCCCATGCATCTAACTAAATACCTTGGAATGTCTACTTTCAAAAAAGGGGTCATTTGGGGGGTATTTGTACTTTCCTGACTTGTTTGGGTCGCAAGAAATGAGATGGGCCGTCAGTACTTCAGGTGTGATCAATTTTCTATGATTTGCACCATAACTTGTAGACTCTCTAACTTTCACAAAGACCAAATAATATCCACTAATTTGGGTTATTTTTACCAAAGATATGTAGCAGTATAAATTGTGGCCAAAATGTATGAAGAAAAATTACTAATTTGCAAAATGTTATCACAGAAACAAAGAAAATGCATTTTTTTCAAAATTTTCGGTCTTTTTTCAATTATAGCGCAAAAAATGAAAAACCCAGAGGTGATCAAATACCACCAAAATAAAGCTCTATTTGTATGAAAAAAAGGACAAAAAATTAATTTGGGTACAGTATTGTATGACTGAGTAATTGTCATTCAAGGTGTGAGAGCGCCGAAAGCTGAAAATTGGTCTGGTCACGAGGGGGGTTTAAGTGCCCAGTTGTCAAGTGGTTAAGATTCCATACCACACTCACAACACATTATATCTGACAGACATCAGAGGGTACTCAAAAACCAATATCATATCTGAGAAAAGTAGTAACTATACCCGCAGCAATGCATTACACATTATAACAATGTGTGTACTTCCAATTCTTCATCGTAGAACTATGGTAAAAAAAAATCACATACAGTGCCTTGAAAAAGTATTCATTCCCCTTGACATTTTCCAAATTTTGTCATGTTACAACCAAAAACATAAATGTATTTTATTGGGATTTTATGTGATAGACCAACACAAAGAGGCACATTATTGTGAAGTGGAAGGAAAATGATAAATGGTTTTCAAACTTTTTTACAAATAAATATCTGAAAAGTGTGGCGTGCATTTGTATTCAGCCCCCTTTACTCTGATACCCCTAACTAAAATCTAGTGGAACCAATTGCCTTCAGAAGTCATCTAATTAGTAAATATAGTCCACCTGTGTGTAATTTAATCTCAGTATAAATACAGCAGTTCTGTGAAGCCCTTAGAGGTTTGTTAGAGAACCTTAGTGAACAAACAGCATCATGAAGGCCAAGGAACACACCAGACAGGTCAGGGATAAAGTTGTGGAGAATTTTAAAGCAGGGTTAGGTTATAAAAAAATTCAACAAGCTTTAAACATCTCACGGAGCACTGTTCAATCCATCATCCAAAAATGTAAAGATTATGGCACAACTGAAAACCTACCAAGACATGGCCATCCACCTAAACTGACAGGCCAGGCAAGGAGAGCATTAATCAGAGAAGCAACCAAGAGGCCCATGGTAACTCTGGAGGAGCTGCAGAGATCCACAGCTCAGGTGGTAGAATCTGTCCATAGGACAACTTTTAGTCGTGCGCTCCACAAATCTGACCTTTATGGAAGAGTGACAAGAAGAAAGCCATTGTTTAAAGAAAGCCATAAGAAGTAAGATTTGCAGTTTGCGAGAAGCCATGTGGGGGACATAGCAAACATGTGGAAGAAGGTGCTCTGATCGGATGAGACCAAAATTGAACTTTCTCGCCTAAAAACAAAATGCTATGTGTGGAAGAAAATTAACACTGCACATTACCCTGAACACACCATCCCCACCGTGAAATATGGTGGTGGCAGTATCATGTTGTGGGGATGCTTTTCTTCAGCAGGGACAGGGAAGCCGGTCAGAGTTGATGGGAAGATGGATGGAGCCAAATACAGGGCAAGAGTCTACAAAAGACTTGCCTGGGACAGAGGTCCACCTTCCAGCAGGACAACGACCCTAAACATACAGCCAGAGCTACTATGTAATGGTTTAGATCAGTGATCTGCAGCCCTGGGGCCAGATGTGGCCCTTTGCTTGCCTTTAGACATTATTTCTACCACCAACACTGGGGCACTATTCCTTCTACTGACACCAACGATGGGGCATAATTCCTCCCACTGACAACAAAAATGGGCACTAATCCTCCCATTGACACCAACTAATTCTCCCCCTAATACCAAAGATTGGACATTGTTTACTCTCACTGGGCACAGTCTGGCCTCCCTAAAGTATAAAGGACAGTAAACTGGCCCTTTCTTTAAAAAGTTTGGAGACCCCTGGTTTAGATCTAAGCATATGTGTTAGAATGGCCCAGTCAAAGTCCAAACCTAAATCCAATTAAGAATCTGTGGCAAGACTTGAAAAGTGCGGTTCACAGGGATTCTCTGTCCAATCTGACAGAGCTTGAGCTATTTTGCAAAGAAGAATAGGCTCTCTAGATGTGCAAAGCTGATAGAGACATACCCAAAAAGACTTTCAGCTTTAATTGCAGTGAAAGATGGTTTTACACAGTATTGTTGCTGCATCCACTGGGAAAATCTTTGGTGCATCTCTGTAGAGGACCAATAGAACTAGGCATTGTTGAGGCTTTTTGATTACTGCTTTCTGGTGAGTGCAAACTTTGGAAGGTGGTGGTTAATCATGAGCTTTGGATTGCTCAAACACAAATATATATTTCAACACGTGGAATCTTTAGGAAGAAATGTCACTGGAACTTTTGTGCACTGAATCACATTTTGTTTTAAACCACTACTAAAATAATTTATAATAATTTACTATGATTTATTCATTTTGATATAATTGAGTATTACTCACTTTATAATTTAAATATCTGAATGCAAATGCACGCCACACTTTTCACATATTTATTTGTAAATAAAATTTGAAAACTATTTATCATTTTCATTCCACTTCACAATCATGTTTCACTTTGTGTTGGTCTATCACATAAAATCCCAATAAAATACATTTAACATGACAAAATGTGGAAAATTGCAAGGGGTGTGAATACTTTTTCAAGGCACTGTATGTGATGTAGGCTGGCCATGCTGGGATCTCTGATTTCTAAGCATCCTCTGGAACATTTTATAAATATCTGTTGACACTGCCATTGAACAGGCACTTCCATTAAAAAGGTGACAATACTTTTGTCCCCCTGGCTGTTGCTGTAGCTGCTTAGATGCTAGCACCATTGACAGCTCTGCCCACAGCCCTTAGAGCTAGTTCACACCATAAAAATGTCCTCAAGATCCGTTCCGGATGCATTTCTGCATGCATGTTTTTGACGCCTTTTTATGCGCTTTGATGAGTTTTTTACTTATGTGCTCTGTTTGCTTGTGACCGTTCGTCTAAAAACAAAGTGCCATTGTCCATAGCAACCAGCAAGAGCTGCCTTTTCAAGTTATTGTTGCCCTGTGTAACGAGCCCCTTGCTCGCTCGGTTCCACTCTCCCGACACTCCTCTGCTGCTATAGAATCAGATTGCAGATTGCAACATCTGATGGTTCGGTCATCCGATGCTCCGGGACTAGAACTACAGCTATGTGCCGTTCTAATCCAGTTGTGTAGCTCAGAACAAACACCAGGCAGGCTGTATGTAAGTTCAACCAGGAATCTCTTTTATTAAAAAATACAGGCTCTTTTATACAATAAAAGAGGAGGTGCGTACCTCCGGCTCATATTACTTTGAACATACACCTGTGACCGGAAACCTAATTAACATGGGCTAATTAACTAATCCCTTTAGACAGCCTAGATGACTCAGACATGACCTTTAGGCCAGACTGGCCGTCTTGTAGCTCAGAAAACCCAATCAAAATTATCACAAATAGCAGAGTTAATTAACACAAACAACAATGGGGATCTAATGACTGTTAGATCCCATACTAGAGACTTATTTACAATACACATTCTAGCAGGCAACAGACAGACAGGTGGCTGGAATTGACACCAGCACCTCCCAACAGTATTTGTCCCAGCATTATGAATCAGCCACTATTTCTAATATGGCAAATCCAGGGTCCCCAGAGTCTGTGTGTCCTGGGGGACCAGGACCCGAATCCACAGTAATGCCACCTCAAGGGTCCCCAGGCACATAGCTCACAAAGAGCACCATTCCCCCAAATGCCAGGGCCCACGATCGATCGGAAAGAGGCTAGCATCCAGTCCCCTCCAAAAGTCTCTCTCCTGGCTAGGTCTGTCACATTTCTCCCCTTTCGGCAGGAGACTAACACAGGAGGAGACCCCAGACGGGTTGACTCCGAAGTTATTCAGTAGTTCCAGTCCTCTAATGCCTGTACCCACACAGTACCCCAAACAAATTGTTCCAAACAAAGCATTACTCATTCAGCCAACCTGTCAGAGAGGTTACCTGGTTGGGCGTTGTTGCGCGCCGGGGCGCGTTGGTGCGCGCGTTCCTGTGGGTGCTCGGGCCTCTATGGGCACTGGTGTTGGCATTTCGGCTGGCCATGGTGCACGCAGGGGTGCCCGGGCACGCGCGCGTGTTCGCGTTAGTGCACGTCCGCCTATCGGCGCTGTTATGCTTGTGCCTGGTGGTGCTGGTGTGCGCGCCGCTGTCCGGGGGCGCACTCGGGCGCGCGCGGGTGCCTGTGCGTAATGGCGCGCACACATGCGCGGCGTTTGGCACTAATCAGCCCATTTAGGCTTCCCTCTCCCTCTTCTCGGTACTGCCTGATCAACAGCTCCTGTGCCTAAGTTCCCGTTACTTGCTCCTTGTTCCTGTGTGCTGATCTGTTGACGACCCGGCTTGCCCTTTGGACTCTCCTGACTTCCGCCTGCATCTGACCCCGGCTTGTTTGACCCCGCTTCTGCCTGCTCCTCCTGCACCTCCACTGCCCGCCTGTTGCCGAACCCTGCCTGTGTGTGACCAGTCTATAGCTCCTGCTCAGCATCCGTTGCCTGTGTCTTTGATTACCATCTGCTGTTTGGAGACTTCCTGCTTCCAGAATCCGGACTCCTGCACAGGCTCTCATACCACTCCGTACTCGTGTGCTTCCTGTCTGCTCTACTAGGGGCCGCGAGTCGGATAAGTAAGGGAGCCTACCCTCTGCCCAAGCGGACACACTGGTCTGGTAAGTGAGAGACCTGACACAACCTCTGCCTCTCTCAGAGAACATATCTGCCGCTGGGGAGAGGCCTGTACATGCCCTTCTCCCTGGAGTCCTTTCTGCCACTGGAGAGAAGACAGGGTGTCTGGGCTCACTCCGTCATGCTGTTGGGGATCTGGGCCGACTGCCCAGCATCCCTGGGGTATACAGGTGGAGACTGAAGTCCCATCCACCTTCACAGGAAATCCATCCTCTGTTAGTTGAGGGCAGAGTCCAGCAGTATTCAGCCCTGTTGCCAGCCCTTCTGCTGGAAACCCTACACCATCTGCTCTGGCTAACTGTTGGGGCAGGAGGCTGGCTTCCTCCACTCCCAAACTGTGTAGCTGCCATTGGGGAGGTGAGCCGGCTGCTTCCTTTTCCATTCCCTCATCTGGATGTTGGGACGATATGTCTGTGGTACTGTCTCCCAGGTGCACGGATCTTTGCTGGGGAGGAAAGACCACTCCCTCCACCCTGGCCGACTGTTGGGGAGGGACGACAAACACCTCCTCTCCCTTCTCCCCCTGTATCCTGATCTGCTGCTGGGAAGAGACCACCTCCTTCTCACCCTGAGCCTCCAGAACTGCCGCAGGTGTAGGGCAGAGATCTTGGACCCTCTGTCCGGTTGCCAGCGCTTCAGCTGGGGAAGTTCCTTGTAACTTCACAGATACTTCTGTTGGTGCTGGGCAGAGCACAGTGAAGTTTGGACCTAATAACAGCTCTTCTTCTGCTGGAGGCTCACCAGGTTGTTCTTCCTCAGCAGAAAAGTCTATCAAATCCCCTGTCTCTGCAACTGGTGTCTGGGGATAAAGGTTTACCATCTCCTCTCCGTGGAACCCAGAAGATGCTATCAGTGCTGGGCAGAGCACAGTGAAGTTTGGCCCTAATAACAGCTCTTCTTCTGCTGGAGGCTCACCAGGTTGTTCTTCCTCAGCAGAAAAGTCTATCAAATCCCCTGTCTCTGCAACTGGTGTCTGGGGATAAAGGTTCATCATCTCCTCTCCGTGGAACCCAGAAGATGCTATCAGTGCTGGGCAGAGCACAGTGAAGTTTGGCCCTAATAACAGCTCTTCTTCTGCTGGAGGCTCACCAGGTTGTTCTTCCTCCGCAGAAAAGTCTATCAAATCCCCTGTCTCTGCAACTGGTGTCTGGGGATAAAGGTTCACCATCTCCTCTCCGTGGAACCCAGAAGATGCTATCATCCCATCAGGGGATGATAAGGGACTATATACAAGATTTTAGTAATAAGAATGATATCATTAGCAGTAATCAGCATGGCTTCATGAAGAATCGTTCTTGCCAAACCAATCTATTAACCTTCTATGAGGAGGTGAGTTGCCATCTAGATAAAGGAAGGCCCGTAGACGTGGTGTATCTGGATTTTGCAAAAGCATTTGACACAGTTCCCCATAAACGTTTACTGTACAAAATAAGGTGCGTTGGCATGGACCATAGGGTGAGTACATGGATTGAAAACTGGCTACAAGGGCGTGTTCAGAGGGTGGTGATAAATGGGGAGTACTCAGAATGGTCAGGGGTGGGTAGTGGGGTCCCCCAGGGTTCTGTGCTGGGACCAATCCTATTTAATTTGTTCATAAATGACCTGGAGGATGGGATAAACAGTTCCATCTCTGTATTTGCAGACGATACTAAGCTAAGCAGGGCAATAACTTCTCCGCAGGATGTGGAAATCTTGCAAAAAGACCTGAACAAATTAATGGGGTGGGCGACTACATGGCAAATGAGGTTCAATGTAGAAAAATGTAAAATAATGCATTTGGGTGTCAAAAATATGAATGCAATCTATACACTGGGGGGAGAACCTCTGGGGGAATCTAGGATGGAAAAGGACTTGGGGGTCCTAGTGGATGATAGGCTCAGCAACGGCATGCAATGCCAAGCTGCTGCTAATAAAGCAAACAGAATATTGGCATGCATTAAAAGGGGGATCAACTGCAGAGATAAAACGATAATTCTCCCGCTCTACAAGACTCTGGTCCGCCCGCACCTGGAGTATGCTGTCCAGTTCTGGGCACCAGTCCTCAGGAGGGACGTACTGGAAATGGAGCGAGTACAAAGAAGGGAAACAAAGCTAATAAAGGGTCTGGAGGATCCTAGTTATGAGGAAAGGTTGCGAGCACTGAACTTATTCTCTCTGGAGAAGAGACGCTTGAGAGGGGATATGATTTCAATTTACAAATACTGTACTGGTGACCCCACAATAGGGATAAAACTTTTTCGCAGAAGAGAGTTTAATAAGACTCGTGGCCACTCATTACAATTAGAAGAAAAGAGGTTTAACCTTAAACTACGTAGAGGGTTCTTTACTGTAAGAGCGGCAAGGATGTGGAATTCCCTTCCACAGGCGGTGGTCTCAGCGGGGAGCATTGATAGCTTCAAGAAACTATTAGATAATCACCTGAATGACCACAATATACAGGGATATGTAATGTAATACTGACACATAATCACACACATAGGTTGGACTTGATGGACTTGTGTCTTTTTTCAACCTCACCTACTATGTAACTATGTAACTAAGTGCTGGGCAGAGGTTAGCAGAGCTCTGCCCTGTTGTCAGGACTTCAGGTTTGGGGACAGCAATATTCAGATTTTCCACTGCCGATTCTCTGGTATGCTGCTGGACAGGCACATTCCTCCATCCAAGATCATCCCATGCAGAAACAGGATCATCAAGGTCAGTCAGCACTTGCTGCATCTGCCATAAGACCTCCGCCTCCATAGCACCGGGGGCAGGTTGGCAAAGCACACTGTTACTCTGCCACATTGTCAACTCTTCAGCCAGGATTTCAGAGTTGTCAACTGGTATTTCCTGATAGTCCCAGGCAAAGGGAGCCCCACCATGCTGCTGAGCAGAGTCTAGCAGCTGTCTGCAGGCCATCTCAAGCTCCCATTCCTGAACGGCCAGAAACTCCAAATCTTCCTGTGCCCAGTGCACTTCCGAGACATTCAGTCTTCGCTCTCTGTGCTCCATTATTTCCTCCAAACGCCACTCCCGATCACTCCCAAAGTCAGGGTCCTTGGACAGCCTCCAGTATAACAATCCCAGGCCATCGTAGTCAAAGCCTTCCGTGGGCCTGTCATCCGCTGTCCACGGGCACACTTGGGCTACATACCACCGGAGGGCTCTGTAGCTCTCGTCCAACCGCATTTCTGCCCGGATCAGCCTGCTTAACTCGGCTGTCCACTCCTGGTTCGGCTGTTCCCCCAATAACAGCATTCACACTTCATACTGCGAACAGTACCTTACATGGATGGAGGGGAGAACTTTTCCCTGGTTTCGCTGCTCACGGGCTAGCGCTTCCTTCCAGAGTTCGCAGCGGATAGAATCAAACCATCCTAGCAGGACCTGCTCTGATACTGGTCCTCTGTACTGTATCTGCATCTCTCGCAACCTCCTTCTGAATTCCTCTTCCATGGTGGCTGGTATCTGTACCTCTCCTCTCCTGCTATCTGGACCTTGGATCCAGGTGATGGTTTGGATGTGTTCACGGCAAGGAAGCACGATCCCACCATTCCCTCCACAGCTCTCAAGTAAGTCTTTCAGCGTGGCTCTCCTGTAGGCTGGTTTGGAGTGTCCCAGTAACTGGAGAGCAAATCCCACCGCTGCCAACCAATGTAACGAGCCCCTTGCTTGCTTGGTTCCACTCTCCCGACACTCCTCTGCTGCTATAGAATCAGATTGCAGATCGCAACATCTGATGGTTCGGTCATCCGATGCTCCGGGACTAGAACTACAGCTATGTGCCGTTCTAATTCAGTTGTGTAGCTCAGAACAAACACCAGGCAGGCTGTATGTAAGTTCAACCAGGAATCTCTTTTATTGAAAAATACAGGCTCTTTTATACAATAAAAGAGGAGGTGCGTACCTCCGGCTCATATTACTCTGAACATACACCTGTGACCAGAAACCTAATTAACATGGGCTAATTAACTAATCCCTTTAGACAGCCTAGATGACTCAGACATGACCTTTAGGCCAGACTGGCCGTCTTGTAGCTCAGAAAACCCAATCAACATTATCACAAATAGCAGAGTTAATTAACACAAACAACAATGGGGATCTAATGACTCTTAGATCCCATACTAGAGACTTATTTACAATACACATTCTAGCAGGCAACAGACAGACAGGTGGCTGGAATTGACACCAGCACCTCCCAACAGTATTTGTCCCAGCATTATGAATCAGCCACTATTTCTAATATGGCAAATCCAGGGTCCCCAGAGTCTGTGTGTCCTGGGGGACCAGGACCCGAATCCACAGTAATACCACCTCAAGTGTCCCCAGGCACACAGCTCACAAAGAGCACCGTTCCCCCAAATGCCAGGGCCCACGATCGATCGGCAAGAGGCTAGCATTAAGTCCCCTCCAAAAGTCTCTCTCCCGGCTAGGTCTGTCACACCCTGCTTACCCAGTTGCCCCATCCGTGACTAGGACAGACACCTGGATAACAAATCCATGGGCGATTGCGCCCATGTATTACAAATACGTCCAGCGATTTGCTAAGTTTGGACCAAGTGACTTTAGGCTTCAAACTCCTGCTACAGTATAGTATGCCTGCAGATATCTACTGTTGCCCATGATGATCGAGGTAAGCCAGCGGGTGCCTGCGGGAGGGACTGCCCTAATCTTGCTAATTACAGTGATATATGTGCCATAGACTTTATTGTTACCCAAGGCAACCAAAGTACAAGTTAGCTGCCTCCTGCTCCCAGTAGCTCGGGCACAGTTGGTATGTTCGGACAAGTTTTGCAAGTATCAGTGTGCCTGCAAACTTCAGTACAGCTAACAAGGGGTTACAGCAACATGTGTGGGAAAAGGCCTGCTTATCAGAGCTGCAGGTGCCAGACAGTCTGGAAGTTTGGAGGTGGAGCCACGCCCCGGAGGAGAGCCAGCGTTCTTTGCTAGCAGCGAGAAAAAGGAGGTGCCCGTGTGTACCCAGCACTAACCTGGTTGTCTGATCTGTAGGAGCGGACACTGGTGAACCCCGGTGTGATCATGCAGACTTCAAATCCTAAAGTTACTCATTGCTCGACCTGGTCCAAACAAGAAGGACTTCCTGTGTCCAAACATTTACCAAGCAGGGGCATTCTGATTCTGATCTTAAATTCATGATTTTGGAGGAGGTCTCCAGGAATAGGAGAGCATATGGGCCAAATTTTATCTTTCTGGAGAAAGGAAGTTTGGTGATTAACAAATTAGCAACACTGCAACCACAGGGACTTAAGAAGAATTACGATTTGTATCTTTTCTTTTGAGATGTCTCATAAACAGCTAGAGGTAATGTTGTTTCATATTTGTTTCTAGATTTGAATTTCTGTACAACAACATCACTTTGACATGCAGTATCTGCTATGAATGGATCACTGGCTCCAATGACAGACTACTGGGCACAAAAGGAGTAATGGACTGTGAGGATGTTCATTCTCTTTGAAAATGTTTACAATGGATGTTAGGGAACATGAAGGGAGCTTCTTGTCAATAAAATATATCTTGATATCTTACACATATTAAGACACAGTTGAAGCTTGAGAGAGTGTGGACACTAAAAACCATGTCTAATTGATTGCTAAATACTCTGCGGTTACTAGGTTGTTTTCACTGGAAGATGAAATAATTGCAGCATGGATTGGTATTGCATCCCCTTTATTTTATTTATATATATACAGTGGGTAAAATAAGTATTGAACACGTCACCATTTTTCTAGGTAAATATATTGCTAAAGGTGCTATTGACATGACATTTTTACCACATATCGGTAACAACCCATGCAATCCATACATACAAAGAAACCAAAACTAATACGTTCAGAAATTAAGTTGTAATGATATGTAATGTAATGTTATGTGTAATAAAATGGAATGACACAGGGAAAACACAGGGAAAAACTATTGAACACCCTAGCAGCATTTAAATGGTACAAAGAATATAACAGAAAAAGTAAAAAGGAAATCAAGAATGCAAAAATTCAAAATGAACGAAAAATTGCAAAAGATAGTAAGACAAACCCCCAAAAATTCTTCAAATATATTAATAGTAAAAAGGTCAGGTCTGAGCATGTAGGCCCTTTACAAAATAATATAGAGTGGGTGACTGTCGACAAAGAGAAGGCTAATTTATTCAATACTTTCTTCAGCTCTGTGTATAGAAAGGAGCATGGGGGAGCTCATGGCCATAATGGGGGGTTGTAGTGACACAGCCCCAAATGATCCACAATGGCTCAAAAGTGATATGGTCCAGAAATATTTAGACAAAATAAAGGTGGATAAAGCACCTGGACCAGGTGGCATCCAACCACGGATCCTAAAGGAATTGAGCTCTATCATTTCAAAGCCATTGTTTCTAATATTTAGGGACTCATTAATGACTGGAGTGGTACCACTGGATTGGCGCAGGGCCAATGTGGTGCCCATATTTAAAAAGGGATCAGCTTCTTAGGGGGGCGTGGTCTCGGCATGGAGGAGTGAAGACGCGTCTTCTCTGAGCTCCCGGGCCGCGGCTCCTCGGCAGCCTACCCACACAGGATAAACAAACAATATAGCTTCTCCACACTGCCCAGGAAGTAGTGCCACTAAACGCGAGTGGACAGTATGGAGCGATTCTTAGTGCCGATTCAGCCGTCCGCATCTACACCAGATCCAGCCAAGATGGTGTCGACACCAGCCATGAGGATGGAACCCAGCCAGCCCACGGACAGAGGAGGGGGAGCAAGGTACGATTGAGGCAACGGCATGCATCCCTACTCCCCATCCAGCGATCTCTCTCCCTGCCTTCCCCGCTCACTGTCCCTCACTTCGCTGGGCAGCCCTGGAGGAGAGGCAGGTGGCTCCACACAGTGGGCTCCCGGAGACACGAAGACTTCTCACTACCTCCAAGCCTCCATATCCGGCGCACCGCTGCTCCTTACACAGCACATGCAGGACGCGGTGAGTACTACCCCTCTAGCTGTGCCCCCACGAGAGCCCCCTGCTACACTCTTTAATGAACAGGCTTTATGGGCTCTTCTGCAAAAGCTTCCCACTAGGGAAGACCTAGACTCACTAGCAACCAGAATGGAGGCGGCACTCCGCGGTGAGCTCGCAGGCATCAAGCAAGAAGTAGCAGAGGTGACCACTCGGGTCTCCTCAATTGAAAATGACACAACAGTCCTCCACCAAGACATCTCTAATCTACAAGCTAAATGTGAAAAAGTGTTAAAACAAGTTGTTAGATGACCTGGAAAACTGTAATCGCAAGCGTAACATCAGAATACGCGGTCTGCCTGAAACCACTCGACAAGCAGACCTCAGAGCAACTGTGACTGCCATATTTAACAACTGTTTAGAGCGCCCTCCGGAGACACCTATTGATTTAGACAGGGTGCACATGACCCTGGGATCCCGAGATGTGTTCATCTCGGGATGAACACATGGAGACAGATGTCTTGGTACTGGAGGGCTCCTTCCACCAATTGATTGTATATCAATCCTGGACCTGTGTTCCCTGGGAGCTTATTATCTGATACTTCCTAGAAAGGCCCTGGCTGGTTTTAAGCCGCAAGCTCTCTCTTGCTTGCCTCTGGTAAGCGCACATTTGTTTTGGTGTTTCAATATCACTGGTGATGGAAGACTGCACTTTCGTCCTCTGAACCCAGCTTATGGCATATTGTTTGGACTTTTTTGTTAACCCTTCTTTTTCCTTGAATATCACCATATTTTTGTGCACCTATCACCATCATCATAATTTATGTGACAATCACATTTTGGATTATCATTTTTTAGCGTAGCTATTGTTTACAGAGGTCATGTAGACTTTGATGGAGCACAAATTACTCTTCTACCTGATGTTTCCAGAAGGACCCTTCAGATGCGCCGTTGCATGAAACCACTGCTGAAAAAGCTCGGCTAACAAGAGATCACCTACAAGTGGGGCCACCCTTTCCACCTCATTGCACGCAAGGGACGCTGTTTGTTTACCCTTCGACACCCCACAGATGTCCCTGCTTTCCTCAACTCCCTGGGGTTGCCCGCGATGTCGCTTCCCAACTGGCTGAAACTGCACTAACCCCACAGCAAACTCAACAGGAAGACCTCAACGACCCCAGCGCAATCGCCGGTCCCAGCGCAGAAGTTCACAGGCTCCTCAGGACAACAAGCCTTGAGCCCCTAAGGTTTGATCTGCAATCAGTTTGAAGCTCTATCCTGGTTTGTGGAGTCTCCTTCCATAAGTAAGTTCCACATTACTTTATTTTGTTACTGTTGCCTCATCTGCAGTGGACTCAGGGGCCTGATGACTCTCCCCGGGAGTGATCTCTGGTCCCTCTAGACTGATTGTCACGGCCCCATGGTCTTGACTGTTCTTTGAGAAGACCTTAAAGGGTCCCTAGTTCAGAACTGACCTATACAGTGAATGAGAAGACCTGCAGGACTTATCTGCAAAAGCCTCATTGTAGCTTACACCAGGAGGTTCAATTCTTTAAAACTTGTGCATACAACATAGGTCACAAAGTCCAGCTATTTCGGTTTTACTAAAATGCTTGCAAAACTTGAGTACCCTCATATTTTCTGCTGGCTAATTAGGCCATTACTATAGATTTTTCAGAGTCAGAGGTAACAAGCACTAAAACGTTCTTATGGTTTTCTTGGAGGCCATATTGTAAAGAGACGTGTAAACACTTCTGTCAGCATTACTGATTTGTCAAAACTATTGTATTCTTACACCTGAATGTTTTATGTAGACAAATGAATTCTGGCTGGACCCGGATGGGCTTACAACCATAGTATGTGGGTGGGGCATGGCCTGAGTGCTCATTGCGCGGCTCCCTACTCACCTGTTCCCCAATTGCCACATGGAATGGTTCTGAGGGGGGTAATTCGGGAACCACCGGGTCACTGACTTTCTCCTGTGGTTTTCATATATGGCTTGGCGAGGTGGGGGGGTCTTTGGGAGGCTGCCTGGCAGACTCATCTGTCCAGCAGGCTTAATTTGGCCTGAGGTGCCATGGACGTTTGCCCGGGCACTGGCTTCCCGGGAGCCTCCCCCTCCTACCTGTCTGAATTTTTAAAACATAGACGTTTACATGAATGTTAACATTTGATAGTTATTAGTGATGTTTATTCAACTGACGGGGGGCATGCTGCCACATCTGGTCTCAGGTTTTTGTGGATGAGGTTTATCCTTCTCCACCTCTTCCCCCCATTCCCCCTCTCCCCCCACCCTTCTCCTCCATCCTCCTCCTCCTCCCCCACATCCCTCACCCTTCCCCTCCATCCTCCTCCTCCTTTTTTTTTTTCTTTGGGATGGCCGCGCACACTTCCTCGGATAGGGTTCCATTATGGGTGATCGGAGCATGGGGGTGGCATCGCCCCTTGGACATACCCCCCTAAGTGCTCATGAGATGTTCTTACTCAGGTTTAACATGGCCAGCAGAGCCGGTTAAGGCGGGAGACCCGCGGTCCGCTCTCACGGGGTCCTGACTCTCTGGAAGTGGGTGGTTTGTCCTGCCAATAACTCTTGGATTAAATATATGTTGTTGTCTATAGTTTTATTTTTGTTATCATGCCTGGTATTCACTGTCTTCAAATTTTTTATTTTTTATTTTTTTATGTGGTTACCAATTAAAAGAGAAGTTTAACTTTGTTATGCGGCTCCTATGGGGACCGCCTCTAATGGGAGCTGCTAGGGGGATTCGCGCCTCGTGTGCTCAACCCCTGAAGTGCCTTTCCTCACCTCCCACTAGGCCTCAACTGCCCAATTAGGCAGTAGAACTCCATTTGGAGATTTAGCCTTCTTTCATCAATGCTATACTTCTCCCATTCTTTTCATCTCTTTCTTTCTCTGCCCTCTTTTGTAGCCTTTCTTAACTTACCCTTTGTTTCCTGCACTCAGACAAACTTCCCCCCCCCCCCCCCCACATTACCTTCAGTTCCGGGTTCTGTTTAACAATTTTTATTTATCAAAACATTTTCAATAACACATTTATCCAGTTAAAATACATCCAGATAATAAAGCAGTTTATCATTTTTATCCGAACATCATTCAAATTCTTTTTTTCATTTTGTATCTTCATACTTTTAAATCAAGGATGTAAAACTTATATCTAAGAAAAAACAAAAACAAAAAAAACAACTTATTTACCCCCTCCCCCCCCTCACTTCCCCGCATTCATACCCATTCATACACAACAAAAAAAAAAAAGGGGAGACCCTATAGAGGGGGATCTCTTCCAATTATATTCTTTGTTATTTTTATATTGTCCTCAAAAGTCTCGATGAGGCTCTAAACTTCTCCCATCTTGCCCACACATTTAATGTTTGTTTTTTCAGCCCTTCTTCTATTATCATTCTTTCTTCCAGGGTACGCATCTCCATCATCTCACACTCCCATTCCTTAACAGACGGCGCAAGTGTGTTTTTCCATTTTCTAGCTATAACTGTCCGGGCTGCTGTCAAAAAGTATTTCAAAATTCCTTTTTTTATATTCTTTATTGATCCTGGGATCATGGATAACACTGCTATTTGTATTTCTGGATACAGGTTGGTCCCCGTCAGTGCTCTAAAAATTTCAAATATTTTTTGCCAGAATGGTTGGATTTCTGAGCAATAATACCAAATATGTGACATTGTGCCCTGGGTTAAGTGACATCTCCAGCAGATGTCTGTGTTGTCCAAGTTCATTTTATGTAAGTCCACAGGGCATCTATACCATCTAGCTAAAATTTTGTAGTTTCTTTCCTGATGTTTGGTCGATATTGAGAGTTTATGAGTCGCTATAATTGCTTTTTCCCACATTTCTCTAGGAAATTCTATTCCCAGCTCTATTTCCCATTTTTTAATATAGGGTAATGTCTGTCTATTATTTTCTGAAATTAAATATTTGTAAATCTTAGATAAGACATGGGTAGGTCTAAGTTCTTGCAAAAAAATTTTCTCCAAATTTGTCAAAGGCCTATCTATTATGGATTCTCTTGTTAAAGACTCTATATACTTCTGTAGCAGACCGTATTGCATCCATTTATTTCTGTGTTCTACCCCCAATTTTTCCAATGGGAGGAGTTTATTCTCTTCCATCGTTTCTAGTGTCCCCGCTTCTTTTCCATTTGAGAAATGTTTTAGCTTCGAGTGTCAGTGGGAACTCTGGGTTGCTGAATAGTGGGGTCATTGGGCCTCTATAAGTAGATCCAATCTTTCTTTTTATTAGGTTATCCCATACTTTTAATGTTGATACCACTAGGGAGGGCATCTCCCTCTCCAGTGGTCTTTGCGTTTTTTTAATCCAAGGGAGTGATTTTAATTTGAAAGCTGTAATCTCCTCTTCGAGCTCCACCCACTGTTTATTATTTCTGTTGTGAAACCAGTCTACCATTCTGGTTATCATTATTGCTCTGAGGTACGTATCTATATCTGGGAGGGCAAGGCCACCCTCTTCTTTTGTTTTAATTAACACCGTTCTTTTAATTCTGGGAGTCTTGCCTCCCCAGACAAATCTTCCTATTATTCTATGCAATTTAACCAGAGTATTTGTTGCGGGAAAAATAGGTATTGCTTGAAGGATATATAATATTTTGGGCAGTATATCCATCTTTATTATATTTATTCTACCCATCCAGGAGAACATCCCCTTTTCATATTGTTGTAGTGATCTCGTAATTTTTTGTACCATTGGGACATAATTAACCTCCTGTAACTTATCTAGATCAGAAGGGATATAAGTACCCAAATATTTAATTGTGTTCTCTTGCCATTTAAATGAGAAATCTTTTTTAAGGAGTTCCACCATAGCGTTCGGTAAATTAATATTCAGAGCCTCAGATTTATTATAATTTACTTTAAAATTGCTCAATATACCAAATCTGTTAAATTCAGTTATCAAATTTGGTATTGATATCAATGGATTTGTGATATATAGTAATATATCGTCTGCGTATACAGACATTTTATACATCTTATCTCCTACTTTAATTCCCTGTATATCTGTATTTTTCCGAATCGCTATTAATAAATGCTCCATCACTAGTGTATACAGTATTGGGGATAGCGGGCAGCCCTGACGGGTTCCGTTTGTTATGGGAATTATCTCCGATAAGTCGCTGTTTGCTCGTATCCTCGCTGTAGGATTTTTGTATAGGGCCATTATTTTGTCCAAAAGTATGGGACCTATTCCCCACTGTATAAGGGTCTCTCTGAGGAAACTCCATCCCACCCTGTCAAATGCTTTCTCAGCATCAATCGCCAATAGACAGGATGGGATGGAGCTCCTTTTTACATGCTCCATCAATGTGAGTGTTTTTAGAGTGTTATCCCTTGCTTCTCTCCCCTCTATAGAGCCCACTTGATCTAAGTGTATGGACACGGGCATTAATGGGGCAAGTCTATTGGCAATTATTTTAGCATACACTCTTAAGTCAATGTTTATTAGAGAGATAGGTCTATAATTTCCACATAGAGTATGATCTTTTTCTGGTTTGGGTATAAGTGAAATGTAGGCCTGCATACTTTGTGGAACAAGGGGCTGTAGTGTAGATATTGCATTAAATGTCTGTCTCATAATTGGGACAAGTTCTTTTTTAAATGTTTTATAAGATCTCGGGGTAAAACCGTCAGGGCCTGGACTTTTCCCTGGTACTAATGCATCAATTACATTTTGTATTTCTATCTCTGAGAAGTCTTGATCTAGTTGTATTCTATCTGTCGGAGCTAATACAGGGAGTGCTGTTTCTCTCATGTATTGTTCTATGTTTTGTTGGATGCTCTTTGAATCTCTATTCATAATATTATTAGGGATATTGTATAATTTTGTATAAAAAGTCTGGAACT
Source organism: Lithobates septentrionalis (assembly GCA_037952835.1). Lineage (NCBI taxonomy): Eukaryota > Metazoa > Chordata > Amphibia > Anura > Ranidae > Lithobates > Lithobates septentrionalis. Next base: position 678,189 of record JBBDGP010001157.1, on the reverse strand, counting down.
CTCTCAATATCTCTTTTGGGTCGTATCTCATATTACCTTTATCCGATCTGATCTTAACAATAGGCTGTATATTGCCCCGATGACGCAGAGCTCTGGCGAGGAGTTTACTTGGTTTGTTACCCTGTTGGTAGTATAGGGCACGGTTACTATCTCTTATACGTAAGGTTTGTTCATCAATCAAGGTTTTTAATTCTATTTTTTTCTCTGTTAACTCCATTAGTATTTCGCGTACTGGATTTTGTTTGTGTTGAGCTTCTATTATGGGTATTTCTTTTAATAGTTGGGCTATTTTGTTGCCTTTTGATTTTTTCAATCTAGCCCCGTGTTTTATAAAAAGGCCTCGGATTACACATTTTAATGTTTCCCATTTCATAGGTAGCGAAGTAGTATCTTCTCTGTGGTCGTGCAGGAAATCTGATATTGCCTTCCTTATTTCTATCACACAAGTCTCATCATGAAGCAAGTTATCATTGAGTTTCCAATTCCCTTTCTTGTTACTACCCTTAAGCAAATCCAGAACCAAAAATACGGGTGCATGATCTGACCATATCGAACTACCTATTTCAGAGGATGAAGTTACCGCCATCCCCATTTGGTTTATCAAAAAAAAGTCTAATCTATGGTATGTCTTATGTATTATTGAGTGAAATGTGAAATCCCTATCTGTTGGGTGTAGTGCCCTCCATATATCAATCAACTGGTATTTAGCTATCGTATCCAAAAAGTTTTTCTTCTCTCTGCCCATCTGTATTATCGAAGATGCTGTAGTATCCATTTCCCTATCAAGTACCAGATTAAAATCTCCTCCAATTATTATTATCCCTTCAGCTTTTTCCATAAGCTGTTCTAACATTTGTGTTCCTGCTTTATATTGTCCTTGATTAGGTAGATATATGTTAATGAATGTATACTTTTTGCCATATATAATAAGTTTGAGTAATATTGCTCTTCCATCCTTATTATGCCATTCTTCCAGCAATTGGTGAGGTATTGTTTTATGTATTGCTATAGAGACGCCTTTTGATTTTGAATATCGAAAGGAGTCATGATACCAGGTAGTGTAGAATCTATTTTGTAGGTTTGGGACGTGGTCTGTACGGAAATGCGTCTCCTGGAAAAAGATTACCCCCACTTTTTGTTTATGAAGAGAGTACAGGACCTGTGATCTTTTTGATGCTGAGTTTTTTTTTTTTAAATCAAAAAGGTGTTTATTGAACAAATTTCCATACATAGCTTCCATTGTACATACATCGTGCAACAACATACCATTATTTACTATTACATTCCAATCATCATTTATCACCAAAAATCCTGAAATATTTCAATGCTCTATTACTTTATGGTCACTAACCATCAATAAAACCTCATGGGCCCCCCCCGAGACATTGCAATAGTCTTGACATTACCAGCTCCCTAGGACTCAATCCAGGGGTGTCTAACCATGGTGCCCAGATCCTCTCGAATCTATTGGAGCTGCCTCTGTGTTGGTAAATGTGTTTTTCCATAATCAAGGTGTTGCCCATATGAGTAATCCATGATTTCACTGATGGTGGCGAGGTCGATTTCCAGCCAAGCAGTATAAGTTTGCGTGCCTGGAACAGTGCCCTAGTGAGTGCTATTCTAGTCATCTCTTCCGGGACCATATCCTCTAGGACTCCTAGGATGCAGTGAATTGGGTCAAGGGGAATGGTGGTCTGGAACACTCGGTTGAGTGTTTCCATGACCTCACTCCAATACCTATGGAGTTTTGGACATCTCCACAGTAGGTGAATGAGGTCCCCCCGATGCCGCTCACATCTGCTACATAAAGGATCAGTCCTCCTACCCATATTGTATAGTTTAAGTGGGGTGTAATGTACTCTAAGTATTATATATAGTTGGGATACCTTCTGGGCCACGTTGAGAGAGCATATATTAACAGATTGTAAAATTTCTTCCCATTGCTCTCCTGTAATTGGGCCTACGTCTTGCTCCCATAGGGACGGTGCCCTGGTCGGGTGTGTTTTCAAAAGTTGCATCAGTAGCATTTGATAGCAATATGAAATGAAACCTTTAGTTTCTGTGCTGGACTGTATCAGATGAAAGATAGGGGTGGTGGACAATGTCCAGGGAGTAGCACTACCTTGTGTGTCCACCGCGTGTTTGAGTTGGATATAGGAATAATACATGGTATTTGGGAGGTTGTATTTATTTTGTAGCTCTGAGAACGTCAGCAGCTTGCCATTGCTAAATATGTGGGATAAAAGGATAACACCAAATGAGCGCCATCTGGGACCCTGTTGCAGCTTTGCTAGCTCTACGTATGAAAGATTCCCCCATATTGGGCTATATTCTGTGAAGCCTGTTACCTCCTGCAGCTGTCTTCCCTTGTTCCAGACTTTCTGTATTAAAGTAAGAGTGGGCGTTAGTTTATTGGATTTGTGAAACAGTTGGGCCTCAAGGCCTAGCGGGATTGTTTCCGCTCCTGTCCCAATCAGCATTAACTGCGCCGATGAGCCAGGAGGGTCCCGGTTCATGGAGCCCACCAACTGCTGCAGCTGAGCTGCTATGTAGTACAGCCAAGGGTTGGGTACTGCCAGCCCTCCGCTGTCCTTAGGGTTTTGTAGCTGTTCCAGCTTAATTCTTGGTGTGCCTGAATTCCACAGCAATTTGCGGAAGAGAGTGTTAACCACCCTAAAAATCTTTAAGTGTATTACTATTGGGGAGTTGTGTAAAAAGTAAAGTAATTGCGGCATTAAAATCATTTTTATTAAGTTTGCTTTGCCCGCTAGTGACATTTTGAGCCTGTTCCATGTGTTGATTTTGTCTCTAAATCTGGATAGCAAGGGGTGTATGTTTAGGGGGCAGTATTCCGCTATTTTAGGTGAGATTTGTATGCCTAGGTATTTAAATGATGACGTTACCGGAACCGAGCAGGAGTCCGGTAGATTCACCTCACCCCCCTCGTCCAGCAACATCAAAGCCGACTTAGACCAATTAATTGTCAGGCCAGAAAAATAACCGAACCCAGTGATGATTCTTGTCACCTCCGCTAAGGACGTTGTGGTATCCCCCAGGAAAAGCATCATGTCGTCAGCATACAGCATAATCTTTTCGTGGAGGTTCCCATATTTAAAGCCCGTAATCTGCTGACTTGCTCTTACCGCAGCCGCCAACGGCTCGATGGCGATGGCAAAGAGCAGGGGGGACAGGGGGCATCCCTGCCTTGTGCCCCTGCCCAGAGCAAACGCATGTGACATCTTACCTGACATCCTGATAGTCGCCTTTGGGGAAGCATATAACAGTTTGACCCATGCTATAAAGCGACTTCCAAACCCTAGCTCTGATAGTACCGCCCATAGGTATCTCCAACCTACACTGTCAAACGCCTTATTGGCGTCCAAGGAGAGCAGAGCCCTGCTTCCTTCATTACCTGGCTGCAGCTGCATATTTAAAAATAGGCGTCTGAGGTTGGTGGCAGTGGACTTGTGCGGCATAAATCCAGCCTGGTCGGGATGTATTATGGATTCAATGATCCGGTTGACCCTAAGCGCCAGGGCCTTAGCCAGGATTTTAACATCACTTTGCAGTAGTGAAATAGGCCTGTATGAGCCCGGGACAACAGGATCCTTACCAGGTTTCAACAATAAAATTATATTGGCTCTAGTCATGGAGGTCGGCAAATTGCCTTTTTTAAGCGAGTCATTAAACACTTCCAGTAGCTGCGGCATTATCCACTCACCATACTGGGTGAAAACCTCCATGGGGATACCGTCCTCCCCAGGAGCCTTGCACGTAGGGAAGGAACATGCCGCATGTTGTAGCTCTTCCAATGTCAGGGGTGCTTCCAGTGATTGCCTAGCCTCCTCAGATAGAGAGGGCAGATCAATCCCTGCAAGGTATGCCTCTAGCTCACTATCAGTGTAGTCATCCCTCGCTACATAGAGATCCTTGTAGAAGGATGCTAGCTCCGATAGAACCTGATCCAGGCCATTAACCACCTTTCCACCGGCCGTGCGAATTGCCCCAACCGCTGGAGACAGCTGCTGGGACCTGGCTATTTTTGCCAATAGGCGTCCCGTTTTTTCCCCTTCTTCATAGAATGCCTGTTTGCTAAAGAACCTTTTGCGTTCTGCGGCGGAGGATCTCAAGCGGTCCAGTGAATCCTGGGCCGAAATCCACGCCTCCCTCGCAGACTCCGTAGGGTCAGTAACATAGGCAAGCTCCAACTGGCGCACCTGGTCTCCAACCTGTTCCAGTAGTGCCGAGGAATTTCTCTTGACCATGGCTATTTCAGCAATAAATATTCCCCTGAGGTAGGCCTTAAAGGCTTCCCAGGTTTGAATTGTATCTGTTAAGTGTTTATGGGAGTTGAAAAATAATTCTATTTGATTAGAAATTCGTTCTGGGGAGTTAAATAATTTCAACCAAAAGGCATTGAGTTTCCATGGCGCCTTAGGTAGTGAGGTAGGGGGTTGGGCACTCAGCCATACAGCTACAGGTGAATGGTCAGATACTCCCCGAGGGAAGTATTCTATCTTAGAGATATATTCTAGCAAATTAGGAGTGCCTATACTAAGGTCTATACGGGACAGGGATCCGTGAGTTTTGGAGAAGCATGAAAACTGCTTTATATTAGGGTTACGGATGCGCCAAAAATCTGTCCAGCCAAGTTCCATAACTAGGCGGCTGAGTGCCGTGCCCCTCCCACCCCCAGGAGAATGGACTGGGGGGTGCCTATCCAATTTTGGGTCAAGGTAGCAGTTAAGGTCTCCCATGATTAACAGTGGGACATCAGGTTTGCCCGCCAGGTACATCAGCAAAAGCTGTAGCACCTCCCGTGAAAACGGGGGTGGGATATATATAAAGGCTATAATCAGTGTTAAGGTGTACACTTTACAGTAAATGAAAACATATCTGCCAGCACTATCCACTAGCGAGTCCAGTTCCTGGTATGCCAGAGCTTTGTGTATCAATACACTCACCCCACGAGAGTAGGCGGTGTGAGTGGAGTGATAGGATTTGCCCACCCAGGCATACTGCAGGCAGCCCACATTATCCCCCAGGAGATGTGTCTCCTGAAGGGCAATAATAGCCGGATGGAATTTGCGCAAACCAGAGGAGATCATGACCCTTTTTAAGGGGTCATTCACTCCGCGCACATTCCATGATACTATGGGCGTGGATACCATTGCAAATATTCAAAAATACATTTAAAGGATATTCTTCTGGAAGTCAGAGCTGATCTGGATATATGGTTACCCATGAGCATTAGAATGTGTTGCATCAAAAAACATTTTTTCATTGAAAGGTTGTCCCAATGGAAGCTAGGTGTTCTTGAAGGGTGGATATTCTCGCGCAACTGCGCGGCAAAACAGTGAAAAAAAACAAAACAAAAGTGGGAACAGACTGTGTTGAGGGCCCTGGGTCCCGCCACGCTGTGGCGCATACCTCCAGAACCGTCCCGAAACTGCGGGCTACGTGGTCTGTCCTGATTGTGAATGCCAACAGGGCAATGCAGCATTAGCCATGTATCCCATGACTTCAAACATCTTCTACTTTTTCTGCACGGTAACGTCCCCTGTGAGGGTCTGTGCTTCAAGTGGAAATAACTGGTTGAAAAAAATATAACAATATTTCCAGTGGTAGTCACTCGCTGCGTAAGCAATTGGTAAAGTTCCTCTTCTGAATGAAAAACATAAACAGGAAAATGGACGCCCTGCTTTCTCTCGCATTTCTTCTGTCTTCTCTGGTTTATCCGGCTCCTTCTTCTCGACCCTGGTGGCGTATAGCTTGCTCATTCTGGTCTAACCAGGATGTTGCATCTTGCGCATTTTCAAAAAAGTGGTTCTGTCCGTTTGCCGTTACTCTTAACTTAGCCGGGAACATCATTGCGTAGGATAGCTGCAGCCTTTGTAGCCTCTTTTTCACTTCCATAAATTTTGACCTCCTGCGTTGTACCTCGGCGGAGAAGTCCGGGTAAAAGGAGACTTTAGTGCCATTGTGTTTAATGCTGCCTTTTTCCCTGGCCAGTCTCAGTATCACCTCACGGTCCTTGTAATTCAGGAGCCTGGCCAGCATTGATCTTGGGGGGTTCCCAGGGGGGAGAGGGCGTGGGGGTACTCTATGGGCCCTTTCCACTGTGTAGATGGGAGAGAAAGCTTCTTTGCCAAAGACTTCCTGCAGCCATTCCTCAATGAAAGTAGTGGGGTCACGTCCTTCCACTTTTTCAGGGAGTCCCACTATGCGCACATTATTGCGTCGCAGACGGTTCTCGATTTCGTCAGTTTTATTAAGGGCTTGAAAGGCGTTTTGTGTGGCCATCCTGACATCTCTGAGAAGGGGGGGCAACTGGTCCTCCACGTCGCTCACCCGGCCCTCCACTGCTGTGGTTCTTTCCCTGATTTTTTGCAGATCTTGGCGCATAAGGGATACTGTTTCTTTCAGGCCCCCAAATTTCTCCTTCAAATCATCAACTGAGGCAGTACATTTATGCACAGCATGCAGGATTTCACTCAAAGAAGGCTGTACACTGTCTTCTGAGGGGGAGTCAGATGGGTCAGACATGAGATCCTGCTGCAGATCTAATGGCACTGTGTCATCTAGCATGCTTGTATCTTCCCTGTTAGGCTGGGGGGAGTCAGGCAGAGGAGAATTAGAATGTCCGGCCAGCTTTTGAGTATAATAAAGCATGTCCCTGGGTTGTTCCTTGCCTTTAGGGAGTTTGCTGGACTTACCCCCCTGTTCGGATTTCTTTTCCAGGCCGCGCTGTGCTTTAGGAGGCTGAGACCGGCCGGCGCCATCTTGGTCAGCTTGGGACTCCCAGGCCTCGGTCTCCATTCGGTTCCCCCGGGTCATCATCAGCACTAAACGATCACCTGTCAGCACCGGCTGTCTCCTGGAGGTATCAGGTAGCTCTTTGGGGCAAAAACGGGCGATTTCGGTGGTGAGGAAAGGATATTAGGCAGGATTCTCAGCGGGAGCTCCGTGCAGCAGGTCTGCTCACATGCCTCGTCAGGCCACGCCCCCCGATGCTGAGTTGAGACCTCTAATGTTGTACGAACATATTTTCATATTTTAGGACCAATAGAGCCGTTAAGAAGAGAAAAGAAAAAAAAAAAAAAAAATACAAAAAGACAAAACAAAACAATTACAAACCCCCACTCTCACACTCACCTCACTCCCACACTGTCTTATATCTATTGACTAAAAAAAAAAATAGTCTTTCTTACTATCTAAGTAAGTTCCCTACTATGGGGGGTTTTGAGCCTGGTGACCAAGGGTCGCCTCTCGACCGCTGACCTCTTGCTACATTTTATCATTTTATCTTTTCCCTTTTTTCCTTCCCTTCATCATCCTCCTTTTATCTTGGGACATTTTCCTCTCTATTTTCCTTGGCTCTTTCTTTCCCTTTGTACCCTCTTTTTTTTTGGGGGAGGGGTGTAGGGAGGATGGGGATGTGTCCTAGATATTTATCCTTATTAACAAAAAAAAAAAAAAAAAAAAAAAAAAAAACCGCCATTACCTTTTCATGTCACTTAGTGCATAAACTTTTATAGAAATTGGTTATCTGTCCATATGTACATTACATTACTCTTGTTGTGAACCACAGAAAAAGTGTACATACATGAGAAAAAAAAACAAAAAAACCCCAATCCTCTTGTGTATATATCCTTTCATAAACACTTTTTGTTTAACCCGTTATGTTATGGCGAACCTTTATATATTATCTTCTCTGTGTTAAGAAAGTAAGCAAAAATCCCTTGGTGCATAGAACTTGTGAAACCTTGTAAAAATTGTTATCGCCCTATGTGAACTTTACATAATTCTTAATGTGAACAGTATATAAAATGTGTATTATCTCCAGGGTGTTGTGCTAAAAAAAAAAAAAAAAAAAAAAAAAAAAAAAAAAAAAAAAACCTTCACCCAATACTACTATTTACCATATACCCAGTGTTATCATTGCTTATCTCATTAGTGGATACCTTTATGCAAATTATTATTTACCTGCGCGTGCATTGTGTATCTCGTAGGTGCGAACAATATATTAAATATATATTATCACTTATTATATTATATAAAAAAAAAAAAAAAAGAAGAAGGGGAACAACCCCTTATCTTATCTATTATATAAAACTCGTTATCGTATACAAAGGATGGTTACATTACTATATAGCTCACAAAATCAATATCTCCGAACACATTTCATATATCTCATTCTAATATAGCATACTCTATATATTATTTTTCTGTGTTGAAAAAAAAAAAAAAAAAAAAATTCCCATTCACCAAAAACCCTTTATGTCTAGGATCCGAATTATCCAGTTATTATATTCCTTTACCCCATTTTCTCGTTTCATCCCCCCTCCCTCCTCCCCCTCAAGAGTCCTCTTATATTTTCTTGGATGCTTGCATATATTTTATGGGCCAGTCCGGCAATGCTAACTCTGGGATTCCTAGAACCACTAAAAATTCCGGTAAGTCCTCCAAATCTCTAAATGAGATAGTCTGTCCTTCTTTTTGGATCTGTAGTTGAAATGGAAATTTCCATCTATAGTGAATATTATTTTTTATCAATTGTTCCACTAGGGGTTTTAGCGCTCTTCTACGGTCCAATGTATATTTTGATATATCTTGAAAGAGCAGGAGGGGTTTTCCATCAAATTGGATATTTTTATTTTGGCGGGCTGTAAGCATTATTTTATCCTTAACATGGGCATAATGCATTTTGCAGATAATATCCCGAGGTTTATTAATGTCTAGCTTCCTTGTTCCTGCTACCCGATGTGCTCGTTCAATGATTAGATCTTTTATATCAATGTCCTGGGTAATTTCCTGAAATATTTTTTGTAATGTTACTATAAGTTCTTTAGGGCCCACTGTCTCTTTTAGACCTCTGATTCTTATGTTGGATCTTCTGCTTCTATTCTCTTGTTCGTCTAAGTTGTTTATTATTTGATTTAACTGGGTCTCTTGCTTCTGTATTTTTTCTTTCATCTGTGACAATTCCTGTTCCGTTTTTGACACTCTCTCATCTATTATGTCCGTTCTTTCTTGCATATTTTTTGTAGAGATTTTAAGCTCTTGAATCTCTTCTTTATATGATTTTTCTAGCCTATGAACGTATTGATCCATATCTGCCCTAGTCGGAAGTGAGCGTATGTACGCTCTTATATCCCATTTTTCTTTATCTTCCTCTTTCTGTTCACTTGAAGACCCTGTTGTGTCCATCAATGAGCTACTTCTGGGGTGGTTTAATTGCTCATCTCCTGATGATCTAGGTGTTTCTATTGGTTCCGCTATATTAGACAGGTCATGCGATGATTGTAGCATTTGTGTTACCTGAGAGGAGTGTAGCTGTAACTGTAATAGTTGAAAAAATTCCTTAATATCAGTTGTTTGTGTTGATTGTGCCCCTGTAGTGCTTTTGTTAATACCTTCTGTTTTGTCCTTTTTACCCTTTTGAGGCTGTGGGGTCTTACTGCTCTTCTTGGGGGCCATATTTCTTTCCTTCCCCTTCTATGCAAGATAGGTGGAGGCAAGGGGGTGCTTTCCGGGAATTTGTGTTTTCCCTTTAATTTTGTGGTCTATGTGTTTATCTTTCTCTTCCTCCCCTTATTTTCTTCTCTCCCTTCCCCCACCGCTGATGTATATGTCAATCACAGACAGAAGAAGAGAAAAACAAAAAACAAAAAACGGTCTTTCCTTCCTTCTCCTTCCCTTTCTTTTCTTTTCTCTCTCTCTCTTCTTATACTTTTAATTATTTTTGCAAGGACTGTCCAGCAACCAAATATTCCAGGGGACGTCTCAGGAGGCCAGGGCAACAGGCTTTTGTAACACACTTGTGTCCTACCTGCAGCTCCTGTCTCCGTCCTGTGTTCTGTAGTTTTCTGTAGTTTTCAGTGAGCCAGTAGCTAGTAATAGCTTAGTTTGTCTTAATAGTGGTAGTATTAGGGCGGCTGACCTTTATGCTTTGGAGATCCGTCTGTCCTGTGCTGGTCCGTTCCTGGTGACTCTGCCGGAGAGGACGCTCTCAGGCGAGGACCACTGCCGTCCGCTTCCGCAGACTCACAGAGGCTCCCGCCCTCTCGCGTCCGCTGTCTCCCGACTCCGTCTCCGAGGCCCTCCAGACACTCCACCGGCTTGTATCTCGTCACGTCGTATCTCCCGTAGGTCTCCGCTCCTGTGAATGCCGGATACCGCCGCTAACACCCACGCTGCCGCCCCTGGGCTATAGCGCTCTCAGCTGGACTGGTAAGAGGGGGATTGTTCAGAGGTAAGCCGGAGGCATATCAGAAACATACACCGGCTGTGTATACATCAAACGCCCAATGTTTGCAGCATGTCAGCCAGCGGTCTGCCTAAGCGGCCATCTTAGTCAACAGCTCCTCCCCCATCCTTGAGCAGACATTTTGCTGTTCCGGGTTCTGGTAGGGTTTGACGGCCTGCTCCCGCCCTACTAAAAATGACACTGAAATTTATATCCTGGAACGTGAAGGGTCTAAATGTACCAGAAAAATGCTTCAGCTGTCTGGTGGAGCTCTGGAGGCAAAGACCCCAGGTAGTGTTTGTCAACTACGTGTGGCAGGGCAAGCCATCGGGGCTTAGGAGATCACTACTACAGCAGTCAACAATCAGAGGAGGGGTAGGTCTTCCCGATCTCGCCCTATACTATACAGCAATTCACATAAACAGAGTAGTGGACTGGTGCAGACATTCTCCACATAAGCTGTGGGTCCGCCTGGAACAGGAATTAGTGCCAATTCCCCTCGCGGGTTTACCTTGGAGTGGATCTCGGTTTTCCCGATTTTCCTCCCCACATCCATTAATCAAACCCACTCTACAGGAGCTTCACAGATATTTCAGGATAGCAGAAATGGCAAGCTTTCCTTCCCCGTTAATGCCCATAATTGGGCACCCAGACTTCATACCAGGTCTCTCGGACAGATCCTTTTGGATCCAACCGGAACAGAGGCTGGTTAGAGCCTCCTTTTTTCTTGGCCCCTCAGAATAGGTTGATCTAACAGGCCTATATCCTACCCCTAATTCCTCTATTTTGGGTAAGTGGAAGATTTCTCAACATTCACACTTCATCCGATCCCTCCCCGATAGGGATGAGCTTCGTGTTCGAGTCGAACCCATGTTCGACTCGAACATCATCTGTTCGCCCGTTTGCCGAATTGCGAACGATATGGGGCGTTCGCGCCAAATTCGTGTGGCGCGTCACGGCCCATAATTCACTGCGGCATCGCAGTGCATTGCTGGCTGATGGTTGGCCAAGCATGCACTATGACCCGCATGCTTGGCCAATAACAACGCCGTCTGTAGAGAGAGCTGTAATTGGCCAAAGCCAGGGTGGCTTTGGCCAATTATGGCTCAGGGGGTTTAGTACACGCCCCACACTGTATAAGGCCACCTGCATGGCGGCCCCGTGTAGTTTGTTCCGGCATTGAGAGACAGAGACAGTGTCATTTGATTTAAGTTAGATAGAGTAGGCAGGGCAGTCAGTCAGTTAGTTAGCTGCACTTACAGTGTATTGTGTATATATATGCATCCCAGGTGTTGTGTGTGTGTGTATATATATATATATATATATATATATATATATATATATATATATATATATATATATATATATATATATATATACACTGTATTCAGTTTAGCTAGATCCGTTCGTGTTATTATCTTCCTACTGACAGGCAGGCTTGTGTTGTTACAGTATTTACAGCTACCTGAAGAAAATTGCTGGTGTTCTTCTGATCCTATTAGTACCACAGTCAGGCAGCTAGACTATTTACAGTTAGTGTAGTCGTGCGACCTCCTCACAGTGTTCAACTAAAGCTACAAGTTAGTGTAGTGCGTCCTCCTCACAGTGTTCAGCTAAAGCTACAAGTTAGTGTAGTGCACAGTGTTCCCCTAAAGCTACAAGTTAGTGTAGTGCGTCCTCCTCACAGTGTTCAGCTAAAGCTGCAAGTTAGTGTAGTGCGTCCTCCTCACAGTGTTCAGCTAAAGCTACAAGTTAGTGTAGTGCGACCTCTGAACAGTGTTCAGCTAAAGCTACAAGTTAGTGTAGTGCGTCCTCCTCACAGTGTTCAGCTAAAGCTACAAGTTAGTGTAGTGCACAGTGTTCAGCTAAAGCTACAAGTTAGTATAGTGCGTCCTCCTCACAGTGTTCAGCTAAAGCAACAAGTTAGTGTAGTGCGTCCTCCTCACAGTGTTCAGCTAAAGCTACAAGCTACTCTGCATGCATTCAAGAACACCTGGAGGCCCAAAACGGGGCAAAAAACTGAAATTTCTCAGCAACATGGCGTCGCAGATGGAGCACGAGGGGGCCGCTCCACCGGGCATTCCGGAGGTAATGGCGGCTATTTCATTGTGCCAGACAACGCTTACATCTAAAATCGAAGCTGTGCAGTTAGATATGGGGCTGCTGAGGCAAGACCTGGACAAAATCCGCTCCAGGATAACAGTGGTAGAGCAGCGGGTTGGAGACATGGAGGATACAGTGACTGACCATGCGGCCGCCATTAGAACACTCCAAAACAAGGTGAAAGCATTGGAGTATCGGGCAGAGGATGCCGAGAATCGTAGTAGGAGGAACAACCTCCGCATTGTTGGACTCCCTGAGGGGGCTGAGGGGCGTAATCCTACTGCTTTTACTGAAGATCTCCTGCAATCGGTTCTTCCCGCGGCGCACCTGTCCCCCTACTTCACGGTGGAAAGAGCCCACCAAGTACCGCCGAGGCCGGGACCAGAAGGGGCCCTTCCACGTACGCTAATTCTGCGCCTGCTAAATTACAGGGATAGGGATGAGCTCCTGAGAGCGGCCTGTGCAGCAGGTGACATCCCCTACCGTAATGTGAAGCTTATGATGTTCCCTGACTACACGATGGAGACACAGAGGCAGCGCCGGTCATTTGATGCAGTGAAAGCGGCCCTTAGACTCAAAGGGATCCGCTACAGTATTTTATTCCCCTCCAAGCTTCGAGTGGTGGATGGAGAAACAGTAAGGATCTTCACTAGCCCCAAAGACGCCACTGCCTGGCTTGAAACACTGCCTCCATAAGACCTACAATATGCTGACCCGAGCTTCTTCCTAAACCCCTTGTTTGTCTCACATTCTACTGTTCACTTCCTGGGACTGCTGAAGTCATCAACCCGACTCCTGCATTGAAGAGGTACAGACGCTGTCCTGCTTTGTTTGCTGTGGGTGTTGATTTCTGAACATACAGGGATTTGGGCTCCTTAGATCCCACAATTCTAAGCCACTCTATCCACTATCTGTGTTCCTCCCTTGAGTTATAACATCAGATGATGGCCCTATGACGCAGTTTCCAACGAACGCTTTGACACAATTTTGATGCCAGTCTGGAACATATTATGATCGTCTTCATCAAACTTTCCTTCATGTGTTAACTCTTCAGCAACTCACGGCAGTGAGGTGTTTTCCCCCCCTTTTTTTTTGGTTCTATTTTCCTATTTTATTTTTATCCTACATTTTTTCATTTTACTTTGCTCTTGGGACATTCCCCTTGTTTTTCTTCTTATTTGAGTGACTACAAAGTACGAACATTGAAATGTTCTAAATTGGGCCCACGTTCCCCGATACCAATTTTTTTATATTTGGGACTTGCTAAGTTCGTTTGGGGTTATGTGTCCCTTGATGGTAAAAGGTACACGGGGTGGGGGGGGGGAGTTGGATGACCGTTGTCCCGTTGTCATCACGAAGTTATCTGTTTTACACTTTATATGGTCACAAACATATATGATTGGTCTAAGTGCTCGCATTACTATGTGCTTCACATGGTCATCCAGAAGTGTAATGTTCCCATTCCCCAATAGTTTGGCGCGCCTTGGGCAGCAATGGGGGATGAGGGGCTGCACACCTTCGGATGAGGTTCACGAACTTCAGTATCCAGCTATCCTTCACTTATGGTTACACAGGCAGTATGGCTGATTTTACAGTGATGTCCTGGAATGTTAGGGGTCAGCATAACCCCAAAATATGTATCTTACAAGAAACCCATTTAGTTGGAGCCAGGATAATGGGGTTAAAAAGAGCCTGGGTCTCTGCCCATTATCATGCCTCTTATTCAAATTATGCTAGAGGAGTAAGTATTTTGGTGCACAGATCCCTATCTTTTCAATTAGTGGATGTTAAGACTGATCCAGGGAGAAGGTATGTTCTAGTGCATGCATTGATTGCTGGTTCTCCATACATTATTGTGGGGGTATACCTGCCTCCTCCTTCTGACATTACTTTGCTCCACACACTGATGCAAATCGTTGTGCAATATGATGTTAGTAAGGTGCTGATAGTGGGGGATTTTAATCTGGTCATGTTTGATGAATTAGATAGGCTTCAATCCTCTTCCTCTACTGGTAGCGGCTTGCCTCATTGGGCGTCCTCCTTTCATATGACGGATCTCTGGCGCCATTTCCACCCTTCAGATACTCAGTTCACTTGTCTATTCACTACCTTTCGGACGCTGTCTCGTATAGATATGGCCTTTGCTTCGTCTGACCTGCTTCGGGAGACGGTGTCCACGGAGATTCTCTCCCGAGGCATATCAGATCATGCTCCATTATTAGTTACGGTTCAGACGGTCCCTCCTGGGGGCCCGAGGTACTGGCGATTATCCAAATATTGGATCATGGACCCGGAGATCCAAGAGGAGATGCCGGAAAGGAGCTGTGCACCTTCTGGTTGAAAAATGCGGACTCATCTGGACCACTTGTATTGTGGGACACATTTAAGGCATGGTTGAGAGGCGAGTATATCAGGAAAATTGCAAATAGGAAGAGGGTATCTGTGCAGTCTCTTGGGCAATTAGAAGAACAGGCTCGTGAACAGGAGCAATTATATGTTAGCGCCCCGAACTCAAATAATTATATCTCCTGGCAACATACCCTTAGGGAACTATCGTTGCTAAGAGTGGACCTCACTAAAAAGTCCATGTTGGCTTGTGCCCAAAGGGTGTTTGAGTACGGTGACAAAAATGGCAGACTTCTGGCCTGGTTGGCAAAAGGACAGTTTAAAACGACTCATGTAGGTAGGCTGCGGGATACGGAAGGTGCACTCCTAACCACTCCTGGAGCGATTAGTAACAGATTCCTACAGTTCTACCAACAACTGTACTCCACTAGGGCAGACTACACGGCCACCGATCTCTCTGACTATTTAGACCTTATACCATTACCTGCACTGGATTTAGACCAAAGTAAGGTCCTAGAGGAGGACATAACCCTGGAGGAGATTCAAACGGCCATGAGTAGCATGCAGGCGGGAAAAGCCCCTGGCCCAGATTGTATCCCCATAGAGTTTTACTCACAGCAGCAGGAGCTATTGGCCCCTAGGCTGACCTCCCTCCTCTTGCAGTTCTATAACCTTGGCTCCCTTCCAGAATCTATGTCTGAGGCGGTAGTGGTGCTGGTGCCCAAACCCGGTAAGGACCCTGAGGAATGGGCCTCTTATAGGCCCATATCTCTCATAAATGCAGATGCCAAATTGCTGGCCAAGATTCTGGCTCTTAGATTAGCCACAGTGATTGAAGATCTGATTCATCAAGACCAGATGGGGTTCATGCCGGGGAAGGGCACCGATATCAATATACGTAGACTTTTTCTTAATCTTGATACGGCACATGATAATGTAGGCACCAGAGTCATTGCCTCCCTGGACGTGGAGAAAGCCTTTGACTCCGTGGAATGGGGGTATTTATGGGAGGTATTAAAAAGATTTGGCTTTGGTCCTAAATTTCTTAATTGGATAGGCTTGTTGTATAAATCGCCCAAAGCCAGGATCCGTGTAAATGACACTCTCTCTGACTATTTTCTCCTCCAGAGGGGCACGAGGCAGGGTTGCCCGCTGTCGCCTAGCCTTTTTGCCTTGGCTCTTGAACCGTTAGCTGTCCTGATACGAGAAGCGGATGCTGTGCGGGAATTTAGGGTTGGCCTTCTGGAGGAGAAAAACTCCTTATATGCAGATGATGCATTACTGTATTTAAACGACGCTGGACCATTGTTACAAGCAGCATTGGAGATCTTTATTAGGTTCGGGAGGTTCTCAGGGATTAAAATAAACTGGTCCAAATCGGTCATTTTCCCAATAGACTCCCGTGCCTGTGACGAAATAGGACACCGCTAATGTGGGTGGGGGAATTTAGGTACTTGGGGATCGTAGTGTCCAAGGACCTCCAGGCCTTCCGTCGTCTTAATATCCATCCCATTATCGCAAGACTAAAGGAGCATTGTTCTAAATGGAGGGAATTACCACTCAACCTGTTAGGACGCATTAATATACTGAAAATGCTATACCTACCCAGACTTAACTATGTATTTCAGAATTGCCCTGTGGGGCTTCCTAGCTCCCTGTTTAAGGACCTGGATGGGTGTATTGGTTCCTTTCTATGGAAGGGATCCTCCCCCAGATTGGCTAGATCGACTCTGCAGCTCCCGGTCCATTGTGGGGGTCTTGCACTACCTAACCTTCTAATCTACTACTGGGCAGCAGTACTATTCACTGTGCGATGGTGATTTGAACAATCCAGATCAAATGCTGCCACATGCCTGGAGGCTGCTATCATAGGCTCTTTTACGGAACTGAGTAATATAGTTTATAGGGGTCCCTCGGCTTACTCCTTGCTCCCTGGACCCACCAGGACAACCCTTAAAGTATGGGCAGTGGCCAGGAAGAGATTCTTGCGCCCTGACCAGTACTCCCCCTTCTCTCCACTTTGGGGGAACCCCTCCCTCCCCCACTTCAAAACCATACCGGACCCTCAACTGTGGGCCAGATTTGGGATTAAGGTCCTCCAGGACGTTATCCACTTAGGGACATTGCTCTCGTTTCAGTAATTAGCAGAGAAATTTGGGATCCCTAATAGCATGATATTCAGATACTATCAGTTGAGGCATGTATGCGGCTAGGGCTCAATTCCCCAACCCTATAAGCCTAAAACCAGACCCCATTGAAGACATGCTGGCTCAGGAAATTCTTAAGAAGACCCTCTCCACCCTGTATCTTGCTCTACTTGAAACTGATTCACCCAAGATGCACTCATTATGGGCCAAGTGGCAGGCTGATATTCCCAGCCTAGACAGGGAGATTTGGGAAGAGTGCTTTGAAGATGGGTCTAAATTGCTGATTTCATCTGGAGACAGGTTGCTGCATACTAAGTTTGTGCACCGTGTATATTACACCCCACAGAGACTGCACCAGATTTACCCTAACAGATCACCGAACTGTAATAGATGTCAATCCCCAGACAGCACGTATTTGCATATGTTCTGGGCCTGCCCTCTCATAACGCAGTTCTGGACAGCAATTTTTGAAAGTATTAATATCCGCTTACAAATAACACTGCCGATATCACCTGAGCTGGCTCTCTTGGGCATCCATGAGGATGATCAGAGGCCTAGATATATGAAAATACTAATCTCGTTGTTGCTGTTCTATGCCAAGAAGGAAATTCTTAAGAAGTGGGCGTCACCATCTCCCCCTACGGTGGAGGCGTGGGACTCCACTGTGAATGCTGTGTTGCCCCTGTATAAGATGACCTACACCAATAGAGGCTGTCCGCAGAAGTTTGATTGCATATGGCTGCCCTGGACTGAACAATTTTAATACTCCATACTGTGCTGAGTGAGACACTATATGTAGTTATTATGGCATTAGCATGCGGTGGCATAATGTCCCCCCCCCACCGGGCAAGCAATACCTTGTAACCTGCCAAACTAGAACCTAAGCACATGGAAAGCTATATATGGGTTGAATGCACTGGCTAACACAGACTTTCCTTCTTTTATCTGAATCCGCACTTTATTTTGTTTATAATGAATCCTTTTGTATTTTGATCTCTTTATTTTTGAATTGTATATGAGAGCTCAATTGTAGATGTTAACTGTTAAATGATGTCTTCTCCAATAAAGACCAACCTTGTTGTTAAAAAAATAGCTACAAGTTAGTGTAGTGCGTCCTCTGAACAGTGTTCAGCTAAAGCTACAAGTTAGTGTAGTGCACAGTGTTCAGCTAAAGCTACAAGTTAGTGTAGTGCGACCTCTGCACAGTGTTCAGCTAAAGCTACAAGTTAGTGTAGTGCGTCCTCTGAACAGGGTTCAGCTAAAGTTATAAGTTAGTGTAGTGCACAGTGTTCAGCTAATGCTACAAGTTAGTGTAGTGCGTCCTCTGAACAGGGCTCAGCTAAAGTTATAAGTTAGTGTAGTGCACAGTGTTCAGCTAAAGCTACAAGTTAGTGTAGTGCGTCCTCCTCACAGTGTTCAGCTAAAGCTACAAGTTAGTGTAGTGCGTCCTCCTCACAGTGTTCAGCTAAAGCTACAAGTTAGTGTAGTGCGTCCTCCTCACAGTGTTCAGGTAAAGCTACAAGTTAGTTTAGTGTGACCTCTGCACAGTGTTCAGCTAAAGCTACAAGTTAGTGTAGTGCGACCTCTGCACAGTGTTCAGCTAAAGCTACAAGTTATGCCGCGCACACACGAGCGGACTTTACGGCGGACTTTGCCTGGCGGACTGGATTTCGTCGGACAATTCGATCGTGTGTGGGCTCCAGCGGACTTTGTTTGCTCAAAAGTTGGACGGACTTAGATTTGAAACTTGTTTAAAATGTATCCGTTGAAATCGAGTCCGGTCGAAAAGTCCGCCGTCTGTATGCTAGTTCGACGGACAAAAAGACACGCTAGGGCAGCTATTGGCTACTGGCTATGAACTTCCTTGTTTTAGTCCGGTCGTACGTCATCACGTACGAATTCGACGGACTTTGGTGGATTGTGTGTAGGCAAGTCCGTTCATTCAGAAAGTCCGTCGTAAAGTACGTAGAAAAATCCGCCGGGCAAAGTCCGCCGTAAAGTCCGCTCGTGTGTACGCGGCATTAGTGTAGTGCGTCCTCTGAACAGTGTTCAGCTAAAGCTACAAGTTAGTGTAGTGTACAGTGTTCAGCTAAAGCTACAAGTTAGTGTAGTGCATCCTCCTCACAGTGTTCAGCTAAAGCTACAAGTTAGTGTAGTGCGTCCTCCTCACAGTGTTCAGCTAAAGCTACAAGTTTGTGTAGTGCGACCTCTGCACAGTATTCAGCTAAAGCTACAAGTTAGTGTAGTGCGACCTCTGAACAGTGTTCAACTAAAGCTACAAGTTAGTGTAGTGCACAGTGTTCAGCTAAAGCTACGAGTTAGTGTAGTGCGTCCTCCTCACAGTGTTCAGCTAAAGCTACAAGTTAGTGTAGTGCGTCCTCCTCACAGTGTTCAGCTAAAGCTACAAGTTAGTGTGGTGCGACCTCTGCACAGTGTTTAACTAAAGCTACAAGTTAGTGTAGTGCGTCCTCTGAACAGTGTTCAACTAAAGCTACATGGTAGTGTAGTGCGACCTCTGCACAGTGTTCAGCTAAAGCTACCTGTAGAAGGTTGGTGGTGTTTTCCTGATCCTATCACTACCGCAGGCAGCTACATTATTTACACTTTAGTGTAGTGCGACCTCTGCACAGTGTTCAGCTAAAGCTACCTGTAGAAGGTTGGTGGTGTTTTCCTGATCCTATCACTACCGCAGGCAGCTACATTATTTACACGTTAGTGTAGTGCGACCTCTGCACACTGTTCAGCTAAAGCTACCTGTAGAAGGTTGGTGGTGTTTTCCTGATTCTATCACTACCGCAGGCAGCTACATTTATTTTAACGTTAGTGTAGTGCGTCCTCTGCACAGTGTTCAGCTAAAGCTATCTGTAGAAGGTTGGTGGTGTTTTCCTGATCCTATCACTACCGCAGGCAGCTACATTATTTACACGTTGGTGTAGTGCGTCCTCTGCACAGTGTTCAGCTAAAGCTACAAGTTAGTGTAGTGCGACCTCTGCACAGTGTTCATCTAAAGCTACCTGTAGAAGATTGGTGGTGTTCTCATACTACAGGCAGGCAGTTGATTTTGCTAGCTGCAGTATATATATATATATATATATATATATATATATACACATCTCACTGCAGGCCATTAGTATGTCTGGAAGGCCAACAAGGAGAGGAAGACAGTCACAAGCCAATAAAAGAGGGCAAGCAGGCTCTGTGTCTAGAGGCAACAGTGCTGGTCGTGGAGACGGTGCATCCTCGTGTCGTGGGACACGCTTGGCCTTTTTTCGGCAGCTGGCCGTGTTGAGCCGCAACATGCGGAAGACTTGGTCGAGTGGATGACCAAGCCGGCCTCATCCTCCTCATCCTCTGTAAGAGAACCATTACAAATGCTCGTTTCCGTGCGCCAGCTAGACGTGCGGCACGAACGGGTGAACCCCGGACCAGGCACACACGTTAACACTCTCATACGAACGAGTGCACGTAAGCGTGGGCACGTCCGCACGCCAACGAATCATGGCACAGGGCGCCCTATTTAAAGGATCAGCATACTAGTGTCAGTGCTGGATTGTCTCAGCTAGTTCCTGTATCCTTGTTGCTGTTTGATTGAACCTTGATCCTGAAACCTTGGCTTTCCTGACTACTCTTTCGGATTATCCCTGCAACTCTGCTTACCTCTGCTTCCTGTACCAAACCTGGCTTGAACTCCTGACCACGGCTCTGTCTTCCAATCTTGTACCTCTCTGCCAGCTCGTTGCCAACCTCCACCAGCACCTGACTACGAACCTGCCTGACGATTGTGTACCTTCCTGCCAGCACGTTGCCGACTCCTGCCTGTCCCCGACCTTGCAAGTACTCCTGTTGGACTTTCCTGAACCAAGCCAGGAGCGACATCCCACCAGCTCCTCTAAGGCTCCGGTGTTCCTGATCCTGCCAACAGGCACCTGCGCCCTTCCGTTGCCCTAGCAGCCCTGTCTCCACCTCCAGGGGTGCTAGGACCGGAACCGCGCAAGAGGCCACCCTTGTCATTTCAGACTCCGCTGTAAGGTACATGACAGTACAACCCAGCCACATGAAGTCTGAAAGGGGGGCCTCAGCTATGGATGCTTTGTGCCAGCAGATTGCAAACCTCACTCAAGCAGTCCAGGGCCAGCAGGATGGCTATCAGCGACTTGAGCATCGAGTGGAGTCTCTCTCCCCAAGCACCTCGGCACGCCAGACAGCCGCAGCACCTGCATCATTAATCTCAACTTCTACTCCCACAGTAGTGGTGCCACCCCCAGAGCCATAAGTTCCTGCTCCAGAAAGATTCATGGGAGACCGCGGTAAATTCCGCGCTTTCAGAAATGCCTGCCATCTGTATTTCCTGCTTCAGCCTCGCACCTTCTCCTTGGAAAGTACCATTGTGGGATTCATCATCTCATTACTACAGGGAGAACCCCAGACCTGGGCTCACCATTTATTAGAACAAGCTAGTCCTTTGCTAGGCACCATGGCTCTTTTCTGGATGAAATGGCTAAGCTTTATGATGACCCTCAGCGTACCACCACAGCTGAGGCCAGTCTCCATGCCCTCCAGCAGGGCTGTAGGCCTGTGGAGGACTAGGTCACAGACTTTAGACAGTGGAGTTCCGACACACAATGGAATGACGCCGCTCTCTGTTTTCAGTTCCGCTTAGGACTTTCAGAGGCACTGAAAGATGAACTAGCTTGGTTGGGGGTCCCCAATTCTCTAGAAGAGCTGATTCAGCTATCTATTCAGATCGATCGCCGGTTGAGGGAGCGAAGATCTGAAAGAACCAGCCAGTACTGGCCCATGTGGATGCTACCCAGGGTACCCAGCCACCCACCTATTCCTGCAACCCCACTACCTGCTCCAGTCACTGAAGCTTCAGAGCCAATGCAATTAGGCCTGCTTTGTGCACAATTGACACCAGAAGAGAAGCAGCCCTGGTCCAGGCCATAGTTGATTCAGGCGTCTGTAGTTGCTTCATCGATCATGCCTTTGCCCTGCAACACAAGATTCCTCTACGTTCCAAGCAACAAAAATTGTCCATACGACTAGCTGATGGGTCCAACATCAAATCTGGGCCCATCATTCAAGAAACTCAACCTTTGCCCGCTGATATCTCACCCAACCACCAAGAACTGTTGTGCCTAGACGTGATATCCTCACCGCTCTTTCCAATCATCCTGGGAATGCCATGGTTGCAAGCACACAACCCACAGATCAATTGGACCACCGGCAAGGTGGTCTTCCAGTCAGTCTATTGCCTCCATAACTGTCTCCAGACCCTCCACCACTCAGTACCAGTTGTTGGCTGTCTCAAACCAGCATCCGAATCCCAAGATCTTGTTCCATCCGTATACCATGATTTCCTGGATGTCTTCGATAAACAGAAAGCAGACACCCTTCCTCCCCACCGGGCCTACGATTGCCCGATCGAACTTTTACCAGCGGCAGAAATCCCTTTTGGCCGAATTTTCCCCCTCTTGGAACCTGAAATCTTGGTCCTGAAAGACTATGTCAACAAGAACCTCAAGAAGGGGTTCATCCGACACTCTACTTCTCCAGCCGGGGCAGGAATATTTTTTGGCGAAAAGAAGGACCACTCACTCCGGCCGTGTGTGGATTACAGGGAATTAAATCGGATTACTATTAAAAATCGCTACCCCCTGCCTCTAATTCCAGAATTGCTCCAGAGACTCCGCTCTGCAAAGATTTTCACCAAGTTGGATTTACGAGGTGCTTACAACTTGATCAGAATCAGAAAGGGTGACGAGTGGAAAACGGCCTTCCGGACTCGGTTTGGCCATTTCGAATATCATTGTTATGCCCTTTGGGTTATGTAACGCCCCGGCAACCTTCCAGCATTTTGTAAATAATATCTTCAGAGACTTCCTAGACCTATTCATGATCGTTTACCTAGACGACATTCTGATTTTCTCGGTTTCTCTGGAACTACATCGTGACCATGTGAAACAAGTCCCTCTTAGGTTAAGACAAAATGGACTCTATGCCAAGGCTGAGAAATGTGAATTCGAACGGCAGGCCATTCACTTTCTCGGACTAGTAATCTCTACAGGAGGGATGGCAATGGACCCTCAAAAGGTTGCAGCCATAATGTCCTGGCCGCCTCCCGTTGACAAGAAAGGGGTACAGCGGTTCATCCGGTTTCTCCAATTTTTACAGGAAATTAATTGAAAACTTTTCTGGTATTATCATGCCTATCACTCAACTCACCAAGAAACAGAACCGCTTTCAGTGGACAGAGG
This sequence comes from Lithobates septentrionalis, assembly GCA_037952835.1. NCBI lineage: Eukaryota > Metazoa > Chordata > Amphibia > Anura > Ranidae > Lithobates > Lithobates septentrionalis. The sequence goes on along the minus strand of JBBDGP010001157.1, from coordinate 655,087 downwards.
TGGCTCAAGCTGCTTTTGACAAATTAAAAAGACTGTTTACCTCTGCCCCAGTATTAAAGCACCCTGATCCTGCCCTTCCATACATACTGGAAGTAGATGCCTCAGAGAACGCTGTAGGGGCCATCCTGTCTCAGCGCCAAGGACCTAAAGCTCTAATGCACCCTGTGGCCTTTTTTTCGAAGAAATTAGGGCCTTCAGAAAGGAACTACGATGTGGGAGACCGGGAACTGTTGGCAATCAAATCGGCTCTGGAAGAGTGGCGGTACCTCTTGGAGGGAGCAACACACCCAATACTGATCTTCACGGATCACAAAAATTTTGAGTATCTCAGGACTGCCAAACGTCTCAGACCCAGACAAGCAAGATGGGCTCTTTTTTTTCTTGCTTCAGCATCCATATAACCTACCGGCCCGGATCCAAGAATGTGAAACCAGACGCGTTATCGCGTATGTTTACGGAAGTCGAGGTTCCACCTCAAAAGGATAGCATCTTACAGGCCGGGAATTTTTTGCTCACACAAACCGATTTAATGACACAGATACGTCAAGCATCCAGGGGAATCTCTCTGCCTCCAGATATGAACCTTCAAGAAAACGATGGGCTCTATTGGCAGGGGAATAAAATTTTCGTACCACAGAATCTGCGTACTACCATCTTACAAGTGTGCCATGACTACCCGCTGGCCGGACATTTCGGGGGATACAAGACCATGGATTTGATCCAGAGACATTTTTGGTGGCCCAGCTTAGCAAGGGACTGCAGGAAATATGTCGGCTCGTGCTCAATCTGTCTCAGAAACAAAAACAGCAAAAGCAAAGCATGGGGATTCTTAAGACCACTACCCATTCCTGAAAGACCCTGGGATAAAATTACGATGGATTTTATCGTAGAGCTCCCTCCATCGGAAGGATTTTCATCCATCTTTGTAGTGGTAGATCGCCTCTCCAGGATGTCACATTTTGTCCCCATGAAAAGGACCCCGTCAGCAACAGAAACCGCTGAAGTTTTTTTTTTTTTTTGATCACTTTTATTGCTGTCACAAGGAATGTAAACATCAATAATAATTAATAATAATAAATAATAGGTAGTGACAGGTACTCTTTATGGAGGGATCCCTCCTTTGCACTTCAAAGTATTCAGATCGCCATTTTTGGCGATTCTGAATACTGTATATATTTTTTACTTTCAAAATCTTTTATTGGTGTTTTACAAAAACAAGAAAATAAATTAAAATACAATACAGGATTTGTACCGACATATCGTGTAACATCAGTTGAAAAATAACATATCCCTGCTGGGGCTAGAGAACTAACAGTGAAAAGGCACAGTGGTAATGTCTGACTATTGCGTATATGATCAATGCCTGAAACATTGTAACTGGAACAAATATAGTAGGTGACCACTAAGAAGATTAACCGTTGCCAGGAGAGGCACTAGGAGATCCCACCGACACCCCTAAAGGGATCATGCTGTGCACAGTAGGAGCCCCCACCCTCCCCTTACCAGCGGTTGTCCTCAGGCCCTAGGGTCCAAAAAATCGTTACAAATTAATTACTGGAGACTATAACCTATTAGTGAGAACCATGAAACGCAAGACAGATATTTGTCCCAATATTAAGGATCTCTGAACAGAAAATACATTGCATCAATTACAGGAGGATCTGTCCTAGTCTCCCCCAGTAGATGAACACAATCGACGAGAACTAAAACTAGAAGAGTAGAAGAGAAAAGAGAAAGGGGGAAAAGTGAGAAAGGAAGATTATCCGGCCGTCTGGAGGGGCCCCCGCCCCACAAATTGTCCACTTTTAGTTTTGGGGTGGGACTCCGGGTATAAGAGAGATACCAACGAACTGTGCCCAAGGCTCCCATATAGCTTCAAATTGCATTTTTTTTGTCATCTAAGATACTGGCCAATTTCTCCTGGGCCATAATCCATGAGATTTTGTGAATTGCCGCTTTCACCAAGACTTTGGGCTGTTTCCAAGCCTTAGCAATGGTGAGTTTTGCACTTAGGAGGATGAAGTGTATCAGTTTACGTGAGCTCTTCGGAGTCTTGGGCAAGTTATCATTGAGAAGAGCTATGGTCGGGGATTTCGGGATTTGAATCTGTGTTGTTTTCCGTATCAGGGAGAATATCTTATCCCAGAAGGGCCTGAGTCTAGGGCATTCCCACCAGACATGAGCCATTGAGCCCAAGAGCTAACACCCCCGAAAACACTTGGGGTCGGCTGTTGGGAACATTCTGGAAAGCTTGGCAGGGGTAAGGTACCATCTTGTCATAACCTTAACACTTCCTTCGATTAAGGAAATGTTTTTAATACCTTTAAAGGCTCTGTCAAAGGAGCATCTCCATTTAGAGGTTTCCCATTCAAAAGCTAGATCCCTTTCCCAGTCAAGCATATAGGGAGTCTTTTGGGGGTGAAGGGCTAGTGACTGGTAGATGACGGAAATCCCCCCCCTCTGTTCCAAAGAGTGACCACACCATAGTTCATATGGCGTAAAGGCGGTGTGAGGGAATATCTCCTCTCCAACGTTGGCAGAGGAAATGTCTTATTTGGTGGAATCTGAAACGCTCAGAGTTCGGAATTTCTAGAAGCCTAACACCTTGCTCCAAGGAGATAGGACCCTCATTCGTGAAAAAATGTCGGATTCGGTACAGTCCCTTGTCCAACGACCAACGAAAAGCCTTAATATCCAACCCAGGGGGAAAATCAGGGTCATTGAAGATGTGTGCTAAAGGAAGGCATCTTGAGATTAGGGCCAAATTTTTCCTTAGGTTATCCCATAAGTGAAATGATTGAGATAGAGAAGGGGAAAGAATTGGGGGTCTCTGTTTGTGAGGAGTCCAGAGGAGAAAGTCCAGGGTGTATGTGGGGACTGCCTGTCTCTCTATCTGAATCCAATCTGGCTTCTCTGCCTTGGAGTAAACCGTGGATATTTGGGCCAGCCTAGCAGCTTGAAAGTACCAGAAAAGCTGAGGAGCCCCCATGCCACCCTGAGCTCTTGGAAGGAATAGGGTTTTTTGTTGAAATCTATGTCCCCCCCCCCCCCCAGATGAATTTGGTGATCTTCTTTTAGAAATTGGATAGGTGTTCTTTGTTTATATTTATCGGAATGGCCCTGAAAAGGTATAGCAGTCTGGGCAAAAGCGTCATCTTTACTGCGTGAACTCTGCCCAGCCAAGAAATCTCACCCTTGGACCATGATCCCAGATCAGCCACTAATTTACGGTACATTGGCGGAAAGTTTAAGGGGTACAATTGTTCCGTTCTAGCTGGAAGTTTAATTCCTAAATAATCTATCCATTGGTCATTCCATTTAAAGTCAAAGGAGCTTTGGAGTGCGGATACCGTATCTGACTGCAGGGAGATATTTAAAGCTGATGATTTAGAATAGTTTACCTTAAGGCCTGAGGTGCTAGAGAAGTCTTTCAATAGTTTTCATAAATTAGGGAGTGATGTGATAGGAGACGTTATGAAAAGGAGCATATCATCGGCGAAGAGCCCACACTTGTGGACTTGTTCCCCACAGGATACGCCGTGGATATTAGGGTTTGATCTAATCGCTATCGCAAGTGTTTCTATGGCCATGGCGAAAATCAGAGGGGAGAGAGGACATCCCTGTCTCGTCCCTCTCGCTATTTGAAGGGGTTTGGAGTATTGGCCCTGTAGTCGGATTATTGCTGCTGGGTTGGAGTAGAGGGATCGCAAAATCCCTAAGAAGCTAGCTCCGAAACCCCATCTCTCCAGGAGGGAAAAAAGGTATGGCCACTCGATCAAGTCAAAGGCCTTATGTAAATCTAAAGACAACAACATTCCTGCTTGTTTGGGGCCCCCCTCCCAATTTGATTGGAGAATGGAGACAATGTCCACTGCTCTCCTAATTTGATCTGGGCCCTGCCTCCCCGGGATAAAACCTACCTGATCTTTGTGTATGTACTGCTTGATAAAGGAGGCTAGTCGGTTGGCTAAGATTTTAGTGAGTATCTTGAGATCATTATTGATAAGGGAAATGGGCCTATAGTTCTCTACTTCTTCGTGGTTCTTATTGGGTTTGGTAATAACTGTTATGAAAGCCGTATTCAGGTGGGGATCCATTGGGGAGCCTAATTTCTTAGAATTGAAAAATTTAGCCATATGGGGGGCCAGTATATCCCCGAACTTTTTGTAGTAAGGGACTGACAAACCATCCGGCCCCGGGGCCGAACCTGTCTTAAGGTTTTTGATAACTTCCCTTATCTCGTCTGAGGAAAAGGGTTCCTCCATAAGGTCTCTATGGTCCTTGGAAAGAGAGGGCAATTTAATATTCGAGAGAAAGGAAGCGATCGAGATGTCGCTCGGTGTTTGTGAGGTTTTGTATAATCCTGAGTAAAATTCGTGGAAAGCATTCATGATTTTGGTAGGATTGGCCGTGGGAGGTTGACCCGCTATGCGCACTTTGGGGAAGGAACGAGATTGGAACTTGGGGGAGAGTTTCGCGACAAGCATTGTCCCGACTCTGTCCTTGTGGCAGTAAAATTTTGCTCCGCTCCATCTAATGTGTTTTTCGGCTTTGGCCGTTAAAGCTAAGTTGAGTTCCAATCTAATCGTGTCTAGTTTTCCATTAAGATCTTTAGACGGAGTTTTTTTGTGTTCGATTTTTAAAGCAATAAATTTCTGCTCTAGCCTATGAATGTCTATCAGCCTCTCCTTTTTAACTTGAGTGGCTAATCTGATGAGCTCACCACGGACCGAGGCCTTGTGGGCAGCCCACAGTGTTTCTGGGGAGATGTTTCCCACATCATTTATCCGAAAATATTCCTTGATCGCGTCTGCTACTAGTTTGGCTTTAACCGGATCCCCCAGGAGAGACTCGTTCAATCTCCAATAAGAGCCCCCGCTACGCGACAGAACATTTTTCAAGGTCAGGAGGACCAGTGAGTGGTCCGACCAGACTATGTCTACAATTTTAGCTTTAGAAGAAAGAGGGATGAGATTAGTCTGAGTAAGTATGTGGTCTATCCTTGCGTAGGTCTGGTGGGGTGAGGAGAAGTGTGTAAAGTCCCTGGCCGTGGGATTCAGCTCCCTCCAAATGTCTACTAACCCCTGGGAGTGAATCATTTTAGCTATTCTGGTGCTTAATTTTGTGGGGCGTGTTAATCTTCCTTTGAGAGGGTTGTTTTTGTCTAGACCCTGGTCAAACGCTACATTTGAGTCCCCTCCCCAAATGACTTTTCCCTCCAGGAGGGGATTGAGAGTTGCAAAGAGGTTCTGGAAGAAGGTTGCTTGACCCTTATTAGGGGCATAATAAGAGATTATGGAATATAGTACTCCCTCCAGAGTGCCCTTTACAAGAATGAACCTGCCCTCTGGGTCTTTAAGATCAGAAATATGGTTAAATGTACTGTTTTTAGAGAAAAGTACTGCTACACCTTTGGTTTTGTTTGGCGCGTTGGCCAGAAAGAAAGAAGGGTAGTAGGCGTGTAAGAAGGTGGGACTGTACCGAATCGGGAAATTCGTCTCCTGTAGGAGTACTACATCTAGTTTGAGCGATTTGTAATGGTCCAAAGCTACTCTTCTTTTCCTAGGTGAATTGAGCCCCTGAGCGTTGTGAGAGGCCACCCTGAGATCTAGACCCTTAGACACTAAATCAGCCATGGGAACAGAGGGGAGAGTGATCACCGGCCCAGCAGCCACTTACCTCATGTTGGAGTGTAATCATGGAGGACGTGAAGGGGAGCGGGTCGGTGCTATCACTGAGTGCGGGAGGTACCGGGGCATCCCCAGACGGCCAGCTAGGAGAGAGAAAAGTGGTGAGAAAAAGTGGAGGGAAGAAGGAGAGACAAGTAGACAAAAAAAACAACAACAATAATGACAAGGGCCCTCTAGGAGGACCCGTGGAGGGTAGCGGTGTGTCTGACTGCTTAAACTCCATTTTAAATCTTCCCTCGTCCGTAGTGGGCGAGCGAAGTCTCACTCCGCGGGAGCACATTGGTTTCCCTTAAAGTGAGAGGAGGTGCAAGGTTACCACCCCGGACCCATACTTCTAAGTAACCTTAACAAATAAATTTGCATAACGTAGTATAAGATCTTCATCTCATTAAGTGCAATATTATACTGCAATCTCAGAACAATATAAACCTTTGCGAGGACTATAAAAAGGAATCAGGGGGAGCTAACAATACAAAAATAAAAAAAAATAAAAAAAAAGAATGGCCACCAGCTCTAAGCTACCTACAACCCTAAGCCTGGATCTGAAAAGAAAATTGGTTACTGAGTGCTATGAAGAACTGAAGTCTCAGTGTTCTAAATCTCAGATCGGATTGAAAAGAGATCTCTCTTCCGCTTCTAAAAGGCAAAGGGAACTCGGGAGCTGTTCTCCGTAGCTGATTCACTTCGGAAGGCCTCAACAGCAGTCGGTGTCGATTCTGAAAAGGAAATGTAATGACCTGTGTCCGAGGCCCCGATTGGGCCGTGGGATTAGAAGGAAGAGCATTAGCTCAATCAAAGGAGGGGAGCAGTCCCGAACAGGAAAGACCGTGGAGGGTCTGGGTGTGTAAGAAAGGGACCTTCAAGCCCCGTTATGGGGGTCTGCCATCCTTGCTCCTCTTGGAAGGGCCCTTGATCCAGAGAGGGGAGACTGGGCTACCTGGAGGGGGGCGTTTGGATGAGCCCGAAGCAGATGAGGAAAGTTCCATGGGTGCTTCCTGGAGATCAGCTTGAGGGAGAGGAAAAGTTTCTCACCTTCCGGGAGGTTGGAAAAAGCGTAGGTCTTGCCTTGTAAGGAAAACTTTACTGCAAAGGGGAATGTCCAGAGGTATTTAATGTCTCGTTACATTAAAACTGAAAGGAGAGGTTTGAGGGTGCGTCTTCTTTGTATGGTGGATTGAGCTAGGTCAGCAAAGACCTGAATTTGGTGACCCTGATGTTGGAGCTTGGGCTTCAGGCGAGATTGTCTCATTACCTCCTCTTTGACCGCGTAGAAGTGTGGTTTTACTATTATGTCCCTTGGGGACCCGTCCTTCCTCGGGGGACCCAGGGCTCTGTGCGCCCTATCCAGCTCTAGCCTATGCGGTGGGATGTTGGGAATGAGTTCTGAGATAAAGTCCTGCACCGTGAGGGGGATATCCGTAAAAGACTCTGTTCTCGAATTCATCAATTCTTGATAGGGCCGTTTCTAGCTGTTCTTGGACTGACTGGAGGTGTGCGGCATTCTGGTTAGTTCTGGCGACCGTGTGGTCAATTTTGTCTTCCATAGCCTCCATCCTAGAACCCAGGTTAGAGAGGTCCGATTTGATTGCATTAGTGATCTGGGAGGCTGTATTGGCCAGGCCCTTTTCTAAAAGGGCAGAGAATTTGGAGAAGAGATCTTCTTGGATAGCAGAAATGTCCTTAAATGAGTATCCAGGTGGGATGCCTGCAGATGAGGGGAGATGTGGGGATATGCCTGAGGGAGAAGCGCCATCTTCCCCCTGCTCACCTCCGTGTGTCTCTCTGTGAGCTCCCTGTGAGGCTTGGTGCTGGTGCATGCCCTGATGTGCAGTATGAAGCGTGTTGGGGCCTCCCTGAGCTGCCTGGGCATAGGTCAGGGTCGGGGGGTGAGTATGGGACGTTGCTCCGTCCCCTTGTACTGTGTGGCTGGGTTAGGCCTAGCTGTGTCCCCGTCGGCGGCCATCTTGGTGCACCCGTCTGCCGCCACCGCTGCAAATTGCGGGCCCAAATCTCGGCGAGCTTGTGTGCCTGCCATCTCACCGTGTTCCCCCGCTGTTCCACAAGCGGGGGGAGTGCTTGTGTGGGTCCTCTGCCTGATGAGACCGGGGTTATGCCGCTCGTCGGTCCGGGGTGGTGCGGAGCTCCGGGTTTAGGCAGCCATCACGGAGCTCTCGCGCATGCGCACTCCCCGCTGAAGTTTTTATTAAAGAAGTGGTGAGATTGCATGGCATCCCTAGGGACATTGTCTCAGATCGTGGAGTGCAGTTCACTTCAAGATTTTGGAAAGCACTGTGCGAAGCACTGGGCATCAAACTAAATTTTTCTTTCAGCTTACCATCCCCAGTCCAATGGGCAGACTGAGCGTACCAACCAAACGCTAGAACAATACCTGCGATGCTTTACCTCTTTTTCCCAGGAAGATTGGGCCTCACTACTGACCTTGGCAGAATTCACATTTAACAACTCTGCCCATGCAGCTACCAACCAATCTCCCTTCTTCTCAAATTATGGGTTTCATCCCTCTTTCTTGCCAACGTTAATTCCAGACTCTCCATTACCAGCTGTTCAGGACAGACTAAATTTCCTTGCTACTAATAACCAAGTGCTGAGAGAGACCATTTCCAGGACACAGGAGGTTAATAAAAGATTCTTTAACCACTTGACGACCGCCTCACGCCGATGTACGTCGGCAAAGTGGCACGGACAGGCAAAATCACGTACAGTGTACGTGATTTGCCTTCCGCGGGTGGGGGGTCCGATCGGACCCCCCCCCGGTGCCCGAGGCGGTCGTCCTTTGTGCCCCGGCGATCGGTGGTGAGGGGGAGACCATCCGTTCGTGGCCCCCCCCTCGCGATCGCCGCCGGCCAATCGAATCATTCCTTTGCTGCTGTATGCTAAACAGCAGCAAAGGAAATGATGTCATCTCCCCTCGGGTCGGTAATTTCCGTTCCGGCCCGAGGAGAGAAGACATCAATGTGAGTGCACCAACACACACACACACAGTAGAACATGCCAGGCACACAAAACACCCCGATCCCCCCCCCGATCGCCCCCCGATCCCCCCCCAATCACCCCCCCCCCCCCCTGTCACAAACTGACACCAGCAGTTTTTTTTTTTTTTTTTTCTGATTACTGCATTGGTGTCAGTTTGTGACAGTTAGTGTTGGGACAGTGAGTATTACCCCCCTTTAGGTCTAGGGTACCCCCCTAACCCCCCCTAATAAAGTTTTAACCCCTTGATCACCCCCTGTCACCAGTGTCACTAAGCGATCATTTTTCTGATCGCTGTATTAGTGTCGCTGGTGACGCTAGTTAGGGACATAAATATTTAGGTTCGCCGTCAGCGTTTTATAGCGTCAGGGACCCCCATATACTACTGAATAAATGTTTTAACCCCTTGATTGCCCCCTAGTTAACCCTTTCACCACTGATCACCGTATAACCGTTACGGTTGACGCTGGTTTGTTTGTTTATTTTTTATAGTGTCAGGGCACCCGCCGTTTATTACCGAATAAAGGTTTAGCCCCCTGATCGCCCGGCGGTGATATGCGTCGCCCCAGGCAGCGTCAGATTAGCGCCAGTACCGCTAACACTGACGCACGCAGCATACACCTCCCTTAGTGGTATAGTATCTGAACGCATCAATATCTGATCCGATCAGATCTATACTAGCGTCCCCAGCAGTTTAGGGTTCCCAAAAACGCAGTGTTAGCGGGATCAGCCCAGATACCTGCTAGCACCTGCGTTTTGCCCCTCCGCCCGGCCCAGCCCAGCCCACCCAAGTGCAGTATCGATCGATCACTGTCACTTACAAAAGACTAAACGCATAACTGCAGCGTTCGCAGAGTCAGGCCTGATCCCTGCGATCGCTAACAGTTTTTTTGGTAGTATTTTGGTGAACTGGCAAGCACCAGCCCCAGGCAGGGTCAGGTTAGCGCCAGTACCGCTAACACCCACGCACGCAGCATACGCCTCCCTTAGTGGTATAGTATCTGAACGGATCAATATCTGATCCGATCAGATCTATACTAGTGTCCCCAGCAGTTTAGGGTTCCCAAAAACGCAGTGTTAGCGGAATCAGCCCAGATACCTGCTAGCACCTGCGTTTTGCCCCTCCGCCCGGCCCAGCCCACCCAAGTGCAGTATCGATCGATCACTGACACTTACAAAACACTAAATGCATAACTGCAGCGTTCACAGAGTCAGGCCTGATCCCTGCGATCGCTAACAGTTTTTTTGGTAGTATTTTGGTGAACTGGCAAGCACCAGCCCCAGGCAGCGTCAGGTTAGCGCCAGTACCGCTAACACCCACGCACGCACCGTACACCACCCTTAGTGGTATAGTATCTGAACGGATCAATATCTGATCCGATCAGATCTATACTAGCATCCCCAGCAGTTTAGGGTTCTCACAAACGCAGTGTTAGCGGGATCAGCCCAGATACCTGCTAGCACCTGCGTTTTGCCCCTCCGCCCGGCCCAGCCCAGCCCACCCAAGTGCAGTATCGATCGATCACTGTCACTTACAAAAGACTAAAACGCATAACTGCAGCATTCGCAGAGTCAGGCCTGATCCCTGCGATCGCTAACAGATTTTTTGGTAGCGTTTTGGTGAACTGGCAAGCGCCAGCGGCCTAGTACACCCCGGTCGTAGTCAAACCAGCACTGCAGTAACACTTGGTGACGTGGCGAGTCCCATAAGTGCAGTTCAAGCTGGTGAGGTGGCAAGCACAAGTAGTGTCCCGCTGCCACCAGAAAGACAAACACAGGCCCGTCGTGCCCATAGTGCCCTTCCTACTGCATTCGCCAATCCTAATTGGGAACCCACCGCTTCTGCAGCGCCCGTACTTCCCCCATTCACATCCCCAACCAAATGCAGTCGGCTGCATGAAAGGCATTTTCTTTATGTCCTCCCGAGTATCCCTACACAGCGAACGCCCCCAAAAAAGATATTGTGTCTGCAGCTAGCGTGGATATAGGCGTGACACCCGCTATTATTGTCCCTCCTGTCCTGACAATCCTGGTCTTTGCATTGGTGAATGTTTTGAACGCTACCATACACTAGTTGAGTATTAGCGTAGGGTACAGCATTGCACAGACTAGGCACACTTTCACAGGGTCTCCCAAGATGCCATCGCATTTTGAGAGACCCGAACCTGGAACCGGTTACAGTTATAAAAGTTAGTTACAAAAAAAGTGTAAAAAAAAAAAAAAAAATATATATATATATATATAAAATAAAAAAAGATAGTTGTCGATTTATTGTTCTCTCTCTCTCTATTCTCTCTATTGTTCTGCTCTTTTTTACTGTATTCTATTCTGCAATGTTTTATTGTTATTATGCTTTATCATGTTTGCTTTTCAGGTACGCCATTCACAACTTTGAGTGGTTATACCAGAATGATGCCTATCATCTTGGTATCATTCTTTTCAGCCAGCGGTCGGCTTTCATGTAAAAGCAATCCTAGCGGCTAATTAGCCTCTAGACTGCTTTTACAAGCCGTGGGAGGGAATGCCCCCCCCCACCGTCTTCCGTGTTTTTCTCTGGCTCTCCTGTCTCAACAGGGAACCTGAGAATGCAGCCGGTGATTCAGCCAGCTGACCATAGAGCTGATCAGAGACCAGAGTGGCTCCAAACATCTCTATGGCCTAAGAAACCGGAAGCTACGAGCATTTTATGACTTAGATTTCGCTGGATGTAAATAGCGCCATTGGGAAATTGGGGAAGCATTTTATCACACCGATCTTGGTGTGGTCAGATGCTTTGAGGGCAGAGGAGAGATCTAGGGTCTAATAGACCCCAATTTTTTCAAAAAAGAGTACCTGTCACTACCTATTGCTATCATAGGGGATATTTACATTCCCCGAGATAACAATAAAAATGATTAAAAAAAAATAAAAATGAAAGGAACAGTTTAAAAATAAGATAAAAAAGCAAAAAAATAATAAAGAAAAAAATAAAAAAAAATAAAAGCACCCCTGTCGCCCCCTGCTCTCGCACTAAGGCGAACGCAAGCGGCGGTCTGGCGTCAAATGTAAACAGCAATTGCACCATGCATGTGAGGTATCACCGCGAAGGTTAGATCGAGGGCAGTAATTTTTGCAGTAGACCTCCTCTGTAAATCTAAAGTGGTAACCTTTAAAGGCTTTTAAAGGCTTTTAAAAATGTATTTATTTTGTTGCCACTGCACGTTTGTGCGCAATTGTAAAGCATGTCATGTTTGGTATCCATGTACTCGGCCTAAGATCATCTTTTTTATTTCATCAAACATTTGGGCAATATAGTGTGTTTTAGTGCATTAAAATTTAAAAAAGTGTGTTTTTTCCCCAAAAAATGCGTTTGAAAAATCGCTGCGCAAATACTGTGTAAAAAAAAAAAATGAAACACCCACCATTTTAATCTGTAGGGCATTTGCTTTAAAAAAATATATAATGTTTGGGGGTTCAAAGTAATTTTCTTGCAAAAAAAAAAAACTTTTTCATGTAAACAATAAGTGTCAGAAAGGGCTTTGTCTTCAAGTGGTTAGAAGAGTGGGTGATGTGTGACATAAGCTTCTAAATGTTGTGCATAAAATGCCAGGACAGTTCAAAACCCCCCCAAATGACCCCATTTTGGAAAGTAGACACCCCAAGCTATTTGCTGAGAGGCATGTCGAGTCCATGGAATATTTTATATTGCGACACAAGTGGAAAGAGACAATTTTTTTTTTTTTTTGCACAAAATTGTCACTAAATGATATATTGCTCAAACATGCTATGGGAATATGTGAAATTATACCCCAAAATACATTCTGCTGCTTCTCCTGAGTACGGGGATACCACATGTGTGAGACTTTTTGGGAGCCTAGCCGCGTACGGAACCCCGAAAACCAAGCACCGCCTTCAGGCTTTCTAAGGGCGTGAATTTTTGATTTCTCTCTTGACTGCTTATCACAGTTTCGGAGACCATGGAATGCCCAGGTGGCACAAACCCCCCCCCAAATGACCCCATTTTGGAAAGTAGACACCCCAAGCTATTTGATGAGAGGTATAGTGAGTATTTTGCAGACCTCACTTTTTGTCACAAAGTTTTGAAAATTGAAAAAAGAAAAAAAAAAAGTTTTTTCTTGTCTTTCTTCATTTTCAAAAACAAATGAGAGCTGCAAAATACTCACCATGCCTCTCAGCAAATAGCTTGGGGTGTCTACTTTCCAAAATGGGGTCATTTGGGGGGGTTTTGTGCCACCTGGGCATTCCATGGCCTCCGAAACTGTGATAGGCAGTGAAGAGTGAAATCAAAAATTTTCACCCTTAGAAATCCTGAAGGCGGTGATTGGTTTTCGGGGTCCCGTACACGGCTAGGCTCCCAAAAAGCCCCACACATGTGGTATCCCCGTACTCAGGAGAAGTAGCTAAATGTATTTTGGGGTGCAATTCCACATATGCCAATGGCCTGTGTGAGCAATATATCATTTAGTGACAACTTTGTGCAAAAAAAAAAAATAAAAAAAAAAAAATGTGTCACTTTCCCGCAACTTGTGTCAAAATATAAAATATTCCATGGACTCAATATGCCTCTCTGGAAATAGCTTGGGGTGTCTACTTTCCAAAATGGGGTCATTTGGGGGGGTTTTGTGCCACCTGGGCATTCCATGGCCTCCGAAACTGTGATAGGCAGTAAAGAGTGAAATCATAAATTTACGCCCTTAGAAATCCTGAAGGCGGTGATTGGATTTCGGGGCCCCGTACGCGGCTAGGCTCCCAAAAAGTCCCACACATGTGGTATCCCCATATTCAGGAGAAGCAGCAGAATGTATTTTGGGGTGCAATTCCACATAGGCCCATGGCCTGTGTGAGCAATATATCATTTAGTGACAACTTTTTGTAAATATTTTTTTTTTTTTTTTTGTCATTATTCAATCACTTGGGACAAAAAAAAATAAATATTCAATGGGTTCAACATGCCTCTCAGCAATTTCCTTGGGGTGTCTACTTTCCACAATGGGGTCATTTGGGGGGGTTTTGTACTGCTCTGCCATTTTAGCACCTCAAGAAATGACATAGGCAGTCATAAACTAAAAGCTGTGTAAATTACAGAAAATGTACCCTAGTTTGTAGACGCTATAACTTTTGCGCAAACCAATAAATATACGCTTATTGACATTTTTTTTTACCAAAAACATGTGGCCGAATACATTTTGGCCTAAATGTATGACTAAAATTGAGTTTATTGGATTTTTTTTATAACAAAAAGTAGAAAATATCATTTTTTTTCAAAATTTTCGGTCTTTTTCCATTTATAGCGCAAAAAATAAAAACCGCAGAGGTGATCAAATACCATCAAAAGAAAGCTCTATTTGTGGGAAGAAAAGGACGCAAATTTCGTTTGGGTACAGCATTGCATGACTGCGCAATTAGCAGTTAAAGCGATGCAGTGCCAAATTGGAAAAAGACCTCTGGTCCTTAGGCAGCATAATGGTCCGGGGCTCAAGTGGTTAAAAGCACAACTTCGGGGGGCGTGACTTCCGCTGACACAGGTGGATGTGATCAGCGGGAGCTCCGAGGTCAGCCTTCTGAGCCTCCGTCAGAATCCTGTGTAGTCCCTGCTACCGAGACCTGTAACCCGGCAAACGGACACCCCCGGCGGCAGCATGAGCAGCAAACAGACGGCGGCGGATCGCCTTAAGGAATTTGCACGATCCGACAAGCAGGACGGCTGGCGAAGCCCTCCACAGACACGGAGCGGCGGAACATCAGCTCTGGAGATCCAGAAGCCTAGCACGCCCCAGCCGCAGCCTGAGAAGGTAGAGAAGCGGGAGAAGCCGCCTAAGCTGACACTGGAACAGATGAATGCTCAGTTAATGGAGGCCATCCACTCAAGCAATGCAGCGCTGACAGGTAAAATGGATGAAATTAAAAATGACATAGGACTGATCAGACATGACATGCAGAGTATGAGAGATAGGATGGCAGAAGTGGAAAATAGAATATCTATATTGGAAGATGCAGTTAACCCTATGCCCAAACAAATACTATCAGTAGAGAAGCAGATTGCTACATGGCAACAAAAAACAGACGATTTTGAGAATCGCATGCCGAAACAACTTAAGAATAGTCGGTTTACCGGAGAAAGCGGAGGGGTTTAACCCTGGGGACTTTATAGAAAAATGGTTGAAAAATATATTTCCAGATATGGAGTTCTCAACGGCATTTGCAGTGGAGAGAGCACACAGGGTGCCAGCAGTAGTACCAAAGCCAGGGCTCCCTCCTAGACCTTTGCTGGCGCGACTATTGAATTGCAGAGACAGAGATGCGATTTTGAGGAAAGCAAGACAAAAGGGAGAGATTCACTTTGAGAACAGTAAAGTGTCAATATTCCCGGACTTCTCCCTAGAATTACAAAAGCAAAGGGCCACTTTTTATGAGGTAAAACGGAGAATGAGAGAGGCAGGAATTGAATACTCTATGGCGTACCCAGCACGGCTGAGAGTGGAGGAAGCAGGAAAGACTATGTATTTCAGTACAGCGGAACAAGCAAAGGACTGGATGCGGACTGTCAAACCACAATTACCTCATTGAAAGAAGGGAAAATAGGGGCTGGGGGAAACCCCAAAAGAAAAATATAGACGCTAAGGGGGGTCTATGATTGTAATTTTGATTATAGGGGGGAGGAGAGGGAGGGAGGAGGGGTGGGAAGCGCTGTGTTTTCTTTTGTTTTTTTTTCTTTTTTTTTTCTTTTTTTGGTATAGGAAGAGCTTTTTTTTTTTTGTGAATGGAAGGGGTTTTTTTTGTTTTTTTTGATGGTCTTTTTTTTTTTTCTTTTTTCTTTGTAAATGAATGGAAGGGGATTGTCTTTTTCTCTCTCCCTCATTCCTCGTCTTTGGTGGGTGGAGAGATATTTGATTGTAATGTAAGTTTTTGTTTTTTTTTTGCTTTGCTTTTGGTGTTTTTTTGTGTTTGTTTGAGTTTTGATCTTTTTGGGAGCACGCTGTAGTAAGGGATAAACGAAATCAAAGGATAAGTGAACACAGGAGTGGAGTGAGAAGGAGGGGGAAGGAGGAGGGGGGGGGGGGGGAGGAGGTAGGCACAATAAAGATTGAGTAGAGATTAAAGAACATATTAAGGAATAAAATTAAGAACACGAATATATACAACACGGAAGAGGGGGGGTGGGGGGATAGTGGGGGGAGGGGGGAATAGGTTTAGAGTGGGGGGGCGTAGGGGGGGGGAGAGGTGGAGGGATAAGAGTAACACAAGAGAGGGATTAAAAGGAAAGAGGGATGGCACGTGAGGATATAAAGTCAAGCACAAGAGATATAGGTAAGTAAATAATAGTGGGTAGGAGGGGTATAGGGAATAATCACATAAATGGGATGAGTTAAGAGAGAGCAAATGAATGGAGGATGAGGTGGTCTTTTTTTCCCCCTCTTTCTCTTTTTTTTTTTTTTTGTTTGTTTTTGTGGGCAGCTTCTTCTTCCTCCCCCTGACCTCAAACTCCTCCTAAAAGAAGAATAGGAGGGGGGGGGGGGGGGGGGGGGGTCGAGGAGTAGATAGGCTGAAATCGTTACGAATTACCTATATAAGGGCAAAATGCACTATGTTGGTAATGCCCTAAAAAAGTTTTATTGGGTGAATGGGGATGAATGGATGAATGTATGGGGTAGGAGGGAGGGGTATGTAGGTAAGGGGAAGGTCACGGGGGAAAGAATGAGAAGTAGGAACTCTGGTGAAAAGGAGGGTAAAATAAAACAAAACAAATAATAAATATGAGTAATAAGAGTAATCAATATACGTTTTTGTCATGGAATGTTAGAGGTATGGGTACGCAATTAAAATGAACGCAGGTGTTTACAGAAATTAGTAAGGTGCAAGCCAAAATAATTTGCATGCAAGAAACACATATGACTAAAGAAAGACTGGATTACTTTAAAAAACCTTGGATACAGTGGGCGAGCCATTCATGCCACACAACGTATTCAAGAGGGGTTTCCCTGTTGGTGCACTGAGGGGTGACATGGGAGTGCATCAGGGTAAGGAGGGACCCGGAGGGGAGATATGTCTTTGTCTTTGCCCTGATACACTCACAGCCATTTGTAATTATGGGAATATATAATCCTCCACCTGCTACGATGGCAGTATTGAAGGAAGCAATGTTATTCATGTCAGGGTACCCAGAGGCGTATGTTGTGTGCATGGGAGATTTCAATATGTGTTTAAACCCAAAGGTGGACAGGTTTGGGAGGAATACTTCAAGAGGAACAATAGGGTCCAGGATGCTGGAAAAATTTACAAAAGAAGTTGGATGGATTGATCTTTGGAGGTTCAGAAACCCAGGAGCTAGGGCTTATTCGTGGCATGCACCAGGAAGAGGTTGCATGTCTAGAATAGACCTGGCTATGGGGAATGAGAAGTTGCTCCCAATACTACAAGCTGTCACTTATAGGCCTAAGGGAGTATCTGACCACTCTGGGTTGACCTTTGAGCTAAAAATAGGGCATAGAGGAAGATGCCCGGGTTATAGGATTCAGTCTCAATGGCTAACCCAGATTGGTTCAAATGATAGGATACCGGAGCAACTGGAAATGTATTTGGAGGCTCATGGAGATGGGAAAATGGGTGGCATGGCGTGGGACAGTTTTAAGGCATATATAAGAGGTATAACAAGATCCACAATATCATATATAAAGCGAGCCAATAGACAGGAAGAAGAGGAATTGGAGCAGGAGTGTGCACAAGCAGAAACTGAGTTTATAACTAAACCTTCAAACATAAATCAGATAAGATGGGCGGGATTAGCGCGCCAGTATAAGAACCAACTAATAACTAATGCCAAACGTAAGAAGTTCCAGCAAAATCAAAAAAATTTTGAGCAAGGCCATCAAGCTAATAGGATACTGAACTTTTTGGTAAAACAACAGACTCCATCTTTGGTGATTTCAGAAGTGAGAAATGAGAAAGGGGAGATGGTAAACACACTAGAGGAGATACTTACGAGCTTTCAAGAATATTATATCAGTATGTATACATCAACATTGTCCCGTACAGGAGAGGAGATAGAGGAATATTTGGGCGATTTAAACTTCCTTAAATTAACAGAAGAACAAAAGGGGGTGTTGGAGAGGGATATAGAGGAAGGGGAAGTAAGAGAAGCCATCTTCTCGCTGGGGAAGGGGAAATCTCCAGGACCGGATGGCATACCGCTGGAATTGTACCAGCGATATGCGGAGATTATGGTACCGGCCCTAACCAAGATGTATAGAGAGATATTCCTCCAGGGAGAAATGTCACCCACTATGTATGAGGCAACAGTTATATTGATACCCAAACCTGACAAAGATAGAACTGAATGTGCGTCATATAGACCAATATCATTATTGAACATAGATTACAAAATCTTGGCAAAAATACTCGCCAAACGTCTTAATGAAGTAATCTTGTCCATTGTGACAGGTGATCAAACGGGATTTATGCCAGGGAAGTCTACATCAATCAATATTAGAAGAACCCAATTTATGGTACAGATGAGGGAGTTTGTTCCGGAGTCAAGTGCCTTGGCCTCGCTGGACACGGCCAGGGCATTTGACTCCGTAGAATGGGAATTCTTACAGACAGTATTGAAAAAAAATGGATTCGGGGAAAAATTTAGAAAATGGGTAAAAATAATTTACAAACAACCATGTTCAAGCCTACTAATAAATGGGACACTATCGGCTACAATAAAATTATATAGGGGAATGAGGCAGGGATGCCCATTGTCCCCCCAGCTATTTGCCTTGGTAATTGAAGCATTGGCAAATAGATTTAGGCAATCAAAAAAGTATAAAGGGATTAAAGTGGGGGAAAAAGTAGAACATATAGGCTTATATGCCGATGATATCATACTATACATGGGGGACGGGTATACCTCACTGCAGGAGGCGATGAAAATAATAGAAACATACGGGATATTTTCAGGACTCAAAATAAATTGGCAGAAATCTGCACTGATGCTGCTTGGAACAGGGAATGTAATGAGAGCCCAGACCCCATTAAAAATAGTCGAAGTATTTAAATACTAAGGAATAAATATTACTTTAGATCCTGAGGAAGCCCTGAAAGTTAATATAATCCCCCTGGTAAAATTTGTTAAGAGAAAACTGGCAATATGGATAAAATTACCAATATCAATGGCGGGTAGAATCCAGCTGATTAAATCTATTATACTGCCTAAGTGCTTGTATCTATTTGCACACTCCCCGGTAAAAATACCAAAACAGATATTTAAAGACCTGAACTCACAGATAACCAGATTCATTTGGGCGTATTGTAGAAGCAAGCTAAAACTTAAAAAGCTACAAAGACCGAAAAATGCAGCAGGGTTGGCCCTGCCAGATTTATACTTATATTATCTGGCTGGGCAACTGAAACATCTGAGATCCTGGGTTGGGCAGGAGAAAAAAACAGGAATTGAGGAGTACTTACTAAGCAGGATGCAAGTAGAAGATCTTATGGTAGGACTAGAGATAAAAGACCTGAGGAGGGTGGGAGTAAGAATTCCCCTGCTAAAACTAGCCAGAGCAGTCTGGCGGGAGGCAAGGAGGCTAACGGGCTTCTCTGATATCCCACCAGAGACCGCTTTGTGGAATAATCCAGCATTTGGTCATCTGGAAAAATTTGAGGGTAGTAAATTCTGGAAACAGGAAGAGGTGATAAGTATTGGACAGGTGTATGAAAGAAACATAATAGTACCATACGAAAAGTTATGTAAACTATATAATTTATCAAGTAAACAATTTTTTAGATACCTTCAGCTTAGACAAGACCTACAGATACAGTTTAGAGGAAAGGAATTAAAAATATCTAAATACCCTCTTATAGGCATTTTGAGATCACAGGGACCAAAGGGGTTAGTAGCTAACTTTATTCACATCTGTTGCAGAGTAAAATAGGAGGGGAACCAATGGAAATAAGGAGTAAATGGCAAGTAGCTATACCAGATATGAGTGAACAGGAATGGAATGAAGTATGCTCCTCCCATTTGAAAGTATCCCCAGCAATGAATAACAGGATAATTCAGTTAAACATTGTATATCAGACTTATTTGGCCCCAAATAGGTTGTATAAAATGGGGAGAATGAGTGAATCAAAGTGCACAAGATGTGGACAGGAAGGGGCGGACTTTCTCCACATAATGTGGCACTGTGTCAACATAGAAAGATACTGGCAACAGGTGATTAGAAAAATAGGAAAAGTGCTAAATGAACCAATTATGGCCACAATTGAGCTCTGTTTGATGGGAATAAGAAGGGAGAAGAGAGGTAGTAGTAAATATAATAGGATGTTCCTGCAGGAAGTATTATTTCTCGCAAGAAAACAAATAGTAGAGAAATGGATTCAGCCGAACCCACCGACAGTGACCCAGTGGGTAAGGGCAGTAAATCAGGTTTTACCATATGAAAGAATAATGTATGAACAAAGGGGTAATCTGCAGAAATATGAGAATATATGGGCAAAGTGGAATAGATCATGTGCTACACTGGATGTAGGAGTACCTGAAAATGAAGTATAGAGTGACCATGGAGAGAGTGGAGGAGAGAGAATGGTGTGATTGATAGGAGAGAATGTAAATGTAAATGAAATATATGAAGAAATGTATAAGGAAATAATATTGATTAATTATGTGTATTAATTTGTACAAAATTTGTAATAAAGAGGATTGAAAAAAAATAAAAGATTCTTTGACAGGAAAAGGAGAGGAGAACTGGATTTGAAAGTTGGTGACCATGTGTGGCTTTCGACAATCAATCTGAAACTGGCCCAACCCAGTGGCTTATGAACTTGAACTTCCCGACACATTCAAGATCCATCCTGTGTTTCATACTTCCTTGTTGAAACCTGACGTGGTTAATCCCTTTCCAGGTCGTGAAGTGGGGCCCCCAGAGACTATAGTGGTGGATGGAGAGGAGGAGTTCAAAATCGAGACCATTGTAGATTGCAGGAAAAGGCAAGGGCATAATCAATATCTAATTAAGTGGAAAGGTTTTGGTCCAGAAGAAAATTCCTGGGAACCAGAAGCAAACCTCTATGCCCCAAGGCTTATACAAGCCTTTCATCGCTCTCATCCAGAAAGAAGGATCCAGAGGGGCATCCGGAGGCTGCCCGTAAGGAGGGGGCAATGTCAGAGAACCATTACAAATGCTCGTTTCTGTGCGCTAGCTAGACGTGCGGCACGAACGGGTGAACCCCGGACCAGGCACGCACGTTAACACTCTCATACGAACGAGTGCACGTCAGCGTGGGCACGTCCGCACGCCAACGAATCACGGCACAGGGCGCCCTATTTAAAGGATCAGCATACTAGTGTCAGTGCTGGATTGTCTCAGCTAGTTCCTGTATCCTTGTTGCTGTTTGATTGAACCTTGATCCTGAAATCTTGGCTTTCCTGACTACTCTTTCGGATTATCCCTGCAACTCTGCTTACCTCTGCTTCCTGTACCGAACCCGGCTTGAACACCTGACCACGGCTCTGTCTTCCGATCTTGTACCTCTCTGCCAGCTCGTTGCCAACCTCCACCAGCCCCTGACTTCGAACCTGCCTGTCGATTGTGTACCTTCCTGCCAGCACGGTGCCGACTCCTGCCTGTCCCCGACCTTGCAAGTACTCCTGTTGGACTTTCCTGAACCAAGCCAGGAGCGACATCCCACCAGCTCCTCTAAGGCTCCGGTGTTCCTGATCCTGCCAACAAGCACCTGCACCATTCCATTGCCCTAGCAGCCCTGTCTCCACCTCCAGGGGTGCAAGGACCGGAATCGTGCAAGAGGCCAACCTCGTCATTTCAGACTCCGCTGTAAGATACGTGACAACCTCTCTCACCCATGCTCAGGGTACTTTTTCTGGCAAAGCGGCTGCCAACGCAGCCTCTTACCTCGGCTCAATGGCATCAGTGACTCCTTCCCTAGCCCCACCATGTCCTCCTGAGGAGTCCCTCGAACTGTTTGGCCACCGTGTTGGGTACATGCTCCAGGGTTTAGAAGGCTCTGATGATGATACTGAGCTAGAGGAAGGCAGTAACGTGAGCACGGACAGAGGGGGTGCCCAAGAAGGACAGCAATCTGGAAGTCATGCTCCCCCTGCTGCAGCATACTGCCAGGTTTGCTCCAGTGATGAGGAGGGAGGGGATGATGAGGTCACTGACTCAACGTGGGTGCCTGATAGGAGTGAGGAGGAGGAGGCACATCACCAACGAGGCAGGATGCCCTCCAGGGGCCATCCTAAGGGCAGCACACTGACTGCATCACACCGCAAAGCTCTGCATGTGCAGGGCGCTGCTGTCTCTGCGCGTTATTCCAAAAGTTCTTTGGTGTGGGCCTTTTTTGAGAGGAGTGCATCAGATCGCACCGCTGCTATTTGCAACATATGTCTCAAGCGTATCTCGCGTGGCCAAAACATCTCCCGCTTGGGCACCACATGCTTGACCAGACATATGTTGACCTGCCATGCAGTTCGTTGGCAAGTGCATCTAAAATACCCACACCAAAGAACAAAGAGGACCTCTCCTTGCTCCTCATCAGCTGAAATCCCCAACCCCACTATACCTTCAGTCCTCTCTGAGACCTGCACTGAGAGCAATGAAGGTGTAGAATTAGGTGTGTCACAGCCAAGTGGGCATCCTGCTTTCGGTACACCGAGGTCAGATTATACCAGGCAAATTTCCCTGCCCCAGCTGCTGCACCGCCGAAAGACGTTCGCTCCCAGCCATCCACATGCCCAGCGGTTGAATGCTAGCTTGGCAAAATTGCTAGCACTTCAACTGCTACCTTTTCAGTTGGTAGACTCTGCCCCCTTCCGTGAGTTTGTGGAATGTGCGGTTCCTCAGTGGCAGGTACCCAAACACCACTTTTACTCACGGAAGGTGATTCCGACTCTCTACCGGCATGTGGAAGGCAATGTCCATGCCTCGCTGGACAGAGGGGTTAGTGGTAAGCTGCATATTACCGCTGACTCATGGTCCAGCAGGCATGGACAGGGACGTTACCTAAGTTTCACGGCGCAGTGGGTGACTCTGCTGGCAGCTGAGAAGGATGCAGGACAATGTGCAGTAGTGTTGGAGGTTGTTCCGCCACCATGCCTCCAAAATGCCACTACTAATGATTCTGGCACACCTCTCTCCTCCACCCCTCCTCTTCTTCTTCGTCCATGGCCTTTTCCTGTGCTTTGTCCTCTGAACCAGCGGTGCTCCGTAGGCGTTCAAGGGGCTACGCAAGTATGCAGGCCAAAAGATGCCATGCGGTGCTTGAGCTGGTGTGCTTGGGGGACAGGAGCCACACTGGGGCAGAGGTTCTGTCAGCTCTGTAGGGGCAGGTTCAGAGGTGGTTGACGCCACGCCAACCTAAGGCAGGAATGGTGGTTTGCGACAATGGCACCAACCTCCTCTCCGCCCTCCGAGAGGGACAAATGACCCATGTGCCCTGTTTGGCTCACGTCCTTAACTTGGTGGTGCAGCGGTTCTTGGGCAGATACCCAGGCTTTCAAGATGTCCTGAGGCAGGCCAGGAAAGTCTGTGTGCATTTCCGCCGGTCATATAATGCCAGTGCTCGACTAGCAGACCTCCAAAAGGAATTTAACCTGCCCAAGAACCGCTTAATCTGTGACATGCCCACTAGGTGGAACTCAACGTTGGCCATGCTGCAGCGGCTGCACATGCAGCAGAGGGCCATCAATGAGTACCTGTGCGACTATGGCACCAGGACAGGGTCAGGGGAGCTTGTTTTTTTTTCCCCATGCCAGTGGGCCATGATCAAGGATGCATTCACTGTCCTGTCACCATTTGAGGAGGCCACGAGGATGGTAAGCAGTGACAGTGCAAGCATCAGTGACACTGTCCCCCTTGTCCACCTGTTGGAGCACACGCTGCATGGAATAATGGACAGGCAGAACAGAGGCAGGAAGAAGAGGACTTCCTTAGCTCTCAAGGCCTCCTTTATCCAGACAGTGTTCCTGCGTGCCCGCCGATCACACAGGAAGAGGAGGAGGATTGTGTCAGTATGGAGGTGGAGCTTGGCACTCAGCATCAGCAGCAGTCTTTAAGGGATCATTTACAGTCCCAAGAAACACATGGACTTGTACGTGGCTGGGAGGAGGTGGCTGCAGATCATGTCGTCCTTAGTGACCCAGAGGACTCCGGACTGAATGCCTCAGCAAACCTACGCTGCATGGCCTCCCTGATCCTGCAAAGCCTGCGGAAGGATCCTCGTATTCGTGGTATCAAGGAGAAGGAACAATACTGGCTGGCAACCCTCCTTGATCCACATTACAAGGGTAAGGTTGTGGACCTTATCTTGCTGTCGCAGAGGGAGCAGAGGATGAAACATCTTCGGGAGGCCTTGCAGAAAGGTCTGTGCAACGCGTTCCCAGAGACTGGGAGGTTACAAACTCCTGTTTCTGGACAACGTGTTGCTGAGGCTTCGGTCAGTCAAAGAAGGAGCGGTGGAGAAGGTGGCCGTCTGACCGATGCATTCAGACAATTTTTTAGTCCACAGCCCCAAGGTATGATCGGTTCCAGCAACCATCGCCAGCGTCTGTTTTACATGGTGCAGGAATACCTAGGGGCAAGATCTGACTTGGACACCTTTCCCACCGAAAATCCTCTGGCTTACTGGGTCTTGAGGATGGATCACTGGCCAGAGCTTGCAGAGTATGCAATTGAGCTACTGGCCTGTCCTGCATCCAGCGTTCTTTCGGAACGCACATTCAGTGCTGCTGGAGGCTTTGTAAACGATCACAGGGTGTGTCTGTCCACCAGCTCGGTCGATCGACTGACCTTCATAAAAATGAATCAGTCTTGGATCACCACCAGCTACCAAGCACCTGATGCTGATGTAACCAAATACATTCTTTGAAATGTCAGATCCCTTCAAAGACTGCCTATGCTGATGCTGAGTGACTATCCTGTTATACTGAGTAATTATCCTCTTCCTCCTCAATGATCATGATGATAGCTTGTAAGAACATTTTTAGTTCTGGGCGCCGCCAGTCCCGCCACCAGTGCCTAAGGCCCAATTTTTCAGCCCCTGTTTAACAGGGTCATGTAATTATAATTTTTCATGCAATTCTTTGCAGCAGGGCTAGTTCCTGCGCTCCAGCTAGAGTATCTGTGAGGGGTTGCTGTGTTGTGGCACCAGCACCAGTGCCTAAGGCCCAATTTTTCAGCCCCTGTTTAACAGGGGCGTGTAATTACAATTTTTGATGCAATTCTTTGCAGCAGGGCTAGTTCCTGCGCTCCAACTAGAGTATCTGTGAGGGGTTGCAGTGTTGTGGCACCAGCACCAGTGTCTAAGGCCCAATTTTTCAGCCCCTGTTTAACAGGGGCGTGTAATTACAATTTTTGATGCAATTCTTTGCAGCAGGGCTAGTTCCTGCACTCCAACTAGAGTATTTGTTCAACAGGGACATGTAATTAGAATTCTTGATCTAATATTTCACAGCAGGGCCGTTTCTGCGCACACCAAGAGTATCTGTGAGGACTTACAGTGTTGTGCCACCAGCACCACCACCACCACCAAAGGCCCAATTTTTCTGCCCCTGTTCAACAGGGGCATGTAATTACAATTCTTGATCTAATATTTCACAGAAGGGCCCTGTGAGGGCTTACAGTGTTGTGGCCACAACAACACCTAAGGCCCAAATTTCTGCTGAGTATATAGGGCAGGCCCCTACTTTCAAACATCCAACTTGCAAACGGAAGGAGACAACAGGAAGCGAGATGAAATTTACCCCTAGGAAGGGAAATTCTCTCCTGTAGAGTTAATATGGGAAAAACTTTTCTCCTTTCCACTGATGCTTTATCACCAATCCTTGTTTCACAAAAAAACCCAAATTTTCAAAAAAACATTTGTCATTGGGACAAAAAGTGAGGTGAAATCTTCTGAAGAGGAGCACAGACAGCAAAACAAATGTCACAGGGGTGCACTGAAGGGGATACATCCTAAACCCTGGTGGCCGCTAATAAGAGGTAATGAGGAGGGGGAGGGGTGCTCCAGCCCAAAAAACCTGGTCAGGGCCTATTACAATATACAAGAACATATTTGGGGAGCACACCATACAATGCGTTTAAATTCAAGATGGTGCTGCTATAAGACCTACAAACAGTACAAAATATTTTACAGCGCACACATACAAGAATGACATTTCCTGCAGGGCTAGTTAAAAACACCTGAACATATTAAAAAAATACGGGGTTTGGTCACACTATATGGTCATATAGTGCTAAGCCCACTTACTGCGACAAAGTACCCCGATCACCCCTCCCCCTCCTCATTACCTCTTATTAGTGGCCACCAGTGTTTAGGATGTATCCCCTTCAGTGCTCCCACATAGAGGAGTTCAGCTCCCATGGTTGAGACAAAGGATCTTCCATTCTATTACTAGTGTAGGACCCACTAATTCGGGGTACTTTGTCGCAGTAAGTGGGCTTAGCACTATATGACCATATAGTGTGACCAAACCCCCGTATTTTTTTAATATGTTCAGGTGTTTTTAACTAGCCCTGCAGGAAATGTCATTCTTGTATGTGTGCGCTGTAAAATATTTTGTACTGTTTGTAGGTCTTATAGCAGCACCATCTTGAATTTAAATGCATTGTATGGTGTGCCCCCCAAATATGTTCTTGTATATTGTAAATGTCACAGGGGTGATAACCCTTCCCTAGGTTTTCCAAAAAGCTTTAAATAGATTTTTTGGCTGGAGCTAAACACGTTAAAAATGTACCAGTTCAAAATTACAAACAGATTCTACTTAACAACAAACCTACAGTCCCTGTCTTGTTTGCACCGCCTGTATACTGCTGTTCAGAGTATATAGGGCCTGGGTCCCCACACCTTTCCTTTTTTTTATTTGGTTCCCCTTAACCACTTGCCGACCGCCTCACGCCTATATACGTGAGCAGAGCGGCACGGGCAGGCAAAATCACGTACCTGAAACGTGATTGCCTTCCCGCGGGTGGGGGGTCCGATCGGACCCCCCCCGGTGCCAGCTGCGGTCGGCATTTGGCTGGGAGCATTGAGAGACGAGGGGGAGGCCATCCGATCGTGGCCCCCCCCTCGCGATCGCTCCCAGCCAATGAGAAACATCCCCTGCCTCTGTATACTACACAGAGGCAGAGGATGTGATGTCATCTCTCCTCGGCTGGCCAGTTTCCGTTCCAGCGCCGAGGAGAGATGACATGTAAGTGCACCAACACACACAGTAGAACATGCCAGGCATACATTACACCCCCGATCCCCCCCCGATCGCCCCCCAATCACCCCCCCCCCCTGTCACAAACTGACACCAAGCAGGTTTTTTTTTTTTTTTTTTTTTTTCCTGATTACTGCATAGTGTCAGTTTGTGACAGTTAGCAGTGTTAGGGTAGTGAGATTTACCCCCCTGTAGGTCTAGGGTACCCCCCTTACCCCCCCTAATAAAGTTTTAACCCCTTGATCACCCCCCCTCACCAGTGTCACTAAGCGATCATTTTTCTGATCGCTGTATTAGTGTCGCTGGTGACGCTAGTTAGGGACGTAAATATTTGGGTTCGCCGTCAGTGTTTTATAGCGACAGGGACCCCCATATACTACCTAATAAATGTTTTAACCCCTTGATTGCCCCCTAGTTAACCCTTTCACCACTGATCACCATATAACCGTTACGGGTGACGCTGGTTAGTTCGTTTATTTTTTATAGTGTCAGGGCACCCGCCGTTTATTACCGAATAAAGGTTTAGCCCCCTGTAGGTCTAGGGTACCCCCCTTACCCCCCCTAATAAAGTTTTAACCCCTTGATCACCCCCTGTCGCCAGTGTCGCTAAGCGATCATTTTTCTGATCGCTGTATTAGTGTCGCTGGTGACGCTAGTTAGGGACGTAAATATTTAGGTTCGCCGTCAGTGTTTTATAGCGACAGGGACCCCCATATACTATCTAATAAATGTTTTAACCCCTTGATGGCCCCCTAGTTAACCCTTTTACCACTGATCACCGTATAACCGTTACGGGTGACGCTGGTTAGTTCGTTTATTTTTTATAGTGTCAGGGCACCCGCCGTTTATTACCAAAAAAAGGTTTAGCCCCCTGATCGCCCGGCGGTGATATGCGTCGCCCTAGGCAGCGTCAGATTAGCGCCAGTACCGCGAACACCCACGCACGCACCGTACACGCACCGTACACCTCCCTTAGTGGTATAGTATCTGAACGCATCAATATCTGATCCGATCAGATCTTTACTAGCGTCCCCAGCAGTTTAGGGTTCCCAAAAACGCAGTGTTAGCGGGATCAGCCCAGATACCTGCTAGCACCTGCGTTTTGCCCCTCCGCCCGGCCCAGCCCAGTCCAGCCCACCCAAGTGCAGTATCGATCGATCACTGTCACTTTTTTTTGTAGCGTTTTGGTGAACTGGCAAGCACCAGCGGCCTAGTACACCCCGGTCGTAGTCAAACCAGCACTGCAGTAACACTTGGTGACGTGGCGAGTCCCATAAGTGCAGTTCAAGCTGGTGAGGTGGCAAGCACAAGTAGTGTCCCGCTGCCACCAAAAAGACAAACACAGGCCCGTCGTGCCCATAGTGCCCTTCCTGCTGCATTCGCCAATCCTAATTGGGAACCCACCGCTTCTGCAGCGCCCGTACTTCCCCCATTCACATCCCCAACCAAATGCAGTCGGCTGCATGAGAGGCATTTATATATCCTCCCAAGTACCCCTACCCAACGAACCCCCCCAAAAAAGATATTGTGTCTGCAGCAAGCGCGGATATAGACGTGACGCCCGCTATTATTGTCCCTCCTGTCCTGACAATCCTGGTCTTTGCATTGGTGAATGTTTTGAACGCTACCATTCACTAGTTGAGTATTAGCGTAGGGTACAGCATTGCACAGACTAGGCCCACTTTCACAGGGTCTCCCAAGATGCCATCGCATTTTGAGAGACCCGAACCTGGAACCGGTTACAGTTATAAAAGTTACAGTTACAAAAAAAAAGTGTAAAAAAAAAAAAAAACACAAACAAAAATAAAAAAAAATAGTTGTCGTTTTATTGTTCTCTCTCTCTATTCTCTCTCTCTATTGTTCTGCTCTTTTTTACTGTATTCTATTCTGCAATGTTTTATTGTTATTATGTTTTATCATGTTTGCTTTTCAGGTATGCAATTTTTTTTATACTTTACCGTTTACTGTGCTTTATTGTTAACCATTTTTTTGTCTTCAGGTACGTCATTCATGACTTTGAGTGGTTATACCAGAATGATGCCTGCAGGTTTAGGTATCATCTTGGTATCATTCTTTTTAGCCAGCGGTCGGCTTTCATGTAAAAGCAATCCTAGCGGCTAATTAGCCTCTAGACTGCTTTTACAAGCAGTGGGAGGGAATGCCCCCCCCCCCACCGTCTTCCGTGTTTTTCTCTGGCTCTCCTGTCTCAACAGGGAACCTGAGAATGCAGCCGGTGATTCAGCCAGCTGACCATAGAGCTGATCAGAGACCAGAGTGGCTCTAAACATCTCTATGGCCTAAGAAACCGGAAGCTACGAGCATTTTATGACTTAGATTTCGCCGGATGTAAATAGCGCCATTGGGAAATTGGGGAAGCATTTTATCACACCGATCTTGGTGTGGTCAGATGCTTTGAGGGCAGAGGAGAGATCTAGGGTCTAATAGACCCCAATTTTTTCAAAAAAGAGTACCTGTCACTACCTATTGCTATCATAGGGGATATTTACATTCCCTGAGATAACAATAAAAATGATTTAAAAAAAAAAATGAAAGGAACAGTTTAAAAATAAGATAAAAAAGCAAAAAAATAATAAAGAAAAAAAATAAATAAATAAAAAGCACCCCTGTCCCCCCTGCTCTCGCGCTAAGGCGAACGCAAGCGGCGGTCTGGCGTCAAATGTAAACAGCAATTGCACCATGCATGTGAGGTATCACCGCGAAGGTCAGATCGAGGGCAGTAATTTTAGCAGTAGACCTCCTCTGTAAATCTAAAGTGGTAACCTGTAAAGGCTTTTAAAGGCTTTTAAAAATGTATTAATTTTGTTGCCACTGCACGTTTGTGCACAATTTTAAAGCATGTCATGTTTGGTATCCATGTACTCGGCCTATGATCATCTTTTTTATTTCATCAAACATTTGGGCAATATAGTGTGTTTTAGTGCATTAAAATTTAAAAAAGTGTGTTTTTTCCCCAAAAAATGCGTTTGAAAATCGCTGCGCAAATACTGTGTGAAAAAAAAAATGAAACACCCACCATTTTAATCTGTAGGGCATTTTCTTTAAAATAATATATAATGTTTGGGGGTTCAAAGTAATTTTCTTGCAAAAAAAAATAATTTTTTCATGTAATCAAAAAGTGTCAGAAAGGGCTTTGTCTTCAAGTGGTTAGAAGAGTGGGTGATGTGTGACATAAGCTTCTAAATGTTGTGCATAAAATGCCAGGACAGTTCAAACCCCCCCCAAATGACCCCATTTTGGAAAGTAGACACCCCAAGCTATTTGCTGAGAGGCATGTCGAGTCCATGGAATATTTTATATTGTGACACAAGTAGCGGGAAAGAGACAAATTTTTTTTTTTTTTTTTTGCACAAAGTTGTCACTAAATGTTATATTGCTCAAACATGCCATGGGGATATGTGAAATTACACCCCAAAATAAATTCTGTTGCTTCTCCTGAGTACGGGGATACCACATGTGTGGGACTTTTTGGGAGCCTAGCCGCGCACGGGACCCCGAAAACCAAGCACCGCCTTCAGGCTTTCTAAGGCCGTAAATTTTTGATTTCACTCTTCACTGCCTATCACAGTTTCGGAGGCCATGGAATGCCCAGGTGGCACAAACCCCCCCCCAAATTACCCCATTTTGGAAAGTAGACACCCCAAGCTATTTGCTGAGAGGTATAGTGAGTATTTTGCAGACCTCACTTTTTGTCACAAAGTTTTGAAAATTGAAAAAAGAAAAAAAAAATTTTTTTTCTGCTCTTTCTTCATTTTCAAAAACAAATGAGAGCTGCAAAATACTCACCATGCCTCTCAGCAAATAGCTTGGGGTGTCTACTTTCCAAAATGGGGTCATTTGGGGGGGGTTTGTGCCATCTTGGCATTTTATGGCCTTCAAAACTGTGATAGGTAGTGAGGAGTAAAATCAAAAATGTATGCCCTTAGAAATCCTGAAGGTGGTGCTGGGTTTTCGGGGCCCCGTACGCGGCTAGGCTCCCAAAAAGTGCCACACATGTGGTATCCCCGTACTCAGGAGAAGCAGCTGAATGTATTTTGGGGTGCAATTCCACATATGCCCATGGCCTGTGTGAGCAATATATCATTTAGTGACAACTTTTTGTAAATTTTTTTTTTTTTTGGTCATTATTCAATCACTTGGGACAAAAAAAATAAATATTCAATGGGTTCAACATGCCTCTCAGCAATTTCCTTGGGGTGTCTACTTTCCAAAATGGGGTCATTTGGGGGGGTTTTGTACTGCCCTGCCATTTTAGCACCTCAAGAAATGACATAGGCAGTCATAAACTAAAAGCTGTGTAAATTCTAGAAAATGTACCCTAGTTTGTAGACGCTATAACTTTTGCGCAAACCAATAAATATACGCTTATTGACATTTTTTTTTACCAAAGACATGTGGCCGAATACATTTTGGCCTAAATGTATGACTAAAATTTAGTTTATTGGATTTTTTTTATAACAAAAAGTAGAAAATATCATTTTTTTTCAAAATTTTCAGTCTTTTTCCGTTTATAGCGCAAAAAATAAAAATGGCAGAGGTGATCAAATACCATCAAAAGAAAGCTCTATTTGTGGGAAGAAAAGGACGCAAATTTCGTTTGGGTAGAGCATTGCATGACCGCGCAATTAGCAGTTAAAGCGACGCAGTGCCGAATTGTAAAAAGTGCTCTGGTCAGGAAGGGGGTAAATCCTTCCGGGGCTGAAGTGGTTAATGTCCATACAAGACCCAAAGGGCCTGGTAATGGACTAGGGGGTTCCCATGTCGTTTGTCTCACTGATTTTCATCCTTATTGCCAGGACCCGACATTACATTAAAGCCGCAAGCAGTTTTAAATGACTTTTTTTCCTTTAATAATGACATTTTGTGCAGGGACTGTTCTAAGCACGGGAAACATGCGTCACTTTACAGGCATACTATAGACAACCCCCAGGTACGATACTTAAAGGAATATTTCACTTTTTTTTTTACCTTAAGCATCATTAAAATCACTGCTCCCGAAAAAACGGCCGTTTTAAAAAGGTTTTTTTTGCATTGATACATGTCCCCTGGGGCAGGACCCGGGTCCCCAAACCCTTTTTAGGACAATACCATGCAAATTAGCCTTTAAAATGAGCACTTTTGATTTCAAACGTTCAAGTCCCATAGACATCAATGGGGTTCTAACGTTCGTGCGAATTTTCGGTCCATTTGTAGGTTCTGGTGGGAACTGAACCGGGGGGGTGTTCGGCTCATCCCTACTCCCCGATAACGGCTGTTTTCGAAGGTAGCCAATGCCCTTTGAGGGTCTGTGCCTGGGAGATGAACCTATACAGAAATCTCTCTCTCTTTCTTACAACAACTCGCCCACATATCTCAACATGACCCCCCATACTTGAGGAAATGGGGGAGAGATCTTAACCTCACATTCACTGAGGATCAAAAGAACCGCATTCTCCTTTTTGCACACAAATCATCCTTGTGTAGCAAATACCAAGAGATCACTTATAAGATCTTGACACGATGGTACAGGACTCCATCTGTACTTGCGTCAATATTTCCAGGACATAACCCATTGTGTTGGAAGTGTGGTAATCAAACTGGCACACTTCTTCACATCTTCTGGGAATCCCCAGAGTTAACCCTTTTCTGGAAACAGGTATTACAGATCATTCACAAGATTACGGATGTTTCCCTTCAGGATAATCCGGCAGCAGTACTCCTAAACCTAGTCCCCATGTCTTGCAAGAGATACCGTAAATCCTTACTGAAACACCTCCTGAATGCAGCCAGGGCGTGCGTCCCCAGTGTGTGGAGGCAACAATCTCCACAATATCTTCACAGTATCACAATGGTTTACAAGGGTATATGACATACAACGGATGGAGCAACTCACAGCTGCCCTAGGGGAAAGAGAGGAGGAACACAACACTCGCTGCACACACTGGAATCTGTTCCGATTTTCAGATGAATACAAATCCTACCTATGAATGACCTGTTTTATGGAAAATTGAAGCCAGGGACCGTCGACCCTACTGGAACCCCCTGTCCCCCCTCTCCGCTTACCTATTCTCTCCTACTCCTTTACTCTTTATCCTTTTTTTTTCCCCCTTGGACACCTCAAGTGTCATCTACTCTGTTTTCTTACAAAAGATAAAAACCCTTTGGACTGCGGTAATCCTTTAGTATTACCCCTGCAAAATCAGGACCTAGAGCCACATTTTAAATGAGGAGGGATGAACTCCTGCCAAATAAGGAATGCGCTCCTGCCAAATAAGGAAAGTTTATTTTAGCCATCAGGTGGTCTCTCTCTTTCATTAATACTTCTAACCACTGGTCTATATAAGCCCAATGAAACTAACCTTATTATTATTATTAGCAGCTATATTATTATTATTATTATTATTATTAGCTTATTATTATTAGCTTATTATTAGCAGCTATACATAAAGGGTACCTGTGAGTGACTCCTTCACGGTCACTAATCCTATGTTTATTTTTATTGTTGCAGTAGCCCCTAGGGGCCCGTACCTTCCACTCTTGTCACTCACCAAATATCCACTTCTATTGGAAGTACTCGGTTTGGCCCTCTTGCTGCTACTTTGCCATCACCCCAGCTCCCGGGGGGTCATGTTTGTTTCACCCCCCAACGCCTCTCATCTTATTCATCAGTATCTACATTCCTGTTAAATTATACCCATAGGTAAGAGTGCTAGGACCATAGTTTGTTGCTCCCTCTCTTCCTATTTTCTAATCAATTACTATTGATTATTAATTTAATTTATAACCTATTACAGGTACCCTTTATGTATAGCTGCTTCTAAAGAGTGGAGACAACCCACGAAACGCTTATATTTGATGCTATGCCACAGTAATCATGTGAATACCATGGGTTTGACCATTTTGAATCATCAATTAAATACTTAGCCATTATGTTTTTACTCAATTTTGAGTATACTGCTGATATATCATGTACCATGTGCAACAATGTCTACCATTTTACCATATGATGCATTAGTCATGTTTATCTGGATTTTGTATTATCTATGTTTTTTATTCAATCATGTTATTTATTACACTATGCTCAATTGTGCTATCAATAAATATGTGTTTTACATTATTTGAATGATTCAACCTACCCAAGTGGTGTGTTTCACATAAAGTCCCATTTTCCCTCATTCCCCCCTTTCCCCCTCTTTACAGACTTCTGACCTAATAAAACGATGGTATGAAACCATATTTGTTCTCTCTCTAATCTAGGTGAACTTTTCTGAAGAGTTGTTCGTATTGCTTATAACTGATCTTTGTAGGTTGACATGTGTGTTATTTTGTCACTCTGTATAAACCACATTCCTTAAATAAAGCTTTAAAAAAAAAAAAAGGGATCAAAGCCTTTACCAAGCAACTATAGACCTGTTAGTTTTACTTCTATAGTCGAGAAGATGCTGGAGAGTTTAATAAAAGACCACATAGACGAGTTCTTGCTGGAAAAAATATTTTAAGCAACAGACAGCATGGATTCATGAAAGACAGAAGTTGTCAAACCTGATTTCTTTTTATGAGGAGGTAAGTAAAACCTTGGACAGAGCGGTGGCTGTGGACGTTGTATACCTGGATTTTGCAAAAGTGTTTGACACAGTTCCCCACACATGGCTCATGTGTATGGTAAGCTCTGCAGGCTTGGAAAGATCTCATTTGTAAATTGATAGAAAACTGTCTAAAAGACAGAATTCAGGGAGTAGTGGTTAATGACTCTTACTCTAAATGGTCTAAGGTTATCAGTGGTGTACCCCAAGGTTCAGTGCTGGGACCCTTACTTTTTAATGACTTTCTAAATGATATAGGGTCTGGTATTAAAAGTAACATTTCTGTCTTTGCGGATGACACTAAGTTATGCAGTGGAATAACGTCCTTACAGGATGTCTCCAATTTACAAGCTGACCTCAATGCACCAATTGGGCAACTAAGTGGCAAATGAGGTTTAATGTTGATAAATGTAAAGTTATGCAGTTGGAGGCTAAGAATATGCATACATCATACATACTAGGGGGAGTACAACTGGGGGAATAAATGGTGGAGAAGGATCTGGCAGTTTTGGTAGATCATAAGCTCAATAATAGCATGGAATGCCAAGCTGCGGTTTCCAAAGCGAGCAAAGTCCTTTCTTGTATTAAGAGAGGTATGGACTCCAGAGAGAGAGAGAGGGAGATATCATTTTGCCCCTGTACACCTCATCTGGAAAATGCACTTTAGTTTTGGGCACCAGTTCTTAAAAAGGATATCAGGGAACTGGAGAAAGTGCAAAGAAGGGCAACCAAACTAATAAAAGGCATGGGGGAGCTCAGCTATGAGGAGAGATTAGAGGAACTGAATCTATTCCCTCTTGAGCAGAGGAGATTAAGGGGGGATATGATCAACATGTACAAATACACAAGTGGCCCATATAGTGAACTTGGTGTTGAGTTATTCACTTTAAGATCATCACAAAGGACCTTAAAGTGGACCTTTTTTTCCTCTAGACATACAGATGTCTAGAGAAAAAAAAATGTAATCTCCAAATACGGAAAGGTTTCTGACATTTTTAGGTAAAGTTAATCCAGGGAAAATCCAATTGCCTCTCGGGGGATCAGGAAGGAATTTTTTTCCCCTGCTGTAGAAAATTGGATCATGCTTTACTGGGGTTTTTAACCTTCCTCTGGATCAACTGCGGGTGAAGGATTGTGTATCTGGGATTGTATTTTTTTTCTTGGTTGAACTAGATGGACTTGTCTCTTTTCTTTATCGTACATCACGGGACACAGAGCCATAGTATTAACTATATGGGTATTTAGGCACCTTCAGGTGATGGACACTGGCATACCCAATACAGGAAGTTCACTCCCTATATAACCCCTCCTCCTACTAGGAGTACCTCAGTTTTTTTCGCCAGAGTAAAGATGTGCTCTGAAGAGCTCTGTTGGAGGGATACTTATAGGAATGGGTGGAAAAACTCTGGACAGCCGCACTCCGAGAAAAGTTTCTTTCTGCCTTTTTTTGTAAACCAGGACCACAAAGTACAAAGTACAAACCACAGCAGAGTGATACAGGAAAGAAGCTGACGCATTTCACACTTATACTAAGTTCTTACTCATAGCTAACGATCATAGAAATGAGAATCAAATATATACTCTTGTAAACCATGTAACCATGTAATTATCCAAAGACTTTGAACAGCTGGGATCTAACCACATGAGATCTCCGCACATGTTGCCGAGTAATAGATTCCAAAGAAAAACCAAGCCATGACCGTATGGTGTATAAGCACAAAATGTAATAAAAACAATAAATAAATGAAATGACATAATCAAAGTTAAACTTAAATGTAATCATGTCATTTCATTTATTTATTATTTTTATTACATTTTGTGCCTATACACCATACAAAAATGGCTTGGTTTTTCTTTGGAATCTATTACTCGGCAACATGTGCAGAGATCTCATGTGGTTAGATCCCAGCTGTTCAAAGTCTTTGGATATTTACATGGTCACATGGTTTACAAGATAGAGTATATATTTGATTCTCATTTCTATGATCGTTGGCTATGAGTAAGCACTTAGTATAAGTGTGAAACGCGTCAGCTTCTTTCCTGTATCACTCTGCTGTGGTTTGTACTTTGTACTTTGTGGTCCTGGTTTACAATAAAAGGCAGAAAGAAACATTTCTCGGAGTGCGGCTGTACAGAGTTTTTCCGCCTATTTCTATCTGCATATGCATTATCTAGCACCTGGGGCTCTTTTTTCTCTGGAGGCGAAGTATTTATCTTGGTGGATCTACCTGGAGCGGTGGTGTCTTTCTTGTCTCATCTGGAGGGATCCTTCTTGGATTTAAACAGCCTCCACAGGCCGGATCCATCCAAAGTGCCACTGAGGCCAAAGTGGATGGTACCCGGGCCTCGTATAGGAAGAACGAGGTTTCGCCTGTAACGCCACTCCTTGCAGAGCTGGACCCCGGGACCCAGGGCTTTGGTCATGCTCACATTACCTAAAGTTTTTCCTGGTGAGGTGCTATACAGGTCCAAGGGAGTAGAACCCCTATAAAAAGGGACCCGGTCCTTGAAGGTTTGCTAACGCAGCCTGCCGTGATGGGTGAAGTTTGGATCTGTCTGTCACAGCAGTATCCTGTGGGGAGGATAAGGAAAGGGAAGAAGCCTAAGAACGGTAAAAGTCCACCTATGGTTTTTCTTCCATGGGGAAAAATGTTGTCATGCCTTAAATCTCCACTAGAGGTAGTATATACACATACCTTAATTTGTTGTCTTCCCTTCAGCTCAGTGTCAGTCTGTGTGTGGATTCAGCAGCAGTTTGTCACAGTGTGGATTCCTTTTGTAGGTAAGAGATCTGCCATTCTGCATTTCTCCCCCCCTGGAGGGACCAAAAGGGTTAGGGAATTCAACAGTTGTTGCTGCTCCCCTAGCAATACCCCCCGTGGGGGGGGGGGGGCTGCGGAGGTCCCAGTTTTTGCTGTAAATGTTTCCCTCTGCTTGGCGTCATTCTGGACTCTGTTTCTCCTCCCTTCCTCCTTGTGATGGGTCTACAGGACCCGAAGGCCGCCTGTGTGCCGGAACGTTCGAAATTCAAACGAAAAGGGGGGGTGTGTGCGGAGGAGGCGGGGCCTCGGCGCGGCACCGTGTGTTGGACGTACTGTCCACGAGGATGCGCGGTGCAAGCATGGGGTGGAGACATTGTACAAGAGCAGTCTCTCCTCAACTAGATAGCGAGGAGAGCAAACTGGCTGACCACTCGGGACACAGGAGCAGTGGGGAACGTAAGGGCTGCAGATGGGCATTCCCAATAGAGGAAAGAACATTTTTTCCCCAGTGCTAGGCTGAACTTTTATTAGCGGCATTATATTGTCAGACTATTGTTCAGCGATTAGTGCATTTAAATAGTACCTCTGCTTTGTGTTTAGGACTATGCCTGCTAAAAAGGACACCACAAAAACCTCAAAAAAGGTACCAAAAATTTCACCTCCAGGCGCTGGGAACTCCAGTCGTGCCTCCACACTGTCATCTTCTCCTGAAATACCAGAGGTGGCAAGCCAGGGTGAGTCATTGGAACCAATTGGTGGTGCAGCTGTTTCTCACATCTCAGCCCCTGTATACATGACTGAAGATGCCTTTTCCTCCACCCTGTTGAGGCTAGAGGGAAGATTAGCGGCTTTAATCACATCCTCCATCCAAAGGGAAAGGAAGAGTGATAGATCCCCCTCCCCCACCTTATACCCTTTACCAGGGGAACAGTGGGTAGAGGATGAGGTGTTACCCTCAGGCGATCAGGAGAAAAGACAAACCGATTACTCCTCTGCGGAGGAAACAACGGTGGATGAACCCTTTTCAGCTTCGCAATCTGAGAAAATGCTGGTACAGTCTCTTACGGAAATGGTTCGTTCCACTTTCAAGCTACCTCTAACAGAGACAGCTGAAAGTTCAGTTTCTTCTTTGGGTTCCTTAAAACCTTCACAGCCTTTGCATGTGTTTCCTGTCCATGCATTACTCGAACATCTTATTTATGCTGAATGGGATCACCCGGATAAGCATTTTCTCCCTCCAAAGAGATTCACAGCACTCTATCCCATGGAGGAGAAATTCACCAAAAGATGGAATGCACCAGCAGTTGACACTGATATTTTCAGTGTGAATAAAAGTCTAACTTGTCCAGTAGACAATGCACAAATGCTTAAGGATCCAACAGATAAAAGGTTGGAATTCCTGTTAAAATCCTCTTTTTCTTTGGCAGGTGCAGTTACTCAGCCTGCAGTCACTGCAATAGGCATCTGTCAGTCCCTAAAGGACCAGTTTAGACAGGCCCTTAAAGTGGTTGTAAACCCATTACAACCACTTTAACCTTCAGGTAAGCCTAGATTAAGGCTTACCTGTAGGTGCAAGAAATATCTCCCAAACCTAAAAGGTTCAGGAGATATTTGCAGAAATAGCGGCACCGATATCTACGGCGCATGTGCCGTAGACATCGGGCGCAGGTGCACTGAGCGTGCTGTTTCTAATGGTGATCATGCGATCATGTGATCGTGGAGGCACCAGTGCGCATGCACGGGAGTGACGTCATCGCGGCTCTGGCCAGTCACAGCGCAGGAGCCGCAATACCTGGAAGTCACTCCGGGATAGATGGCGGCGTCGGTGGAGGCGAACGAGGACCGATGCAAGGGCTTCGATCTCAGGTAAGTAATTCATAATGAGCTAGTATGCATAGCATACTAGCTCATTATGCCTTTGTCTTGCAGGGTGTATTTATTTTTTTCAGAGGCTTTACTTCCTTAAGGAGGTTCCTGTACAGCAAGCCTGGGATTTGGCCGAACTACCAAGAGCATTATGTTTTGCCATAGACACCTTTAAAGATACTATTCACCAGGCGTCCCGCCTTGCGCGTGTGCTAGTACACATGTGTAGGGTCCTGTGGTTAAAAAATTGGTCAGCCGAGGCACCATGCAAAAGGCTCCTGACTGGTTTTCCTTTTCATGGGGATCGGTTATTTGGGGATGATTTGGACAAATACATGCAAAAGATTTAAAGTAGGAAAAGTATTCTTTTGCCAGTCAAGAGAAGAAATAAATGCCCTTCATTTAAGCGGGCTCTTTCTCCTGCACCAGGGGCATCCACCTCCTGCACTCAGGGTCAGGCCCAGGCACAAAAGAAGTCCTGGGGGTGGAAAAAAGAATTCTAAAGCCTCATTATGAAGGGGTGCCCCCGTTCGCAAGAGTGGGGGGAAGACTTCTGCAGTTCTCAGAAGTCTGGCAAGAGGAAATTCAGGACAGATGGGTCATCTCCACATTAACTCTAGGGTACAAACTGGAATTTCGGGAGTTTCCACCGCCTTGTTTTCTGAGGTCAAACGTTCCCAAAGATCCAGGGAAAAGGCAATCTCTGTTTCGGGCATTAGACCGATTACTGGCTCAGGGGGGTGATCATACAAATCCCCACAGAAGAGCAAGGTTTGGGGTTTTATTCAAACCTCTTTACGGTACCAAAACCGAATGGAGATGTCAGACCCATTCTAGATCTAAAGAATCTAAATCAGTTCCTGAAGATCCGCTCTTTTCGCATGGAGTCGATCAGGTCAGTGGTTTCTATTCTACAAGGAGGAGAACTTCTGGCTTCGATCAACATCAATCAAGAATGCATATCTGCATGTCCCTATATTTCCCGCTCACCAAAGGTTTCTGCAGTTCAAGGTAGAACAGCATCAATTTCAGTTTGTAGCCTTGCCATTTGGGCTAGCTACAGCACCCCGGGTGTTTAGAAAGGTTCTGGCTCCAACCTCTAGCCAGGTTAAGGGCACAGGGCATAACAGTCTTGGCCTACCTAGACGATCTATTGCTAATAGACCAGTCAGTGGCCCGTTTGGAGCAAAGCGTGCGCATTACAACCAAATACCTGGAAAATCTGGGTTGGATTCTCAACCTAGAGAAATCTTCCTTAAAACTGCAAAAAAGGCTGGAGTACTTGGGTCTGATCATAGACACAGATCAGAAAAAGGTGTTCTTGCCTCAGACAAAGATCAACGCCATAAGAGAGCTGGTGCAGATAGTCAGATCAAAAAGAGATCCCTCCATTCGCTTTTGCATGAGGTTGTTAGGAAAAATGGTAGCTTCATTCGAAGCAGTTCCCTATGCCCAGTTCCATTCCAGACTGTTGCAAAACAGTATCCTGTCTGCTTGGAACAAAACTGTTCAAGCTTTAGACTTGCCAATGCGGCTGTTCCCAAGGTTGTCCTGGAGCCTCAGTTGGTGGTTGGTAACCCAGAATCTGCTGAAAGAAAAATCCTTCGGACCAGTTATCTAGAAGGTGGTAACGACAGATGCCAGCCTTTCAGGTTGGGGAGCAGTGCTAGAAAAGACAACTGTCCAGGGACAGTGTTCAAGGACAGAAAGGACCTTGCCCATCAACATCCTAGAGATTCTGGCAGCAGGTCTGGCTCTGAAGGCCTGGACATTCAGGTTACGGGGTTGTCCTGTCAGGATACAATCCGACAATGCCACAGCTGTGGCTTACATCAATCCCCAAGGGGGCACCAAGAGTCTCGCAGCACAGAGGGAGGTGAACCATATCCTAACTTGGGCAGAAAAGAATGTTCCATGTCTATCAGCAGTGTTCATTCTGGGAGTAGAGAATTGGCAGGCGGACTTCTTGAGCCGCCAGAAGTTGCTCCCGGGGAATGGTCCCTTCACCCCAACATTTTTCGGGCTGTTTGCCAAAGATGGAGAACTCCGGATGTAGATCTTCTGGCATCCAGATTCAACATGAAGTTGGTCAACCTTGTGTCCAGGACAATAACCAAAGAATGTCCAGCGCTCTGAATGTCTCATAAACAGTTGCCAGCAGTCCAATAATAAAGGTTAAGAGATTTAATGTTTGTGTATGATAAAAACACTATACTAAAAGCAATAAATGAACAGTATGTCATCCTATGTAAATAACACTGTAGGACACTTGAATGAGAAAGTTTCTAACAGCCAGAAGGTCCAATCAGCAGCAGGCAGTTTAAGACTGGAGATCCATCCAAAAAACCTAACCCCAGGCTGGGAAGCAGATGGAAGGGAGTTGGAGGGGAGATGGAAGCCCCAGCCCGCCAAACTCAGGGGATCCACACTGTAAAAATCAGCTTTAGATGGAGAGGCTCACCGATTCCGGAGGACAGATCTGTGGATGTGATGTGAAGGCAGGCTGTGAATCCACCGGGAGGGAAAGGTCTCGCAGACGCTGTGTCAGGGCATGATGACGTCAGCCCAGCTGGAGGAGGAAGGCGCGGCTTCACACAGGGGAACTGCCGGAACAACAGCTGATAGCGCTAGGCAGCTGCGATGCCGGTCTGTGTCCCCTCTGACTGGAAAAACCTCAGTGGGAGGCGGTGACACTTGGTGAAGCCGTAGTGGTAGTGATAAAACTTATCAAGAGGTGACAAGGTGGACAAGAGGCCACCAGGGGACAGGCTGGGGGCATAAACCAATAAGTCTGCCGGTTTGTGTCACCTCTGCATGGAGTAAACCTCAGGAAAAAGTGATGGCAATCAGGAAGTCCAGTGAACCACATAGGCTGCCAGCCAGAAGTAGATAGATGGAATTAGCAGGCGAATGGGAGAACGCTGTGTGTGGACCATATGAGGCTCCCACGGGTGGGTAAAAGGGAGGATGGATTCACCGTGGCATGGTGCTGAGTGGAAACTCTGTAAGTAGTTGCCTTGACGACGCGTTTCGCGCGTTTGCGCTTTTTCATAGTCAAGGGTTGAGGCAACTTGCAAGGTTTAAATACAAAAATATTGGGTGGGGGAAAAGAAAAGGGAGGGGGAGAAAAGCAGGGGGAGGGGAAAGGAAGGGGGAGGGACACTGCAGAAGGAGGGAATTACAAGTCACATTTAAAAAAGGTCATATTTAAAATAAGGGCGGGAGTGATTAACCCATTATGAGAACAAAAATAATTCTATCTCCAGTCTAAAACCCCTGTTACCCAGCAGACACAACGGCAAGTAACACATATCACAAGTAACACATACATTGGTATATACATCAATACAGCAAGAACACTTCTACACAAAACTGCATGTCTCTAGTTCCTCATTTAACCCCTTAGGGGCAAGTGAGTCAAACATGTATATCCAAAATACCTCCCGTTTGCACAGTAGAGAAAATCTTTCGTTACTAGTCAGTGTGCCTTTTGGGATAGTTTCGATGGCATAAACTTCTAACACCCTGAAGTCCTTATTGTGGAAGCGTAAGAAGTGTCGAGGGACACTATGTTCATCGCTCCCCTTGGAAATCAATCTACGGTGATCGCCCACTCTGGCCCGTAGGGCCCTGATGGTCCGACCCACGTAAAAGAACCCACAGGGACACCGCAAGACATAGATCACAAAGTCTGTCGAACAGGTGATAAATTGCCTAATCTCATATGTTTTGCCTAAATTAGTCGTGATGTTCTTGGTGCCATGTGCAATAAATTGGCATGTAAGACATCCCCTTTTCTTGCACTGAAAGATCCCCTTTCGGTCATCAAAATATGACCTGATGTCAAATGGAGATTTAGATGTTTGGTTGGTTACTTTACTCGGTGCTAGTAGGTTCTTAATGGTACGAGCCTTGCGGAATGTCACATGAGGAACCTCAGGTAAAACTGGAGCTAAACGTTGGTCCAGTAACAAAATATTATAGTGTTTCTTAATAATTCTGGATATAGATTTAAAACTTTAAAAGTAGAGATAAATCTAACAGTTTGGCTAGTTCCTACGTCTTCTTTAGGAGCTTTCATTTTCGGGAGAGGGTTCATGTGGGAGAGGTAGGCGTCATTAATCAAATCACATGGATAGCCCTTCTCTTGGAATTTCATTTTCATCGTGGTTCCTTGTTCAACATAATCCTCTACTCTAGAGCAATTACGTCTTAGTCTGTTGAATTGGCCACCTGGGATGTTACCTTTCCACGATGGATGATGGCAACTTTTAAAATGTAGGTAAGAGTTGCCACTAGTTGGCTTGACATGGTTTTTGGTGAAAATCTTATGTTGATCATGGGCCAGTATTAAATCCAGGAAAACAAGTTCGTGGGGGTCTATGACATGGGTAAAAGACAACCCCAGGGGATTAGAATTACAATGGGCTACAAAGGAGGAGAACAGTTCTGGGCTCCCACTCCAAATGAGCACAACGTCATCAATATACCGCCCATAATAGACAATGTGCTCAGCAAATGGGTTGCCAGCCCAGATACTGCTCTCCTCCCAGTATCCCACGGTAAGGTTGGCATAGACTGGAGCGAAATTAGCTCCCATAGCAGTACCTCTACGTTGCAAATAGAAGCGATCACAAAAAGTAAAATAATTATGTTTGAGACAAAATT
Source organism: Lithobates septentrionalis (assembly GCA_037952835.1). Lineage (NCBI taxonomy): Eukaryota > Metazoa > Chordata > Amphibia > Anura > Ranidae > Lithobates > Lithobates septentrionalis. The sequence continues at coordinate 611,328 of JBBDGP010001157.1, read as the reverse complement.
CTGTTGCTTGAACCAAAAATTGAGATTGCAAGGAATTATAGTCTCCACTTTTCATCAAAAAGTGTTGAACAGCTCTCAAGCCAACCTCATGTGGTATTGAGGTGTACAGGGAAGACACGTCAAGGGATGCCCACCAATAGCCCTCTTCCCATTGGTAGCTTTGCAAGGCTTTGATGACTTCATTGGAATCTTTAATATAAGATGGTAGTTGACACACAAGGGGCTGTAGACAAAAGTCAATATAAATCGACAAACCATTAGTAAAGCTGTTGGTACTGGCCACAATAGGTCTACCAGGGGGATCAACCAATGATTTGTCGACCTTCGGGAGGTGGTAAAAGTATGGGGTGCTACACTCAGATGGTAAAAGAAATTGTCTCTCTTTGTTAGTGAGTACTCCATTATGCCAGGCTTCCTGTACCAGAGACCTTAGCTCTAGCTGAAATTCAGGTAAAGGATCAGATTGTAATTTCAAATATGTGTCGGTATCTGCTAGCAGCCGACTTGCCTCCTTAATATAGTCCGTTCGATTCTGTATCACTAGACTCCCTCCCTTGTCGGCCTGCCTAATGGTAATGTTGGTATTGACTGTTAGGTCTTTCAGTGCTAGATTTTCATCTTTACTTAGATTGTGATCTTTCCGCGTTTTTGGACTATCGCAGAGTCGCAAGAAGTCCTTGTAAACTGCTTGGTAATAAGTTTCAATGTAAGGGCCTTTTGAGTTAGTAGGGAAAAAAGTTGATTTGGGTCGGAAGGAGGTATGTAACACTGGTGGATCTAAGCCAGCAGTGGGAACATAACCTTCTATGTGGCCCTCAGCCCATAAATCTTCCAATGCCTGTAGTGCCTCTTCGTCTAGTTCAGTGGGTGGTGTATGCTCAGATTTCAGAACTACTGTAGAACTAGCTTCCTTCATACCTTTTTTATGTACAGCTAGTGGATTAGGGGCGTAGTGGCGTTTTAACGTTAGAGAACGTATAAATCGGTGTAAATCCTTAAAGAGACCGAATTTGTTTGGGCCTATTGAGGGGGAAAAACCCAAACCCTTCTGGAGTAAAGACTGCTCAGAGGGAGTCAGAATATGTGAGGACAGATTATATATTTTTATTGTACTGTCCCCTGTGTTGATTCTGACCTCTCTTTCTTGTTTGCTCTTCCTAGTAGCACCTCCTCTTCGTCCTCTTCGAGTTTTCTTTTTTCTTTTAAAGCTCCCTTTGGAGGAAAAGACTGAAAATTTTGACTCTTTGGGGATGGTAATAAGCAGTTCGAGCCTTGTAGGTTGTGATCCTCACTATCATTCTGGACTTTGGGCCTCGCGCCCAATAGGATATAATCTTCTAAGTCACGAGACAGAGGACCAAAACTATTTTGAATGGGAATATTATAGGTCAGTTAGGATTGAATAATGGGGGGTGAAATAATGGTAGCTTCCTGCCTTGCGATGGACGGGATGAGGGGTGTCATCAAAGGGGCGGAGGACAACAGGGGAGAGGGGTTCAGATCCAAAATGGTGGTGGTCGGTAAGGTGTCTACCGTAGTCGCTGTTTTAGATATTGCGGCTTTGGGAATAATAGGTTTGGGAGCACATCTGTCCCGCAAATGCAAATTTGCTTTAGAGATAGGTAGAGAATTTACAGTTTTCTTGGAGTTATGCTTTTTTGACTTCATATTCCTAGATTTAGATTTATTATTAATTGTCTTTCCTGGTGTTGATATCTCATTGGTCTCTTGTTTATGGCGTTGCCAATCAAAGACCTGGCCATTCCCATAATCAAAGAGGTCCCGTTCTAATTTCTTTGTTTTCTTGTAAACCAAAGCATCTTCGTCCTTCTTGACATTTCTGTCAAGAACTTGAAGCCATTTGGGAAACAAGCAGGAAGTGCTAAATTCCTGGGCAATGGTTTCCTTCTCTATTGCTTGTTGTTTTGCTAGCTCTAGTTTCCTTTCTCTTTGTGAGATCAAAATTTTGATCCATTTAATTGTGCAGAACTCTGCTAGAGATCTCCACTCCTTGTGGAGGTCTTCATCCAGGAAGCTACATCGCTTCTTGATGCGGAGTCCTCTGGGGGTAATCCCTAATTCTATATATTTCTTGAGAAAGGCCAGATCCCACCATTGTACCTGCTCATACTGTTTGGCATCTTGCCAACGAAAGAAAGCTTTCCTCATACGGATTTCAAAAGCTTCCGTATGTGGTCGTTGGGAAGGGATACCAATGGGTACATCTTGAGGTGTTGATTGGTTGTTAATATTATTCCCGATGTTCTCAAAAATGGCCTGTAGCCGATGTGTTCTATCAATACTCATGATGAAAAAAAAAAAAAAAAAAAAGGGTATATATATATATATATATATATATATATATATATATATATATATATAAAACCTCCCGCCCTGGAGAATTACCTATAGCTAAAATTAAAATTCTGTATTGAGAGTACTCTTAACACTATGGACTGCCCCCTCAAGTGTGCCCTCAGGTGTCCAAACAGAGGCTGCTGAAAAACCAGGAAACAATAAGCAAAAACACAATACTAATCCAGCGCCAATGTGTGTAAACCCAGGGACCTCAATCAAGGCATGTAGAAAATAATCAAATAATACAAATGTATACCATATACCATATAGTCAATCATCCATGTGACACATAACATGTACTAAGTAGATTGACAAGACTTAAAATGAGGGGGGGGGGGAGGGTATGGGGGAAAGGGAAAGGGAAATCAGTGCAGCTGGACCAGCCGTAACTGATAGAATTTTGATCTCACAAAGAGAAAGGAAACTAGAGCTAGCAAAACAACAAGCAATAGAGAAGGAAACCATTGCCCAGGAATTTAGCACTTCCTGCTTGTTTCCCAAATGGCTTCAAGTTCTTGACAGAAATGTCAAGAAGGACGAAGATGCTTTGGTTTACAAGAAAACAAAGAAATTAGAACGGGACCTCTTTGATTATGGGAATGGCCAGGTCTTTGATTGGCAACGCCATAAACAAGAGACCAATGAGATATCAACACCAGGAAAGACAATTAATAATAAATCTAAATCTAGGAATATGAAGTCAAAAAAGCATAACTCCAAGAAAACTGTAAATTCTCTACCTATCTCTAAAGCAAATTTGCATTTGCGGGACAGATGTGCTCCCAAACCTATTATTCCCAAAGCCGCAATATCTAAAACAGCGACTACGGTAGACACCTTACCGACCACCACCATTTTGGATCTGAACCCCTCTCCCCTGTTGTCCTCCGCCCCTTTGATGACACCCCTCATCCCGTCCATCGCAAGGCAGGAAGCTACCATTATTTCACCCCCCATTATTCAATCCCAACTGACCTATAATATTCCCATTCAAAATAGTTTTGGTCCTCTGTCTCGTGACTTAGAAGATTATATCCTATTGGGCGCGAGGCCCAAAGTCCAGAATGATAGTGAGGATCACAACCTACAAGGCTCGAACTGCTTATTACCATCCCCAAAGAGTCAAAATTTTCAGTCTTTTCCTCCAAAGGGAGCTTTAAAAGAAAAAAGAAAACTCGAAGAGGACGAAGAGGAGGTGCTACTAGGAAGAGCAAACAAGAAAGAGAGGTCAGAATCAACACAGGGGACAGTACAATAAAAATATATAATCTGTCCTCACATATTCTGACTCCCTCTGAGCAGTCTTTACTCCAGAAGGGTTTGGGTTTTTCCCCCTCAATAGGCCCAAACAAATTCGGTCTCTTTAAGGATTTACACCGATTTATACGTTCTCTAACGTTAAAACGCCACTACGCCCCTAATCCACTAGCTGTACATAAAAAAGGTATGAAGGAAGCTAGTTCTACAGTAGTTCTGAAATCTGAGCATACACCACCCACTGAACTAGACGAAGAGGCACTACAGGCATTGGAAGATTTATGGGCTGAGGGCCACATAGAAGGTTATGTTCCCACTGCTGGCTTAGATCCACCAGTGTTACATACCTCCTTCCGACCCAAATCAACTTTTTTCCCTACTAACTCAAAAGGCCCTTACATTGAAACTTATTACCAAGCAGTTTACAAGGACTTCTTGCGACTCTGCGATAGTCCAAAAACGCGGAAAGATCACAATCTAAGTAAAGATGAAAATCTAGCACTGAAAGACCTAACAGTCAATACCAACATTACCATTAGGCAGGCCGACAAGGGAGGGAGTCTAGTGATACAGAATCGAACGGACTATATTAAGGAGGCAAGTCGGCTGCTAGCAGATACCGACACATATTTGAAATTACAATCTGATCCTTTACCTGAATTTCAGCTAGAGCTAAGGTCTCTGGTACAGGAAGCCTGGCATAATGGAGTACTCACTAACAAAGAGAGACAATTTCTTTTACCATCTGAGTGTAGCACCCCATACTTTTACCACCTCCCGAAGGTCGACAAATCATTGGTTGATCCCCCTGGTAGACCTATTGTGGCCAGTACCAACAGCTTTACTAATGGTTTGTCGATTTATATTGACTTTTGTCTACAGCCCCTTGTGTGTCAACTACCATCTTATATTAAAGATTCCAATGAAGTCATCAAAGCCTTGCAAAGCTACCAATGGGAAGAGGGCTATTGGTGGGCATCCCTTGACGTGTCTTCCCTGTACACCTCAATACCACATGAGGTTGGCTTGAGAGCTGTTCAACACTTTTTGATGAAAAGTGGAGACTATAATTCCTTGCAATCTCAATTTTTGGTTCAAGCAACAGAATTTTGTCTCAAACATAATTATTTTACTTTTTGTGATCGCTTCTATTTGCAACGTAGAGGTACTGCTATGGGAGCTAATTTCGCTCCAGTCTATGCCAACCTTACCGTGGGATACTGGGAGGAGAGCAGTATCTGGGCTGGCAACCCATTTGCTGAGCACATTGTCTATTATGGGCGGTATATTGATGACGTTGTGCTCATTTGGAGTGGGAGCCCAGAACTGTTCTCCTCCTTTGTAGCCCATTGTAATTCTAATCCCCTGGGGTTGTCTTTTACCCATGTCATAGACCCCCACGAACTTGTTTTCCTGGATTTAATACTGGCCCATGATCAACATAAGATTTTCACCAAAAACCATGTCAAGCCAACTAGTGGCAACTCTTACCTACATTTTAAAAGTTGCCATCATCCATCGTGGAAAGGTAACATCCCAGGTGGCCAATTCAACAGACTAAGACGTAATTGCTCTAGAGTAGAGGATTATGTTGAACAAGGAACCACGATGAAAATGAAATTCCAAGAGAAGGGCTATCCATGTGATTTGATTAATGACGCCTACCTCTCCCACATGAACCCTCTCCCGAAAATGAAAGCTCCTAAAGAAGACGTAGGAACTAGCCAAACTGTTAGATTTATCTCTACTTTTAACGACAGTTTTAAATCTATATCCAGAATTATTAAGAAACACTATAATATTTTGTTACTGGACCAACGTTTAGCTCCAGTTTTACCTGAGGTTCCTCATGTGACATTCCGCAAGGCTCGTACCATTAAGAACCTACTAGCACCGAGTAAAGTAACCAACCAAACATCTAAATCTCCATTTGACATCAGGTCATATTTTGATGACCGAAAGGGGATCTTTCAGTGCAAGAAAAGGGGATGTCTTACATGCCAATTTATTGCACATGGCACCAAGAACATCACGACTAATTTAGGCAAAACATATGAGATTAGGCAATTTATCACCTGTTCGACAGACTTTGTGATCTATGTCTTGCGGTGTCCCTGTGGGTTCTTTTACGTGGGTCGGACCATCAGGGCCCTACGGGCCAGAGTGGGCGATCACCGTAGATTGATTTCCAAGGGGAGCGATGAACATAGTGTTCCTCGACACTTCTTACGCTTCCACAATAAGGACTTCAGGGTGTTAGAAGTTTATGCCATCGAAACTATCCCAAAAGGCACACTGACTAGTAACGAAAGATTTTCTCTACTGTGCAAACGGGAGGTATTTTGGATATACATGTTTGACTCACTTGCCCCTAAGGGGTTAAATGAGGAACTAGAGACATGCAGTTTTGTGTAGAAGTGTTCTTGCTGTATTGATGTATATACCAATGTATGTGTTACTTGTGATATGTGTTACTTGCCGTTGTGTCTGCTGGGTAACAGGGGTTTTAGACTGGAGATAGAATTATTTTTGTTCTCATAATGGGTTAATCACTCCCACCCTTATTTTAAATCTGACCTTTTTTAAATGTGACTTGTAATTCCCTCCTTCTGCAGTGTCCCTCCCCCTTCCTTTCCCCTCCCCCTGCTTTTCTCCCCCTCCCTTTTCTTTTCCCCCACCCAATATTTTTGTATTTAAACCTTGCAAGTTGCCTCAACCCTTGACTATGAAAAAGCGCAAACGCGCGAAACGCGTCGTCAAGGCAACTACTTACAGAGTTTCCACTCAGCACCATGCCACGGTGAATCCATCCTCCCTTTTACCCACCCGTGGGAGCCTCATATGGTCCACACACAGCGTTCTCCCATTCGCCTGCTAATTCCATCTATCTACTTCTGGCTGGCAGCCTATGTGGTTCACTGGACTTCCTGATTGCCATCACTTTTTCCTGAGGTTTACTCCATGCAGAGGTGACACAAACCGGCAGACTTATTGGTTTATGCCCCCAGCCTGTCCCCTGGTGGCCTCTTGTCCACCTTGTCACCTCTTGATAAGTTTTATCACTACCACTACGGCTTCACCAAGTGTCACCGCCTCCCACTGAGGTTTTTCCAGTCAGAGGGGACACAGACCGGCATCGCAGCTGCCTAGCGCTATCAGCTGTTGTTCCGGTGGTTCCCCTGTGTGAAGCCGCGCCTTCCTCCTCCAGCTGGGCTGACGTCATCATCCCCTGACACAACGTCTGCGAGACCTTTCCCTCCCGGTGGATTCACAGCCTGCCTTCACATCACATCCACAGATCTGTCCTCCGGAATCGGTGAGCCTCTCCATCTAAAGCTGATTTTTACAGTGTGGATCCCCTGAGTTTGGCGGGCTGGGGCTTCCATCTCCCCTCCAACTCCCTTCCATCTGCTTCCCAGCCTGGGGTTAGGTTTTTTGGATGGATCTCCAGTCTTAAACTGCCTGCTGCTGATTGGACCTTCTGGCTGTTAGAAACTTTCTCATTCAAGTGTCCTACAGTGTTATTTACATAGGATGACATACTGTTCATTTATTGCTTTTAGTATAGTGTTTTTATCATACACAAACATTAAATCTCTTAACCTTTATTATTGGACTGCTGGCAACTGTTTATGAGACATTCAGAGCGCTGGACATTCTTTGGTTATTGTTTTAAATCTGTATCTATCAGTTACGGCTGGTCCAGCTGCACTGATTTCCCTTTCCCTTTCCCCCATACCCTCCCCCCCCCTCATTTTAAGTCTTGTCAATCTACTTAGTACATGTTATGTGTCACATGGATGATTGACTATATGGTATATGGTATACATTTGTATTATTTGATTATTTTCTACATGCCTTGATTGAGGTCCCTGGGTTTACACACATTGGCGCTGGATTAGTATTGTGTTTTTGCTTATTGTGTCCAGGACAAAGGATCCACTCGAATGCGGGACAGATGCGCTGGTGACCTCGTGGGATCAGTTCTCACTGATTTATGCATTCCCCCCTATTCAGTTGCTGCCACGACTTCTTTGCAGGATCAAGCTGGAAATAAAGCCGGTAATTCTTGTAACCCCAGCATGGCCCAGAAGGTCCTGGTATGCAGAAATCGTAAAGATGGGATCCATGGTCCCTTCCACTACGGCTAGACCTACTCTCACAGGGACCGATATTCCATCCTACCTTACAAACCCTAAATTTAACGGCTTGGCTATTGAAACCCACATTCTAAAGAAACGTGCGCTTTCCGGTCAGTTATCTCTACCTTAGTTAATGCAAGGAAGCCAGCTTCCAGAAACATATATTATAGAGTCTGGAGGGCTTATGTTTCCTGGTGTGAATCCAAGGGTTGGCACCCTCGGAAGTGCAACATAGGCAGAATTCTTGCCTTTCTACAATTAGGGGTAGAGATGAAGCTGGCCTTGAGTACTATTAAGGGCCAAGTCTCAGCTTTATCAGTCTTATTTCAAAGACCGCTTGCTTCGCATTCTTTTTATGCAAGGGGTGATGCGGCTTAATCCGCCAGTCTCCTTTGAACCCTTGGGACTTGAACTTAGTTTTGTCAGTGTTACAAAAACAGCCATTTGAAACCGATACAGCATATTCCTTAAGTCCTTCTGACAAGGAAGTTAGTTGGTTCTTGGTTGCTATATCCTCAGCAAGGAGGGTTTCGGAATTGGCTGCTCTTTCTTGTAAAGAGCCATATTTGATCACTCATGAGGACAGGGTCGTGTTGCGTCCTCGTCCAAGTTTTCTGCCTAAAGTGGTCTCAGGTTTTCACCTGAACCAAGATCTTGTCCTGCCATCGTTTTTTTCAAAACCATGTTCCAGGGAAGAGAAGTCACTACATTGTCTTGATGTGATGAGAGCGGTCAAAGTCTATTTAAAGACGACTGCTCAGATCCGGACTGATGTCTTATTTGTGTTGCCAGAAGGTCCTAGGAAAGGACAGGCAGCCTTGAAATCCACTGTCGCTAAGTGGATTTGGCAAGTCATAATTCAGGCTTGTGGTTTAAAAGGTAAGATTCCACCTTTTCAAGTTAAAGCGTACTCTACCAGAGCAGTTAGTGCTTCTTGGGCAGTGCATCACCAGCCCTCCATGGCTCAGATCTGTAAGACTGCAACTTGGTCTTCAGTGCATACATTCACCAGGTTTTATCAGGTGGATGTAAGAAGGCATGAGGATATCGCCTTTGGGCGCAGTGTGCTGCAGGCAGCAGTATAGGTCCTCAAGTCTGGGGGTGCCCTACGGGTTGTGTCTCCCTCCCCTCACATAGCATTGCTATGGGACGTCCCATATAGTTAATACTATGGTTCTGTGTCCCGTGATGTATAATAAAGAAAATAGGATTTTTATAACCGCTTACCTGTAAAATCCTTTTCTTGTAGTACATCACGGGACACAGAGGTCCCTCCCCTCTTTTGGGATTTGTGTATATTGCTTTGCTACAAAACTGAGGTACTCCTGGTAGGAGGAGAGGTTCTATAGGGAGTGAACTTCCTGTATTGGGTGTGCCAGTGTCCATCAACTGAAGGTGCCTATATACCCATATAGTTAATACTATGGCTCTGTGTCCCGTGATGTACTCCAAGAAAAGGATTTTACAGGTAAGCTGTTATAAAAATCCTATTTTTCAACTTGACTAACTATGTAACCGAAATTTATTTAATACATCTTACAAAATCCTTTGTTGGTAATGACAGCTTCAAGACGCCTACCGTATGGAGAAACAACTCTTCTATGAACTCTGATTTTTAGATCTTTCCATAGATTTTCTATTGGATTCAAGTCAAATGATTGTCTGGGCCATTCTAATAGCTTAATTTTCTTTCTTTGAAACCAATTGAGAGTTTCCTTGGCTTTGTGTTTGGGATCATTGTCTTGCTGAAATGTCCACCCTCGTTTCACCTTCATCATCCTGGTAGATGGCAGCACATTGTTATCACAAATGTCTTGGTACATTTTCCCATTCATCCTTCCTTCAATGACATGAAGTTTGCCAGTACCATATGCTGAAAAACAGCCCCACACCATGATGTTCCCACCTCCAAACTTCACTGTTGGTTTGGTGGTTTTGGGCTGATGTGCAGTGCCATTTGACCTCCAAACATGGTGTGTATTATGGCATCCAAAGAGTTCAGTTTTGGTCTCATCTGACCAGACAATATTCTCCCAGTATTTCTTATGCTGTGTACACACTAGCGGACTTTCGACGGACTGAACTCCGAAGGACTTTTTGACGGACTTTCGTCGGAGTTCCGACGCAAAGGACTTGCCTACACACGATCACACCAAAGTCCGACTGATTTGAACGTGATGACGTATGACCGGACTAGAATAAGGAAAGTTCATAGCCAGTAGCCAATAGCTGCCCTTGCATCGATGTTCGTCCGTCGGACTAGCATACAGACGAACTGATTTTTGACCGGACTCGAGTCCGTCGGAAAGATTTGAAACATGTTCTCTTTCTAAAGTCCATCTGATTCTTCGACAGCAAAAGTCTGATGAAGCCCACACACGATCGAACTGTCTGGCGGATTCGTTCCATCGGAACTTTGTTGACGAAAAGTCCGCTCGTGTGTACACGGCATTAGGCTTATCTAAATGTTGTGCAGCAGACTTTAAACGGGCTTCAACATAGTTACATAGTTACATAGTAGGTGAGGTTGAAAAAAGAAACAAGTCCATCAAGTCCAACCTGTGTGTGTGATTTTATGTCAGTATTACATTGTATACCCCTGTATGTTGTGGTCGTTCAAGTGCTTATCTAATAGTTTCTTGAAACTATCGATGCTCCCTGCTGAAACCACCATCTGTGGAAGGGAATTCCACATCCTTGCCGCTCTTACAGTAAAGAACCCTGAAGTAAATGATATAATAATTAATATCATATCTGTGTATTAATTTGTCTAGTCCCTATAATTAGTTGGTCTATTAAACTCTGAGCACATGTTTATGTTAATATCACAATAATACCAGGTTAGCCACGAAACCAAACACACGGTGCTGCTAGTAAAACAATATCTTATTTTATTTCCCAAGGAATTAGGAAATTATCATAGCAGTACTAAAAGGGTATTACAATGTTACATAGCTTACAATCAGAACACAATACAAACAGATACTTAGCACATCCTTTTAGGCTGGTCCTCAGGTCTTAAAGAGAGACCGTACTTCCTGCCAACATTCCTTTTTCACAAACATACCTCATCCAGACTCCCCCCCTATGCCTGGCCCACTTTGCCTTAGGACGAATCACAGTGTCTCTGGGGCGTCCCCTCAACAGGTTATAATATGGACCGTCTTGCCATAACTGGCCTCCGGGGGGCAGTGTTTGTCCATGAATTGCCATCATCCGACTGATGTCAAATTCCACAAATACCTGGGTCCTTAAATTTCCTGTCTCCCACCTCATTCATCATCCCTGTCAGCTTTAAAGCCTGTTTGCCTAGAAGCTAATCAGGAAATTCTCATCGACAGATCGGAGCCAGCATTGTAACAGGCTACATTCCAACCTGGGGGGGGGGCAGCATCCTGTCCTCCTGGAAGTGTGAATCTTTCAGTCTTTCAAAAACCATGGGCGTCTGGCTTCTCTTGGAAGTAGTGAGATATGTGTACAAAAACGATAGTCATGTTAAATTCCAACAAACCCTCTACGCAGTTTAAGGTTAAACCTCTTTTCTTCTAATCTTCGAGTGGCCACGTGTCTTATTAAACTCCCTTCCGTGGAAAAGTTGCATCCCTATTCTGGGGTCACCAGTACGGTATTTGTAAATGTAAATTATATCCCCTCTCAAGCGTCTCTTGTCCAGAGAGAATAAGTTCAGTGCTAGTAACCTTTCTTTATAACTAATATCCTCCAGTCCCTTTATTAGTTTTGTTGCCCTTCTCTGTACTCGCTCCATTTCCAGCACATTTTTCCTGAGGACTGGTGGCCAGAACTAGATAGCATACTCCAGGTGCGGCCGGACCAGAGTCTGGTAGAGTGGGAGAATTACCGCTTTATCTCTTGAGTTAATCAGTTAATCCCCTTTTTAATGCATGCCAATATTCTGTTTGCTTTGTTAGCAGCAGCTTTGCATTGCATGCCATTGCTGAGCCTATCATCTACTAGGACCCCCTGGTCCTTTTCCATCCTTGATTCCCCCAGAGGTTCTCCCCCCCTCCCGTGAGTAGATTGCATTCATATTTTTGCCACCCAAATGCATTATTTTACATTTTTCCACATTAAACCTCAATTTCCATGTAGTTGCCCACCCCCATTAATTTGTTCAGATCTACTTGCAAGGTTTCCACACCCTATGGAGAAGTTAATGACCTGATTAGCTTAGTAATACAGAGAAATACTGAACATGCTTTTTCTTCAGCAATGGAGTCTTGCGTGGTGAGTGTGCATACAGGCCATGGCAGTTAAGTGCATTACTTATTGTTTTCTTTGCAACAATTGTCCCTGCTAATTCCAGGTCTTTCTGAAGCTCTCCACAAGTGGTCCTTGGCTCTTGGACAACTCTTCTGATAGTTCTTTTTACTCCTCTGTCAGAAATATTGTAAGGAACACCTGGTCTTGGCCACGTAACTTACATTTCTGAACTTATTTATTTTGGTTTTTTGTATGTATGGATTGCATGAGTTGTTAACGACGTGTGGTGAAAATGTAAAGTCAATAGCACCTTTAGAAACATATTTACCTAGAAAAATGGTACTGTATATATTGTGAGCTGGGGATAGGGTGTAAGTACTAAGCTCCCTATAAAGTTCCACACTTTCAGTCACAGATACCAGTCTAGTGATGTAGTGACAAACATTGCAGTGATTACTGGAGAATAGGGATGAGCTTCGTGTTCGAGTCGAACCCATGTTCGACTCGAACATCGGCTGTTCGACCGTCCGTCGAATTGCGAACGTTATGGGCCGTTCGCGCCAAATTCGTGTGGCGCGTCACGGCCCATAATTCACTGCGGCATCGCAGTGCATTGCTGGCTGATGATTGGCCAAGCATGCACTATGACCCGCATGCTTGGCCAATCACAGCGCCGTCAGTAGAGAGAGCTGTAATTGGCCAAAGCCAGGGTGGCTTTGGCCAATTATGGCTCAGGGGATTTAGTACACGCCCCACACTATATAAGGCCGCCTGCACGGCGGCCCTGTGTAGTGTGTTCCGGTGTGCTGATAGAGAGAGAGACAGACAGTGTCATTTGATTTGAGAGCTAGATTAGGCTAGATCTGTTCCTGCTCTTTACATTTAGTGCAGTGCGTCCTGCTCACAGTGTTCAGCTAGATCTGTTCCTGCTCTTTACATTTAGTGCAGTGCGTCCTGCTCACAGTGTTCAGCTAGATCCGTTCCTGCTATTTACATTTAGTGCAGTGCGTCCTGCTCACAGTGTTCAGCTAGATCTGTTCCTGCTATTTACATTTAGTGCAGTGCGTCCTGCTCACAGTGTTCAGCTAGATCCGTTCCTGCTATTTACATTTAGTGCAGTCAGTGCGTCCTGCTCACAGTGTTCAGCTAGATCCGTTCCTGCTATTTACATTTAGTGCAGTCAGTGCGTCCTGCTCACAGTGTTCAGCTAGATCCGTTCCTGCTATTTACATTTAGTGCAGTGCGTCCTGCTCACAGTGTTCAGCTAGATCCGTTCCTGCTATTTACATTTAGTGCAGTGCGTCCTGCTCACAGTGTTCAGCTAGATCCGTTCCTGCTATTTACATTTAGTGCAGTGCGTCCTGCTCACAGTGTTCAGCTAGATCCGTTCCTGCTATTTACATTTAGTGCAGTCAGTGCGTCCTGCTCACAGTGTTCAGCTAGATCCGTTCCTGCTATTTACATTTAGTGCAGTCAGTGCGTCCTGCTCACAGTGTTCAGCTAGATCCGTTCCTGCTATTTACATTTAGTGCAGTGCGTCCTGCTCACAGTGTTCAGCTAGATCTGTTCCTGCTATTTACATTTAGTGCAGTGCGTCCTGCTCACAGTGTTCAGCTAGATCCGTTCCTGCTATTTACATTTAGTGCAGTCAGTGCGTCCTGCTCACAGTGTTCAGCTAGATCCGTTCCTGCTATTTACATTTAGTGCAGTCAGTGCGTCCTGCTCACAGTGTTCAGCTAGATCCGTTCCTGCTATTTACATTTAGTGCAGTCAGTGCGTCCTGCTCACAGTGTTCAGCTAGATCCGTTCCTGCTATTTACATTTAGTGCAGTCAGTGCGTCCTGCTCACAGTGTTCAGCTAGATCCGTTCCTGCTATTTACATTTAGTGCAGTGCGTCCTGCTCACAGTGTTCAGCTAGATCCGTTCCTGCTATTTACATTTAGTGCAGTGCGTCCTGCTCACAGTGTTCAGCTAGATCCGTTCCTGCTATTTACATTTAGTGCAGTGCGTCCTGCTCACAGTGTTCAGCTAGATCCGTTCCTGCTATTTACATTTAGTGCAGTGCGTCCTGCTCACAGTGTTCAGCTAGATCCGTTCCTGCTATTTACATTTAGTGCAGTGCGTCCTGCTCACAGTGTTCAGCTAGATCCGTTCCTGCTATTTACATTTAGTGCAGTGCGTCCTGCTCACAGTGTTCAGCTAGATCCGTTCCTGCTATTTACATTTAGTGCAGTGCGTCCTGCTCACAGTGTTCAGCTAGATCCGTTCCTGCTATTTACCTTTAGTGCAGTCAGTGCGTCCTGCTCACAGTGTTCAGCTAGATCCGTTCCTGCTATTTACATTTAGTGCAGTGCGTCCTGCTCACAGTGTTCAGCTAGATCCGTTCCTGCTATTTACATTTAGTGCAGTGCGTCCTGCTCACAGTGTTCAGCTAGATCCGTTCCTGCTATTTACATTTAGTGCAGTGCGTCCTGCTCACAGTGTTCAGCTAGATCCGTTCCTGCTATTTACATTTAGTGCAGTGCGTCCTGCTCACAGTGTTCAGCTAGATCCGTTCCTGCTATTTACATTTAGTGCAGTCAGTGCGTCCTGCTCACAGTGTTCAGCTAGATCCGTTCCTGCTATTTACATTTAGTGCAGTGCGTCCTGCTCACAGTGTTCAGCTAGATCCGTTCCTGCTATTTACATTTAGTGCAGTGCGTCCTGCTCACAGTGTTCAGCTAGATCCGTTCCTGCTATTTACATTTAGTGCAGTGCGTCCTGCTCACAGTGTTCAGCTAGATCCGTTCCTGCTATTTACATTTAGTGCAGTGCGTCCTGCTCACAGTGTTCAGCTAGATCCGGTCCTGCTATTTACATTTAGTGCAGTCAGTGCGTCCTGCTCACAGTGTTCAGCTAGATCCGTTCCTGCTATTTACATTTAGTGCAGTGCGTCCTGCTCACAGTGTTCAGCTAGATCTGTTCCTGCTATTTACATTTAGTGCAGTGCGTCCTGCTCACAGTGTTCAGCTAGATCCGTTCCTGCTATTTACATTTAGTGCAGTCAGTGCGTCCTGCTCACAGTGTTCAGCTAGATCCGTTCCTGCTATTTACATTTAGTGCAGTGCGTCCTGCTCACAGTGTTCAGCTAGATCCGTTCCTGTTATCTTCCTACTGACAGGCAGGCTTGTCTGGTTACAGTATATAAAGCTACCTGAAGAAAATTACAGGTGTTCTATCCCAGCTTAGTGCAGCTACAGGCCATTAGTATGTCTGGAAGGCCAAGAAGGAGAGGCAGACAGTCACAAGCCAATAAGAGAGGGCAAGCAGGCTCTGTGTCTAGTGCTGGTCGTGGAGACGGTGCATCCTCATCAGCACGTGGCCATGGGACACGCTTGGCCTTTTTTTCGGCAGCTGGCCGTGTTGAGCCGCAACATGCAGAAAACTTGGTCGAGTGGATGACCAAGCCGTCCTCATCCTCCTCATCCTCTCTCACCCATGCCCAGGGTGCTTTGTCTGGCAAAGCAGCGGCCTCTTCCCTCAGCTCAATGTCATCAGTGACTCCTTCCCTAGCTCCACCATGTCCTCATGAGGATTCCCTCGAACTGTTTGACCACAGTGTTGGGTACATGCTCCAGGAGGATGCCCAGCGTTTGGAAGGCTCTGATGATGATACTGAGCTCGATGAAGGCAGTAACATGAGCACGGACAGAGGGGGTGCCCAAGAAGGACAGCAATCTGGCAGTCATGCTCCCCCTGCTGCAGCATACTGCCAGGTTTGCTCCAGTGATGAGGAGGGAGGGGATGATGAGGTCACTGACTCAACGTGGGTGCCTGATAGGAGAGAGGAGGAGGAGGAGGAGGAGGAGGCGGCACATCACCAACGAGGCAGGATGCCCTCCAGGGGCCAGCCTAAGGGCAGCACATTGACTGCATCACACCCCAAAGCTCCACATGTGCAGGGCGCTGCAGTCTCTGCGCGTTATTCAAAAAGTTCTTTGGTGTGGGCCTTTTTTGAGACGAGTGCATCAGATCGCACCGCTGCTATTTGCAACATATGTCTCAAGCGTATCTCGCGTGGCCAAAACATCTCCCGCTTGGGTACCACATGCTTGACCAGACATATGTTGACCTGCCATGCAGTTCGTTGGCAAGCATATCTAAAAGACCCACACCAAAGAACAAAGAGGATCTCTCCTTGCTCCTCATCAGCTGAGATTTCCAACCCCACTAGACCTTCAGTCCTCTCTGAGACCTGCAGTGAGAGGAATGAAGGTGTAGAATTAGGTGTGTCACAGCCAAGTACTTGTGGGCAATCTGCTTTTGGTACACCGACGCCAGATTGTACCAGGCAAATTTCCCTGCCCCAGCTGCTGCACCGCCGAAAGAAGTTTGCTCCCAGCCATCCACATGCCCAGCGGTTGAATGCTAGCTTGGCAAAATTGCTAGCACTTCAACTGCTGCCTTTTCAGTTGGTAGACTCTGCCCCCTTCCGTGAGTTTGTGGAATGTGCGGTTCCTCAGTGGCAGGTACCCAAACGCCACTTTTTCTCACGGAAGGCGATTCCAGCTCTCTACCGGCATGTGGAAGGCAATGTCCATGCCTCGCTGGACAGGGCGGTCAGCGGTAAGGTGCATATTACCGCTGACTCATGGTCCAGCAGGCATGGACAGGGACGTTACTTAAGTTTCACGGCGCATTGGGTGACTCTGCTGGCAGCTGGGAAGGATGCAGGACAAGGTGCAGTAGTGTTGGAGGTTGTTCCGCCACCACGCCTCCAAAATGCTGATTGTGACACACCTCTCTCCTCCACCCCCTCCTCTTCTTCTTCCTCCATGGCCTCTTCCTCGGAACCAGCGGTGCTCCGTAGGCGTTCAAGGGGCTACGCAAGTACGCAGGCCAAAAGATGCCATGCGGTGCTTGAGCTGGTGTGCTTGGGGGACAGGAGCCACACTGGGGCAGAGGTTCTGTCAGCTCTGCAGGGGCAGGTTCAGAGGTGGTTGACGCCACGCCAACTTAAGGCAGGAATGGTGGTTTGCGACAATGGCACCAACCTCCTCTCTGCCCTCCGACAGGGACAACTGACCCATGTGCCCTGTTTGGCTCACGTCCTTAACTTGGTGGTGCAGCGGTTCTTGGGCAGGTACCCGGGCTTACAGGATGTCCTGAGGCAGGCCAGGAAAGTCTGTGTGCATTTCCGCCGGTCATATAATGCCAGTGCTCGGCTGACGGACCTCCAAAAGGAGTTTAACCTGCCCAAGAACCGCCTAATCTGTGACATGCCCACCAGGTGGAACTCGACATTGGCCATGCTGCAGCGGCTGCACACGCAGCAGAGGGCCATAAATGAGTACCTGTGCGACTATGGCACCAGGACAGGGTCAGGGGACCTTGGTTTTTTTTCCCCACGCCAGTGGGCCATGATCAGGGATGCATGCACTGTCCTGTCACCATTCGAGGAGGCCACGAGGATGGTGAGCACTGACAGTGCATGCATCAGTGACACTGTCCCCCTTGTCCACCTGTTGGAGCACACGCTGCGTGGAATAATGGACAGGGCACTTGAGGCAGAACAGAGGCAGGAAGAGGAGGACTTCCTTAGCTCTCAAGGCCCCCTTTATCCAGACAGTGTTCCTGCGTGCCCGCCGATCACACAGGAAGAGGACGAGGAGGAGGAGGAGGAGGAGGAGGAAGATTGTGTCAGTATGGAGGTGGAGCCTGGCACTCAGCATCAGCAGTCTTTAAGGGATCAGTCCCAAGGAACACATGGACTTGTACGTGGCTGGGAGGAGGTGGCTGCGGACGTTGTTGTCCTTAGTGACCCAGAGGACTCCGGACCGAATGCCTCAGCAAACCTACGCTGCATGGCCTCCCTGATCCTGCAAAGCCTGCGTAAGGATCCTCGTATTCGTGGTATCAAGGAGAAGGACCAATACTGGCTGGCAACCCTCCTTGATCCACGTTACAAGGGTAAGGTTGCGGACCTTATCTTGCCATCGCAGAGGGAGCAGAGGATGAAACATCTTCGGGAGGCCTTGCAGAAAGGTCTGTGCAACGCGTTCCCAGAGACTGGGAGGTTACAAACTCCTGTTTCTGGACAACGTGTTGCTGAGGCTTCGGTCAGTCAAAGAAGGAGCGGTGGAGAAGGTGGCCGTCTGACCGATGCGTTCAGACAATTTTTTGGTCCGCAGCCCCAAGGTATGATCGGTTCCAGCAACCATCGCCAGCGTCTGTTTTACATGGTGCAGGAATACCTAGGGGCAAGATCAGACTTGGACACCTTTCCCACCGAAAATCCTCTGGGTTACTGGGTCTTGAGGATGGATCACTGGCCAGAGCTTGCACAGTATGCAATTGAGCTACTGGCCTGTCCTGCATCCAGCGTTCTTTCGGAACGCACATTCAGTGCTGCTGGAGGCGTGGTAACCGATCACAGGGTGCGTCTGTCCACTGACTCGGTCGATCGGCTGACCTTCATAAAAATGAATCAGTCTTGGATCACCACCAGCTACCAAGCACCTGATGCTGATGTAACTGAATAATTTTTTTCAGATCCCTTCAAAGACTGCCTATGCTGATGCTGAGTGACTATCCCTGAGTAATTATCCTCTTCCTCCTCAATCATCACGCTGATAGCTTGTAAGAACATTTTTGGTTCTGGGCGCCACCACCAGTGCCTAAGGCACAATTTTTCAGCCCCTGTATAACAGGGGCGTGTAATTACAATTTTTGATGTAATACTTTGCAGCAGGGCTCGTTCCTGCATTCCAACTAGAGTGTCTGTGAGGGGTTGCAGTGTTGTGGCACCAGCACCAGTGCCTAAGGCCCAATTTTTCTGCCCCTGTCTAACAGGGGCGTGTAATTACAATTTTTGATGCAATACTTTGCAGCAGGGCTCGTTCCTGCGTTCCAACTAGAGTGTCTGTGAGGGGTTGCAGTGTTGTGGCACCAGCACCAGTGCCTAAGGCCTAATTTTTCAGCTCCTGTTCAACAGGGGCATGTAATTACAATTCTTGATCTAATATTTCACAGCAGGGCCCTGTGAGGGCTTACAGTGTTTTGGCCACAGCAACACCTAAGGCCCAAATTTCTGCTGAGTATATAGGGCAGGACCCTACTTTCAAACATCTAACTTACAAACGACTCCTACTTGCAAACGGAAGGAGACAACAGGAAGTGAGATGAAATCTACCCCTAGGAAGGGAAATTCTCTCATGTAAGAGTTAATATGGGAAAACAATTTCTCCTTTCCACTGATGCTTTCCAATCCTTGTTCCACAAAAAAACCCAAATTTTCAAAAAACATTTTTCATTGGGACAAAAAAGTGAGGTGAAATCTTCTGAAGAGGAGGAAAGACGCAAAACAAATGTCACAGGGGTGATAACCCTTCCCTATGTTTTCCAAAAAGCTTAGAAAAGATTTTTTGGCTGGAGCTAAACACGTTAAAAATGTTCAAAATTACAAAGAGATTCTACTTAACAACAAACCTACAGTCCCTGTCTTGTTTGCACCGCCTGTATACTGCTGTTCAGAGTATATAGGGACCTTTCCTTATTTTAATTTGGGTGCGGGGTTCCCCTTAATATCCATACAAGACCCAAAGGGCCTGGTAATGGACTGGGGGGTACCCATGCCGTTTGTCTCACTGATTTTCATCCATATTGCCAGGACCCGACATGACATTAAACCCGCAAGCAGTTTTAAATGAGATTTTTTCCTTTAAAAATGACATTTGGTGCAGGGACTGTTCTAAACATGGGAAACACGCGTCACTTTACAGGCATACTATAGACACCCCCCAGGTACGATATTTAAAGGAATATTTCACTTTTTTTTTTTTTACTTTAAGCATCATTAAAATCACTGCTCCCGAAAAAACGGCCGTTTTTAAAAGTTTTTTTTGCATTGATACATGTCCCCTGGGGTAGGACCCGGGTCCCCACACCCTTTTTAGGACAATACCATGCAAATTAGCCTTTAAAATGAGCACTTTTGATTTCGAACGTTCGAGTCCCATAGACGTCAATGGGGTTCTAACGTTCGTGCGAACTTGCGGTCCGTTCGCGGGTTCTGGTGCGAACCGAACCGGGGGGTGTTCGGCTCATCCCTACTGGAGAACATACTGGACAGGATTGACAATAATTCTCATTGTCTTTTTATACCCCAGGCAGTGGTGGCTGGTGCTCAAAATTTTTTTGGGGGGGCGCAAACAAACTGAAAAATTCTGAAAAATACTTAAAAAAAAACATCAATTGCAGCCTCACTGTGCCTATCAACTTCAGCCACTTTACCCATAAAATGCAGCCTCTGTGCCCAGCAAATGCAGCCACTGTGCCATCAAATGCGGCCACTGTACCTATCATATGCAGCCACTGTGCCTATCAAATGCAGCCACTGTGCCCACCATATACAGCCACTTTGCAATCAAATGCAGCCCCTGTGCCATCATATGCAGCCACTGTGGCTAGCATATGCAGCCATTGTGCCCACCAAATACAACCACTGTGCCCACCAAATACAGTCACTGTGCCCATCATGTGCAGTTACTGTGCCCACCAAATACAGTCACTGTGCCCATCATATGCAGCCACTGTGCCCACCGACCCCCCCCCCCCCACTCGCGGGACTCGCGGCTCACGCTAGGCTACAGGAGGATGGAGAGGAAACAGCAGCCCAGGACAGCAAGGGATAGTAAGGAGGTAGCCAAATGTCGGGGCGACTAGCAGACAAGGATAACAGAGAACACGCCAAAAGACAGGGTCACAGGCAAACAGGGATAGTCGAGAACGCGCCAAAGGTCAGGGTCACAAGCAGACAGGGATAGTCGGGAACACGCCAAGATCGGTAACAGAAACAGAGACAAACTTAGAGCACACAGCAAACAGGAAGCCAAACATACAATATTGCACGGCAAGGCAGGCTTGGAGAATACGGTGTAAAATAGTGGTTCCTGTTGAGGCTAGGGTGGAGCCACACAGAGGGAAGCCTCAAGGCTGATACACAGACCAGGGAAGAGACAGACAGGTCATGAATGTATTACTGTAAGGTCATGACAGTATTTAATATATATATATATATATATACAGTCAGACTGGTATATATATATATATATATATATCTACTGTATCCAGTTTAGCTAGATCTCATTGCAGACCATTCCTGGTGTACTGTTTCTAATATACTTCAAGCAGCCAGTTGATTCAGTTAGCTGCAGTGTATTTAGTATATATATATATATATATATATATATATATATATATATATATATATATATATATATATACATCTGTATGTACACAGGATACACTGTATCCTGTGTAGCTAGTTCTCACTGCAGGCTGTTCCTGGTGTTCGTATTCAAATACGCTTTCAGACAGGCAGGCCAGGATGATTATTCAGTGATCCGCAGTGCATAAAATATATATACTGTGTCTTACATATATATCCACTGCATTCCAGTCTAGCCAAGCCTATATCTGACTGCAGGCCATTGCTGGTGTACGTTTTCAAATACACTTTCAGGCAGGCAGGCAAGTGATTCAGTGATCCACAGTGCATTAAATGTATATACAGTCTCCAACATATATATATCCACTGCATTCTAGTCTAGCCAAGCCTATATATGACTGCAGGCCATTGCTGGTGTACATTTTCAAATACACTTTCAGGCAGACAGGCAAGTGATTCAGTGATCTGCAGTGCATTAAATATATATACAGTCTCCAACATATATATATCCACTGCATTCCAGTCTAGCCAAGCCTATATCTGACTGCAGGCCATTGCTGGTGTACGTTTTCAAATACACTTTCAGGCAGGCAGGCAAGTGATTCAGTGATCAGCAGTGCATTAAATATATATAAAGTCTCCAACATATATATATCCACTGCATTCTAGTCTAGCCAAGCCTATACCTGACTACAGGTCATTCCTTGTATACGTTTTCAATGACACTTTCAAGCAGGCAGGCAGGTGATTCAGTGATCTGCAGTGCATAAAGATATATAAACACAGTCTCCTCATATATATATCCACTGCATTCTAGTGTAGCCAAGCCTATACCTGACTGCAGGCCATTCCTGGTGTACGTTTTCAAATACACTTTCAGGCAGACAGGCAAGAGATTCAGTGATCTGCAGTGCATTAAATATATATACGGTCTCCAACATATATATATCCACTGCATTCCAGTCTAGCCAAGCCTATATCTGACTGCAGGCCATTGCTGGTGTATGTTTTCAAATACACTTTCAGGCAGGCAGGCAAGTGATTCAGTGATCCACAGTGCATTAAATATATATACAGTCTCCAACATATATATATATCCACTGCATTCTAGTCTAGTGAAGCCTATATCTGACTGCAGGCCATTGCTGGTGTAAGTTTTCAAATACACTTTCAGGCAGGCAGGCAGGCAAGTGATTCAGTGATCTGCAGTGCATTAAATATATATACAGTCTCCAACATATATATATACACTACCGTTCAAAAGTTTGGGGTCACCCAAACAATTTTGTGTTTTCCATGAAAAGTCACACTTATTCACCACCATACGTTGTGAAATGAATAGAAAATAGAGTCAAGACATTGACAAGGTTAGAAATAATGATTTGTATTTGAAATAACATTGTTTTTACATCAAACTTTGCTTTCATCAAAGAATCCTCCTTTTGCAGCAATTACAGCATTGCACACCTTTGGCATTCTAGCTGTTAATTTATTGAGGTAAGCTGGAGAAATTGCACCCCACGCTTCTAGAAGCAGCTCCCACAAGTTGGAATGGTTGGATGGGCACTTCTGGCGTACCATACGGTCAAGCTGCTCCCACAACAGCTCAATGGGGTTCAGATCTGGTGACTGTGCTGGCCACTCCATTACCGATAGAATACCAGCTGCCTGCTTCTGCTGTAAATAGTTCTTGCACAATTTGGAGGTGTGTTTAGGGTCATTGTCCGGTTGTAGGATGAAATTGGCTCCAATCAAGCGCTGTCCACTGGGTATGGCATGGCGTTGCAAAATGGAGTGATAGCCTTCCTTAGCTTTTACCCTGTACAAAGCTCCCACCTTACCAGCACCAAAGCAACCCCAGACCATCACATTACCTCCACCATGCTTAACAGATGGCGTCAGGCATTCTTCCAGCATCTTTTCATTTGTTCTGCGTCTCACAAACGTTCTTCTTTGTGATCCAAACACCTCAAACTTGGATTCATCTGTCCACAACACTTTTTTCCAGTCTTCCTCTGTCCAATGTCTGTGTTCTTTTGCCCATCTTAATCTTTTTCTTTTATTGGCCAGTCTCAGATATGGCTTTTTCTTTGCCACTCTGCCCTGAAGCCCAAAATCCCGCAGCCGCCTCTTCACTGTAGATGTTGACACTGGTGTTTTGCGGGTACTATTTAATGAAGATGCCAGTTGGGGACCTGTGAGGCGTCTGTTTCTCAAACTAGAGACTCTAATGTGCTTATCTTCTTGCTTAGTTGTGCAACGCGGCCTCCCACTTCTTTTTCTACTCTGGTTAGAGCCTGTTTGTGCTGTCCTCTGAAGGGAGTAGTACACACCGTTGTAGGAAATCTTCAATTTCTTTGCAATTTCTCGCATGGAATAGCCTTCATTTCTAAGAACAAGAATAGACTGTCGAGTTTCAGATGAAAGTTCTCTTTTTCTGGCCATTTTGAGCGTTTAATTGACCCCACAAATGTGATGCTCCAGAAACTCAATCTGCTCACAGGAAGGTCAGTTTTGTAGCTTCTGGAAGGAGCTAGACTGTTTTTAGATGTGTGAACATGATTGCACAAGGGTTTGCTAATCATCAATTAGCCTTCTGAGCCAATGAGCAAACACATTGTACCATTAGAACACTGGAGTGATAGTTGCTGGAAATGGGCCTCTATACACCTATGTAGATATTGCACCAAAAACTAGACATTTGCAGTTAGAATAGTCATTTACCACATTAGCAATGTATAGAGTATATTTGTTTAAAGTTAGGACTAGTTTAAAGTTAGCTTCATTTAAAAGTACAGTGCTTTTCCTTCAAAAATAAGGACATTTCAATGTGACCCCAAACTTTTGAACGGTAGTGTATATCCACTGCATTCTAGTCTAGCCAAGCCTATATATGACTGCAGGCCATTGCTGGTGTACATTTTCAAATACACTTTCAGGCAGACAGGCAAGTGATTCAGTGATCTGCAGTGCATTAAATATATATACAGTCTCCAACATATATATATATCCACTGCATTCCAGTCTAGCCAAGCCTATATCTGACTGCAGGCCATTGCTGGTGTACGTTTTCAAATACACTTTCAGGCAGGCAGGCAGGCAGGCAAGTGATTCAGTGATCCGCAGTGCATTAAATATATATACAATCTCCAACATATCTATATCCACTGCATTCCAGTCTAGCCAAGCCTATATCTGACTGCAGACCATTGCTGGTGTACGTTTTCAAATACACTTTCAGGCAGGCAGGCAAGTGATTCAGTGATCCGCAGTGCATTAAATATATATACAGTCTCCAACATATATATATATCCACTGCATTCTAGTCTAGCCAAGCCTATACTTGACTGCAGGCCATTGCTGGTGTACGTTTTCAAATACACATTCAGGCAGGCAGGCAAGTGATTCCGTGATCCGCAGAGCATTAAAAATATACATAGTCTCCAACATATATATATATTTCCACTGCATTCTAGTCTAGCGAAGCCTATATCTGACTGCAGGCCATTGCTGGTGTAAGTTTTCAAATACACTTTCAGGCAGGCAGGCAGGCAAGTGATTCAGTGATCCGCAGTGCATTAAATATATATACAGTCTCCAACAAATATATATCCACTACATTCTACTCTAGCCAAGCCTATATCTGACTGCAGGCCATTGCTGGTGTACGTTTTCAAATACACTTTCAGGCAGGCAGGCAAGTGATTCAGTGATCTGCAGTGCATTAAATATATATACAATCTCCAACATATATCTATCCACTGCATTCCAGTCTAGCCAAGTCTATATCTGACTGCAGACCATTGCTGGTGTACGTTTTCAAATACACTTTCAGGCAGGCAGGCAAGTGATTTAGTGATCCACAGTGCATTAAATTTAAATACATTCTCCAACATATATGTATCCACTGAATTCCAGTCTAGCCAAGCCTATATCTGACTGCAGGCCATTGCTGGTGTACGTTTTCAAATACACTTTCAGGTAGGCAGGCAAGTGATTCAGTGATCCGCAGTGCATTAAATATATATACAGTCTCCAACATACATATATACACTGCATTCTAGTCTAGCCAAGCCTGTATCTGACTGCAGGCCATTGCTGGTGTACGTTTTCAAATATACTTGCAGGCAGGCAGGCAGGCAGACAGGCAGACAGGCAAGTGATTCAGTGATCCGCAGTGCATTAAATATATATACAGTCTCCAACATATATATATCCACTGCATTCCAGTCTAGCCAAGCCTATATCTGACTGCAGGACATTGCTGGTGTATGTTTTCAAATACACTTTCAGGCAGGCAGGCAAGTGATTCAGTGATCCGCAGTGCATTAAATATATATACAGTCTCCAACATATATATATCCACTGCATTCTAGTCTAGCCAAGCCTATACCTGACTACAGGTCATTCCTCGTATACGTTTTCAATGACACTTTCAAGCAGGCAGGCAGGTGATTCAGTGATCTGCAGTGCATAAAGATATATATACACAGTCTCCTCATATATATATTCACTGCATTCTAGTCTAGCCAAGCCTATACCTGACTGCAGGCCATTCCTCGTGTACGTTTTCAAATACACTTTCAGGCAGACAGGCAAGTGATTCAGTGATCGGCAGTGCGTTAAATATATATATATACAGTCTCCAACAAATATATATCCACTGCATTCTAGTCTAGCCAAGCTTATATCTGACTGCAGGCCATTGCTGGTGTACGTTTTCAAATGCACTTTCAGGCAGGCAAGTGATTCAGTGATCCTCAGTGCATTAAATATATATACAGTCTCCAACATATATATATCCACTGCATTCCAGTCTAGCCAAGCCTATATCTGACTGCAGGCCATTGCTGGTGTATGTTTTCAAATACACTTTCAGGCAGGCAGGCAAGTGATTCAGTGATCCGCAGTGCATTAAATATATATACAGTCTCCAACATATATATATCCACTGCATTCTAGTCTAGTGAAGCCTATATCTGACTGCAGGCCATTGCTGGTGTAAGTTTTCAAATATACTTTCAGGCAGGCAAGTGATTCAGTGATCCGCAGTGCATTAAATATATATACAGTCTCCAACATATATATCCACTGCATTCCAGTTTAGCCAAGCCTATATCTGACTTCAGGCCATTGCCGGTGTACATTTTCAATTACACTTTCAGGCAGGCAGGCAAGTGATTCAGTGATCTGCAGTGCGTTAAATATATATATATATATATATATACAGTCTCCAACAAATATATATCCACTGCATTCAAGTGTAGCCAAGCCTATATCTGACTTCAGGCCATTGCCGGTGTACGTTTTCAAATACACTTTCAGGCAGGCAGGCAAGTGATTCAGTAATCCGCAGTGCATTAAATATATATACATTCTCCAACATATATATATCCACTGCATTCCAGTCTAGCCAAGCCTATATCTGACTTCAGGCCATTGCCGGTGTACATTTTCAAATACACTTTCAGGCAGACAGGCAAGTTATTCAGTGATCTGCAGTGCATTAAATATATATACAGTCTCCAACATATATATCCACTGCATTCCAGTCTAGCCAAGTCTATATCTGACTGCAGACCATTGCTGGTGTACGTTTTCAAATACACTTTCAGGCAGGCAGGCAAGTGATTCAGTGATCCGCAGTGCATAAAATATATATACAGTCTCCAACATATATATATCCACTGCATTCTAGTCTAGCCAAGCCTATATCTGACTGCAGGCCATTGCTGGTGTACGTTTTCAAATATACTTGCAGGCAGGCAGGCAAGTGATTCAGTGATCCGCAGTGCATTAAATATATATACAGTCTCCAACATATATATATATCCACTGCATTCCAGTCTAGCCAAGCCTATATCTGACTTCAGGCCATTGCTGGTGTATGTTTTCAAATACACTTTCAGGCAGGCAGGCAGGCAAGTGATTCAGTGATCCGCAGTGCATAAAATATATATACAGTCTCCAACATATATATATATCCACTGCATTTCAGTCTAGCCAAGCCTATATCTGACTGCAGGCCATTGCTGGTGTACATTTTCAAATACACTTTCAGGCAGGCAAGTGATTCAGTGATCCGCAGTGCATTAAATATATATACAGTCTCCAACATATATATATCCACTGCATTCCAGTCTAGCCAAGCCTATATCTGACTTCAGGCCATTGCTGGTGTATGTTTTCAAATACACTTTCAGGCAGGCAGGCAGGCAAGTGATTCAGTGATCCGCAGTGCATTAAATATATATACAGTCTCCAACATATATATATATATATCCACTGCATTCTAGCCTAGCCAAGCCTATATCTGACTGCAGGTCATTGCTGGTGTACGTTTTCAAATACACTTTCAGGCGGGCAGGCAAGTGATTCAGTGATCCGCAGTGCATTAAATATATATACAGTCTCCAACATATATATATCCACTGCATTCCAGTCTATCCAAGCCTATACCTGACTACAGGCCATTCCTGGTGTACGTTTTCAATGACACTTTCAGGCAGGCAGGTGATTCAGTAATCCGCAGTGCATTAAATATATATACAGTCTCCAACATATATATATCCACTGCATTCCAGTCTAGCCAAGCCTATATTTGACTACAGGCCATTCCTGGTGTACGTTTTCAACTACACTTTCAGGCAGGCAGGCAGGCGATTCAGTGATCTGCAGTGCATAAAGATATATATGCACAGTCTCCTCATATATATCCTCTGCATTTTAGTCTAGCCAAGCCTATACCTGACTGCAGGCCATTCCTGGTGTAATTTTGCTTGTAAACTTCAGGCGGTGTTTTGCTAATCCAATTTTACAGCATGTCTGGTTGGCCACCAAGGAAAGGCAGACACTCACAGGCCACTAAAAGAGGGCAAGCAAGCTCTGTGTCTACAGCCAACAGTGCTGGTCGTGGACACGGTGGATCCTCAGCACATGGCCATGGGGAAGGCTTGTCCTTTTTTTCAGCAGCTGGCCATGTTGAGCAAGAACATGCAGAAGAGTTGGTAGAGTGGATCACAAAGCCATCCTCTTCCTCCTCATCCTCTGTCACCCAGGCTAAGATAAGTTTGGCTGGCAATGCAGCTGCCAAAGCGGCCTATTCCATCGGCTCAATGGCATCAGTCACTCCTTCCCTAGCCCCACCATCATATCCTGAGGAGTCCCCCAAACTGTTCGACCACAGTGTCTGGTACATGCTGCAGGAGGATGCGCTCCGATCATGGTACCCAGTGGAGGATTAAGGTGGTCATGGCCCCTAGGCTACTTTTTGTGTGGCCCCCTCCTAAGTATGCTTTACCAGAAAATAAGTTATCTAGTGCCATGTGTAAAAGGGTAGACCTATATTACACGCCTCAAGTGCAACTCTCAGGTCTACAGCCCAAACACATTCAGACATGAGCCTACTATAAACAGCAATGTCACAGAAAAAAAGCATTCAAAATACACCTGCAAGCTGGTAACAGATTTTACCTTTCTAAACCAACAGTTAGGCCAAAAACGTCTGCAGCAGCTTCTGTTTAACTGAGGCAAAATCACAACATCCTGACAGAGACCAATCGAAACGCTGTGTAATATTCCAAAAAAAAAAAAGCCATTCAAATACCATAAACAGCAGCAGCAACACATAAAAGCAAGCAATAATCAACAGCAGAACAATCATACGTTCCAACTGCAGGAAGTGCCAACATCCATTGGCGCAGCCTGTCTATCGGACACCACTGCAATCCAGGAAACGGACCAGACTCACTCCCAGGATATCCGGCAGCTTTTGCCAACATGCTTGTTCTCTATGTACCTTTGTGAGTACCTTTTTACAGTTTTATTAAACTCCATGTTTTTTACTGCACTTAGAGTGGCGCCTTTGTTTCATTTTCAGAGTGCATATAAGACGCACCCTAACATTAAGAGGAAAGTTTCAGGAAAAAAAACTTCCCACAGCCCCCTGCACAGTACACAGCCCCCCTGCACAGTACACAGCCCCCCTGCACAGTACACAGCTCCCTGCACAGTACACAGACCCCTTTCCCTGCACAGTAAACAACCCTCTGCACAGTACACAGACCCCCTGCACATAACACAGCCCCCTTTCCCTGCACAGTACACAGACCCCTTTCCCTGCACAGTAAACAGACATCTGCATAGTACACAGACCCCTTTGCCTGCATATCACACAGACCTCTTTCATTATAAAGCCCCCCTGCACTCCCAGGAGACCCCCAGTCTCCTGGGAAAAAATACTCTAAAGTTGAGAAAACATCACTGCCCACCCTTTCTCATACACCGCTCCTCCTGTGTCACTCATTGTAAATCAAAGCTTCTAAATACCTCAATTAACGCAGTTTTTCTTGACCCGGTCATGTGACTGCTCTCTCCTGCTGTTTCATTGACGGTCACATGTCCGTCCTCCTCCTGCAATCAAAGGCTACACTCAGGAATGAGGTGGAGCAAGAGGAGGAGAGCGGCCAGACAGAGCGGCTTTAATTGAGGTATTAAGAGACTTCCATTTACATTGAGAGTGACACACGAGGAGCTGTGCATGAGAAAGGGCTGGCAGTAATGTTTTCTCAACTTTAAAGTATGCTGGCAGCGCTATCCCAGGGCCAGGAGAGGCAGTACAGCTGGCCTAACCCCCCCCTAATGGGTGGCACCCGGGGCGGTCCGCCCGATCCCCGCCCCCTGTTGGTAAAAAAACATTTATCGGCGTATTCGTATAACACGCAGGCATGGTTTTTATTCTACATATACATAAAAATATATATAAATTAATAAAAATATCATGGCCAATCGGGGGCCCTTGCACACGTGGGGCCCTAGGCTGCAGCCTAGACCAGTCTGTGCATTAATCCGCCCCTGATGGTACCCAGGTTGAGGATAAAGGCAGTAATGCGAGCCCAGAGAGAGGGGGTGCCCAAGAAGGACAAGAAACTGGCAGTCATGTTCCCCCAACTGCAGCATACTGCCAGGTTTGCTCCAGTGGTGAGGAGGGAGGGGATGATGAGGTCACTGACTCTACGTGGGTGCCTGATAGAAGAGAGGAGGAGGAGGAGGCACTTCTCCAATGAGGCAGGATGCCCTTCAGGGGCCAGCTTAAGGACAGCCAACTGACTGCAGCGCACCGCAGAGCTCCACATGTGCAGGGCGCTGCTGACTCCGCGCGTTTCTTCAAAAGTTCTTTGGTATGGGCCTTTTTTGAGAAGTATGCAGCAGATGGCACCGTTGCTGTTTGCAACATATGTCTGAAGCGTATCAAGCGTGTCCAAAATAGCAGCCGCTTGGGCACCGCATGCTTGACCAGACATATGTCGAGCTCCCATGCAGTCTGTTGGCAACAGTACTTAAAAGACCTACACCAAAGAACAAGGCGGACCTCTCCTTGCTCCTTATCAGCTGGGATCTCCAACCCCACCATGCTTTCAGTCCTCTCAGAGACCTGCACTGAGAGGAATGAAAGTGTAGAATTAGATGTCCCAAGCACTTGCGGGCAATCTGCTAGCGGTACACATAAATCTGATTGTAACAGGCAAATTTCCCTACCCCAGTTGCTAAACCGTCGCAAGAAATTCGGGCCCAGCCATCCATATGCTCAGCGGCTGAATGCTAGTTTGGCTAAATTGCTAACACTCCAACTGCTGCCTTTTCAGCTGGTAGACTCTGCCCGCTTTCGAAAATTTGTGGAATGTGCGGTACCTCAGTGGCAGGTTCCCAGATTCCATTTTTTTCTCAGAAGGCAATTCCGGCTCTCTACCAGCATGTGGACGGCAATGTCTTGGCCTCGTTGAACAGGGCAGTCAGTGGTAAGGTGCATATTACCGCTGACTCATGGTCCAGCAGGCATGGACAGGGACGTTACCTTTCTTTCACGGCGCACAGGGTAATCCTGCTGTCAGCTGGGAAGGATGCAGGACAGGGTGCAGTAATGTTGGAGCTTGTTCCGTCGCCACGCCTCCAAAATTCTGGTAGTGGTGATTCTGTCACACCTCTCTCCTCCACCCCCTCCTCTTCTTCTTCCTCTATGGCCAGATTTGTCCTCGGAACCAGCGGTGCTCCGTAGGCATTCTAGGGGCTACGCAAGCACTCAGGCAAAAAGATGCTATGCGGTGCATGAGTTGGTCTGCTTAGGGAACAGGAGTCACACTGGGGCAGAGATTCTGGCAGCTCTGCAGGGGCAGGCTCAGAGGTGGTTGAGGCCACGCCAGCATCAGCCAGGAATGGTGGTTTGCGTCAATGGCACCAACCTCCTCTCCGTCCTCCGACAGGGACACTTCACCCATGTTCCCTGTTTGGCTCACGTCCTTAATTTGGTGGTGCAGCGGTTCTTGTGAAGGTACCCGGGCTTACAGGATCTCCTGAGGCAGGCCAGGAAAGTCTGTGGGCATTTCCGCTGGTCATATAATGCCAGTGCTCAGCTGGCTGACCTTCAAAAGGAATGCAACCTGCCCAAGAACCGCCTCATCTGTGACATGCCAACCAGGTGGAACTCAACGTTGGCAATGCTGCAGCAGCTGCAACCACAGCAGAGGGCCATCAATGAGTATCTGTGTGAGTATGGCACCAGGACAGGGTCAGGGGAGCTTGGCTTTTATTCGCCATGCCAGTGGCTAATGATCAAGGATGCATGCACTGTCCTGTCACCATTTGAGGAGGCCACGAGGATGGTGAGCAGTGACAGTGCATGCATCAGTGATACTGTCCCTCTTGTCTTCCTGTTGGAGCACATGCTGCGTGGAATAATGGACAGGGCACTTGGGGCAGAACAGAGGGAGGAAGAGGAAAAACCTTACCTCTCAAGGCCCCCTTTATCCAGACAGTATTACTGCAGGCCCACCTATCACACAGGAAGAGGAAGAGGAGGGGGAGGAGCATTGTGTCAGCATGGAGGTGGAGCCTGGTACTCAGCATCAGCAGCAGTCTTCAAGGGATCGCTTTCAGTCCCCAGAAACCCTAGGACTTATACGTGGCTGGGAGGAGGTTGCTGCAGATCATGTCGTCCTTAGTGACCCGAATGCCTCAGCAAACCTACGCTGCATGGCCTCTCTGATCCTGCAAAGCCTGCGAAAGGACCCTCGGATTCATGGTATCAAGGAGAGGGATCAGTACTGGCTGTCAACCCTTCTTGATCCACGTTACAAGGGTAAGGTTGTGGAACTTATCCAGCCTTCGCAGAGAGAGCAGAGGATAAAACATCTTCGGAAGGCCTTGCAGAAAGGTTTGAGCAATGCATTTCCAGAGCCTGGGAGGTTACAATTTCCTGGTCTTCCTGGACAACGTGTTGCTGAGGCTTTGGTGAGTCACAGAAGGAGCGGTGAGGAAGGTGGCCATCTGACTGATGCGTTCAGACAATTTCTTAGTCCGCAGCCCCAAGGTCTGATGGGTTCCAGCAACCATCGCCAGCGTCTGATTTTTTTTTTTAACAGAAATTTTTTTTTATTGAACAAATCAGCAGTACAATACAAGAATATAGTACAGTCATTGCAGTGAGAATAAAAACAGTAAAATTGACCCTTAAACAATAGCCATTATTTATCAGATATTCCAGATGTGCAAACATCAGAAGTTTCACTCAACCATACCTCTCAAGGCTCAAATCTTCATACATTTTTTGATAGTATAAAATGAGTGGCCCAATATTCAACCAAACCTGGTAGGGACAGCGGGGGGGGGGAGGGAAGTGGGGGGGAGAGAGGAAAAAGGAAGGAAGGAGAAGGGGAGAGGAAGAAAGGAAGAGAGGGGGGGAGGGAGGGAGGAGAAGGAATGGGATGAAAGAAAACGGGCATAAGGAGAATAGATGTGAGATATAGGATGTCTTCCATTATGTTTACCGTCCTGTTTATGGGGTAGGGGGATCAGGGTCTCCGGAGGCGTCGACTCAGGACAACCAGATTTTATCAAACTTCCCCGGGCATTGCCTACTTTCATACGTTATTCTATACAGAGGGAGTACCTTATTCACAGACCTTATCCACGAGGCCAGGGTAGGAGGCTCTACCATTTTCCACCACAATAGAATTTCCCGCCTAGCATAGTACAATGTGAAGGTTAGACACAATTTGCTATACCTATCACCCACAACATCTTCTAGATGACTGAGCAGTAGTATTCGGGGATCCGCCTGCAAGTCTGATCCTATGACATTGCTCAGTGTGGATGCCACTGCTGACCAAAAGAGTCGGAGACTGGGACACGACCAGACCATATGCCAGAAAGTACCCACTTCCTGTCTGCATCTCTGACAATTGGGATCTCTCTGAGGGTAAATGCACGCCAACCTCTGTGGGGTAAAATACGCCCTGTGTGGGAACTTGAATTGTATGAACCTATCCTTTGCAGCGATCATGGAAGGAATGTAGGATATTAAACACTCCTTCCATTCCTCCTCATCTAACGAGGGAATATCAACCCTCCACTTTTCCCAGGTTATAGTTAGTTTGGCATCGTACTCCACTGTCAGGTATAGGTATAGTGTGGAGAGGGGCTTCCCCATCACGCTGGAAGTCAAGAGCCTTTCAATAGAGTCCGGTTCCAGAATGAGGGGGGCAGGGAACTGAGCCTCAAAGGCGTGCTTCAGCTGCCAGTATCTAAACTGGAAGGAGGCCAGAATAGCAAAGGATTGTCTAAGGGCTTGGAAAGTCATGAGCCTGCCATCCTTGACTATATGCTTTAATGTAAGAATTCCCTTTTTTGCCCAGAGAGAGGGGTCCGGTAAAGTGTAAAAATGGGGCAGCATAGGGTTGCCCCACAGGGGCATGTGAGGTGAAATGTAATTAGGTTTTCCATATATTTTCCTAGCCTCCTGCCAAACCTTTACAGTGGTTCGCATCAGGGTCGTCATGGACAAACTGGCCCTGAGACCCCGAAACGGGAGATTACTCAAGGCAGCAAAGGAACCCAGAATGGCTGCCTCCAGAGTGACTGCGGCATTTTGCGTGGGCTGGGAGAACCACTACCAAATCGTGACTAGAACTGCAGCCCAGTAGTAAATTTGGAAATTCGGTAGCGCCAATCCCCCCCCCCCAAAAGAGGGAGATATAAGATCTGCTTGGCCACCCTGGGTGGCCTCCCAGCCCAGGCAAAGTGTATCAGCAGGCTCTCCAGCCTCCGGAAAAAGGTCCTAGGGATGGGTATGGGTGTATTGCGAAAGAAATATAGATATTTGGGAAGGTAAATCATTTTTAGCAAGTTGACTCTGCCAACAGGAGTCAATGGAAGGGAACGCCAAGCAGAGCATCTAGCCGTAAGCTGTGTCATAAGTGGACGCAAATTGTTATCAATGTAGTCTTGAACTTTACCGCTAACTTTTATCCCCAGGTATTTGAAATCATCTACCCATTTGAGCTGCGGGTGTGGTACCCTTGTGGTCGAGGGATGGAGCGGGAGTAGGACCGACTTGTCCCAATTGATGCGAATCCCCGAATACCCGCCGAATCGATCAATCAGATTGAGTGCAGTCTGCAAAGAGGACGATGCATCCGCTAAATAAAGCAGAGCATCGTCCGCATACAGCGATAACTTCTCCTCAATGGGTCAAACCTGAAGACCCCTTACCCCAGGGTCGGCCCCTTAACAATATAGCCAGGGGCTCCATCGCCAGAGCAAATAGACCCGGGGAAAGGGCACACCCCTGTCGCGTGCCTCGAGACAATTGGAACTTCCCCGAAAGGCATCCATTATTCTAGCTGAGGGGTCATGGTATAGCATGCGGAGCCATTTCATGAAACCCGGGCCAAACCTGAATCGCGAGAGGACTTCCCATAAGTAGCCCCACTCGACGGAGTCAAAGGTCTTCTTCGCGTCGAGTGAGGCCACCATCCCGTTAGTGACCTCGTCCGCCCTGTCTATCTGAGTATGGAGGCATCTGATATTAATGTCAGTTCCTCTGCCGGGCATGAAGCCTGTTTGATCCCTGTGGATTAGAGCGGTAATTACCAGGTTAAGCCTATTGGCCAATACTTTTGCCAGTACTTTTGCATCCACGTTCAGAAGAGATATAGGGCGGTACGAGGAGCACAACGTGGGGTCTTTCCCTAGCTTGGGGATCACTACAATGATCGCTTCGCTCATCGTGTCCGGGAGTTTCCCAAGGCGCGATGACTCAGAGAAGAGGACCTGTAGTTTGTCAACTAGTTCTGTGGCATATTGATTATAAAACTCCACAGGGATGCCATCAGGTCCCGGAGTTTTCCCTGTCTGCATTGATTTAAGTGCCTGTAGAATCTCCAAGGATGTAATTGGAGCATCAAGCTTGTCGCGATTTGTTACCGTAAGGGTTGTGTCAGGGGAATGCCAGAATCAGGGCCTGTCAGTATAGGCATTTCCCCATGTGCCTGCATGGTAGAATTGCACACCGTCTCACAGTCAGCGGGTACGAGCGCGTGTCCCGAACGGATCAGCTCACGTGGGTGCACGATGCAGCGCATCAATACGAACGCGTGCACGCACATTGGGACGTTCCCCTGGCGGGCCTATATAAAGACAGCTATGTCCTGTGTTTGTTGCTGGTTTGTCTTTTCAGCTCCTGTAACCTGTTCCTGAATCTGTGTACCTGTGCCTACCCGTTGTGACCTGGACCGTCCCCGACTCTGCTTGAACCTCTCTTGTGCTTGACCCTCGGCTGCCATCTGGACTTCGCTACCTGCCTGATTACCTGTGTTTGACCCTCGGCCTGTTCCTGGACTTTCCTCTGCCTTACCCTACTGTGGATTATCTGCCTGCCTGATTACCTGTGTTTGACCCTCGGCCTGCTCCTGGACTTGCTTCTGCCTCACCCTACTGTGGATTATCTGCCTGCCTGACCACCTGTGTTTGACCCCCGGCCTGTTCTTGGACTTGTCTCTGCCTAACCCAGTGTTGGACTATTTTCCTACCTGAATACCGGTGTTTGACCCCCGGCCTGCTTCCGGACCTCTGCCTTGTGGTTGACCCTCAGTATTCGGCTCAGCCACCCTGCACGGATCTCTTCACGACCTGAAGAATCGCCCAGCTCCTCTACTACCTGCTGGCAACCCGTGCTCCTTCGTGCCCAATACCCGCTGTGCCATCTCCAGAGGGTATCGTGCGCCCAGCTGCAAGGGGAGTCTCTCTCAGCAACTCAGCCTTGGTAAGTACCTGACAGTACAAACCAGCCATGAGCGAGGCCGACAGAGCTGGCTCTCCCCTTGAGGCACTCTGCCAGCAGGTTACAGCCCTCACCCAGGCTGTCCAGAGACTCCAAGATGGCTACTTCCAGAAAGAGGGTCGTCTGCAACATCTAACCACATTTCCTAACCCCTCGGACGCCGCATCAGCATCTGCCAGTGGAACATCTTCCTCTCGGGATCAAGCTAACCCAGCTCCTGCAGCAGTAATGGTCTTACCTGAACCTAGGGTTCCCATTCCGGAACGATTCTCCGGGAACCGGAAGAAGTACAGGGCATTTAGAAATGCTTGCTTACTATACTTTGCCCTTCAACCCAGGACTTTTTATTCTGAGACTGTGAAAGTGGGGTTCATTATCTCTTTGCTTTCTGACGAACCACAATCCTGGGCTCACAACCTTCTCGAGCAAAAGAGTCCCCTCCTTGACTCTGCAGATACATTTTTCGATTCCATGGCCCAGCTATACGACGATCCTCAGCGTACTGCCATGGCTGAGTCCATCCTGCATACCCTGACCCAGGGAAAAAGACCAGTGGAAGATTACACTGTGGAATTTCGAAAATGGTCAGGGGACACCAACTGGAACGAGGCCGCATTAAAATATCAGTATCGCCAGGGACTCTCAGAGATCCTAAAGGATGAATTGGCTCGAGTAGATACCCCGGCCTCCCTAGAAGACCCGATCCAGCTCGCTATTAAACTGGACAGACGTCTCCGGGAACGTCGCAGCGAGCGTTTCCAGTCTCCAAGACCCATTTGGATGATGCCGCGGGTACCACCTGTTCCTGCACCCCCTACAACTTCTTCGTCATCCTCTCATGGTGAGCCCATGCAACTGGGTCTAGTTCGACCCCCACTCACTCCTGATGAAAAGCTCCGCCGGCGCCAGGCTAACCTTTGTCTATATTGTGGAGGGGCCGGTCACTTCTTAAACAACTGCCCTGTTAGACCCAGTAAGTACCGCCCACGGTCTGCTACGAACATTAAAGTCGCTAGTTCAAGCCAGTCTCATCTTGTCCTCATGATCTCATTACAGGTGGCGGAAGAGAAGGTCCGGTTGCCAGCCATCGTTGACTCAGGAGCCTGCAGTTGCTTCTTGGATGCATCTTTGGCCCAAAACCTGCACATCCCTCTACGAGTTAAGGAGCAACAGCTACAAATCCACCTGGCAGATGGATCCCTACCATGTTCTGGGCCTGTCACACAGGAAACTATGCCTATCCTCACCCACATAGACTCTGATCATTCCAAATTTCTTTGCTTTGACATTATAAGCTCACCTATGTTTCCCATCATTCTGGGGTTTCCATGGTTGCAGGCCCATGATCCTCAGATAAATTGGAGCAAGAAAGAAGTCCTCTTTTCTTCCATGTACTGTTCTCAGCACTGCTTTTCACCAAAATGCAACAGATCGGTTCCATGTCTAACTCTACAACCAGTACCGGATAATCTCCTACATGTCCCAGCAGCATACCATGAATTCCTGGACATCTTTGATAAGAAGAAAGCTGACAGTCTACCACCGCACCGACCCTATGATTGCCCCATCGACCTCCTACCTGGTTCCAAAAACCCCTTCGGCCGCATTTTTCCTCTATCAGAGATCGAGCTAGAAGCCCTTCGCTCCTACATCAACGAAAATCTTGAAAAGGGATTCATCCGGGCTTCTTCTTCTCCAGCTGGAGCGGGAATCTTTTTTGTCGAGAAGAAGGATGGATCCTTGAGGCCTTGTGTGGACTATAGGGAGCTTAACAAAGTTACCATCAAGAACAGGTACCCGCTCCCTCTTATTCCTGAACTTTTCCAGCGCCTCCGAGCCGCTCAGATCTTTACTAAATTAGATCTCCGAGGGGCGTACAATTTGGTTCGGATACGAGAAGGAGATGAATGGAAGACAGCTTTCCGGTCCAGATTCGGGCACTTTGAATATTTGGTGATGCCCTTTGGCCTTTGCAATGCCCCGGCTACGTTTCAACATCTAGTCAACGACATCTTCTGTGAGTATCTAGATAACTTTGTAATTGTTTATCTCGAAGACATCCTGATCTTTTCTACCACTTTAGAAGCACATCGTACCCATGTGAAGAAAGTACTCTCGATCCTCAGAAGACATGGTCTATACTTAAAAGGGGAAAAATGTGACTTCGAGAAAGCCACCATCCAGTTCCTCGGATTCATTATCTCAGTAGGAGGGGTCGCAATGGATCCGCAGAAAGTTAGGGCCATCCAGGAATGGCCAGCTCCCATAGATAAAAAGGGAATTCAGCGATTCGTTGGCTTCGCCAATTTCTATCGCAGATTTATTAAAGGTTTCTCCTCTATCATCTCCCCTATTACTCAACTAACTCGCCAGCAGACTAGATTCCAATGGTCCCCGGATGCTCAAGAAGCCTTCGATGAACTAAAAAGACTGTTTATATTGGCTCCTATCCTCCAACATCCCAATCCAGTCCTACCCTACGTGCTTGAAGTGGATGCTTCGGAGTCAGCAATAGGGGAAATCCTGTCTCAGAGAAGTGGCCAAAAAGCCTTGCTCCATCCGGTGGCCTTTGCCTCTCGTAAGCTCAACCCTCCGGAAAAGAATTATGATGTCGGGGATAGAGAGTTACTTGCTATAAAGTTTTCCTTAGAAGAGTGGAGATATCTGCTGGAAGGGGCATTCCAACCCATCATGATCTTCACTGACCACCGTAACCTAGAATATCTTCGAACAGCTAAACGCCTCCGACCTCGCCAGGCCCGTTGGGCCTTGTTCTTCTCCAGGTTTAACTTCCATATTACCTATCGACCTGGCTCTAAGAACGGGAAGGCGGATGCGCTTTCCCGTATGTTCCCAGAAACCAGTGGACCGGAAGAACCTGGAACCATCCTAGCTCCTCACAACTTTCTTAGCCTCGTTCAGCCCAATCTTAGGTCAATTATTATACAAGCCTCCAGTCAATGTACAGAAGCTGAAGTATCCTCCCTAGAAAAGAAAGATGGTCTGCTATGGGCCCAGGACAAGGTATTCGTGCCACTCCCAGTAAGACTTCAGATTCTTCAAACCTTCCACGATCACAAGTTGGCAGGACATTTTGGTATACAAAAGACCTCCGAACTAATTAATCGCTCGTTCTGGTGGCCGGGGTGGAGACAAAACTGCAGAAGATATATACAATCTTGCATTACTTGCCAACGCAATAAGGGATCTAATGTCAAGTCGTGGGGACTCTTAAAATCTTTATCTATACCAGAACGTCCCTGGACAGAGGTCTCTATGGACTTTATTGTCGATCTGCCTCCTTCCGAGAAGTTTACTACCATCTTAATGGTTGTTGACCGCCTTTCAAAGATGGCCCACTTCCTGCCATTGGTAGGCACCCCTTCTGCTTCCACAACTGCAGAAGTCTTTATAAAAGAAGTAGTAAGACTCCATGGCGTCCCCCACAACATTGTATCCGATAGGGAGATTCAGTTCACGTCAAGATTCTGGAAGGATATGTGCAAGTCCTTAGAAATCAAGACATCCCTCTTTTCCGCCTATCACCCACAAAGTAATGGCCAGACAGAAAGAACAAATCAATCTTTAGAGCAATACCTTCGATGTTTCTGCTCCTGGTCCCAGGACAACTGGTCTTCCCTCTTACCGTGCACAGAGTTCGCCTACAACAATTATGTACATTCCGGCATCAACCAAACACCTTTCTGGGCAAACTATGGTTTCCACCCCTTCCTTTCTCCCGGATTCTATTCCCGAAGTCACAACTCCCGCAGTACAAGACCGTATACATATTATCCAAACAAACATTTTGCAAATTCAGGAAGCAGTGAAGAAAGCTCAAGAAAGTTATGAAGAGTTCTATAACAGGGGAAGAAGTAACCCAAGTTTCAAGGTTGGAGATAAAGTATGGCTATCAGCCATCAACCTCAAATTACCTTGCCCATCACGCAAACTAGGCCCGAAATTCATTGGCCCTTTTGAGATTAAGAGGGTTGTAAACCCCGTGGCTTTTGAACTGACCCTACCTAATTCCTATCGGATACATCCGGTGTTCCATGCCTCTTTACTAAAACCGGTCACTCCTAACTCTTTTCCAGGAAGGGAAGAACTACCTCCTCCACCAATCCGAATTGAAGGGGAGGAAGAATTCGAAGTGGAGGCAATAGTAGATTACAAATTTAGGGGGGGGGGGGGGCAGGAACAGTATCTAGTTAAATGGAAAGGGTACCCCCCAGAGGACAATTCTTGGGAGCCCGCTAGCAATATCCATGCCCCTCGTTTAGTGCGAGAGTTCCACAGAAGACATCCTGGGATCCAAGCTAGGTTGGGCACCCGGAGGTTGCCCCTTGGGGGGGGCACTGTCAGGGGAATGCCAGAATCAGGGCCTGTCAGTATAGGCATTTCCCCATGCACCTGCGTGGTAGAATTGCACATCGGCGCGTACCGTCTTACAGTCAGCGGGTACGAGCGCGTGTCCCGAACGGATCAGCTCACGTGGGTGCACGACGCAGCGCATCAATACGAACGCGTGCACGCACATTGGGACGTTCCCCTGGCGGGCCTATATAAAGACAGTTATGTCCTGTGTTTGTTGCTGGTTTGTCTTTTCAGCTCCTGTAACCTGTTCCTGAATCTGTGTACCTGTGCCTACCCGTTGTGACCTGGACCGTCCCCGACTCTGCTTGAACCTCTCTTGTGCTTGACCCTCGGCTGCCTTCTGGACTTCGCTACCTGCCTGATTACCTGTGTTTGATCCTCGGCCTGTTCCTGGACTTTCCTCTGCCTTACCCTACTGTGGATTATCTGCCTGCCTGATTACCTGTGTTTGACCCTCGGCCTGCTCCTGGACTTGCTTCTGCCTCACCCTACTGTGGATTATCTGCCTGCCTGACCACCTGTGTTTGACCCCTGGCCTGTTCTTGGACTTGTCTCTGCCTAACCCAGTGTTGGACTATTTGCCTACCTGAATACCGGTGTTTGACCCCCGGCCTGCTTCCGGACCTCTGCCTTGTGGTTGACCCTCAGTATCCGGCTCAGCCACCCTGCACGGATCTCTTCACGACCTGAAGAATCGCCCAGCTCCTCCACTACCTGCTGGCAACCCATGCTCCTTCGTGCCCAATACCCGCTGTGCCATCTCCAGAGGGTATCGTGCGCCCAGCTGCAAGGGGAGTCTCTCTTAGCAACTCGGCCTTGGTAAGTACCTGACAGGTTGGGATATCAAT
Organism: Lithobates septentrionalis; assembly: GCA_037952835.1. NCBI lineage: Eukaryota > Metazoa > Chordata > Amphibia > Anura > Ranidae > Lithobates > Lithobates septentrionalis. The sequence goes on along the minus strand of JBBDGP010001157.1, from coordinate 569,801 downwards.
GTTGTCTAGGTATGCCCCCAGATCCTCCCCTCTATAGTCTACCCTGGACCTGTAGAGGGATTCGTAAAACTCCGTGAAGCAACAATTGATCCCTTCCGGTGTGTGGATCAGCTGTCCCGAGGAGTCTCTAATATGTGAAATGCTCATCCCGCCTGCTTGTTCCCTAGAGAGCCAGGCCAACAAACGGCCTGACCGCTCTCCCTGCTCAAAAATCCGTTGGGATTGAGCCAACATTTTCTTCTGAGTAAGAGAAGTACGGAGACGAACCACCTCCTTCATCATAAGTTGTAGATGCGAGTAGTGCGCAGGGTCTCGGGTACGAACAAAAAGAGCCTCCGCACTACTCGCCTCCCACTCAGCCCTCACCAAATCTGCCCTACACTCACGTCGGCCTCTGGTAATGATGGCCTGGTAATGCCCCCTCGTCGTGGCTTTGAAGGCATCCCACACCATCGCGGAGTCAGCAGAGCCCTCATTTACAGCCCAAAAGTCAAGCAATTCCGTTCTAAATTGGGAGTCTACTGCGGTGTCTGAGATCCAAAATCTGGAGAGCCTCCATATCCTTTCTACTGAGCCTAGGGAGAGATCCAAAGACAACAACAAGGGTGCATGGTCGGAAATTCCCCTAGGCAATATTCGTATGTCTGTGACCCGTGGGAGGACCTGAGTCCCTGCGAAGACCAAGTCTATGCGGGAAAACGTTCTGTGAGAGGCCGAGTGGCATGTGTATGCCCTAGATTGGGAGTGACGCCACCTCCAGACATCAGTCAGGCCATAGGTATCCGCCCACTCAGCAAACCCAGAGCAATGATATCCTGCAGGAGTTAGCCTGTCTAAATCCGGGTCAGGGACCAGATTAAAATCCCCCAATATGACATTGTTATCAGAGGCAAAGTCGGCCAGCTTACCGGTGATCTGATTGAGCACCAGCAAGGAGGCTGGGGGAGGCAAATATAAGCCCACAATAGTCCACGTTAGAGAATACATTTTAGCATGAATAATAACATACCGTCCATCAGGGTCCAGGGCCAAATCCAAGAGCCGAAAGGGAAGTGACTTCAATACCAGTATAGTTACACCCCTAGAGAATGGGGAGTGCGTGGAGTGGTAGTGGTGTCCCACCCATGGTTTTTTAAGGGCCAGAACCCTACGACCTGTTAGGTGCGTTTCCTGGAGCACACATATGTGTGGGTTATTAGGCATGTGCAATTAGTTTCGTTCCGAATTCGTTTTTTAACGAATTTCGACTAATTCGGGAATATCCGAATTAACGAAAACCCGTTTAACAAATTTTTTCCGAATATTCGTAAATTCGATAAAATTGGACATTCGTAAATTCAGGCATTCGTACATTCGTACATTCGCAATTTACATTCGTACATTCGTGCATTCGTACATTAGTAAGTTAGTGAATTCATAAATTTGTAAATTCGAAAATTCGGAAATCTGAAATAATAGTTAACTAATAATAACTTAACTATTAGTAATTACTAGTAACTTTTAATTTATAGGTATTGTAATTTCCTTTTAAATTAGGCTGTTAGGGAACGTAACACGTACAAATTTATCCGAAGTTATGAATGATCCGAAAAAACGGAATGGAACGTAATGAATTAATAATAATAAATAACAATAATAATAATAACAACGTTTTATTATTATTATTATTATTATTGATTATTAATTTGTTCCGTTCCATTTGTTTAGATGCAGCATTCGTTTTGGATAATTCGTAACTTCGGTTAAATTTGTATTTTTTACGTTCACTGACAGTCAAGTTTGAAAGGAAAATACAATACTTATAATTTAATAGTTAGTTACTATTTCAGTATTTTGAATTTTCGGGTTTTTGGATTTTCAAACTTCGAATTTACAAATTTCCGAATTTTCTAATTTACAAATGTATGATTTTACGAATGTATGAATTTACGAATGTACAAATGTAAAAATGTACGAATGTACGAATGAACAAATGTACGAATGAACGAATGTTCGAATTACGAATGAACGAATGTACGAATGAACGCATTTACGAATTTACGAATGAACGAATTTACGTATCGCGATCATAACGAATGACCCGAAAAACGAAAAAAATAATAAACTAATGAAACGAAAACGAAAATAAACAAATTTTTTTGGTTGTGCACATGTCTATGGGTTATAAGATTTAATGAATTGGAACACCAGGGAGCGTTTAACCGGGGAATTCAGTCCCCTGGTGTTCCAGGAGATGATGTTAAGTGAGGACATGACCACCGAGAGTGTTAAGAATGTTAGGATCAATGGAAATCGTGGCTCTCGGACTGGACCCCGGGACCCAAACCGGACACATTTGTAGACAGTGCAATGCTGATAAGTCAATTATTTTGGTACACATAACAAACAAAAACAAAACCAAACCAAAAACAGATAAAGGATCCCAATAACCAAAGCAGATGAAAATAAAAATAGCCCCAATAGGGGAACTTACCCCACCCCACCCCGACCCCCAAAACTGAGGCGGATTTCAATCCCAAACTCATTCAGCTCGCCGGCTGCAACAGAGGGTCCGTGGAAGAGGCGAACTCACCCCTCCGAAACTTCACACGGGGGGAAAACAGCATTTCAAGCGGCTAATACAGTTGAGAGCTCCGCTTGTGATACAACAGGCTGTGGGGACTTAGAAAGTCAGATGAAGGGGAAATATCCCATAGTGCGACCCCACAGTAAAGTCTATCCATCGTTGGGTGAAGATACCGAACAAAAATGTTCCCAACACCCCTCAAGAAAACAAGCAGTTGTAAAGGAACTTCATATTTCAACGGTCTCCTGACCAAGTTGTTTGGCAGGGGCATTATCTTAGAATTTCCCTGGAAGGGGTAATAAACGTCTCCTCCCAAGACTGTCCACACCATGGATTGAACTGGGCATAACCTGTGCAACGAAGAAAGTCATCCATGTGGGAATACATATATTACCTCAGACCTGAGCCAAGGCTATGGTGAACAAACAATGAGGGATCTCACAGTACATACCAGGTAAACCGTCAGCGGATCTGTGGTAGCGAGTCCAGCCAGGTTGAGGCCTCCCTTGGAGAGGTAAAGAAACGAGTTGTCTCGCCATCCTGGACTCTCAGGCGAGCAGGGAAAAGTACACTGTAGCGAATGTTGCGTGATCGCAGAGCCGCCTTAACTTGGTCAAAAGATTTCCTAAGCTTCTGGGTCTCTACCGTATAGTCGGGGAAGATCATCAACTTTGTGTTCTGGAATCTGAGGTCCCCAACATTTCTAGAGGCATGGAGAACTTCGTCTCTGTCTCTAAAATTAAGTAGATGTAGAATGAAGGTGCGAGGGGGAGATCCAGGAGGCCCCGGCTTAGGCGGGATGCGGTGCGCCCTCTCCACCGTGTAATTAGGTGACCAGCGGGCCTCAGGTAGAAGGTCACGGAGCAAACCCTCTATGAAGGAGGTAGGGTTATTCCCCTCCGCCCCCTCCGGTAAACCAACAATGCAAAGGTTATTACGCCGGTTCCTGTTCTCCGCGTCCTCGGCTCTATATTCAAGGGCCTTTACTTTAGTTTGGAGAGTATGGAGTGACGCCCCATGTTCCGCAATGGTGTCTTCGGTGGTACTCAATCTTTGCTCCGTCTCAGTGACTCGTGATCTGATTTTATCTATGTCTTGACGGATTAGACCCATGTCCAACTGAACTGCTTCGATCCTTGTTGTTAGTGTTGATTGGCAAGTTGCAATGGCCGCCATGACATCCGCCAACCAGGGTGGGCGAGAGTCACCCGACTCCATAGTGTCTGTCTGTGGGACTCTGTGGGTGCTGCGTACTTTAGGGGCCTCCGGAGGGGCACCGGTGGGCGTCTGGGGGGAGTCAAGCTGCGGTGGGAAGGTCAACTTCTTACCCCCTTTACTATATTTTGCGCTGGAATTCCAGCGCCTCATTCAGGTGGCGGGGGTCCAGAGCCGGGCAGTATTCAGCAATTGGTAGTGGGAGCCTGTCTACGAAGTCAGGGGTGTTCAAGCAGCAAGTAGGATAAAGTTTGTGTCCCCTTAACAGTCTTCCCCCCTCATCTGCAAACAAATGGCACAGGGGCCGCTGACTTCAGGTCTACACAGGCCCACAGGGATGGTCAGCCCAGCCACCTCACTTCACTACCGGGGTGAGAGGGACGTGGGCACTCCAGGATCTGTTCCTGTGGCTTGGCAATATCTCTCAGCAGTCACAGGGCCCCCTCCACTAGGCCAGCAAGATACAGCACTCCTCCTATCGATCCGGCAGCCACGGGGCTCCAGGAAAGGCCGCGGTCGCGGCCTAGTAAATCGCGGGGGGGAAAAGAGAGTCCAGGCCCAGTACACGGCCTAAGTACAGTCCAGGATTCCCTCTCCCGCCCTCACCTGTGGTCCTCAGCAGCCAGCAAGGCCCAGTATTCAATCTGATCGCGGCAGGGGATTTCCCGGCTCGCCGCGCGGCCCGTCAGGAAAGGCCGCGGCTTCGGCCTAGTCGCCCATGGTAGGCCGGGTCCCCAATCTCGCGCCAGGAATCGAAATTTTCCCCACTTCTCGGCAGGAATAGGATCCCCTGTCCCCCACTAGTCAGCAGGAATGGAATTGGTAAGTTTTTAGGGTCGATGGATCCGGATTTCTGTACGGATCAGCGGAGCTCTCTGGAAAAGCAGCCGCTTACAGCGCCATCTTGGCCATGCCCCGCCAGCGTCTGATTTACATGGTGCAGGAATACCTAGGGGCAAGATCAGACTTGGAGACCTTTCCAATCGAAAATCCACTGGGTTACTGGGTCTTGAGGATGGATCACTGGCAAGAGCTTGCACAGTATGCAACTGAGCTACTGGCCTGTCCTGCATCCAGCTTTCTATCTGAACACACATTCAGTGAATCAGTCTTGGATCACCAGCTACCAAGCACCTGATGCTGATATAACTGATTATTTTTTATGAATGTGAGATCCCTTGAAGACTGCCTATGCTGATGCTGAGTGACTATCCTGTTATGCTGAGTGACTATCCTTTTCCTCCTCAATGTTCATGTTGATAGCTTCTAAGAACATTTTTGGTCTTGGTCACCAGCACCAGTGCCTAAAGTCCAATTTTTCTGCCCCTGTTCAACAGGGGCTTGTAATTACAATTTTTGCTGTAATATTTTGCAGCAGGGCTTGTTCCTGCGCTCAACTAGAGTATCTGTGAGGGGTTGCAGTGTTGTGGCACCAGCACCAGTGCCTAAAGCCCAATTTTTCTGCCCCTGTTCAACAGGGGCGTGTAATTAAAATTTTTGCTGTAATATTTTGCAGCAGGGTTCATTCCTGCGCTCAACAAGAGTATCTGTGATGGGTTGCAGTGTTGTGGCACCAGTGCCTAAAGCCCAATTTTTCTACCCCTGTTTAACAAGGGCATGTAATTACAATTTTTGCTGTAATATTTTGCAGCAGGGCTCGTTTCTGCGCTCAACTAGAGTATCTGTGAGGGGTTGCAGTGTTGTGGCACCAGCAGCAGTGCCTAAATACCAATTTTTCTGCCCCTGTTCAACAGGGGCGTGTAATTACAATTTTTGATCAAATATTTAACAGCAAGGCTCGTTCCTGCCCTCAACTAGAGTGTCTGTGAGGGGTTGTAGTGTTATGGCACCAGCACCAGTGCCTAAGGCCCAATTTTTATGCTCTGTAACAGGGGCGCATAATTACAATTTTTGATCTAATATTTCACAGCAGGCTTTGTTCCTGTGCTCAACAACAGAATCTGTGAGGGGTTACAGTGTTGTGGCACCACCACCACTGCCTAGGACCCAATTTTTCTGTTCCTGTTTAACAGGGGCGTGTAATTAAAAATTTTGATCTAATATTTCACAGCAGGGTTCATTCCTGTGCCCACCAAGAGTAACTGTGAGGGCTTACAGTGTTGTGGCAACACCACCACACCACCACCAAAGGCCCAATTTTTCTGCCCCTGTTCAACAGGGGCATGTAATTACAATTCTTGATATAATATTTCACAGCAGGGCCCATTCCAGGGCCCACCAAGAGTAACTGTGAGGACTTAGAGTGTTGTGGCACCACCAACACCTAAGGCTCAAATTTCTGCAGAGTATATAGGGCAGGCCATATATTATATACAGGCGGTCCCCTACTTTCAAACATCCGACTTACAAACGACTCCGACTTACAAATGGAGGAAGACAACAAGAAGTGAGAGGAAATCTACCCCCTAGGAAGGGAAATTCTCTCCTGTAAGAGTTAATATGGGAAAAAGGTGTCAACAATGATGCTTTATTACCAATCCTTGTTTTCCTAAAAACCCCAAATTTTCAAAATCCAATTGTCATTGCAACAGAAAGTGAGGGGTAATCTTCTGAACAGGGGCACAGACAGCAAAACAAATGTTACTGGGGTGATGATAACCCTTCCCTATGTTATCCAAAAAGCTTAAAAATAGATTTTTTGGCTGGAGCTACACTTAAAAAATGTACCTGTTCCAAATTGCAAACAGATTCAACTTAAGAACAAACCTACAGTCCCTATCTTGTTTGTAACCCGGGGACCGCCTGTATACTGCTGTTCAGAGTATATAGGGCCTGGGGGCCCCACGCCTTTTCTTTTTTTAATTTGGGTGTGGGGTTCCCCTTAATATCCATACAAGACCCAAAGGCCCTGGTAATGGGCTGGGGGGTTACCCATGCCGTTTTTCTCAATAATTTTCATCCATATTGCCGGGACCCGACATTACATTATAGCCGCAAGCAGTTTTAAATTACTTTTATTCCTTTAGAAATGTCATTTTGTGCAGGGACTGTTCTAAACACGGGAAACACGCGCCACTTTACAGGCATACTATAGACACCCCCCAGGTACGATATTTAAAGGAATATTTCATTTTTATTTTTTTCACTTTAAGCATCATTAAAATCACTGCTCCCGAAAAAACAGACGTTTTTAAACTTTCTTTTGCATTGATACATGTCCCCTGGGGCAGGACTCGGTCCCCAAACCCTTTTTAGGACAATAACTTGCATATTAGCCTTTAAAATTCGTACTTTTGATTTTTCACGTTCGAGTACCATAGACTTTAACGGTGTTTGAATGTTCGCGCAAACTTTCTTCATGTTCTGGATGCAAACCGAACCAGGGGGTGTTCGGCTCATTGATGATGACTGGGGGTCCGCCAAATATATCAACATGTCATCTGCGTATAAGGATACCTTTTCTTCCAGGCCCCCAGTCATTAGTCCCATGACCTCCCCACTAGACCTGATCAGCGCTGCCAGTGGCTCTATCGCCAGCGCAAATAATAGTGGCGATAGAGGGTACCCCTGCCTGGTGCCCCTGCGTATTATGAAGGGGTTGGAGATAGTTGTATTTACTCTCAATCTAGCTGTAGGTTTGTAATATAGTAACTGAACCCATTTAATAAACGTGTCACCGAATCCGAATTTTGCTAAAACTTCCATTAGATACGGTCATTCAACCGAGTCAAAGGCTTTATGAGCATCCAGGGCTATGACAGTCCTGGAGCCCATTGCATCATGAGTGGCCTGCATGTTGGTAAAGAGTCGCCGTAAATTAATTGAAGTAGATCTGCCAGGGATAGATCCTGTCTGATTCGCTGTAATGACCCATTTAATCTCTGGGCAAGTACCGTACTTTGGCTTGAATATTTATATCCAAGTTAATTAGGGATATTGGTCAGTAAGATTTGCAGAGAAGATGGTTCTTGTGAGGTTTGGGGATAAGGACAACTAGCGCCTCAGACATAGAGAGCGGCAGCTGTCCTGTCTTCGGGGCATAACTGTATATCCTGAGGAGATGTGGAATCGAGTAACTCTCTATATTGCATATACCATTCTATAGGGAATCCATCCAACCCTGACGTCTTATTTCTAGCAAAGGACTGGATGGCTTCTCCTATTTCCTCAGTCGTTAGTGGGGCATCTAGCAATTAGACGTGAGAACCTAGTAATTTTGGAAGTGGAATATCCTGCAAATAGTCGTCTAATTCCACAATAGTGTAATGGGCTCTAGTGGAATATAGAGTGGAGTAGAATGTAACAAAAGCCTCTACTACCTCCTTCGTCTGTTCCGAGTTCTGAATTCTAGGGATGCTGCATGGCTGATAGTCTGGTCTAGATAGGTAGGCTAGCAGGTAGTTATTTTTGTCTCCAAATTCGAAGAGTCTCTGATTTTGATATAGCAGTTTTTTCTGGGTTCGTCCGAGTAATACCATGTCTAGTTCCCTGGCCTTGTGTCGCCAGGTAGCATGATGTTCGGGCGTAGGGGACGAGGAGTAAGCCCACTCCGCCACTCGAAGCTCCCCCTCCGCATCCACCAGCCTGGAGTGAGATGCCTTGCGGGCTTGCCCTATGGCTGCGGCAAACGAACCGTGCATGGTAGCCCTGAAGGCATCCCAGACCACAGCGATGGGTGCACTCTGTGTATTGGTGGCCCAATAGGAGTTCAGATCAGCCGTTTCCCGATCTGTGACAGCCTGGTCCGCCAGCCAAAGCGGGCTCAGCCACCACACCCAAAAGGAGGGTGACACTCCCAAAGCTAGGTCCACCAGCAGTGGAGAGTGATCAGACACCGCCCTAGGAAGATATCTGACATCACTCATCATGCCGAGTAGATCATAGGACATTAGACATAGATCAATACGTGATAGTGTACCATGGGAGTCAAATTGACAGAAATTTTCCCTCCCATCCGCATGTTTCCATCTCCAGGCTTCTACTAGGTCATATTGGGTTAGATAAGTGCCCAAGGGAGTGGGGGGTGTAGTAGAGCATCAAAATCTGTCAATAACTGTGTTATAATCTCCACCTATCAATAAAGGGCCTTCTGCAATTTCTAGGATAGAAGTGAGTACACGGTCAAAGAATTGTTTAGTAAAGGGTGGTGGAGCATATAGGCTAGTCACTATGTATGGTTTAGTAAGGAGTTCTAACACCACAATTACGTAGCAGCCACTGGGATCCAGCTTAATATGCTTAATAGTAATAGGAGCTGATTTAGCTATGAGAATAGTGTGCCCGGGAGTATGTGGAGGTACTCAAACATCAATGAACGTTTAACCTTGGAATTAAGCCCCCTAACATTCCATGAAATGACACGTAGTTTAGACATTACCATGCAATGTATACCATAAAGAAGAATATTTTCTGTGTTGTAGTGAGATTAACCATGTTTTATAAACCTGCAACCCCAACCCAGCATGAGTCGCTGATAACAATACATAGATAAGAAGGTACATTATTTCTCTTACAACTGTAGACTGGATATCATGATGATCGATCCTGCCAAAAACCATGGGGAAAAAAACGACACAAAAGATAAAAATAAAAATAGAAAATGGAGGAGCATAACCCAAAAACAAGGAAAACAGGTAGAATGGCCCTAACCCTCCCGGCCCCCAATCCCCAACACTTGGGGGCTTTGATCCCAGAAACAAAACTGCAAAACATGGGGAAATGGTGTAGTCCCATACACAGCAAACCGTGGTGGGTGGCGATAAAGTTCGCAACAGTTTGGCTCCATCTGTGCCCGCAAATTGAATTATGGTAGATGACCCAGGTCCTACAGGGATGTGTCAGTTATCTCAGTAGGACATCATCAAGAAGATTGCTACGACAGCTATCCAGGCGTAGCTTTGTATAGTGAGTGAAGGGCAACATGAGGTAATCGTTCATCAGTCACTCAGATGAGAAGTGTCAAAGAAAGGGGGAGTATCATGAATGAACAAGTGACCTATGACTAATCTTGCGGAGTGGTGCGGATGAGAAAGGAAAAAAAAAAGAAAAAAAAGAGTGGGGGGTGGGGGAATCTGTGAAGGGGGATAACTGAAGGTCAGTGAAGTGGAGGTCTTCGTTGCTGGTGACGCTGATCAGGAGGACCCAATGAGTCCACCCAGTGGCCCGCTTCTTTCAGATCTGTGAAGAATTAGGCCTTTCCTTTATGGATGATCCTCAGTTGTGCAGGGTATAACATACCATACGGTAGTTGGAGGTCTTATAATCTTTTAATGGCCAGAAAAGTAGCCCTCTGTTTCTGCGTAGCCGCTGAGAAATCAGGGAAGATAGTGATCCCGTTGCCATTGAAGGATATGCGGCCCTTTGTGCAGGCGGCCCTTCCCTGTCCCTGAAGTGCAGCAGTTTGATGAGCATAGCACGTGGGGGTGCCCCAATAGGTAAAGGATACAGGGGGACTCTATGCGTTTGTTCTATGGCGAATAGCAGAGAGAAGGTGGAGGCGCCAAAAGTAGATGTTAACCACTGCTTCATGAAAGCCTCAGGGGCCGTACCTTCGGAACCCTCTGCAAAGTCCAAAAAACGCAGATTATTACACCTTAGGCGGTCCTCCATATCTGTTAATTTATCAGTGGTATATTCATGGGTTTGGCGCAATTCTCTAACAGAGGCCTGCAAAGGGCGGGTATCATCCTCCAAATCCCCTATGCATTGTTCTGCATTGGCCACTCTATTGCGGAGATTATGCACATCTTGTTTCAGGAAGGACAGATCTAATCTGATAGAGTCTGAGTGGTGAGGGAAGCGTGGCTGTGCTGAATAGCCTCCATGATCTGTGTCAGCGTAGGTTCTGCAGGGCCTGTGGCAGCATGGTCAGCACTGGGGGAGGGGGGCGCAGTGTCTTCAGGCTGTGAGAGCAGCAAGAGGTCACCAGGGCTAGAAGCAGGGGGTTTTTATGACTCACCCTTCCCTGGTTTGTGTTGCGCTGCCGTGGATAAAGAGGAGGGCTTGCTGTAATCCCTTCTATGATGCTTGCCAGTGCCATTTTGTTGTGGCTCACATGAAGAGAGCAGTGGCAGGAATTCGGTGATATCCTCCAGTGCGGGGCCGTATTTCACCATCCTCAGGCATTCCCGGTGGTCTCAGGAGGGAAATAAGGCTGGTGGGTGTCCACAGGTGCGATTGGGTCAGCAGGATGAGGTTAGGATCGGAGCGGGACAGACGGAGCTCAGAGAAACTGCTTCCTCCCATTCCGGTATTCAGCCACGCTCCCCGTCAGGTGGCAATCCAACAGGCGAGGGGGTCAGAGCTAGTGCTGTGGATTGTCTGTCATGCGGTTGCGGAGGCAGTGGAATGCTTCTATGGAAGCTGCAGATGGCAGTCTGACAGGTTGGGTAGCTCCGGTGGTAGTGTAGATAGGCAACTGGGTGCAGAGGGGACAAGGAGATCAGGGCTGTCTGTGGACACTGTAGCAGGGTGGAGCAATATGGCTACTACACGTGGCTCTGGAGCTGGGACTAGGGCTGTGATTTCAACTCCTGTCACAGGTTAAAGTCTATCTATCCATTACTGGGGGTCACAGCCTGGTCGGCCAGAGTACTCTAGCCTCCAGGGGTGGCTTACCAGTCACAGAGGAGTCAGAAGGGTGAGCGCTGGGTGCAGCAAGATGGCCGCCGGGTGCAGCAAGATGGCCACCGTTCACAGGGCTGGAGCTGATATTCCACCTGCAGGGAGCTGTGGAGGGGTGTCAGTAAGTGCCACAGGTGGCGGTTAGCAGGTGGCTCTGGTGGTTGTGTACAGGAAGAGCTGTGTATAGGTTGGTCTGGGAGGCCAGGATTAAGCGCTGGTACTGTGGTCTGGTATAGCAAGATGGCCGCCACTCCCGGAGCTAGGCCAGAGCCGCGGTCTGTCTCCCAGGTGGCCTCAGACACTGAGAAACTCCGCAATATCGGCCCCGATTGGTGCGCCGGCCGTCTGGTGAGCTTTGGATGCTGCGTGGGGAGCAGGATGGTCGTGCTGGAGGATGGATACCAAGGATGCTGCAGCAGGATGGCAGGAGCTCTGTAGCAACACGTCCTATTCAGACCCTGGTCAAGCCACGCCCCCGACTGGAGGCCTTAGAAGTGACTAGCAGGTACAGTTCTGGCTTATGCCATTGGGACCTTGGGCTCCATTATCATTATTAAAGCTGTATGTTATGTTTAAAAAAGGTTATTGATATGTTAATTATTGGATATTTATATAATTGGTTAATAAAACGGCTGCTACAGTCAATTTAACCCAGTTATGTGTGGCGTGGTCATTAGAGGTAAAAGGGGGTGAGTCATTGGCATAGCAGGTAACAAGCCATGGTTAATACCATAGTCAAGCACACTGTTTATTTGTTGCTGTGCAGCGTTTGCTTGCTGATGAGTGGCATTAGACAGCACCAACTGTTTTATTATTTCTTCCATGTTTTGTCACTTATGGTATTGGCCCTTTAAATAGTTCTTTGCTAAAAGTGCTTCCACCATATGTGAGCTGGGGACAGGCAGCAGGTACAAAGCTGGGATGGGCACAATTTCAGGCACAGATACAATTACAGTGACAAACAGTGTAGTGTTTATTGGTGCTATTTACACATCTATTTACAGATTCTGTACAGTGTTCCACAAAATAAACAAGGCACAAACTCCCTCAAAAAATCCATGTCCTCCACATACAGTTTTACAGCTTTCACCAACCTTGCAGCTCTCACAGACATGACTTGTCTGTTCCTCAGGCTCCAGAGTACTGACTCTAATGCCTCATACACAGGATCGGACTTTCCACCAACAAAACCGTGGAATTTTGTCCGAAGGGCGTTGGCTCAAATTTGTCTTATATACACAAATGTTGGCCAACAATTACAAATTTAGTGACGTACTAGACAGTGGTGTATTTAGGTTTTGTGCTGCCCTAGGCCTGACTAAACGCATGCACCCCCCTTATTTAAATACGACCCACCCCATCCTGCCGAGGCCACACCCCTTCCTGTTTAAGACCCACCCTATCATCTGTAAACAACACCCCTTCCTCTTTAGGCTCATTTGGCACCTTTCAGGGGGGAACGGGTACCTGTTTTTGAAAGGTACCCTTCCCCACTTCTGGGAGACTGCGCTGTCCCCTCTGAAGTTTGCCCCCCCTCCTCCTTCCTCCACTGGGTCATTCAGAAAGTGCAACGCGCTTCGCACATGTGCAGTAGGGAACCGGTCGGTTTCCCTTACCATGAATGATAGTGGCAAAACCCGAGAGCCAATCCGAAAATCGGCTGAGGTGTCGACATCGCTGGATCCCTGGATAGGTAAGTGTCCTAATAATAAAAGTCAGCAGCTACAGTATTTTTAGCTGCTGAGTTTTAATGCTATCGCGGGGGGGGGGGGTCTCACTGTGCCCATCAATTGCAGCCTCACTGTGCCCCATCAAACGCAGTCACTGTGCCCATCAAATGCAGCCACTGTGCCCATCAAATGCAGCCACTGTACCCTCAAACGTAGCCACTTTACCCATCAAATGCTGCCACTGTGCTATCAAATTCAGCCACTGTGCTATCAAATGCAGTCACTGTGCCCATCAAATGCAGCCACTGTGCCCTCAAACGCAGCCACTGTACCCATCAAATGCAGCCACTGTGCCCATCAAATGCTGCCACTGTGCTATCAAATGCAGTCACTGTGCCCATCAAATGCAGCCACTGTGCCCATCAAACGCAGCCACTGTGCCCATCAAACGCAGCCACTGTGCCCTCAAATGCAGCCACTGTGCCCATCAAACGCAGCCACTGTGCCCATCAAATGCAGCCACTGTGCCCTCAAACGCAGCCACTGTGCCCATCAATTGCAGCCACTGTACCCATCAATTGCAGCCACTGTGCCCATCAATTGCAGCCACTGTGCCCATCAAATGCAGCCACTGTGCAGCCACTGTGCCCCATCAAACGCAGCCACTGTGCCCCATCAAACGCAGCCACTGTGCCCCATCAAAAGCAGCCACTGTGCCATCAAACGTAGCCATTGTGCCATCAAACGTAAATATTGTGCCCTCAAACACAGCCACTGTGCCATCAAACGCAGCCACTGTGCCCTCAAACGCAGCCACTGTGCCATCAAATGTAGCCATTGTGCCATCAAACGTAGCCGCTGTGCCCATCAAATGCAGCCACTGTGCCCATCAAATGCAGCCACCGTGCCCATCAAATGCAGCCACTGTGCCATCAAATACAGCCATTGTGCCATCAAATGCAGCCATTGTGCCATCAAACGTAGCCATTGTGCCCTCAAACGCAGCCACTGTGCCCTCAAACGCAGCCACTGTGCCCATCAAATGCAGCCACTGTGCCATCAAATGCTGCCACTGTGCCCATCAAATGCAGTCACTGTGCCATCAAATGCTCCCACTGTCCCCATCAAATGTTGCCACTGTGCCCATCAAATGCTGCCACTGTGCTCATCAAATTCTGCCAGTGCCCATCAAATGCTGCCAATGCCCATAACACTGATATACTTTATTAAATCATTGTACCTGCTGTCCTGGGGGTTTCCCTCGTGCTCCTCTCTCTCCTCCTGACATCACAGCCCCAGGGCCGAGGAGAAGATTCACTGCAGGAAAGCAGTGCAGGGGAGGGTAGGTGGAGCTTAAGGCTCCACCTGTCACCTGTTGCTTATGGGGGCGCGAGTGACACACGCCGCCCCCCCACATGAGAGAAAGCCCCCCCATCCGTCTTGCTGATTCCCGGCTCCCACTGCCGCCTCCCGCACACATGCAGCCCACGGCGGCCGGCTTTCTGTAGCGGTGCCGTGGTGTATGGGCATGCTTGTCAGAGAGTAGGGGGGCATGAGATACACGCCCCCATCCTCTGCCAAGCACGCCCATACACAGTGGCGCCACTACAAAAAGCCGGCCGCCGTGGGCTGCATGTGTGCGGGAGCCGGGAATCAGCAAGACGGGTGGGGGGCTTTCTCTCATGCGGGGGGGCGGCCCTTTTTGCCGCCCCCCACAAAGTGCCGCCCTAGGCCTAGGCCTTGTCGGCCTAAGCCAAAACACAGCCCTGGTACTAGATGTACTACGAGCCGATAAAAAGGAAGTTCAATAGTCATGCGCCACCCTTTGGGCTCCTTCTGCTAAACTCATGTTAGTAGAAGTTTGGTGAGTGTCGATTTGCACTTTTCAGCCTTGTGCTTGTCAGTTTGTTTCTGTTTTTCAGGTTGTGCTTGTCGGTTCGTTTCTGTTTTTCAGTGCGTGCTTGTCAGTTCGTTTCTGTTTTTCAGTGCGTTCTTTTTGGTTTGCTTCTGATTTTCAGTGCGTGCTTGTCAGGTCGTTTCTGATTTTCAGGTCGTGCTTGTCTGGTCCTTTCTGATTTTCAGTGCGTTCTGTCAGTTTGTTCTGAACGGCCATTCGTATACTAGCCATGTGGCGTTCTCATCGGAGAGATCGTGCTATTGTTGGGCTTGGAGTTATTGCTTTGACCCAAGTCCAGTCCAAGAACTGGGGGAGGAGGAGTTCTTGGACCAAGAATTGGTTGCTTAATCGTGACCAATTCTCTCACATGCCTTTGTTGCGGGAGCTTCAGGAGAATAATCCTGATGATTTCAGAAATTATCTCCGGATGACGGACCCCTGCTTTCACCGTCTATTGGCTTTGCTGTCCCCCTATATTAGTAAGCAGGACACATGCATGAGGCAAGCTATCACTCCTGAACAAAGGCTCATCGCCACCTCCGGTACTTGGCGACGGGGAGAAGTCTCCAGGGCCTCAAGTTTACTACTGGGATCTCCCCCCAGGCTCTGGGAATCATTATTCCAGAGACCTGTTCTACCATCATACAAGTCCTGCAGAAGGACTATATTCGGGTAAGTTTTAGCCTTTAACATCACATTCTATGTATTTACATAGTTACATAGTAGGTGAGGTTGAAAAAAGACACAAGTCCATTAAGTCCAACCCATGTGTGTGATTATATGTCAGTATTACATTGTATATCCCTGTATGTTGCAGGCGTTCAGGTGCTTATCTAATAGTTTCTTGAAACTATCAATGCCCCCCCGCTGAGACCACCGCCTGTGGAAGGGAATTCCACATCCTTTCCGCTCTTACAGTAAAGAACCCTCTACGTACTTTAAGGTTAAACCTCTTTTCTTATAATTTTAATGAGTGGCCATGAGTCTTGTTAAACTCCCTTCTGCGAAAATGTTTTATCCCTATTGTGGGGTCACCAACCAGTATGGTATTTGTATATTGAAATCATTTCCCCTCTCAAGCGTCTCTTTTCCAGAGAGAATAAGTTCAGTGTTTGCAACCTTCCCTCATAACTAAAATCCTCCAGACCCTTTATTAGCTTTGTTGCTCTTCTTTGTACTCGCTCCATTTCCAGTACATCCTTCCTGAGGACTGGTGCCCAGAACTGGACAGAATACTCTAGGTGCGGCCGGACCAGAGTCTTGTAGAGCGGGAGAGTTATCGCTTTATCTCTGGAATTTATCCCCTTTTTAATGCATGCCAATATTCTGCTTGCTTTGTTAGAAGCAGCTTGGCATTGCAGGCCATTGCTGAGCCTATCATCTACTAAGACCCCCAGGTCCTTGACCAATGTAAGAACCGATATCCCCAACTTCTGTCACCCACTCTTCACTTGCAAAACCCCCCCTTTTTCTTCTCCCCCCTTCTTATCTATAATAAATTAGACCACACACAGGAGTTGTTTTGGAGTAAAAACTGGCCATAGCAGCCTCCTTTATTAATAAACTATAAAACCAACTTTTAAATAACTTTTAAATAACTTTTTTAATCAACACATTTATAACTATGTACAACTTTTTAACCAACACTTCTATCACCTCCCAATCTTTGGTCTTCTGATGGCACACCAAACCTCACATCCTCCACTTCAAAACTTCTCCATCACCAGAACACTGCGGTACCATATTTTACCATACCAGGCCTCCAGCCGTATTAAACAGCTCGGAGACAACCCCCTTCCCGCAGTGTAAACATTTGTCTTCCAGCCTAGCCTTCCGCTGTAAGAACACACCAGAGGGGCATGTAACACTGAAAAGCCCCCCACCATTTCCATCACCTCTGTTTATTTTGTACCACCATCAGAGACCAAAGATGCCGCCGATATCACTGCTATGACGACCCTGATCCAGTCCACCTGAAATAAAAGAAAAAAGGAAAACAGCAAACAAGAAAATACCCCATAAAAAACCAAAGGGAGGGTGGGTGGGCAACTTCTCCCTCTGTCTCCTTCACACTGCTCCTGCCTAAACCCCACCTACCCCTTTTATATCACTCCACCCCCTGAGTTAACTTCTATCTCCTCCCCATTACTTCCCTTTTACTTTTAACCCTCAGTTGTCTCCTTATTCTACCTGGTCATGCCCGGCCCTTCATTACCTTTCCATACTTCCATTTCCATTCCGGGCCTCCCTTGACCAATGTAAGAACCGATATCCCCAACTTCTGTCACCCACTCTTCACTTGCAAAACCCCCCCTTTTTCTTCTCCCCCCTTCTTATCTATAATAAATTAGACCACACACAGGAGTTGTTTTGGAGTAAAAACGGCCATAGCAGCCTCCTTTATTATTAAACTATAAAACCAACTTTTAAATAACTTTTAAATAACTTTTTTAATCAACAGATTTATAACTATGTACAACTTTTTAACCGACACTTCTATCACCTCCCAATCTTTGGTCTTCTGATGGCACACCGAACCTCACATCCTCCACTTCAAAACTTCTCCATCACCAGGACACTGCGGTACCATATTTTACCATACCAGGCCTCCAGCCGTATTAAACAGCTCGGAGACAACCCCCTTCCCGCAGTGTAAACATTTGTCTTCCAGCCTAGCCTTCTCCTGTAAGAACACACCAGAGGGGCACGTAACACTGAAAAGCCCCCCACCATTTCCATCACCTCTGTTTATTTTGTACCACCATCAGAGACCAAAAATGCCGCCACAGCCCGCAAGGATGACCCCTTAGCCTTAAGGGCACCTCCACACCCGCAAAGCCCTCTCAATACCATCCTGAATGCCAAGTGCCCAAAGATCAATGCCTACTGCGGTAAGGTGCACACCATCTCCCCTTAGGTACATCCCCACGTTAACCTCCAACTCCGTGTGCCTCACTACCAATCCTCCATTGTTAACAACAAATTTTCCCACAGCCTTGTTACTTTGATTCGTGCTTTATTAATCCTAGTTACCGATCGTGCCATGCGCCAGGACGTCCGTGCTACTATGTCAGACCATACCACTATCATTCCCGGGAAGGCCACCCGAAGCGCCAGAAAATCACACTTAACAGCCGACACCAGTTCCCTGGTGGATCGGACCCCCAGATCGTTGCCTCCTTCATGTAGAACCAAAACATCAGGGGGCCGATCAAGTCAAGCATAGCGTTCAACCTCCGGCATAACTCTACCCCACCCCATCCCTGGAAATCCCAACCAACTAATACATGCCTCCCTCCTGGAAATCCCTAGTTGCCTGCCTTCTGGTCTGATGTCCCCCCTTTTTGCACACCAAAAAACATAAGAGTGCCCTAAGATCCAGACGAGGCGTGGCTGACCCCCATCTGTAAAGACATAACACAACAGAAAACAAATGAAACATCTGCAACTCCCCCACCCCTTTCGTAACATACATGTGCTTATAATGTCATTACTCTATTTGAAAATTTTTTCTTTTTTTTTTCTTTTTATAAATCATCAGATAACAAATGAGGGCGCACATAAGACCGAAACCTCCTGGATTCCCACCTCCCAATCCTCTTAATTGCTTCCTCATCCAACCCGCACCTGGCAGCCTCAGTAGCCGCCCCGATGCGGAAGGAGTGTGAGGTGAATTGTCTACTATCCAACCCTGCCGCCCCAATGCATTTCCGAAACACTGTAACAAACTGAAACCTGGATAAGAAGGTCCCATCCTCATGCACAAACAACGGCCCATCCCCAACCGGGCAACTTTGTAAAAATTCCTCAACTACTTTAACCGGGCAAATTCCCGACCGCGGCAACTTGAACAACTGCACCTTTACCCCTTTTCCTGCCTGATCTGTCTTAGCCCTTCATATTTTCAGCAACACCCTATCCCATTTTACTTCCACATCCTGTATCCTCAAACCTCCTGCTACTCGTTTTGCCGGACTCACCAATTCACCCACCCGAAACACTCCAAAAAACGCTATTGAAAAAACAGCTTTAAACAAGATTACCTCGTAACCCGACGTGCACACCCCACCTAGTTTAGTACACATTACCTGCAAAATTGAAAAGGACACCGGCCTTCTCGAATCCTTTTTGGCATAACTCTTCTTATAACCTTTTAGCGCCTGTTTTACCCAGAAATCCTTGGTAAAATCAGTCAAACCCTGCAGCTTAAATAAAAAGGCCAACCCTGCCAGCTTCCGCTCGATTGCGGACACTGACCCACCTCCCTCCATGTGGCGTGACACAAAATACACTACTAACAGCCTCAAGTCCGGCCCTCCCAGCCCGGCATCCGCCAGCCGTGTAAATGCAGCCCACTCTGTCCACACTTTACTATGCGCCGCCCATGTCGCCTCACTCACCGATTTCCTGATCTATCCCGCGGCGACTCCGATACCATCTCCCAAAGCCACCCTTGACAAGGAATCCCCTCTGTCTCCGCAGCGGGCGCCAGCTCCCTGAACCTGTCCCACTGGAACCGAGACAAGGAGTCAGCCAACGTATTGTCAATGCCTGGGATGTGAACAGCATATAGAAAAACATTAAGTTGTAAACACCTCAACACGAGGTGGCGCAACAAAGGTATTACCGGCTGGGATGATGCTGATAGCCGATTGACGACCTAAACCACCCCCATATTGTCACAATTTAAGCGTATTTTCAAATTCCGCCATGCCTCCCCCCACAATTCCACTGCCAATACTACTGAGAATAATTCCAATAGCACCAGATTCCGAGTAAATCCCGCCTCCACCCAAAATTCCGGCCATGCCTCCACACTTCACTGCCCTTGGAAGAAGGCCCCGTACCCAGTAGATCCTGCGGCGTCCGTCACCAATTCCATGTCGCAATTACTTACCGGCCCTTCTATCCACACCGAACGTTCATTATAGGTTTCCAGGAACGTGTGCCACACCTTCAAGTCCTCCCTATGTTCCCTGGTAAGCCTAATGAAATGGGTTGGAGACTGTATCCCTGCTGTAGCTGCTGACAGCCGTCGGCAAAAAACCCTCCTCATCGGAATAATGCGACACGCAAAATTCAACTTACCTAATAGGGATTGTAATTGCCGCAGCTGCACTTTCCTTTTCTCCATCATTTCCCCGACCTCCATTTTCAGCCCAGCCACCTTATCCCCTGGCAACCTACACTCCATTGCTCCGGTATCGATTTCGATGCCCAAAAAATGTAACACTGTCGTCGGGCCCTCCGTTTTATCTGCTGCCAATGGTACCCCAAACCTGCCCGCAATGTGTTGCAGGGTAGCCAAAAGAATTGCACACCCATTAGACGAATGAGGCCCCACGCAGAGGAAATCATCAAGGTAATGTATCACGGAGTCCAACCCTGACATATCCCTAACCACCCATTCGAGGAATGAACTGAACAATTCAAACTTGGCACAAGATATAGAGCAACCCATTGGCAGACATCGATCAACGTAAAATTCCCCTTGCCAACAGCAACTCAACAGCCAAAAACTGTCTGGATGTACTGGGAGCAAACGAAATGCCGACTCAATGTCCGATTTTGCCATGAGCGCCCCCTGACCGTAATGCCGCACCCATGCCACTGCCGCATCGAACAATGTGTAAGACACCGTACAATCCTCGGGATTGATACCATCGTTCACAGATCCCCCTTTTGGAAACGAGAGGTGGTGAATAAGGCGAAACTTATTCGGTTCCTTCTTAGGCACCACCCCCAACGGTGACACGACCAAATCCTGCAGCGGCTTAGACGCAAAAGGCCCACTCATGCGCCCCAAGGCAACCTCCTTGGCCAATTTCTCTGACACCACCCCCGGATTCTGCAGTGCCGACCGTAAATTCTTGGCCATAGTAGGTATAACTGCCATGGAGCACGGAATTCTGAAACCCACTGAAAAACCCTCCCCCAACACCTTCGCTGCCTCCCTATCTGGATCCCTTTTTAAGAAAGGCCGCACCCTTACCTCCATCACCGGCGTTGTCACTTTTCTGAGCAGACTCCCCTGGCTTCTTTCCTTTTTTGAAGCAGCGTGACAAAGCGTGATTCCCCCCACATCCTGAAAATTCATGTTTAAAACGACAGGATCCCCCAAACTTGCAGGATCCTTCGTTAAACTGCCAACACACCCCACATTTTTTTCCGGCCGGCAGTCCAGAGGTGGATGATCCCCCGGCCCCCCCTTGAAAAAACTGATTCGGTGCCCTGGCAGAAGACATCAAACGCATCCATAAGCTGATATCCTTATGGTCCCACCTAAGAGCTGGCCTAACTGTCCTTCGTTGCCTATACTGCTCGTCATAACGGAGCCACGCGTTTCCCCCATATACCCTATGTGCTTCCCCTATGGCATCCATGTAGCAAAACAACGCCGAGCAATGCTCCGGGTTCTTCTCACCTATGACGCTCGCCATAATGGCGAATGCCTGTAGCCAGTTCCCAAAAGTCCTAGGGATCAGCCTGTACCTCCGCTTCTCCTCATCCTCTTTCTTCGAATCGTCCGGCTTCACCCTGTCTAAGTTGAACTTCTCCAGCGGTAACAAGGAAAAAATTTCAACATACTCATGTTTAACGATTTTATCCCGAACCTCTTGTTTTAAATGCGCTCCCAGCGGGCCCTCGTAGCAGACATAGACTTCGCACTTTGCTGCATCTGCTATCCTGACCACATCTGTCAGGGTACCACTGGCGCCAGACCTGGGCGTTTGCATGCGCCTATGCGCTGGCGCGCTACGGTACAAACCTTGCAACAAGTTCCTGTTGTTTCCAGGCGTCAGCGCGGCGCCCGGGCGTGCGCGGGCACGCGGCGCTTGTGCGCGCGCGTGTGCACGTCCGCGCAGACGGGCATGCGCGCATTCGCGTTAGCGCCGGTTTGGCGCCAAAGTAAATCTGCACCTGATTGATCGTTACCTATCTGACTCGGCTTGTCTGAGCATCCGTCCCGCTCCCATCTGACCCAGTCTGCCTAACTATTCTACTGCTACTGCCTGATACCGTTGCCGACCTCTGCCTGCCTACCGACTCTGCCTCTGCCTGCTGTTATTGCCTGTCTCATATCCCTGCTGACCCAGACCGTCTGACCCTGCTTGTGCCTGCTGTTGTTCTTGCTGTTGCACCTTCAGCTTCGGCTCCAGTGATCTCTGCACCTCCAGTGTTCCAGCTTGCTGCCTCCAGTCTCCACCTGATCTGCAGTCCAGCCATCCCTGTGGGATCTCTCATCACTTCAGCATCAGAGACTCTACTCAACAGGCACTCCTACCCCACTGTGCTCAGGAGACCACTGTCCCCACTCCAGTGGCTCCTGAACCAGCGTTGTATGAGAGGTCTTCTCCTACAAGTCAGGCTCTACTACCAGGTACCTAACAGTACAAAGCAGCCATGACTGAGCCTGCAGGAGATACCTCTCCAATGAAGGAGATATGCACGCACCTGGCGGCCCTCACTCAAGCAGTGCAATCCCTCCAGGATAACTATAACAGACTGGAAGGACAAGTTCAGAATCTTGCAGGATCTAACCCTTCAGCCTCCTCTTCAGCTGCAGCTCCAACACAGACTGTTCCTGCTCCTTCAGTTGTGATGCTTCCGCCTGAACCACGGGTCCCTATCCCCGAAAGATTCTCCGGAGACCGGGCTAAGTTTCGGGCCTTCCGCAATGCTTGCCAGCTCTTCTTTGCCCTACAGCCCGAAACCTTTTCACTGGAAGTCACCAAGGTGGGATTTGTAATTTCCCTCCTACAAGGGGAACCACAGACCTGGGCCCACCGTTTACTTGAAGGGGACTCTGCTCTAACCCAATCCTTATCTGCTTTCTTTGAAGCCATGGCACAATTATATGAGGATCCTCAACAGACTGCCACAGCCGAATCAGCTCTGTTCGCGCTCCAGCAAGGCCGCAGACCCGCTGAGGACTATGTTACTGACTTCAGGCGTTGGAGCGCGGACACACAGTGGAATGACGTGGCTCTGCGTCACCAGTTCCGCATTGGCCTGTCCGAAGGTTTAAAAGATGAACTTGCTCGGGTGGGTATTCCAAGTACCCTTGAGGCCTTGATCTCCTTAACCATTCAGATCGATCGTCGCCTCCGAGAACGTCGATATGAACGATCAGTTCAACAGAACCGCCCAACCTAGATGACAGCACGAGCTCCGGTTCCTGCAGCACGCTACCTACCCTCACCCAGTCTGAATCCTGCCAATGTCACACCTGACACCTCTGAACCAATGCAGTTAGGTCTGATGCGACCTGCCCTGTCGTCCGAAGAATGTGCCCGACGTCGGCAACTTAACCTGTGTCTTTACTCTGGAGGAACCGGGCACTATGTCCATAACTGCCCAGTTAAAATAAGTAAGTGTCCATCTCCTGTACATACCAGTCTCTCTGCTTTATCTATGAATTCCACCCACCTTGCCATTCCTCTCTCATTACAGCTCCAAGAAAAGATACCCCCAGTCAACGCCATTATTGACTCCGGGGCATGCAGCTGCTTTATTGACTTAACTTTTGCCAACCAACACAACATCCCTTTACGGACTAAAGCCCATGGACTCTCTGTCTTCCTAGCCGATGGCTCCCGTATCAGATCCGGACAAGTAACGCAGGAGACCCTGCCATTATCCACTACGATTGACTCTCAACACAAGGAACTGCTGATCCTTGATGCCATCACCTCTCCTATGTTTCCCATTATCCTGGGCATTCCCTGGCTGCAGGCCCACAATCCGCACATCCATTGGACCTCCGGAGAAGTTAAATTCCTGTCATCTTACTGCCAAGAACACTGTTTGACAAAAGATTCGGATTCCTCAGCCACTCTGCTTTGTCTGGACTCCGACCAGAAAAATTGTCAGGTCATTCCTAAACAATATCATGATTACATTGATGTTTTTAGTAAGAAGGGGGCAGATTCTCTTCCACCTCATCGTCCCTACGATTGCCCCATCGAGTTGCTGCCAGGATCCGAAATTCCCTTCGGACGCATCTTTCCTCTATCTGAGAAGGAACAAGAAGTTTTAAAAACATATATTGATGAAAACCTGGCCAAAAGATTCATTCGCCACTCTACCTCCCCAGCAGGTGCAGGAATATTCTTTGTTGCTAAAAAAGACAAGTCTCTCTGCCCATGTATAGACTACCGAGAACTAAATAAAATCACGGTCAAAAATCGGTATCCCCTACCCTTGAAACCCGAACTATTACAGAAATTAAGGACTGCTGTCATTTTTACTACCCTGTTTCCCCGAAAATAAGACCTAGCGTGATTGTCGGTGCTGGCTGCAATATAAGCCCTACCCCCCAAATAAGCCCTAGTTAAAGTCCTTGTAGGTCTTATTTTCAGGGTAAGGCTTATTTTCGGGGAAACAGGGTAGAGCTTATTTGGGGGGTAGGGCTTATATTGCAGCCATCACTGAAAATCACGCTAGGTCTTATTTTCGGGGAAACAGGGTAAGCTTGATCTAAGAGGGGCCTATAATCTGATCCGCATTCGGGCTGGGCATGAGTGGAAAACAGCTTTTCGGACCCGATTCGGGCATTATGAATATTTAGTCATGCCTTTTGGACTCTGCAATGCCCCTGCGACCTTCCAACACCTAATTAATGATGTTCTAAGAGACTTTCTAGATGTGTTTGTGATCGCATATCTGGACGATATCTTGATCTTTTCAGAATCCCTGGATCTTCATCGAGAACATGTCTGCTAGGTGTTGGGTCGTCTCCGCTTACACAGACTTTATGCAAAAGCGGAGAAATGCGAGTTTGAACAACAGAGCATTCAATTCTTGGGCTTGATAATCTCCTCAACTGGCATCAGGATGGATCCGCAGAAGGTTTCTGCTGTTCTGGACTGGCCGGTGCCCCTGGACAAAAAGGGGGTTCAACGATTTATCGGGTTCGCAAACTTTTACAGGAAGTTTATCAGGGGTTTTGCTGCAATAATCGCACCTATCACGCAGTTGACCAAACAGAATACCCGTTTTTCCTGGAATCACTTAGCCCAAGAGGCTTTCGAGAACCTCAAGAGGATATTCACCTCAGCACCTATCCTCAGTCATCCCGAACCATCCTTGCCATTCATTTTAGAAGTAGACGCTTCAGAGATAGCAGTCGGTGCGATACTTTCGCAACGAAAAGGCAGTAAAGACGCTATGCATCCTGTGGGGTTCTTCTCCCGAAAACTCTCCCCTGCGGAGAGGAACTATGATGTCGGCAATCGGGAGCTTCTTGCCATCAAAACTGCATTAGAGGAGTGGAGGTACCTGTTGGAGGGGGCTGTGCATCCAGTACTAATTTACACTGACCATAAAAATCTGGAGTATTTGCGATCTGCTAAAAGACTGAAACCTCGACAAGCCCGCTGGGCCCTGTTTTTCTCACGCTTTTCCTTCCACATTACTTATCGGCCAGGCTCAAGAAATGTCAAACCAGACGCATTATCACAAATGCATGATAACCCAAAGGACTTATCTGCTCCTGACATCATCTTACCTGCAAACAATTTCCTGCTCATACAAACAGATCTTCTCTCTCAGATTAAGGAAGCATCCTCTGAATCAGCCAGACCCACAGGGATTACCTTAAGTAACAAAGACGGATTGTTCTGGAGAGGAAGCCAAATTTTTGTTCCTGAGGAGGTTCGGGTCAAGGTCTTGGCACTCCTTCACGATCACCCATTGGCAGGTCACTTTGGGGTTCGTAAAGCCCTGGAATTGGTGCAGCGTACTTTCTGGTGGCCCAATTTAAAGGACTTTTGCGAAAAGTATGTCAGCTCCTGCCCTATCTGTACCCAGAATAAGACATCCAGGAATCGAGCTTGGGACCTGTTAAAACCCTTACCGGTACCCGATAGACCCTGGAAGATGATCTCCATGGACTTTATTGTAGAACTTCCATGTTCCGAGGGGTGTTCTGCTATCTTTGTGGTAATAGACCGTTTTACCAAGATGGCCCATTTCCTTCCTTTAAGAGGAACTCAGTCGGCTATTGAAACGGCTCATATCTTCATCAAAGAAATCATCAGACTTCACGGAATCCCTGTAAACATAACCTCTGATAGAGGGGTACAATTTACCTCACGTTTCTGGAGAGCCCTGTGTGAGACTTTAAAAATCAAACTGGCCTTGTCTTTGGCCTATCACCCCCAGACCAATGGTCAGACGGACAGGACCAATCAGACTCTCGAGCAGTACATCAGATGTTTTACTTCCTTCTCACAGGATGATTGGGTATCCCTGCTGCCCTTGGCAAAATTTGCCTACAACAATGCCAAACATTCAGCCACCGGTCAATCCCCCTTTTTCGCTAATTATGGCTTTCAACGAACCTTTTTACCCGATTTCCTTCCAGAGTCTTCAGTCCTGGCAGTGCAGAGTATGGTAGATTTCATCAGTCACAACAACCAGATGTTGCAGGAAGCGGTATCCAAGGCTCAGGCAGATAGCAAGAAAATCTTTGATCGGAAGAGAAGAGGGGAATTGAAGTTACAGCTTGGTGACCAGGTATGGCTTTCTACAAGTAATATCAAACTAGCATGTCCTTCTAAGAAGTTGGCACCTAGATTTATGGGACCTTTCCGGTTAAAAGGAAAATCAATGAAGTTTGTTACGAACTGACTTTGCCTCACTCTCTTAAGATACACCCAGTGTTATATGTGTCATTGCTTAAACCTGCTGTACCTGATCCTTTCCCTGGTAAAGGAACTAGACCTCCTGAACCTGTTGTGATTGATGGCAGCGAGGAATTTGAGTTTGAGGCTATCCTTGATTGCAGGAAAAGACAAGGGCAGATCCAGTTCCTAATCAAATGGAGGGGCTACAGCCCAGAAAGTAATTCATGGGAACCAGATAGTAATGTGCATGCTAGGCGTTTAGTTCGCGCCTATTTTTCTACCCAGCCTGAGAAAAAAAGGCTTTTGGGCACCCGGAGGTTGCCCCTTGGGGGGGGCAATGTTAGGGTACCACTGGCGCCAGACCTGGGCATTTGCATGCGCGCTCCGGTACAAACCTTGCAACAAGTTCCTGTTGTTTCCAGGCATCAGCGCGGCGCTCGGGCGCGCGCGGGTACGCAGCGCTTATGCGCGCGCGCGTGTGCACGCGTACGGGTGTGCACGCGTTCGCGTTAGCGCCGGTTTGGCGCCATAGTGCACATAAAAGTTCCCCTGTGCCTCTGGCACATTGCTGCTTCGTCTCAGCTCTGTGATTCCTGTAAATCTGCACCTGATTGATCGTTACCTATCTGACCCGGCTTGTCTGAGCATCCATCCCGCTCCCATCCGACCCGGCCTGCCTGACTATTCTACTGCTGCTGCCTGATACCTTTTCCGACCTCTGCCTGCCTACCGACTCTGCCTCTGCCTGCTGTTATTGCCTGTCTCATATCCCTGCTGACCCGGACCGTCTGACCCTGCTTGTGCCTGCTGTTGTTCTTGCTGTTGCACCTTCAGCTTCAGCTCCAGTGATCTCTGCACCTCCAGTGTTCCAGCTTGCTGCCTCCAGTCTCCACCTGATCTGCAGTCCAGCCATCCCTGTGGGATCTCTCATCACTTCAGCATCAGAGACTCTACTCAACAGGCACTCCTACCCCACTGTGCTCAGGAGACCACTGTCCCCACTCCAGTGGCTCCTGAACCAGCGTTGTATGAGAGGTCTTCTCCTACAAGTCAGGCTCTACTACCAGGTACCTAACAACATCCTTCCTAACCACAACCGCCGGCTCCCCCGTGGTGCTAGCTCCAGCCACCCCTGAGTCTAACGTGGCCACCGTTTCACCCCCTTTCTCGGGGGTCTCACCATTACCCGACTGCTCAACCTGTCCTCCAACCCATGGTGCCGGTACCGCCTGATTGCCTGCAAATCGCTGAACCAAATCCCGTAAACCCCCCAGCAACTCCTGCAATGGTCCCCCTGTCCCAGGGGCGACAGGCTGATCGCCCACCCCCTCTAGGCCAGGCGGTCTCCGCCCCGTGGCCCCCACAGAGCCCCCTGGTAACCTCGGGGCCCCCCCGCCCCCCATACCCAACAAATTACTCCCGTCATCATCAATAGCAAAATCATGTAAGACATGTGACTCACCAGGCTGACTGGGTCTGCTCCCCATCGCCGCTGCACTGGACCCTCCAGATGGTGCGATCTCCTGTCTCACGTCCTCATCCGACCCCGACAGTTCTCCTTCCGACCGTACCTCCGTGGCCTGGAGCATCGGCGTGACTAGCCTCCCAGGCGAAGCCTGCCTAGAGGCCATGGATTCCCGTCTTGTGGCTGTTCTCCCCCTCCCCATGCGTTCCCCAGACGTTGCGCCGTGCTGTCCCCCTCTGCTGGTTCCTCTGCTAGGCCCTCATCCTCTCCCTCTGTCTTCTCCTGGCACCCAACTGCTGCTTGTCTCTGAAGGGCTACCAGCAGCATCAGGTAGCTGACCTCCAGCCATGGCCCCGCTCCTCCCCCGTCGGATCTCCCCCCTGGCCAACCCCTGTGAAGAGGGGGGGATCGTTCTCCTGCTGTCCTGCATCCTGGGTGGCGATGTTCGGGCGCCATTATGGCCCGAAGCCCCGCAGCCCGAGCTCCACCGCTGCTGAGGATTCCGCCCGGTCCCCCTAGGGGTAGCGGCGGCCACCCGTTTTGCTGGGGGAGCCGACGGGTCAGTTCCCGGGCTCCTATTGGGGCGAGCTGGTCTGTTTGAGGGGCCTGGTGAAAAACGCTCAGGCGGCCGGGACCGCCTGACGCGTGGCGTCGCTTCACCCCGTGCCGGACCCCCCCGCCTCATCAGAAATTAAGGCCGCTACCTGAGCCTGCAGCCAGTCCTTCCCTCTTGTCGCCGCCACCGTTCGCAGACGTGCTAAAAGCACATCGATGTCCGCCATGCTGCTGCAAAGCTGATAACAAGTCTTCTGTGGCTTTTCTCCCTCCCAGCAAATTCTCCCTCTGTCTGTCTCCTTCACACTGCTCCTGCCTAAACCCCGCCTACCCCTTTTATATCACTCCACCCCCTGGGTTAACTTCTATCTCCTCCCCATTACTTCCCTTTTACTTTTAACCCTCAGTTGTCTCCTTATTCTACCTGGTCATGCCCGGCCCTTCAGTACCTTTCCATACTTCCATTTCCATTTCGGGCCTCCCTTTTCCATCCTAGATTCCCCCCCCAATGTTTTCCCCCCCAGTGTATAGATTGCATCCATATTTTTGTCACCCAAATGCATTATTTTACATTTGTCTACATTGAACCTCATTTGCCATGTAGTTGCCCACCCCATTAATTTGTTCAGATCTTTTTGCAAGGTTTCCACATCCTGCGGAGAAGTTATTGCCCTGCTTAGCTTAGTATTGTCCGCAAATACAGAGATTGAACTGTTTACCCCATCCTTCAGGTCGTTTATGAACAAATTAACAGCACAGAACCCTGGGGGACCCCACTACGCACCCCTGACCATTCCGAGTACTCCCCATTTATCACCACCCTCTGAACTCACCCTTGTAGCCAGTTTTCAATCCATGTACTCACCCTGTGGTCCATGCCAATGGACCTTATTTTGTACAGTAAACGTTTATGGGGAACTGTGTCAAATGCTTTTGCAAAATCCAGATACACCACGTCTACAGGCCTTCCTTTATCTAGATGGCAACTCACCTCCTCATAGAAGGTCAATAGATTGGTTTGGCAAGAACGATTCTTTATGAATCCATGCTGATTACTGCTAAGGATACCATTCTCATTACTAAAATCTTGTATATAGTCCCTTTTCATTCCCTCCAAGAGTTTGCATACTATTGATGTTAGGGTAACTGGTCTGTAATTCCCAGGGATGCGTTTTGGGCCTTTTTTAAATATTGGTGCTACATTGGCTTTTCTCCAATCAGCTGGTACCATTCCAGTCAGTAGACTGTCAGTAAAAATTAGGGACAATGATCTGGCAATTACTTGACTGAGTTCCCTAAGTACCCTCGGGTGCAAGCCATCTGGTCCCGGTGATTTATTAATGTTAAGTTTCCCAAGTCTAATTTGAATTCTGTCCTCTGTTAACCATTGAGGTGCTTCCTGTGATGTGTCTTGAGGATAAACACTGCAGTTTTGGTTACTGAAGCCCCCCAATTCCCTCGTGAAGACTGAGGAGAAGAATAAATTCAATACCTTCGCAATCTCCCTTTGTAATCAGATGTCCTTCCTCATTCTTTATGGGGCCAATATGGTCTGTCCTTCCTTTTTTACTGTTTACATACTTAAAGAATTTCTTGGGATTTTTTTTTGCTCTCCACTGCTATGTGTCTTTTATGTTCTATTTTAGCCGTCCTTATTGCACCCTTACATTTCTTGTTGCATTCTTTTTAAAGTCTGAATGCTGATGATCCCTCAACCTTGTAGTTTTTGAAGGCCTTCGCCTTTGCTTTTATATGCATTTTTACATTGGAGTTAAGCCATCCAGGACTTTTGTTCGCTCTTTTAAATGTATTACCCAATGGGATGCATTGGCTAATGTCCTTATTTAATGCTCTTAAAGCAAACTCATCTCTCCTCCGTGTTCTTTGTTCCTAAGATTTTATCCCAATTTATGCCTTCTAGCAAGGCTCATAGTTTAGGAAAGTTGGCTCTTTTGAAATTCAGTGTCTTTGTATTCCCCTTATGTTTCCTATTTGTGTGATTTATACTGAAGCCAATTGACCTGTGATCACTGTTACCTAAATTGCCTCGTATTTCCACATCTGTGATCAGGTCTGTATTGTTGGTAATCAGTAGATCCAGTAACGCTTTATTTCTAGTTGGTGTGCCTACCATCTGACCCATAAAATTGTCCTGCAAGACATTTAGGAACTGGCGAGCCTTAGATGAATGCTTGTTTCCCTCCGCCCAGTTTATGTCTGGATAGTTAAAATACAATACATGTTTGCTAATGTATTGTATTAATTTCTTCATTCCATAATTACCATTATTGTAATATGCTGTGAATGTCCTCTTTGTCCTCATCCATGCTGTAGGCTTTTCATGCTCCGTTTTTGTCCCCAATGCATATTTGCCTTTACTAACCTCACCAGGATGCTATTCTGGGCCCATACACACCTAGCCTAGTAACGTAACAATGTATTTTGTTAGCTACATTTTTGTGCTTACCCTAAACACCCCACTAAAATGTGTGCAAATCGTATTGTTGTCCTCAAATTCAGGCAAAGTGCAATAGGCTATTTTTTGGGGGCCTTAACTCATTTGGAACCCTCCCTCTCCCCCAACCCCCAAATGCTAACTCAACCAATACTCTATCTGCTGACTTTGCCAAATCCATACACACTATACCTCTTTGGTCATATTTATGGATGAATTCACCAAAGCATGTAGTGCAAGGGTCTGCCTGAATATTTTCAAATGGTACTGTTGAAAGTTTTGGTCTCCTATTATCTTGATATGTAATTTCGGAATGTAAAAATGTTCTTCAATTTGGACAGTGTGTATCCATATTTTTGAATTATGGCACTTCTTACCTGTCCAGTGGGCTGCCAATAGTGTAAGTAAGGAGGGGCTGGCCAAAGTAACACACATTATTTATGTATTCAGCTCTCAATGAAGTGGAGAGGGTTACCTGTCCAAAACATCCACCCATCTCCCCCACCCTAAAATTTTTACAATGGGCCACCAGAGGGGTGAGGAATCTGATAAGTTGACCATATACTTTTATCTTTAAATACTAATTTCAATAAATGTTATACTTATGTTGGCCAAAAATGTTTGTGTCTAATCTGCTTCAATGTTATGTGCAAAAGTACTCATTTTTTTTCTTGTTTGACTCCACAGTTTCCTTCAAACCCACAGGAATGGCAGACTGTGGCTTTCCAATTCCACCACCAGTGGGATTTCCCAATTGTGGTGGTGCTATTGATGGGAAGTATGTGAGGATTGTCCCACCACCCAAATCGGGCTCTTATTACTTCAACTATAAGGGCTTTTGTAGTATTGTCATGTTATCGGTGGTGTCGGCCAATTATGAGTTTTTATACCTGGACATTGGGAAGCACGGCCGAAACTCGGGCGGAGGAGTGATAGCCCAGACTGAGTTCTACCAGTGGCTACAGAATGGCACCTTGTGGATGCCACCTCCTGAGGAGATTGTGGAGGGCCTCAACTTTGTTTTTGTAGCAGATGAGGCCTTTGCTCTGGGAGAACATCTCATGAGGCCATTCCCCATGAGGAACCTGACCCCAGAGCAGAGGATTTTCAATCACCAGCTGTCTCAAGCCCGAAGAGTGGTGGAGAATGCATTTGGCATCATGGCAAGTCGGTTACGTCTTTTTCTTACAGCCATGAACCTGGCAGAATATAAGCTCAACCATGTGGTGTTGTGGTGCTGCATTGTTCACAACTATTTAAGGAGGAATGTAGCCAGCTATCTGGCCTCAGTTTTGACTGAGGCCGACTTTGCAGCAGAATCAACAGTGCTGATGGCTCTGGAAAGTGGCCGTGCTGGCTTACCCGCCCAAAGTGCCAGAGAAGTCCGCCAAAAATATCTGGAGTACTTTGTGGGTAGAGGGGCAGTTGCTTTACAGCAAAATTTGGCGGATGTCCAATGAAACTTTTTTGAAAACTAAACTCATATTTCATTTGAATTACTGTTTGTGTTTCTTATCTGTCTCCTAGGTTTTCAAATGGCCTGTTGCTTATTTCAGAAAGGTAAATCCAGTTTGCCCTACAAGTGCACTTTCAAGTGCACTTGCATTGCACTTGTAGTGCAAAGTGGTTTTGCCTTTTTGAAATAAGCCCCAGTGTGTCAACATGTGCTAGCTCTCATCATGGGGG
This sequence comes from Lithobates septentrionalis, assembly GCA_037952835.1. Lineage (NCBI taxonomy): Eukaryota > Metazoa > Chordata > Amphibia > Anura > Ranidae > Lithobates > Lithobates septentrionalis. The sequence goes on along the minus strand of JBBDGP010001157.1, from coordinate 537,078 downwards.
ATCAATGGACGTGTTTTGGGGGTGCAACCCCTGCCTCTCACCTATTTTTGTTTGGAGAAAGGGGTTGCACCCACAAAACATGTATATTGATATCCCATGATGGGAGATAGCACATGTTGACACACAGGGCCGGTGCTACCACTAGGCAAACTAGGCAGCTGCCTAGGGCGCACTGCTGCCTAGGGCGCCCAGCCACTGGTATTCCTACTTTCTTCTCTCTGCAGCAAGCAACTAAGGCTCAGCACTGGTAGGCTGCATTGATGGGCGTTGGTGAGGCTGCATTGATGGGTGCTAGTAGGCTGCATTGGTGGGCGCTAGTGAGGCTGCGTTTGGGCACTGGTGGGCTGCATTTGATGGGCACTTCATTAAAAATGTGGGGTATACATGCGCAGGGCAAAGAGGGTGGAGCCAGGGTGGCAAAATGAGGTTTCGCCTAGGGTGTCAAGAATCCTTGCACCAGCCCTGTTGACACACTGTGTACATCTTCAAAATTTGGCTTTGCAATCTATTTAAATCTAAACAAACACGTACAACATAACGACAACTATAATTTTTTATTTTTTTTAGATCTTCCATAAAATATCTATGATGTTGCTAAGTCCGTTTTGAACATCATGGATGTTTTGTTTCATTTGTTCCAAATCACGATTGCAAACCATGATCTCACTGATCAGGATTTGTGCACTTGCACTACTGAAGTGATTTTCTTCTTCCACAACATTCACATCACCTAAAAATAAAAAAACACTCCATGTATTAAAAATATGCAGGCATCCATCTATTACCTTAAGCTGTGGTCTCAGATACTGACCTGTGGTCGACACCATTTCTACAACTTCACCCAGTACCTCCTGCACATCAGCATCAACATCTTCAGGGTGTGTGGTGAGTTGCCTTTCTTCAGTAGGTGCGGGGTTACTGGTGTCCCCAGACATCTCAGATGTGCCTCTTCTTTTCTCCCCTATGTGAATACAAAAAAGGTATACTTAGCAGACATATATGTTAGGCTAGAAATAGTAATATGAAACATTGCTTGGAAGTGTCTTCCAATTGTCTGTTTTTGCAGAGTTACAAGCTGAATGCATGATTTTTTCCCTTTCAAAAGCTGGAATACTTACCTGTTTTGTGCAAGTTTCACACATGGAGAGACCCCTAGTATCCACTGGAGCACCTGCGTGGGACACAACAAGGGTGTTATGGTGTCCCACACTAGTGCTCCTGTGTCCAGATGCGTAAACAGCTGCTGAGTGTCCTCTCCTGACACTGAATAAAGTTGACATTTCATTATAGTTTCAAACACATCTAGACAACAATCTAATGAACTTATTTTAATCAAAATAGGCCTGAACGAATGTAGTTAACCTGCGTCTCCCAAAAACTATGTATTAGTGGTCGAACGAACGATGTTTAATGTCCCATGAACGATTCCTGTGTCCACGAACCTAAAACTTGGCATTTTAAACTGTACAACATTAAAGAAAAGAATATGGACCAGCATGAAAGTAAAAATAATAATAGGAACACACAACAAATCCTTACTTTTTTGCAGCCCTTTCCTGATCTTTATATACTGATCTTCCTCTCTCAATTTAAGGTCTGACCAGCATTTTCTCAACTGATCCTTGGATCATCGTACCCCAAAATTCCTGTGCAGACTTCTCACAACTTTAGCCATGATCTTGGCCTTTCTGACATTTGGGTTTCTGTAAGGTCCATGCTTCCCATCATAGTCTGTCCTCTTTAAGATGTCCACCATCGCCACCATTTCTTCAAAAGACATATTTGAGGCCTTAAATCTCCTCCTGGATCTGGAACTGCCTTGCTCCGGGCTATCCTTGTTGCTGCTATCAGCACACACCTGCTGTCTCTCCGCCATGTGCTATCCCACTGCTCCGAAAGAGAAGAGGTGGGGAATACACTAGAAAGAAGGACAGGGGCGGAGTTTGATGCATGCGCAGTGTATATAAAGCCATAACGCGCGGTTGATGTAACAGCCGTAGGAACGATCTGTGAGTGGAGGACGTAAGATTGTTATCGCGCAAAGGGACATTCTAATGAAGGTACAATTGTAAATTGTGGCATCAGTGGTTAGTGGCCTATACTGCTTATAGATTGAGGCCTATATTGGGACCAGATTATGAGAGTTTAGCCTAACATTAGGGTTTGACTTGTGTTGTGTCTTGCAGGTAAAATGGTGAATAAATTTACTACCCCTGATTTTCTCCGTGATTTTATACAACAATACCGGGAGCTGCCATGTCTCTGGCAAGTTAAAAGCAGGAATTATTCCAACAGAATAAAAAGGAAGGCAGCGATGGAGAAACAGTTGAAATTGGTCAAGCCTGTGTATTCAACGGCAGACATCAATTATTTGAAGGCCAAAATTGGTAGCCTGCGAAGCACAAATAATAGGGAGCGCAAAGAAGGTCCAGGATTCCCAGAGATCCAGAGCAGCAGCAGATGACATATATGTCCCCAGGCTGTGGTACTACCACAGCCTGCGTTTTTTGTCAGACCAGACCGATCCCAGGCCATCGCTCTCAACACTTCCTTCCACATCAGCTGAGGCTCCTGAGGTCTACCCTGGGCCTTCGACACATGAAGAAGATGTGGAGGAGCCCAGCTTGACCCAGGTATAGCATTGTTGAACATATTTGTTGTCAAAAATTTAATGATTTTTACTAGATGTTGTTGATCCCAAATTTCTGGTTTAACAAAGTGGTTTACATATCAATAGACAGTAGTGGCCAAAAATGATTGGGACAAGTATGAAAAATGCTGGGGTCAGAATGATAGTCTTTTCGATTTGTTAACATTCAATTTGCAACAGTCATGAGCTCAAAATTGTGTGTGAATGATGACCAAAAACCTAAAACTATGTACCATTTTCAAACACAGTAAAATCTCAGCCAAAGCCAAGAGGAGGCCATGCCGAGCAGCCAGACTATATGCCAGGTTCCTCCCCTCCGCCCTCCAACAAAAAGGGCCCCGGGAAGTCCAGAAACCTGTGTGAGGCCACAGCTGCGTTTCTCTGGTATGCCACAAGTGTGATTAGCACGGCCCCTGATGCTCAGGAGGCTTTTGGATGCATGACAGGCAACAGATTAAAAGAGATGGAGGAGGACCAGCGCACTATGTGCGAAAAAATCATACTTCAGCTCCTCAACAAGTTGAAGAGGGGCCAAATCACCCCTAAAACGCACATATGCGAGTTCGATCATCCTCCTCCACCACCTTCACCAACACCACAGCCACCCCGCCAACCACAGCAGCATGGCGGACCATGGCCAATGCAGCATCAACACCCCCAACAAGGACACTGGGCTGGGGATTATCAGCAATATCATTTATAATTTTCTTTTTGTTTAAATTGAGTTTATCTTTTTTTTTGGGTGCAGAGAATGCATTTTTGATTTAATTTGTGTGGAAGGAAGTGTTGAGAGCGATGGCCTGGGTTCAGTGTGGTCTGGCAAAAAACGCAGGCTGTTGGAAGACCACAGCCTCGGGACATATATGTCATCTGCTGCTGCTCCTGATCTCTCGGAGTCCAGGACCGTATTGTGCTCCCTATTAAATGGACTGCTCAGATTACCAATTTCGAAAGTCAAATAATTGATGTCTACCCTGGGGTACAAACACTTCACCAATTCCAACTGTTTCTCCATCCTCTTGATTTTTATATGACCGTGTGCTCCCTATTGAATAAAAAACGTTGTTTTTGCCAAATACTTGGCTATGTGTTTTACTTAAAAAAGGACAGTTTGTTTGTGAGTAGGCAGGTACATTTCAAAAATACAATGTCAAATTAACAAGGGACACCAACATAGTTGTATCTTTGAGGTTAAAAAATATGAGATAATAATGGTGCTGTGGTAACTTGCCAAAAAACAAAAAAAACAAACATTATTATTTTGTAGATCACTAGAAAAATAAATAAAAATGAAATACTTTGGCAGAACTCTGTGAATATCACCAGCAAAGCAGCTTCATTATTATACCATTATAAAGAAGAAGAGAATGCGCTGCATTGAGAGATTTCACAATTTGCCGCGTCACGAATGTGATATCTCCATTACGAATGCTAGTTTTACAAGATCGACCGCTTCCTGCTTGTCCTTGCTTCCGAGCATGCGTGTTTGTACTTTGGACTTTTGTCCGACGGACTTGTGTACACACGCTCGGAAAATCCGACAACACACATTTGCCCGCAGAAAAACCTGCTAGCCAACATTTGTTGGCAGAAAGTCCGACAAAAATTGTCCGATGGAGTATACACATATCGAACATTTCCCGTCGGGAAGTCAGATCGTGTGTTTGGGGCTTTAGTTCCAGATGAGCCTAAAATGCCAAAAGGTAGAGGGCCAAGACCAAAACTGGATATAGAATCCGAGGTTTCTAAAAGTGTACAAGAGGAGCCTGGGAGATGCGTAGACCTCAAACAGGACTTTTCCAGGCTTCCATCGAGACACTCTGTTAACTTTCACCTATCAGCCATAACCACCATAGTAAAACTGACTTACAGTATGCAGCTCTTGTGAATTTTAATCCTAAAAATACATTTTAAAGTGAGATAATAGCCTTTTAACAAAAACAAAAATCATGGTGTTCTGAAGGAAAAACACAAAACAAATAAAGAGCCCTTCCTTTATAATAAACAACTGCACTCTCACTGAAAGTAATAATTACACATACTTTGGCCTAGAAGTTAACCAATCAGCAGGTTTCAAGCCAGCCATAGAGGCCCTAAACGATAAGGCATGCAGAACATTCTATGCCAACAGGAGACAGCTATACCACCTAAAACCACTAATAAGAGTCTGGCTTATGTAGCCAGGTGCTGGACTACAGAAATATGCAGGGGGAGACATTATCCCATTTACAGTTGGTTTTACTTTTACCTTCCACTGCTTTTCTGGGATTCTGTTGCCCTGTTCGCTTCCATCCAGAAGAGGGAGATCTCAGCCAGAGAAAGCTTTTGGATTTTGGATTTAACAACCCATAATTTTGACAGTAGTGGGCAGTGGCGGGTCACAACCCTGCACACTAAGGGGAGAACATCTGGCGAACAGTTCAAACTAAGCAAAAGTTAGGCCTGAACATCGCCTGTTCGCCCATTCGGTGAACACCCGTATTTGCAAGGCACTCGGCAGGATGTTCACCCGCCAAGCACCCCACAAACCGCCAAACGCCACTTTTAATTCTATAAAGTACATCCAATCACACATTTCACAGTTTCTATTTAATTTGGGTAATAAGCCCCCCTCCATCATATCTGGGAGCCCAACAAGGAGAGGCAGATATTTCCATGCAACTATGAGGGGGCCACCAGTGTCTGTGTCCACAGGCAAAGGTGGGCATGGTCTGTCCTCAGGCAGGGCACATTTGTCTCTGTTTAGTGATGTTGCCACAGCCACAGCATGCAGAGGAGGTGGTGGACTGGCTTACTAAACCATCCTCATCCTCCTCATTCTCCATCACCCAAGCTGACACTAGTGCGCAGTCCACCGCAGCTGCCAGAGCAGCTTATTCTGCCTCTTTGTCCACAGCTACTCCTGCCATAGCCCCAGCATCATGCATAGAGAGATCAGCTGAATTATTTGAACACAGCATCAGCCACTTGCTTCTTGAGGATGCAAAGACATTCCTTGATTCTGATGTTGGTTCTGAGTTGGAGAAAGAGAGTAACATGAGCCTACAGAGAGGGGAGAACACTGATAAACAGCAAATTGGCAGCCACAGTGTATTGCCAAGTTGGATCCGGTGAAGATAAGGATGGAGGGGATGATGATGATGAGGTCACTGACTCGACTTGGGTGCCGGATAGAGCAGAGGAGGAAAGTGAGGGGGAGTAAACAACCCCAACAAGCCAGGATGTCCTCCAGAGACAGGCATCATGCAAGAGTAGAGAGCAGCAATCCTATTCCATCAGATTGTGGAGATGTTATCTCCAGGCCCACTTCCCACACCTCAGCTGTGTGGGCCTTTTTTAGCACATGTGCAGCCGATTGCACTGTTGCAATTTGCAATCTCTGCCACAAGCAGATCAAGCGTGGCAAAAACACCAGCCATTTTGGTACCACATGCTTGGAAAGGCATTTAACTTCCCACCACTCAGCCTGTTGGCAAGAGCACCTGAAAGCCACATACAAGGGACACAATTCTTCTCCTCCTCACCTTTCATGTCTACCCTTGCTATATCTCATGACCTCTCCAGCCCCCACTGACAGGGATGATGGTATAGCCAAGGGTGTCACAGGTCCTTGCAACATGTCTGCCAGCAGCACACCACCAGCTGTAGAGTATAGCAGGCAAATTTCTCTACCCCAGCTGCTACAACGAATAAAAAAATACACTCCCTGCCACCCACATGCCCAGTGTCTAAATTCCAGCTTGTCCAAATTGCTGGCTTAACAACTGCTGCCTTTCCATCTGGTGCATTCTGCCCCCTTGAATATGCAGAATGTGCTTGCAACTAGGAAGGATGCAGGACAAGGCTCAGTGCTGGAGCTTGTTTTGCCGCCACGTCTCCATACAGCTAGTGGTGATGATGGGAGATCTGTCAGCTGGACCACCTCCTCCATCTCCTCCATGCCTTCATCTGCTGAATTGTCCTATGAACCACCACTACCCTTTTAATGCCGCGTACACACGATATATACATTGATTGACTCATGCTGTAACCTCAGAGCAGTGAGGTAAGGGGCCATTGCCCTCCATTGTAGGATTGCTGCATGAAGAGTATTGGTGTTTACACTTCACATTCTTCACTTATTTGAGCAAAGCGATGCTAGAATCTAGCTGCTGCCTTCACCATTTTTTTCATTAAGCACGTTTATAGAAGCATTGGAACTGTTTGTTGCTGCACAAAGTCACTTTTTCTTTGCATTTGAACATTGTTTGTACTAAAATGTGAGCATGGATTGCTGACACTGGGCACTTTATTATATCTGTCACTTGTATTGGGATCTCCTAGGACATTCATAGTAACCTTGCACCTGTGTGCGGTTTATTTTATTTTTTTATGCGCTTTACGTTTCAAACATATTTCTACTGTTGTTTGCACTATAGGCGAAGGATTTATATTGTTCTACGTATATTCAAATGCTTATATTTATCCATGCATAGTTTTTATTTGCACTTTTTTCGATTTTTTACATTTGTCACCTTTATTGGGATCTCTTAGGATCTCATAGTAACCTTGCACTTTTGTGCGGTTTATTTTATTTCATCTTTATTTATTTCTTATGTGTTTCACTGTTCAAACATATCTATATTGCTCTCTGCACTACAGGTGAAGGATTTGTATTTACAATCAGATGCTTATAGTTTTTTATTCATGCGTAGCTCTTATCTGCAATTTTTAAAGTGAGCACAGCACGGAATATCAGTAACGTGTGATCAAGTTTTTATCACTTATTTACTGAGAATAGGCATCACGCCACCTAGTCACTATTATTCTATGATTATGACACGTTTACACCAGGATTAGCTCAGCACCATCCCCAGTTTTATATTCAGGTTACTATTAAGGGCCAGGTTGGACCCTTCTCGGTGCAAGCTGCTTTTCCCCCTCTTATTTCTTCCATTTTTGCATGGTAGCGCAGGAATACCATACTTGTTATATCTCCGGATGACGGACCCTGTTTTTCACCATTTGTTTGCTGTCCCCTTATATTACGAAGCAGGCCACCTGCATTCGCCAAGCCATCACTCCTGAACAGAGGCTAGTCGCCACGTTGCGGTACTTGGCGATGGGGAGAAGACTGCAGGACATCAAATTCTCGACAGGCATCTCCCCCCAGGCTCTGGAGATCATTATTTCAGAGACCTGTACCGCCATCATACAGGTCCTGCAGAAGGACTATATTAGGCTAAGATTTCTCCTTTAACATCACATTCTATGTATTTAATGTTTGCTAATGTATTGTATTTCTTTCATCATTCCCTAATTACCATGGTTGAAATATGCTGTGAATGTCCTCTTTATCCTCATGCATGCTGGAAGTTTTTAATGTTCCTTTTTTGTCCTTCATGCATATTTGCCTTCACTAACCTCCCCAGCATGCTATCCTGGGCCCATACACACCTAGCCTAGTCACTTACTAATGTATTTGTCAGCTCCATAGTAGTGCTTTACCCTAAACACCCCCCAAAATGTTTACAGATGTCATTTGTGTCCTTAAATTCAGGCAGAGTGCCAGAGGCTTTTTTTTGGAGTCCCAAAATCATTTGGAACCCTCCCTCCCCCCAACCGCTAAGTCAACTGATACCAATCCTCTATCTGCTGACTTTGCCAAACCCATACACACTATACCTACCTCTTTTGTGTTCATATTTATGGATGAATTCACCAAAGCATGTAGTAAAAGGGCCTGCCTGAATACTTTCGAATGGTACTGTTTAAAGTTTTGTTCTCTTATTATCTTGATAGGTAATTGCAGAATGTAAAAATGTGCTTCAATTTGTACAGTGTGTATTTATATTTTTGTATTATGACACTTCTTACCTGTCCAGTGGGCTGCCAATAGTGTAAGCAAGGAGGGGCTGGCCAAAGTAACACACATTATTTATGCATTCAGCTCTTCAGCTCTCAATGAAGTGGATACGGTTACCTGTCCAAAACATCCCCCCCCCCTAAAATTTTTACAATGGGCCATCAGAGGGGGTGAGGAATCTGATAAGTGGACCTTATTTTTTTCTTTAAATACTCCTTAAAATCAGTGTTATACTGTTGTTGGCCAAGAATGTTTGTGTCTCATCTGCTTGCAATGTTATATGCAAATGTACTCATTTTTATTTTTCTTGTTTCACTCCACAGTTTCCTTCAACGCCACAGGAATGGCAGACTGTGGCTTCCCAATTTGCCCAGCAGTGGGACTTTCCCAACTGCGGAGGTGCAATAGATGGGAAACAAGTCCACATAGTCCCACCCCCCAAACTCAGGGTCATACTATTACAACTATAAGGGGTTTAATAGTATAGTGATGTTGGCGGTGGTGTCGGCGACATATGAGTTTCTCTATGTGGACGTGGGGAAGAATATCCGGATGTCAGATGGTGGAGTCATCACCCAGACCGAGTTTCTACAGACGGCTCCAGAGTGGTGGCTTGGGATTGCCACCTCTGGAAGACAACGTGGCTGGTCTGCCATTCGTCTTTGTCGCTGATGAAGCGTTTGGGCTGGGTGATCACCTGATGCGGCCGTTCCCCATGAGGACCCTCACCCCGGACCAGAGGGTTTTTAACTACCGGCTGGCCAGAGCCAGAAGAGTGGTGGAGAATGCTTTTGGGATAATGGCCGGTTCCGCCTATTCCTTACGCCAATCAACATGGCAGAATATAAACTTAACCATATAATTCTTGCATGCTGCATTCTCCACAACTTTTTAAGGAGAAATTCTATGAATTATGTGGCCTCAGTTGGGCCTGAGGCCGGATTTCAAGACCAAACCCTGGCATGCTTGAAGCTGGCCGTCCTGGCTTGCCCCCCCAAAGCGCACTCGAGGTCCGTCTAAAATATATGGAGTACTTTGCGGGTAGGGGGGCCATTGATATGCCAGAAAATGTTTAAGAAACATTTTTAAAAAAAATTTGTATTTTAAACTGAAAAATATTTCCTTTGATTTACTGCTTGTGTTTCTTTTAGCTGTCTCCTAGGTTCTTCTTCAGCTAACTATTATGTTGTGGGTCTGCTACACACACACCTTGTTTTTTGTTGTTAATGTATGTAATGCATTAAGGATAAAAATATTCATCATTTTCAGCACCATGAATTAATTTTTTGGAGTGAGGAAAATGGCCTGATTGTTGCAAATTATAAAGCACTGTGGGTGTTATTTATTAAAGGAAAATCCATTTTGCACTACAAGTGCACTGCAAAAGTGCACTTAAAAGTGCACAGAAACTGCATTGAAAGTGCACTTGTAGTGCAAAGTGGATTTGCCGTTAGTAAATAACCCCCATTGTCACTGTAAATACCAACGTAAGCAAAAAACTGCATTGGGCATTGAAAGAAGAAGCCATACATTGTTGAGTAAAACATTTTTCACTCTGTGCACATTCACATGTACAAACCGACATATTTTAGGAATTACTTTTTTTTTTGGACAGTAGAAATATCATTTTTGGTGGTAAACAGGAATGTTTTTAAAACCATAAAACAATACACAACTCAGGAACTTACAAAGTTCAACTTTGATAAATTGAAGGCAATATCAGACATTAGTATGTCCAAACTGTGTTGATATTGCCTTCATCAGATGAGGTGATGTCACCCCTGTGAAAGACAAATTTTGAAGATGCACACAAATTGAGAGTCAAAGTGGGGATTTTCCTCCTGATCCCATGCCTAAGGTCAACATGTGCTAGCTCCCATCATGGGGATCAATGGATGTGTTTTGGGGGTTCAACCCTTTCCTCTCATCTACTTTAGTTGCGAGGAAGGGGTTGCACCCACAAAACGCGTACATTGATATCCCATGATGGCAGATAGCACATGTTGACACACTGTGTGCATCTTCAAAATTTGGCTTTACAATTTTTTTAGAAAAGTTAGAAAAATAAAAACAATTTGAAAAATGTTGGTGTGTTTTAGATTCTGCCTAAAACATCAATGATATTTTTGAGTCTTTTTTCCACATCATTGATGTCTTCCTTGATCTTCTGTAAATCCCTATTGCACACCATGATCTCCCCGATGAGGATCTGTGCACTTGCACTTGTGAAATGTGTTTCTTCTTCCACAACATCCACATCACCTAAAATAAAAAACACACCATGTATTATAAATATGCAGGCATACATCTATTACCTGAAGCTGTCATCTCAGACACTCACCTGTTGTGGTCACTATTTCGCCCACTTCATAAACCTCTCCTTCCTCCACATCCTCTGGTTGTGGTGTGGGGATTTCCCCTTCTTTAAGAGGTGGGGGTCCCTGGTGTCCTCTGATGTCCCATGTCTTTTCTCCCCTATGTAAAAAAAGGTATACTTAGCTCACAGATATTTGAGGGCAGAAATAGGAATATGAAACATTGCTTGGAAGTGTCGTACAATTGTCTGTTTTGGCAGAGTTCCAAGCTGAAGACATAATTTTTTCCCTTTCTTCAAGCTGGAATACTTACCTTTTTTGGTCAAGTTTTACACATGGAGATGCCCCTAGTATCCACTGGAGCACTTGTGTGGGACACCATAAAAAGTTTGTTCTGGTGTCCCACACTAGTGCTCCTGCGTCCAGATGTGTAAACAGCTGCTGAGTGTCCTCTCCTTACACTGAATCAAGTTCGCATTTCATTCTAGTTACAAACCCATCTAGACAACAATGTACTAAACTTCTTTGAATACAAATAGGCCTGAACAAATGTAGTTAACCTGTATCTGCCAAAAACATCATATTAGTGGGCGAACAAACAATGTTTACTACGAAGGATTACTGTGCCCATGAACCTGAAAGTTGCCATTTTAAACTGTACAACAGTAAAGAAAAGCACATGGAGCAGCACTAAAATAATAATAATAATAGGAACACAGGACAACTACTTACTTTTTAGAAGCAGTTTCCTGATCTTTCTGTACTGATCGTGCTCCCTCAATTTCAGGTCTGACCAGCGTTTCCTCAATTGCTCCTTGGATCGTCGTACCCCACAATTCCTGTGCAGACTTTTCACAACTTTAGCCATGATTTTGGCCTTTCTCACATTTGGGTTTGGGTACGGTCCATACTTCCCATCATAGTCGGCCCTCTTCAAGATGTCCACCATCTCTACAAAGGACACATTTGAGGCCTTAAATCTCCTCCGGGATCGTGACATTCGTGGTTCCGGCTTTCGTTGTTGCTGCTGTCTTCATGCACTTGTTCTTTCTCCGCCATGTGCTCTTCCACTGCACCGAAAGAGAAGGGGCAGGGAATATACTAGATAGAAGGTCAGAGGCAGGCGGAGTTTCACACATGCGCAGTGTATATAAAGAGTAACACACATGCGTTGTACGTAAGATCTGTGAGCGGAGGAAGGAGTAGCGGAAGCGCTGATCGTGATAACTTGGGCCTATACTGCTTATAGATTGAGGCCTATATTGGGACAAGATTAGGAGAGTTCATCCTTACATTAGGGTTTTTGTCTTGTGTTGTGTCTTGCAGAGAAAATGGATCTATTGAATGATCAGGACTTTATCCCTATATAAATTGATATGTACAGGGAGCTGCCCTGTCTGTGGCAGGTAAACCACCCCTTTTATACCAATCAAAGAAAGAGGAAGGCAGCGCTGGATCAATTGTTGGATATAGTGAAGCCGCAGATCCCCACGGCAACTATCAACTATTTGAAGGCCACAATTGGTGGCATGAGGAGCACTTATAATAGGGAGCGCAAGAAGGTCCAGCAGTCCCAGAGATCAGGAGCTGCAGCAGATGACATTTATGTCCCCAGGCTGTGGTACTATGACAGACTGCATTTTCTGGCAGACCAGAGGGAACCCAGACCAGTCTTCCTTCAACACTTCGTTCCACCCCAGCTGAGGCTTCCAATGTCCAACCTGGGCCTTCCAGCCAGGAAGATGTGGAGGAGCCCAGCTTGAGCCAGGTATAGCATTGTTCAACATATTTCTTGTCAAAAAATTAATGATGTTAACTAGATGTTATTATTGATCACTAATTTCTGATTTAACAAAGTCTTTTACATATCAATAGACCATAGTGGCCACAAATGATTGGGACAAGAATGAAAAATGCTGGGGTCAGAATGATAGTCTTTTCTATTTATTAACATTCAATTTGTAACAGTCATGAGCTGAAAATTGTGTGTGATTGATGAACCAAAAACTAAAACTATGTCCCTTTTTCATACACAGGAAAGCCTCAGCCAGGAGGAGGCTGTGGAAAGTGGCAGCCAGGAGGTGGCAGGAGTAAGTGGCAGCCAGGAGGTGGCCGGGCCCAGTAGCCTGACCAAATCCCAGGCCCCTCCCCTCCGCCTTAAAAAAAAAAGGCCCAGGAAGGGGAAGAACCTGGAGGAGGCAGCACTTGGGCTATTTCGGCAGGCTACTGCGGCCCTCAAAACACCCCCCGATTTTCAAGAGGACTATGCCTGCATGGCAGCCTGCAAAATGCAGGCAAAGGAGGAGAGCCAACGCCTCTGCTGTGAGGAAGTTATCTTACAAGCCCTAAATAAGGGGTTGAGGGGCCAAGCCAAGGTTTGTGAGTTTGACCATCGTCCTCCTCCTCCTCCTCCTCCACCTCCTGCCACAAATTCAACACCAAGCAATGGGGGGAAAAGCGAATTTAGGACTTTAATTGGGATGCAAGGGAAAGTTTTCGCCCCCATCCTTAATATCATTAAAAAGAGGGGGGGGTTGGGACTTTGAATGAGGTGCGCATGATGCAGCCCAATCACACTCACAGAGGTGCAAACATAGGTATGTTTATTAAGGACCAATGATCAACATGGCATAAAAATGCATTGCATGCATTAGACATAAAATAATCGTATAAAGACAATAAATCTATGTATATACAACCATGGGACATGGGTAGATACAATTATGCATTTTAATCCCCCAAACAAGATAAAAGTCAAGTGAAGTAAAAAAACATCTGAAAATTGGTCAATGTGTGTTTGATGCAGCAAAGGTAGGCCCGACGCTGCGTTTCATGGACTTCAATCCACTCTTCAGGAGCCAGATGCATCTAAATTCTATAAAAGATGTATAAAAAGCAATATAGTTTCATGGGTCTAACAAAATCAGCAGAAAAAGGGGTAAATTTGGGCATAATGGGCCATGCCAAAAAAGGTTACTCACATGATAGCCAAAACTGGGACTGTGCGACAAAACAAAGCCAGGGGTAAGCCATGGTGCCTGGCTCGGGAGCTGAGAGGGGGACCTCAAAGAGGAACACTGGACCGCACACACCAACACCCCGCAGTGGAGGGGACTTCTATAATGTAGGAAATATATAAAATGTATCTATGATGATACAAGTAACAAAAAAGGAAATGATATAAGCTGCGGATATCACCAGGTAATTGAAAAAAAGCACCCGGAAGATTACCTTGGAGAGTACATATGATGTTTGAAGCCACATAGATAGAAGGGGATCAGGGTGTGCATAGGTTGTATCAGCACCGTCTCTGAATACCATGAAGCGGGGAGTGAGATGCAGCCCCAGTATGGAACGCCAGCTCCCCCTCAGCGTCACGCAGGCACGACACAGGATTGAAGTCCATGAAACGCAGCGTCGGGCCTACCTTTGATGCATCAAACACACATTGACCAATTTTCAGATGTTTTTTACTTCACATGCATAATTGTACCTACCCATGGTTGTATATACATAGATTTATTGTCTATATGCGATTATTTTATGTCTAATGCATGCAATGCGTTTTTATGCCATGTTGATCATTGGTCCTTAATAAACATACATATGTTTGCACCTCTGTGAGTGTGATTGGGCTGCATCATGCACACCTCATTCAAAGTCCCAACCTCCCCCCCTCTTTTTCATGATATTAAGGATGGGGGCGCAAACTTTCCCTTGCGTCCCAATTAAAGTCCTAAGTTCGCTTTTCCCCTCATTGCTTGCATTGATTAGGGATGGAGGTGCTCATGATTGTAGCCCATCGCTCTCTTATGGCGGATTCCTACCATCATGCGCACCTCATTCAAAGTCCCAACCCCCCCCCCCTCTTTTTCAAATTCAACACCAGAGCCACAGCCTGGAAGCAAGCCTGGAAGCAAGCGTGGAAGGAAGCATGGAAGAAAGACAAGAAAGTGATGGCCTGGGTTCAGTCTGGTCTGACAAAAGACGAAGGCTGTTGTAAGACCACAGCCTGGGGACATATATGTCATCTGCTGCTGTTCCTGACCTCTTGGAGTCTGGGACCGGATTGTGCTCACTATTATATGGACTCCTCATGCAACCAATTTTGACTGTAAAATAGTTGATGTGTGCCCGGGGGTACAAAAGCTTTGCCAATTTCACTCGTTTATCCAGCATTGCCTTCCTCTTTATTTTGTTATGACCCCTAATAAATTGCTATTTTTTTTTCACAAATTCTTGCTTCAAAAAGGACAGTTTGTTTGTGAGTAGGCAGGTACATTTCAAAAATACAATGTCAAATTAACAAGGAACACCAACACCAAACAAGCTTCTTGAGGTTAAAAAATACAAGTTAATAATGGTGTTGTGGTAACTTGACACACAAAACGACAAAAAATATTGTGGAGATCAGTAGAAAAAAATATATTAAAAAAACAGGAGATCTTCATAAAAAACAAAAAAAATGGATATCTTGATAAAAAAATAAATAAAAAAAGATCACTATAAAAATAAATTCTAAACATTATTATGGAGATCTGACGAAAAAAAAAATAACAAATATTATTCATGAGATCACAGGAAATAATAAAGAAATCAGTTTGTGAGAACTCTGTGTGACTATCAGCAGCAAAACAACTTCATTATTCTAGCATTATAAAGAAGAAGAGAATGCGCTGCATTAAAAGATTATTAAATTTGCAGCGTGACGAATGTGCTATCTCCATTACGAACGCTAGTTACCAGACCGAGCGCTTCCGTCTCGTACTTGAATCAGAGCATGTGTGGAATTTTGTGCGGAGGAGAGATTCTTTCAGCTGTGCAGGGGCAGGCCAAGAGGTGGTTCACACCACGGAAGCTTGAGCAAGGATGGTGGTGTGCGATAATAGCTCTAACCTTCTGTCCGCCCTTCGATAGGGAAAGTTGACACAAATGCCATGCCTAGCACATGTTCTCAATTTGGTGGTGCAGTGTTTCTTAAACAAGTACCCATGTTTGCAAGATCTTCTAAGGCAGACCAGAAGAGTCTGTAGCCATTTCATACTCAGCCATTGTTCGGTTGGCTGAAATTGTCGGGAATTCCACCTGCCTGTAAACCACCTGATTTGTGACATGCCCAACTCAACTTCAGCAATGCTGCAGTGGCTGCACATGAAGCAGAGGGCCATCAACAAGGAAGGATATGCTAAGACCGCTGTCTTCTTTTATACAAGCGCTTGATTTTACTGCTAAACACATGAGTATATTTCCTTTGCTTTTTATGCATTAAAATTTCCATACGGAGTTACACTATATGCCTTCCTCTTTCTTTTAATGATGGGGCTGACTGCCTATATCTACTGAGTCCATCCATACCTTACACTTGTTCAGAGGTCCATCCGGAGGTCATATCTGGATAGAGCATCTGATCCCCTTGGTATATTGCACCACAAAACTTGATTGACTCACTAGGTGTACACCTATTTGAGCTCAATCCCTCTGGTAAGCAGCTTCTGGTGTCTTTGGTGGTGGACCTACTATTAACTGTTATTACATCATACATATTTGAAGTTAAAGACTGTCACTATATTATATCCACATGTGGTTGAGTATTATCATCACACATGATTGAAGCTTGTCACTGACTTTTCTTTCTTTTTTGGACATCACACGTCCAAGTTCCTCTGTTTATAGACATCACATGTCATAATAGAGGACTGCTTGGAGTATTTTTGAGCACATCATTTATTATTCACGTTTTTTGTACTCATATTATTTGTTATGGATTATATGATCACATAAGCGCTGCACATTTCACCCAATTGGCCATTGTTGTGGAAAATGTTATATTAATGTATTGTCATAAGTCTCCCAGTGTGTGTTCAATCGTAGCCCGCTCTAAAGAGCTGACTGGGGCAGACCAACGCTGGTTGAGATCCGTTTGGTAGTGAAAAGCTCTTTGGGGATGTAGAGAAATGTTTGTGGAGTGGGGACATGTCCGCCAGCTAAGGGCCCCTGTGCGATGCACAGAACGATCGTCTGGTGGGGGTGTGTTCGCTCTGCAAAGACATTATCGGTTTAACAAGTGTGCTCTCATGTTGCCCCTGTGTGCCTGATCAACACATTTGTGGCCCAATGAGTGTACGCCTGCCGATAATCTCTCGTCCACAAAGACAGTAGAATAATCCAGGTATACATTGTTCTCTGGAACAATGTATAATAGGGATTTCTATCAACGGAAATACGGGAGTCTTTTGGGTTCTAGTTGGAGACAGGGTTAATGTTTGAAAGCCATGTGGCTTCAAAAACATACAGGCACCCTGTCTCTGCTCAGACACACCCATAAGACTCCTGTAGTCATTGTTCATTGGTTGTTGCATTTTCCTGTGTTAAATCCTTATATGGTCATTGATATCCTGTGAGGTCACAAGCTTTGTAAGAGGTGTTATTGGCTGTTGGAGACGGAACCCTCGAGCTTCGGGACTTCCTATTGAAATGCTAATAAAGTGGCTCACTCAGACAGCTGAGGGAGGCTGGCTGCAGTGTGATCTTGGAAGTTGAACCGTAAACATGTGTTTTGTCTAGTTGTCTGGATGGGGCACACACCAAAGGATGGATACGATTAAAAGGTGAGATGCATTTGTATCATTAGACGAAATTGTTATTATGATTAGAAACAGGAGATTTGGCTGTGTGCTTTGCATACAACCAAATTTCGCTGACAGAATGGCGAGCCAGAACGTAGGAGTGAACAGAACCTCCTTCAGAATCGGATCATTAAGATGTGCTGGGGAGCGTCTGCTTCGTGAAAAGAACACATTTTTCGTCTTTTGAAATAATGCTGGAAGTTTGATCGTATGTCTGGTGTGTGCCTGCATGTGTGTGTGCCTGTGTGTGTGTGTGCCTGCGTGTGCCTGATGCTGTGTAACAAGTTTGTAATGCATATGAGAGATAGAAATTTATGAATTGATATTATTTGCAGCCTGCAAAGCGTGTGTAGCTGAGTAGTTTTGTAAGTAGCTGAACCTGTTTGTAAAAATGCCATGAGTTTAGTGAAGGGGCAGGTATTGTTGTTTCTGTATTGAAAGGGGCTACGCCCTGGGGGAAGGGAACTATAATGTTCTGAACAGACATACAAGCATTCACTGTCTGTATCTCTCGTTCCTGTGAAAGCTGATGTGAACTGAGTTTGAGTGTATGTTTCAGCCGAGTAATTGTGGGTTATGTGGCTTGGATGTTTCATTGGATAGCATGTGTTCCTAAGTTGTGTTTTTTTTTGTAACTTTAACACTTTTAAATGTTTGTCTAAGCGTTCATTTAGTGTCTCAAATGTGTAATTTTGCGGGGAGAAATTTTTGGTTTTGGCAGGAAAATGGTTTTTGTCTGCTACTTCCTTTTGTTGTCTACCATGTGACTACGGTCGGCCATTTTCTTTTCCTTTGTGTGTGAACTTTGAAATGTTTATTCATCTTGGTCAGTTTTGGCGGGAAAATGCGCTATTTTGTTGGGGTCTGGCTTTTGTTGTGGTCACCATGTGCATCGGCGGCCATTTTGAAGACCTCTGAGCCCTCCTATAGGAGAAGCTGCTCCATTGTGTATTCCTTTGTGTGTGCAAAGCCATGTGCTTTAAGCTACAATCTGGCTTCTAGGCACCATTTTGTGAATTCTATTTTTGTACTGTTTACATACTTTTCAAGGAAACTATTGCGTTTTCTGTATTGAATATTGGTTTTAAGTTGAAATGCCTGTCACATGTCCAAGTGCCCATGCATTGTTGGGACATCACAATAGGAGCTGTTTACACCCTGTGGGGGTCTCAGGTTTCTAGGTAATAGCATGGGGGAGTTCTAACTCTCAGAGTTAAATAGAGTGTATTGTTTAAGAAATCCTGCTTTGTCTTGTCATTTGTTAATGTCGGCCATTTTTCCGTAGTCCGGGTTTCATTCACCATTTTGCCGTGGACCGATGTTCGATTGCTGCAACTGCCTTTTTGTTTATGCTGATTTTAGTCTCCAGCAAAATATCTCTGGTTTTGTACTGAATTCCATTTCCAGTAGAATCATTTAGGTTTTTATTCCAGTTGTTTTAAAGAAGTTTATGTTTCTAGTGAAGAAATCTCGATTTTGGCGGGATCAACGACTAAATTTCATGTGTTAATGGCACCATTTTGTTTGTGGTTTGCAGTGGAAGGGAAAAGACTTTGGTCCTCCTTCAGCCGTCTTTTGCATGAGTTTCAGCTTTTGGCTTTTGTTACACTGTTGTGTGGTATTTCGGTCAAAACTTGTGGTTTTCCCAGGGGATATGTGAGTCAAGGGGGATTCCCTCCCATTTGCAATATGGGGGCTTATTCCACCCACTCCTGGACAAAAAGTTTTTATTTGTTGTTAGCCATAGAATTTTCTAATGTCTTGATAGACAAAATATGAAGCTATTTGAGGCTTCCCCTCCCTCTTCCTACTCAGGTGTGCAACAGGAAGTTGGTGGGAGGGGCTTGGCGTCTTTTAAATTGTGCTTGGAAAGACAAAATCATTTTTATTTTTAAATTAAATGAAGGTTTATACTGTAATACAGTTTTGGGTAGAGAGCAAACAGGAGGCATCCAAGTTATTGTTGTAATATCGAGGTACAGAGAGAAGACATAATATTATTTTGAATAGTGGAGGATTTAATGGTGTTTTTGTAGTTGTCGGACGAACACGTTTAGAAGGCTGTATATCGTGAGACTGGTCGGGCCGTATATAATAGTCGGAATTCCAGTTCGCGATTGTATTAGCATAAACGTGAGGAGTAGTACGCTAACAGCCCCGCTCAGGCCGTGTATGATAATCGGGATGCGGGGGTCAATTATGGTGATAAAGGCGCAAACCATAATCGCTCCGAAAATAAAGCGCAGGGTTCTCTGGACACAGAGTTCGCCAAAAAAAACGATTTGAATCGTCATGGGCAATGGGTCGTCCATGCACCCCAGTCAGACAGCTACATAATACATGAAATCTGAGTATGGGGAAAAGGCCATTAAACCCCAGAAAGATTGACATAGGTGGTCCAAGGATACTATTTTGGGTATCCCTCTGGAGTTGATGTAGCGCGACTGCGGCTTCAGAAATCTGTAATGTTGAGTGAGTTGATGGATGCGTAGTACACATTTGTGTGATTAAAAATACACAGGCCTGTTTTTGAACTTTGTGTGGCTGGTCCATGCAAAGATTTTGAAATGCTCTCGTGCCTTTCAAATTGTATTGTTTTCTATCGCTAAAAGAGTGAAGGCAGCATTCCATCTGGTCGTTTTTATTTTTTCATTTTTCGTTTTTGGGAACTATGAAATATCTCCCCCACATTTGTATCTAAATGTTTGTCTTTGTCTCATTGTTTGTATGTGGTAACAAGATGTTTGAACCTCCGTGACAGCCCTCTTGCATGTTGCGGCTGTTGTATTTTAGGGAAGAAAAAAAAACGTACAGAGGGTTTAGTTATTATCGGTTTTGTGGAATGTCAGTGACAATTTACCAATGTACATAAATATTGTATTGTTTACCATTCTTTGAAGGATAGAGTAATAACTTTTGTTTATAAGTATCTTTTCAGGTCCAAAGAGTATCTGGAAGTGTGTGTACAGGTGTATAAGAAGGTAAAAGTATCATAGGCTATTTCACTGTTTTATTCTGCACCATTCTAAACCCTGCATGTCTTCCTCCAGTTTGTAATGAGGAGGGAAGAAAAGGGGGGATAAGAGTGGTGAGAATAACACATTTTCAAACCAACAATACTAACCGCTCTAATTCTAACCAAGTTTGTGCCAAGACTGTCTTTCTTTGATAGAATTTGAAACAGCAAGCAGCAGTCTGGTGAAGTAGGCTCCCATCCCAGATGCTAAGAACCTTTTTGTCACTGGTTCCAGGTATTACACCCCGGATGGTAAGCCACGCACCGGTTATGCAGTGACCACAGTCCCGATGTCTGGGTTATTGTCATATGAGGTTTGTTTGAAGGTCAACCAAAACAGAATTGTACTTTCCTCATTAGCTGTCACCTACATTCTCAGCTGATGGGGTAGGTGCAATCACTGTAACATGAACTTCAAAAGGTCCACCACAGGGTTCACGAGTCCATCCCGGACCCTGACACAATAACCAGTTTACATTCTTTCCAACCAGGTGACTGGGTCATTGTAAAGAAGCTTGAGGGATGAGACCACGCCAGCCACTGCAAGAAGCTGATCAACCACAAAGAGCCATGATGAGGTGCTCCTGTTGCCTGATTGGACGCGTGACCAGAGCCTGAGCAGATGACCACATCTTCCCTGATGAGATGTCCCGAAGCCCAACCCACGTACAAACAGAGAGGATCCCAGACCGACCGGCGACTACTACAGCTCACCACGTCATCTCCAACAGAGTCTACATGTCAAGCCGTGTTTTACTTTTTATGGACTAAGAAGAAGATCAGGATTCATCGAGGGACACATGGGATCATATGACAAGAGGAGGGACTGTTGTGGAAAATTTTATATTAATGTATTGTCATAAGTCTCCCAGTGTGTGTTCAATCGTAGCCCGCTCTAAAGAGCTGACTGGGGCAGACCAACGCTGGTTGAGATCCGTTTGGCAGTGAAAAGCTCTTTGGGGATGTAGAGAAATGTTTGTGGAGTGGAGACATGTCCGCCAGCTAAGGGCCCCTGTGCGATGCACAGAATGATCGTCTGGTGGGGGTGTGTTCGCTCTGCAAAGACATTATCGGTTTAACGAGTGTGCTCTCATGTTGCCCCTGTGTGCCTGATCAACACATTTGTGGCCCAATGAGTGTACGCCTGCCGATAATCTCTCGTCCACAAAGACAGTAGAATAATCCAGGTATACATTGTTCTCTGAAACAATGTATAATAGGGATTTCTATCAACGGAAATACGGGAGTCTTTTGGGTTCTGGTTGGAGACAGGGTTAATGTTTGAAAGCCATGTGGCTTCAAAAACATACAGGCACCCTGTCTCTGCTCAGACACACCCATAAGACTCCTGTAGTCATTGTTCATTGGTTGTTGCATTTTCCTGTGTTAAATCCTTATATGGTCATTGATATCCTGTGAGGTCACAAGCTTTGTAAGAGGTGTTATTGGCTGTTGGAGATGGAACCCTCGAGCTTCGGGACTTCCTATTGATATGCTAATAAAGTGGCTCACTCAGACAGCTGAGGGAGGCTGGCTGCAGTGTGATCTTGGAAGTTGAACCGTAAACATGTGTTTTGTCTAGTTGTCTGGATGGGGCACACACCAGAGGATGGATACGATTAAAAGGTGAGATGCATTTGTATTATCAAATTATCAAGACCTAAATGTATGTCCAACCCCGTACCATCGTATTTCTTGCAAAACAAACACCATTTTATTATTATCATATGTCGTTTCAAAAGAACGGTCTTTACGAACGATGCTGTATAAACGAAAAGCATATGGATCAGCATGCAAGTTAAGTATCTCAATAGGAACACACAACAAGTACTTACTTTTTTTAAGCAGCTTCTTGATTCGCTAATATTGTTCAGGCTCCCTAGTTTTGAGGTCAGACCACCGCTTCCTCAATTGTTCTTTAGCTCGTTTAATGCCAAATTTTTCTTCAAGAGCGGTGACAACTGAGGACATTATTTTGTCCTTCTACATATTGGGTCTGGTGTACGGTCCTTTTTTGGCATCATAGTCCTCCCTTCTCAATATGGACACCATCTCCACCATCTCTTCAAAGGCCATGTTGGTGGCCTTATATCTCCTCCAGGATCTGGATGGTTGTGGCTCCGGGCTTTCCTCCGCGCTGGTTCCAGATAATCTCTCCGCCATCTTTCTCTGTATACTCCCACTGCGCAACGAAGAGTGAAGGGGCGGGGACAAATCATCTTAAAGAACGTCAGGGGCGGGCAAAGCAGGCGTAGCATGACACATGTGCAGTGTATATAAAGCTAGTACGCTGGCCTACGTATGTCCGAGCTGAAGTATCGAAGGTAAGATTTAAACGTGGGTGTGTGTTTGGTGAATGTGTTTGGTGTGTGTGTGTGTATGTGTATGTGTACCCTATATTCTGCCAAAAATAATACTGGGAGTTTGACATTACAGTTTGACATTACAGTTTTTATCTTGTGTCTTGTCTTTTAGCAAAAACGAATCCCTTTAAGGAGGAAGAATTTTTGTCTCATTTTATTGATCTGTATCAAGAGAACAGAAACCTGTGGGAGGTCAAGCACCCATTGTATTTTATTAGACATGCAAGGAAGGCAACACTGGGGACACTTCTGGAATTTGTCAAGACTCGAGTCCCCCAGGCAGACATTAAGTTTGTGGAAAATAAAATTGGGATCTTGCGTAATATGTACAGGCGGGAACACAAGAAGATCCAGAATTCCCTCAAATCAGGAGCAGCAGCAGACAAGGTTTATGCCCCCAAGCTGTGGTACTACCCAAAACTGAGATTTCTGGATGACCAGACAGAAGCAAGGCAAATCACTTTCGACACTTCCCTCCAGCCTTCCCTCTACCCTTCCCTCCAGCCTTCCCTCCACCCTTCCCTCCAGCCTTCCCTCCACCTCCACTCTTCCTTCCACCCCAGCTGAGGCGTCCCAGGAAGAACAGGGCCCTTTCATCCCTGAGGAAGTGGATGCGCCCAGCTTGAGCCAGGTATACTTTTTTTTGGAATTTTGGATTGTGTAAATATTAATGATGTAAACTCTAAAATGTTTTGTTTAAGTGCTTAAAAAAATTTATTTAAACACAATTATTAATATGTATACATATCACTAGACAGTAGTGGCCAAAAATGTACTTCAAATATTGGTGATCAGCTAGAATAATGGTGGGGTCAAAAAAAATATCCTTTTCTATTTGTTTAGAATTATATTTGCAAGTCATGAGCTGAAAATTGTGTGTAATTGCGGAAGGAAAAATTACAACTATGTCCCTTTTTTTTACACAGGATGAGTTTAGCCAGGAGGAGGCCATGCCCAGTGGTATAGAGGAGGAAGCCTTGCCCAGTGGGAGAGAGGAGGAGGCCGTGCCCAGTGGGAGAGAGGAGGAGGCCATGCCCAGTGGCAGGCAGGAGGTGGCTGGGCCCAGTAGAAGCCTCACCCAATGTCAGGTGCCTCCCCTCCGCATTACCACCAATAGGCCCAGAAAGATCAGCCGAACAAAGGAGGAATCACTAGCCCTCATTCGGGAAGCCAGCCAAATACTCAGTACCCCACCCAATGCTGAAGAGGCCTATGGAACTTATATGGCCACCAGGTTGGTGGAACTTGAGAAGGGGCAACACCTCCTCTGTGAGGGGCTTATTTTTCAGGCCTTTCAGAAGGAGTTGAGAGGGGAGCTTACTCCAAAAAGCCATATTTCAGATGAAGCCCCTCCTTCCCCTCCTCCTCCTCGTGCCATAAGTACACCACCAGATTCACAGCCTCCAGGAAAGGCTGCAGAGAAGCATGGAGGGAAGGTTGCAGGGCTGCGTGCAGGGAAGGCTCCACGGAAGAGTAGAAGGTGATTGCCTGGCTTTAGTCTGGTCTGACAGAAGACGCAGATTGTGCTCCCTATTCGCAAGATCCCAATTTTATTTTCCACTAACTTGATGTGTGTCCTGGGGGACAAAAGGCTTCACACATTCCAAAAGTGTCTCCAGTGTTGCCTTCCTCATTTATGTTTTTCCAAAAATAAATGGATATTTTCTTTACCTTACATTATTGACTATGTGTTTTGATTCAAAAAGGACATTTTGTTTGTGTACATGTCAAAAAGAGTATGTGGGTTATTTACAAAAGGCAAAATCATTTTGCAATTCAAGTGCAAGGTACAAGTGCAAAGTGCACTGCAAGTGCACTTGTTGGAAGTGCAGTCGCTGTAAATCTGAGGGGAAGATCTGAAATGAGGGGAAGCTCTGCTGATTTTATCATCCAATCATGTGCAAGATAAAATGTTTTTTTTGGGGTTTCCTTGCATGTGCCCCTCGGATCCACAGCGACTGCACTTCCAAATGCTCTTTCAGTGCAATTTCAAGTACACTTTGCACTTGTAGTGCAAAATGAATTTGCCTTTTGAAAATAACCCCCTATGTCAAATTAACAAGGGACACCAACCTCATTAAGGTTCATTAAAACAATACAAAGTAATAAAGTTATTGTGGTAACTTGAAACGCCAAAAAAAAAATAAAAAATTGAGAATTTAGCACAATTTGTAAAATAGATAATGATTAAATATAAAAATACTAAAGATGAGTCAAAAAAATAATTTAATACATTATTTCTGGAGATCTGCCTTTTAAAAACTCTAATATTAGTCGTGGCATGAGGATAAATAATGAAGAAAGTAGTTTGTGAGAACTCTGTGGGACTATAAGCAGCAAAACAACTTAATTCCTCTCGCATTATAAAGAAAAAAAGAATGCGCTATATTAAAAGATCACAGAAGAGGAATGTGCTAGCTTCAATACGAAGGCTAGTTTTACCAGACCGAGTGCTTCCGTCTTGTACTTGCTTCAGAGCATGCGTCAGTTTTGGTCCTTCGGACTAGCACACAGACGACCGGTTTGTACGCTAGAAAGCCGAGTCCGTCTGGCAGATTTGAAACACATTTCATTTCTAGGTCCGTCGAACTTTTGAGAAAAAAAAGTCAGCTGGAGCCCAAAATTATTATTTTTTTTGCAAATATATTTTTTATTGAATTTTCAAAAATAGGGCAAAGCCCATAAAGATACAGCAGTAGCTTTTAACAGTGGAGGTCGCAGCCTCCCAACAATATGTCACAATAGGTAGTAGTGTATGTTGAAGCATTCAGTGCATGTCCTGAAGATTCCACAAATGACATGTATAGTTATCTCTTGGCTACACGGTTCTAGTGTCTCAAAGTACACAAAGGTGATAAAGATACTGGGTGGCCTATGTCTCTAATTGTCAATCAATTATTTCCTATTAAGATAGAGATAAATAAGTCAGGAGGTACTGTAGCTACCTAAGTGAAGGGAAGAAAGAAAGAAAGACAAGTACCGAATAGGGGGAGGAAGAAGTGGGTTGGGGAGGGGGAGGTGGGGTGGGTGGGTGGTGTTTGGCTATATTTGTCTCTGTGGTTCAGAGCAGCTGTGAATTTCTGGCCTATATTGAGTTGTAATAGTTCAGGTCCCAAAGAGGGATTTACCCTCTTCTGAGTGTATAAACATGTTCCAGAGGGTCCAAGTTTTCTTGTAGGTTTTGTCTGTCTTGGGCTGTCATTATCAAATCCTCCATCTTATTTATATCTTCCACCTTCCACAACCACATTGCTGTGGTCTGTGGACATTGTTGCTTCAAGAGTAAGGGAATGCAGGATTTAGCCGCGTTTGTCAAGTGACGCAGTAAGGATTTTTTATAGATTCCTGGGAGGTAGAGTAGATATGTGGAGTAGAAAAAATGCCGGTTCATTCGGGATCTGGAAGTCAGTGATTTATTGGGAGATGGTGTGAACCACAGTCCAGAAATCTGTCAGCTGAGGGCAGGACTAAAACATGTGCAGCATCGTTCCCCTTTCCTCATGGCAGCGCCAGCAGTATTCTGGCGTGTCAGGAAAAATGGTATGCAAGCGACTGGGTGTTAAGTACTACCTCATCAGGATCTTATAATTGGTCTCCTGTATTTTAGTGCATAATGAGGACTTAAGGGAGAAACTGATCATATTCTGCTTTTGGGCTGTAATAAAGGTGCGGTGGAGATCTGTTTCCCATTTTGCAATGCATGGCAGACATGGTGGCTGGGGGGGTGTATTCAGTAGGCAACCAAAAACTGCAAAATGACCACATAATAACTCCTCCACTTTGGAGGTTCTGGCCGTAGCCTATAGCATATACATGTATAGAGAGTTATCCCTGGGAGGTCCACAGATTGGGTATCCCTGGGATAAAACAGACAGCTACTTATGGTCAAAAAGGGCAGTCGGAGAGATCATGAATAAAAATAAGTATCACATTTTATTTGTGTTTTAAATATCAAACTCACTGGTGTAAAAACATTTAGTTGCTTTCCATCAGGGTTAATAACCTTGAAACCTCTGACAGCCTATCATAAAATGATACTACAATATATCATAACAAGTGATGTATCAATGTAACAGATAACAACACTAGGACTGACAGTACACACACTAAAACAAACCAACAAATAACATACAATGCAGGCGCCTGATGTGATCCACTTTTGCATAACAGTCCCTATGGCTAATTGCCAATGCTATTGAGTTTTAGAAAAGTCTAATTATATAGTATGCAATGGGGTTGTTATGCAGAGGTGGTCCCCGGGGGTACTAATGACCTGAATTGGCTAGATAGATAGGATCTTGTATAGAGCCGTATATCAGGGAGCGGTTAATGAAGCGGTTAATGAAGCAGCGAAAAGCTATAAAGGCTGAACCTATGCAAGTCCCTCAGATTACTAGAAAGTCCTCTCAAAATATTAGTATCCAATTTACTGTCCCATACTTGTATTAGTGAAATCTGGACTTAGATGTACGAGGCATTTCTATAGACTCAGTTCATGATTAGAATCAGGTTGATCAAGCAATGACTATAAGCAATTATGTGCATGCGAGTGATCAATGATAGTGGAAGCGCTGAATTAGCAGTCCCTTATTTCTCTGATTTTCCCCAGCTTGCCACAACTCACAAATCATTAAAGGTTTTCTATACACATCAACCATATTGCTAGACTGGAATGCTTTAGAGTGGATAAATCAATTGTTTGTATTACGTTACCGCCTTCCTTCCTTATGTGGACTCCGGAATATCTGGGATGAGACAGGCTCCTTGCCTTTCCCCGTTATCCGCGCTTGGATAGTAGGACAGCTGTTAGAGAGTGTAGGATCTCAGTAATCTGACAGTTACACGTCCCGCTGCGCTGGATTGCTGACCGGTTACTGGTGGATCAGGTATCCTGATAATCAGGCGGTTGGTTGTTCATTGTTCCACGGCACTCCAGTTCAACAGTGGCTTGCGCTAGACATGCTTTCAGCTCCGCTCGCTATGTCGCTTCGTGTGCGGTGGGTCTTCGCTGCTCCGCTCCTTCGCTACCATAAGGTGCATCGGGGATCACTGACACGGCGTCCCTGCATGTAGCTTACGTCGACGAGTTTCGCAAAATTTGGGTTACGTAGCTTCAACTGGACTTGTTATGATATACATTTGTAGTATCATTTTATGATAGGCTGTCAGAGGTTTCAAGGTTATTAACCCTGATGGAAAGCAACTAAATGTTTTTACACCAGTGAGTTTGATATTTAAAACACAAGTAAAATTTGATACTTATTTTTATTCATGATCTCTCCGACTGCCCTTTCTGACCATAAGTAGCTGTCTGTTTTATCCCAGGGATACCCAATCTGTGGACCTCCCAGGGATAACTCTCTATACATGTGTATTCAGTAGGGCATACATTTTGGAGAGGACCTGTGGTATTGGTTCTGTTTCCGAGCAGAATTCTTCAAACGTGGTCAGGGGTCTAGTGTAGCTTTGGGGATTCGGGATAGTCTGGAGAAAGCGATGTACCTGTGTTGCAATCCAAAATGAGAGTTAGAATGGGCCTGTGGAGTCCATTAGCTCTGGTATGGAGGGTCATTTATCCAGTTTCACAAATTGTGAAGCTGTTACACAGTTAAAGTTCCTCAGTGCCTGAAATTGCGTAGATTAGATCCCAGGGGGGAACCTGGGATTACCCAAAATCGGGGTTAAGGGTGACGTTTTGGTTGTTAGGGAGTTTTGTAATGTAGCCTGAAAGCATTGCCTTAGAGTGTTCCCTATTAGAGGGTGTGATTTCATCTCTGAGGGAAGGTTGTCACTGCATCATAGAGCATTCCTCAGAGGTACAGCGGTCTGGTGCTGTTCTATTTGTGCCCATAGTTTGGACTCCTGATGACGTCACCAGTTGATAACTCTACCCAAGTGTACTGCCTGATAATATCTCCTAATGTCGGGTAGTGCTAATCCTCCATAGTGCTTTGGCATGGAAAGTTGGGTTCGTGGGATGTGTGATTTTTTGTGTGCCCAAACGAAGTGAGTGAAGAGAGCTTGTACTTGTTTGAAGTATATGGGGGGGGTATCTTAATCGGTAGGGCCTGAAAGAGGTATAAAAATTTTGGTAATATACTCATTTTCAGTAAGTTACACCGCCCAAACCGTGAGTGTATACCTTTGTGCCATGTGTCCAGTAATACCCTGGTCTTTGCTAGTAGAGGGGGGAAATTACTCTCATAGATGCGGGACAGGTCAGGTGGGATATTCGTACCTAAATAGGTCAAGGTGGAGGATGTCCATCTAAACTGGAAATTTGATTGTATAGTTGGGAGAATATGCCCTGGTATCTATATTCCCATTGCTTCGGATTCGGTGAAATTTATCTTTAGGTTAGATAGCTTCCCATAGATCTCAAATTCTCTAAGGAGGTTCGGTAAGGACACTCCTAGGTTGGTTAGCGAAAAGAGCAGGTGGTCTGCGTAGGCTGATATCTTGTGTTGCGAATGACCGACTGATACCCCTTGTATGTCAGGGTTCAACCTGATCTTGGATAGGAAGGGTTCTAAGGAAAGGGCAAACAGAAGGGGGATAAAGGGCATCCATGTCTCGTCCCATTTGTTTTTGGAAGGGGTCAGACAAAACTCCACTTGCCTTTACTTGGGCTGTTGGGTTAGAGTATATTCCGGCTATCCGATTGAGCATCACCTCCCCCAGGCCAACATGTCTGAGTACCGCAAACATAAATGACCAGTTTACCCGGTCAAACGCCTTTTCGGTGTCGGTATTTAGAAATATACATGAGGTTTTCTTGGACCGCGTAACGTGTAGCAGGTTTAACACTTTGGTAGTACTGTCCCTAGCCTCTCTAGAGTCTAGAGGGGATGAAGCCAACTTGGTCCAGATGTATAAGTTTCTGGAGGTGTTGTGCCAGCCGGGAAGCCAGGATCTTAGTGAATAACTAACTAACTAATCTTTCCCTTCTTTGTGGATCACTGAAATATGGGCGCCTAGGGTGTCTCTGGCAAATACCCCACCGGTTCCCACCACATTAAACAGTGTGACCATATTGACCATATGTGGTCCCAGTATCGGGAGGAGTGTTTTATAATATTGTAAAGTATAGCCATCAGGACCCGGGGCTTTCCCTGGCTTCATTGTCCCAATGGCTTGTTGGAGTTCCAGCAGAGTTATGGGGGAGTCTAATTCTGTTCGGACTTCTAGGGGGAGGGATGGTAGTTGGGAGGACATGATATAGTCTTCCATATCTGATTGGGATGATGCCGCTAGTGGTAAGTTGTATACCGGTAGGCTGGAGTAGAAGCTTTTGAACTCTTGAGTAATTTGTGTAGGCGAAACTGCCTTTCTGCCCCCTGTCGTGATGATGTGTGGGATATATGTGGAAAGTTTGCGCTCTCTAACCATTCTTGCTAACAGTTTCCCACATTTGTCCCCTGACTCATACGTCGTTCTGCGGCAGAACTGTATGGCCGCCTTAGCTCTGTAATGGAGAAGGTCAGTGATCTGTTTTCTGAGGATCGACACATAACTCTGGGGGACCCCTGGCAGGGGGTAGACCTCTGATTTTCTGTGGTTGGAGGTCTCCATAGCCCAGCTTATGCCAGTGCAGTATATCCCCATATGAAGGTTCCTGGGGTGGTTCTGACAGTTTCTGTGAGATGCTGGCACCTCTGTCATAAGGGCTCGTGGATAGAACGGTGTGTGCATCTTAGAGAGCTCCTGAGGTCGAGGCAGCTCTATGTGGCTATAATGTCCCCCAGTCAGCCACGTTTCTCATATATGAGAGTGAACTTCAAGTTCCGAGTATGTTCGGCAGAGCGGTTTGGGGGTAATCGTGGAGGTGGGGATAGATAGTGCCGTGTCTTGCTAAGGCAGAGCAAACGGTCTCCGGTGAGGAAGTAAGTCATTCCGGTGGGTGCAGAGAGTGGCACGACCGCTTGCTTCAGGGGGTATTAGGTGGTTCAAATCACTGTTTCAGGGGGATAGAGGGGGACAAGCGGATGGTGATGCAAACAGGCCAGGTTTAATGTCAGTGGCATCAACTTAACTATTATTCAATGGGGGGAGTATGTACACACAGGGAGAAAATGTCTCATGACCCACGTGCATCCTCCCGAGATGGCGCTCTGGGTCGGCGGTAATTCCTCTGCTGTCTGGGCGGTAAGTCACCTATCGCCCCCGGTAGATTTGGACGTCCCTGGGCTCGTGGGAGAAGGGATAGCCAGTTAGGCATGTCAATTGGCTCCGTTCCGAGGAAGGCGAAGAGGGCAGGCAGGAATTCCAGTCTGCGTAGAGTGAAGAACCTTTGATCCTTCCGAAACGTGACAGATAGTGGATATCCCCAGTGGTATGTGGTGTCTCTTCGCCAAGCTAGATCTAGGAGAGGTTTCAGCATGGCTCGTCTCTGCAGGGTAGTGCGGGAAAGGCCCAGGGGTACCTTGATGGTCGTGCCATCAAATTCCGGATCTCCTGCCTCCCAGGCTTTGCGTAGGATTTGTAGGATTTGTTCTTTATGTACATAATGGTGGAGCCTGCAAATTACATCCCGGGGTCTCAGGGGGTTTAGGGCCCAGTGTTCTATGGATCCTATCTAGTACCACTCAGTCCGGTAATTCAACGCCCCCTATGCTGTGGAAAATGGCGATCGCTGTGTCCGCTAAATCCTCAGGGCCCGTGGCCTCTGGCAGTCCCTGGAGGCGCAGGTTGTTCCTGCGGATCCGGTCCTCCATATCCTCGAGGTGGAGCTGCTGATCGATCGGGGCCTCCGCATGTGTGTCCTGGAGCTCTTCCATCATTGATACCCGGTGTTCCAGGGCCGCAATGGAGGATTCCCCCGTCTCGATTCTGGTGGTAAGTGCTTTAACGTCACCCTTCACCATGTTCAGTTCCTTGCGGTGAGCGGCTTCCACCTTCCCAATGAGAGCCGCAATGTCCGCCTTAGTGGGGAGCACCTGCAGTAGAGATCGCAGCTCCGCATCTACCCTGTAAGGCTGTGAAAAGGGCTGTGATGATTCCCCATTGTGGGGACGGAGGTCCGGGGGAAAACTGAGGAATGTGTCGGCCAGTAATGCCTCCGTGTGTGGGGTCGGAGAGTGGCTTGAGGTCTGGCTCCCCATCATGTCGCCACGTGTAGCTGCCATCTTAACCACTTGAGCCCCGGACCATTATGCTGCCTAAGGACCAGAGGTCTTTTTCCAATTTGGCACTGCGTCGCTTTAACTGCTAATTGCGCGGTCATGCAATGCTATACCCAAACGAAATTTGCGTCCTTTTCTTCCCACAAATAGAGCTTTCTTTTGATGGTATTTGATCACCTCTGCGGTTTTTATTTTTTGCGCTATAAATGGAAAAAGACCGAAAATTTTGAAAAAAAATGATATTTTCTACTTTTTGTTATAAAAAAAATCCAATAAACTCAATTTTAGTCATACATTTAGGCCAAAATGTATTCGGCCACATGTCTTTGGTAAAAAAAATGTCAATAAGCGTATATTTATTGGTTTGCGCAAAAGTTATAGCGTCTACAAACTAGGGTACATTTTCTGTAATTTACACAGCTTTTAGTTTATGACTGCCTATGTCATTTCTTGAGGTGCTAAAATGGCAGGGCAGTACAAACCCCCCCCAAATGACCCCATTTTGGAAAGTAGACACCCCAAGGAAATTGCTGAGAGGCATGTTGAACCCATTGAATATTTATTTTTTTTGTCCCAAGTGATTGAATAATGACAAAAAAAAAAAATATTTACAAAAATTTGTCACTAAATGATATATTGCTCACACAGGCCATGGGCCTATGTGGAATTGCACCCCAAAATACATTCTGCTGCTTCTCCTGAGTATGGGGATACCACATGTGTGGGACTTTTTGGGAGCCTAGCCGCGTACGGGGCCCCGAAAACCAATCACCGCCTTCAGGATTTCTAAGGGTGTAAATTTATGATTTCACTCTTTACTGCCTATCACAGTTTCGGAGGCCATGGAATGCCCAGGTGTCACAAAACCCCCCCAAATGACCCCATTTTGGAAAGTAGACACCCCAAGCTATTTCCAGAGAGGCATATTGAGTCCATGGAATATTTTATATTTTGACACAAGTTGCGGGAATGTGACACTTTTTTTTTTGCACAAAGTTGTCACTAAATGATATATTGCTCACACAGGCCATGGGCATATGTGGAATTGCACCCCAAAATACATTTAGCTACTTCTCCTGAGTACGGGGATACCACATGTGTGGGACTTTTTGGGAGCCTAGCCGTGCACGGGACCCCGAAAACCAATCACCGCCTTCAGGATTTCTAAGGGTGAAAATTTTTGATTTCACTCTTCACTGCCTATCACAGTTTCGGAGGCCATGGAATGCCCAGGTGGCACAAAACCACCCCAAATGACCCCATTTTGGAAAGTAGACACCCCAAACTATTTGCTGAGAGGCATGGTGAGTATTTTGCAGCTCTCATTTGTTTTTGAAAATGAAGAAAGACAAGAAAAAACTTTTTTTTTTTCTTTTTTCAATTTTCAAAACTTTGTGACAAAAAGTGAGGTCTGCAAAATACTCACTATACCTCTCAGCAAATAGCTTTGGGTGTCTACTTTCCAAAATGGGGTCATTTGGGGGGGTTTTGTGCCACCTGGGCATTCCATGGCCTCCGAAACTGTGATAGGCAGTCAAGAGAGAAATCAAAAATTCACGCCCTTAGAAAGCCTGAAGGCGGTGCTTGGTTTTCAGGGTTCCGTACGTGGCTAGGCTCCCAAAAAGTCTCACACATGTGGTATCCCCGTACTCAGGAGAAGCAGCAGAATGTATTTTGGGGTGTAATTTCACATATTCCCATGGCATGTTTGAGCAATATATCATTTAGTGACAATTTTGTGCAAAAAAAAAAAAAATTTGTCTCTTTCCCGCAACTTGTGTCACAATATAAAATATTCCATGGACTCGACATGCCTCTCAGCAAATAGCTTGGGGTGTCTACTTTCCAAAATGGGGTCATTTGGGGGGGTTTTGAACTGTCCTGGCATTTTATGCACAACATTTAGAAGCTTATGTCACACATTACCCACTCTTCTAACCACTTGAAGACAAAGCCCTTTCTGACACTTATTGTTTACATGAAAAAGTTATTTTTTTTTGCAAGAAAATTACTTTGAACCCCCAAACATTATATATTTTTTTAAAGCAAATGCCCTACAGATTAAAATGGTGGGTGTTTCATTTTTTTTTTTCACACAGTATTTGCGCAGCGATTTTTCAAACGCATTTTTTGGGGAAAAAACACACTTTTTTAAATTTTAATGCACTAAAACACACTATATTGCCCAAATGTTTGATGAAATAAAAAAGATGATCTTAGGCCGAGTACATGGATACCAAACATGACATGCTTTACAATTGCGCACAAACGTGCAGTGGCAACAAAATAAATACATTTTTAAAAGCCTTTAAAAGCCTTTACAGGTTACCACTTTAGATTTACAGAGGAGGTCTACTGCAAAAATTACTGCCCTCGATCTAACCTTCGCGGTGATACCTCACATGCATGGTGCAATTGCTGTTTACGTTTGACAACAGACCGCCGCTTGTGTTCGCCTTAGCGCGAGAGCAGGGGGCGACAGGGGTGCTTTTTTTTTTTTTTTTTTCTTTATTATTTTTTTGCTTTTTTATCTTATTTTTAAACTGTTCCTTTCATTTTTATTTTTTTTTTAATCATTTTTATTGCTATCTCGGGGAATGTAAATATCCCCTATGATAGCAATAGGTAGTGACAGGTACTCTTTTTTGAAAAAATTGGGGTCTATTAGACCCTAGATCTCTCCTCTGCCCTCAAAGCATCTGACCACACCAAGATCGGTGTGATAAAATGCTTCCCCAATTTCCCAATGGCGCTATTTACATCCGGCGAAATCTAAGTCATAAAATGCTCGTAGCTTCCGGTTTCTTAGGCCATAGAGATGTTTGGAGCCACTCTGGTCTCTGATCAGCTCTATGGTCAGCTGGCTGAATCACCGGCTGCATTTTCAGGTTCCCTGTTGAGACAGGAGAGCCAGAGAAAAACACGGAAGACGGTGGGGGGGGGCATTCCCTCCCACGGCTTGTAAAAGCAGTCTAGAGGCTAATTAGCCGCTAGGATTGCTTTTAAATGAAAGCCGACCGCTGGCTGAAAAGAATGATACCAAGATGATACCTAAACCTGCAGGCATCATTCTGGTATAACCACTCAAAGTTGTGAATGGCGTACCTGAAGACAAAAAAATGGTTAACAATAAAGCACAGTAAACGGTAAAGTACAAAAAATTGCATACCTGAAAAGCAAACATGATAAAACATAATAACAATAAAACATTGCAGAATAGAATACAGTAAAAAAGAGCAGAACAATAGAGAGAATAGAGAGAGAGAGAACAATAAAACGACAACTATTTTTTTTTATTTTATATATATTTTTTTTTTTTTTTTTACACTTTTTTTGTAACTAACTTTTATAACTGTAACCGGTTCCAGGTTCGGGTCTCTCAAAATGCGATGGCATCTTGGGAGACCCTGTGAAAGTGTGTCCTAGTCTGTGGAATGCTGTATCCTACGCTAATACTCAACTAGTGCACAGTAGCGTTCAAAACATTCACCAATGCAAAGACCAGGATTGTCAGGACAGGAGGGACAATAATAGCGGGTGTCACGCCTATATCCGCGTTTGCTGCAGACACGACATCTTTTTTGGGGGGGTTCGCTGGGTAGGGGTACTCGGGAGGACATAAAGAAAATGCCTCTCATGCAGCCGACTGCATTTGGTTGAGGATGTGAATGGGGGAAGTACGGGCGCTGCAGAAGCGGTGGGTTCCCAATTAGGATTGGCGAATGCAGCAGGAAGGGCATTATGAGCACGACGGGCCTGTGTTTGTCTTTTTGGTGGCAGCGGGACACTACTTGTGCTTGCCACCTCACCAGCTTGAACTGCACTTATGGGACTCGCCACGTCTCCAAGTGTTACTGCAGTGCTGGTTTGACTACGACCGGGGTGTACTAGGCCGCTGGCGCTTGCCAGTTCAGATACTATACCACTAAGGGTGGTGTACGGTGCGTGCGTGGGTGTTAGCGGTACTGGCGCTAACCTGACGCTGCCTGGGGCTGGTGCTTGCCAGTTCACCAAAATACTACCAAAAAACCAGTTAGCGATCGCAGGGATCAGGCCTGACTCTGCGAACGCTGCAGTTATGCATTTAGTGTTTTGTAAGTGTCAGTGATCGATCGATACTGCACTTGGGTGGGCTGGGCTGGGCCGGGCGGAGGGGCAAAACACAGGTGCTAGCAGGTATCTGGGCTGATTCCGCTAGCATTGCGTTTTTGGGAACCCTAAACTGCTGGGGACGCTAGTATAGATCTGATCGGATCAGATATTGATCCGTACAGATACTATACCACTAAGGGAGGTGTACGGTGCGTGCGTGGGTGTTAGCACTACTGGCGCTAACCTGATGCTGCCTGGGGCTGGTGCTTGCCAGTTCACCAAAATACTACCAAAAAAACTGTTAGCGATCGCAGGGATCAGGCCTGACTCTGCGAACGCTGCAGTTATGCGTTTAGTCTTTTGTAAGTGACAGTGATCAATCGATACTGCACTTGGGTGGGCTGGGCAGAGGGGCAAAACGCAGGTGCTAGCAGGTATCTGGGCTGATTCCGCTAACACTGCGTTTTTGAGAACCCTAAACTGCTGGGGACGCTAGTATAGATCTGATCGGATCAGATATTGATCCGTACAGATACTATACCACTAAGGGAGGTGTATGCTGCGTGCGTGGGTGTTAGCGGTACTGGCGCTAATCTGACGCTGCCTGGGGCGACGCTAATCTTCGCCGGACAATCAGGGGGCTAAACCTTTATTCGGTAATAAACGACGGGTGCCCTGACACTATAAAAAATAAACGAACTAACCAGCGTCACCCGTAACACTTATACGGTGATCAGTGGTGAAAGGGTTAACTAGGGGGCAATCAAGGGGTTAAAACATTTATTAGGTAGTATATGGGGGTCCCTGACGCTATAAAACGCTGACGGCGAACCTAAATATTTACCTCCCTAACTAGCGTCACCAGCGACACTAATACAGCGATCAGAAAAATGATCACTTAGCGACACTGGTGACAGGGGGTGATCAGGGGGGGTACCCTAGACCTAAAGGGGGGTAACAGTAACTGTCCCAACACTGTAACTGTCACAAACTGACACTATGCAGTAATCAGAAAAAAAAAAAAAACTGCTGGTGTCAGTTTGTGACAGGGGGGGGGTGATGGGGGGGGATCGGGGGGCAATCGGGGGGGGAATCGGGGTGTTTAGTGTGCCTGGCATGTTCTACTGAGTGTGTAGTGCACTCACAGTGATGTCTTCTCTCCTCGGGCCGGAACGGAAATTACCGAGCCGAGGGGAGATGACATCATTTCCTTTGCTGCTGTTTCGATTGGCTGGCGGCGATCGCGAGGGGGGGGCCACGAACGGATGGTCTCCCCCTCACCTCTGATCGCCGCTGGACAAAAGACGACCGCCTCGGGCACCGGGGGGGGTCCGATCGGACCCCCCACCCGCCGAAGGCAAATCACGTACATGTACGTGATTTTGCCTGTCCGTGCCACCTTGCCGACGTACATCGGCGTGAGGCGGTCGTCAAGTGGTTAAGCTCCAGTGAGCTTAGCTGTGAAAGTTGAAATAGCCTTCTTATTTCACTCGATGGTGGAGCTTAGGGTGTAGATTAGGCTGGTTGGTGCAAAACTTTATTTCCATCCAAAGTCTCTAATCTTGTTCCGAGTGCACTAAATTGTGGTCTCATCATACAGACTGGCTCCCCAAGCCGTTGTTTTCAAATTAAAGAAAGCTGGCAGGGAAAATCAATTTAAATATAATTTTTTTTATTTACGATTGACAGTTTTGCTGCAGCAGGTCCTATACATGGTACAGATGCACCACTTTACTTACAGGCAGACTAAAGAGACCCCCAGGCACTATATTTAAATTAATTTTTAATTTTTATTGTTTCACTTTAACCACTTTCAGCCCAGGCTTATTCAGGTACCCCTCTCCCACATGTAAAATCAAAATGTATATATATATATTTTTATATATATATATATATATACATAAATATATATATATATATATATATATATATATATATATATATATA
Source organism: Lithobates septentrionalis (assembly GCA_037952835.1). Classification (NCBI taxonomy): domain Eukaryota; kingdom Metazoa; phylum Chordata; class Amphibia; order Anura; family Ranidae; genus Lithobates; species Lithobates septentrionalis. The sequence goes on along the minus strand of JBBDGP010001157.1, from coordinate 499,102 downwards.
TATATATATATATACATAAATATATATATATATATATATATATATATATATATATATATATATATATATATATATTTTTAGCAGAGACCCTAGGTAATAGAAATGTGGTCATGTAACTTTTTATGTGACATGGTATTTGCACAGCGATTTTTCAAACACATTTAAAAAAAAAAAAGTTTAATGAATTGAAAAAAAACCACTAAAGTTAGCCCGAATTGCACACACTAGTGGAATGGAGCCAAACTTTGGTACTTAAAATTCTCCATAGGTGAGGCTTTAAAAATGTTTACAGGTTTCCTGTTTAGAGTTACAGAGGAGGTCTTGGGCTAGAATTATTGCTCTTGCTCTAAAGTTTGCGGTGATACCTCACATGGGTGATTTGAACGTCATTTACATATATGCGATCACGACGTAAGTATGCGTTTTCGAGCACGCGTAGACGGGGGCGCTTTTTTTATTAATATATATAAAACACAAAGCGCTGTGATGCTAAATAGCTGATAATTACACATAAAACCAAGTGAGGCTGCTATCAAAAGAGAGTGTTTTCAGAGTCACTTAAAAAGAATAAATAATGATATTTGAAGCGCTTCACAACGTGCATGAAAATGAATATATAAGAATAAATATAAATACTCAAATAAATCCAGCGGGGAGTAAAAATTCCTAAAAAATCCAGCAATCAAAATAGTGTAAAATTATAAAAAAAATAGTGACACCAAATGTGTAAAGAAATTCACATAAAAAATCCACATAAAAATAAATATATGGGGATGTATTCAGAAGGTTCAATTATACAGGTGTAGAATCCTGATTGGTATAGAGCTTTTGATCACTAGCAAAGCTGTTTAAAAACACTTGCTTAATTAAGGTGCTCATTGACCTTTATAGTAACAATGTGTTTTTTGCTTCTGTTCACAACCAATGTGAGAATCATAAACAGGTTTCATTAGACAGGCAGATAAGAGAAAAAAACAATCATTGTGCAATAGTTAGGATACCAAGGTACACAGGCAAACTTCAATCCACTCACGTGTGCCTTATAATGATAAGGCATATGCAGGTTTTACTATAGCAGTCAGCCGCCTTAGACAGGAGCAGATTCAGTGCAGTACACTGTGTGATACTGCTGATCTGCACAGAGCGTCCTTGGCTCTTTCAGGACGTGAGTGGATTGAAGTTTGCCTGTGTACCTTGGTATTCTAACTATTGCAAAATGATTGTTTTTTTTCTCTTATCTGCCTGTCTAATGAAACCTGTTTATGATTCTCACATTGGTTGTGAACAGAAGCAAAAAACACATTGTTACTATAAAGGTCAATGAGAACCTTCTGAATACATCCCTATATATTTATTTTTATGTGGATTTTTATGTGAATTTTTTTTACACATTTGGTGTCACTAATTTTTTTATAATTTTACACTATTTTGATTGCTGGATTTTTTAGGAATTTTTACTCCCCGCTGGATTTATTTGAGTATTTATATTTATTCTTATATATTCATTTTCATGCACATTGTGAAGCGCTTCAAATATCATTATTTATTTATTTTAACTTTTTTTATTGTTTATTATTATTTTTTATCACTGTTATTCCTATTACAAGGAATGTAGACATCCCTTGTAATAGGAATAGGGCATGCCAGGTGCACTTTACAGAGAGATCTGGGGTCTATAAGTCCCCAGTCTAGGCTGAAAAGCCTGAGATAAAAAAAAATAAAAGCGATCTCGGCCTTTCTAGGTAAAAAAATGGCAGTGTTTACATCTGCCGAGGCTGGACATTATTTCATAACATCGTGCCCGGCCTCCGAAGGTCATAGAGATGACCGGGGACCATCTGGTTCATGGTCAGCTATATGGTAAACGACCGCCTGAAAAAAGTGGTGGTTTTGAGTGGTCCTTCATAACCACTTTTTCATCCCAGTATTAGTGGATCAACAAAATATTTAAGAAACATTGGCAGGTCCTGAAGTGTGATAAAATATTGGGGCCCACACTTCCAGACAAGTCAAAGGTTCTGTATAGGAAAAATCAAACCCTGAAAGACCTTTTGGCACCCAGTGCAATAAACCCACCCCAAAAAAAAACAGTATGTTTGGGAATCTGAAAGGTTTCTTTCATGTAGGAAGTGCACAGTATGTAGCACTTCGAAAACCATCAAGACGTCCACTTTTTCTTCCTATGTCACCTCAGCTATATGGTAAACGACTGCCTGAAAAAAGTGGTGGTTTTGAGTGGTCCTTCATAACCACTTTTTCATCCCAGTATTGGTGGGTCAACAAAATATTTAAGAAACATTGGCAGGTCCTGAAGTGTGATAAAATATTGGGACCCACACTTCCAGACAAGTCAAAGGTTCTGTATAGGAAAAATCAAACCCTGAAAGACCTTTTGGCCTTAAACCCACCCCAAAAAAAAACAGTATGTTTGGGAATCTGAAAGGTTTCTTTCATGTAGGAGGTGCACAGTATGTAGCACTTCAAAAAACATCAAGACGTCCACTTTTTCTTCCTATGTCACCTCTAGGGTTTATAATATTACTAATTTAATCACATGCGGAACAATAGGGGTGATTTACCTTCTTAGGTGCCCATGTGGCTTCCAATGCGTGGGGAGAACCACAAGGGCACTTAAAGTACGACTAAGGGAACACTTTTCCAATATTCGTAGGGGATTCATTGGTCATAGTGTTTCCTGGCACTTTCACCAGTTTTACAATAGAGATCCCTTCCTACTCCAGGTTATAGCCATTGAAAGGTTTATCCCTCATTGGAGAGGAAATAACCTAAAAAGATACATTTCACGTCGTGAAACTAAGTGGATTTTTGATATACAGTGTTACAGTCCCTTGGGACTTAACATTGAGTGGGACATCAATTGCTATATAGACAACCGTTAGAATATTAATTTCCGTCCTAGTTGGTCTTTGTTTATGTGCATTTTTTATGTACCCTCTTTTGGCGTGCACTTTTTATGCACATAAGTATATCTATACCTTACATTTACATTACATTATACATTATACTTTGTCCTCTTCCTTTGTGGGCACAGGCTGTGTGCGTTTATTTGTGTGCATCATTTGTGCAGAATAGCACACATATTTATCGTGGTCCCTTGTCATCTGTGTGCATATTTCATGTAAGTTTTTTTGCATGCATCCTCTATGCACACATGTATAAGCATAGTGTCCGCTCTATACTAAATCTTGTCTTCCTCCCTTTTCCCACCAATATTGTGTGCGCGTTTTTTTGCGTGCATTTTTTATGCGGAATATCGCTCTTTTTTTGGGTTTGGTTTTTATGTGCATATTTGATGTATGCCTATTTTTGTGCATACCTCCTGTGTATAAGTGCATAAGCACAACGCCTGTTCAACACCAGCCCTTCCATGTTTTCTTCCTCCCATATGCATATCTTGTGAACACTCTTTTTTAGCGTGCACCTTTTTATGCATATATACACACATTTTTTATATGTTGCTGATACTATTTTGTATTTTATATACATGATTTTTATTCATATTTTATACATCTTATATCCACTCATGATAATCACAGGACATAGGTGAATTGAATGGATCATAGTGGATCCGTGGTAATCCCTATCTTTTGTGTTTCTATATCATGATACATTAAGTGGATCTTTCCCTTTTTTATACAGTCAGGTCTATAAATATTGGGACATCGACACAATCCTAATCTTTTGGCTCTATACACCACCACAATGGATTTGAAATGAATCAAACAAGATGTGCTTTAACTGCAGACTTTCAGCTTTAATTTGAGGGTATTAACATCCAAATCAGGTGAACGGTGTAGGAATTACAACAGTTTGTATATGTGCCTCCCACTTTTTAAGGGACCAAAAGTAATGGGACAATTGGCTGCTCAGCTGTTCCATGGCCAGGTGTGTGTTATTCCCTCATTATCCCATTTACAAGGAGCAGATAAAAGGTCCAGAGTTAATTTCAAGTGTGCTATTTGCATTTGGAATCTGTTGCTGTCAACTCTCAATATGAGATCCAAAGAGCTGTCACTATCAGTGAAGCAAGCCATCATTAGGCTGAAAAAACAAAACAAACCCATCAGAGAGATAGCAAAAACATTAGGTGTGGTCAAATCAACTGTTTGGAACATCCTTAAAAAGAAAGAATGCACCGGTGGGCTCAGCAACACCAAAAGACCCGGAAGACCACGGAAAACAACTGTGGTGGATGACCGAAGAATTCTTTCCCTGGTGAAGAAAACACCCTTCACAACAGTTGGCCAAATCAAGAACACTCTCCAGGAGGTAGGTGTATGTGTGTCAAAGTCAACAATCAAGAGAAAACTTCACCAGAGTGAATACAGAAGGTTCACCACAAGATGTAAACCATTGGTGAGCCTTAAAAACAGGAAAGCCAGATTAGAGTTTGCCAAACATCTAAAAAAGCCTTCACAGTTCTAAAACAACATATTATGGACAGATAAGACCAAGATCAATTTGCACCAGAGTGATGTGAAGAGAAGAGTATGGAGAAGGAAAGGAACTTCTCATGATCCAAAGCATACCACCTCATCAGTGAAGCATGGTGGTGGTAGTGTCATGGCATGGGCATGTATGGCTGCCAATGGAACTGGTTCTCTTGTATTCATTGATGATGTGACTGGTGACAAAAGCAGCAGGATGAATTCTGAAGTGTTTCGGGCAATATTATCTGCTCATATTCAGCAAAATGCTTCAGAACTCATTGGACGGTGCTTCACAGTGCAGATGGACAATGACCCAAAGCATACTGCGAAAGCAACCAAAGAGTTTTTTAAGGGAAAGAAGTGGAATGTTATGCAATGGCCAAGTCAATCACCTGACCTGAATCCGATTGAGTATGCATTTCACTTGCTGAAGATAAAACTGAAGGGAAAATGCCCCAAGAACAAGCAGGAGCTGAAGACAGTTGCAGTAGAGGCCTGGCAGAGCATCACCAGGGATGAAATCCAGTGTCTGGTGATGTCTATGTTTTTAATATATGAAATGTATGTAATATTTTTTTAGGTACATGCGATGGTTTGATATATTCATTTGTTTTTTTATTATGCTGTATAAACATATATCTAATTTTTAAAGCAAATGGTATTAATATTATGTGCAGTTTATATCTTTCTGACACCTCAGGAAGTAGCGCATAATGGCGGTTCCTGTCTGTGTATGTATAAATAGCGTGGTGTGTGAAGTCCAGACGCAGCCTCCTTTCCCAGTAGAAGCCTTGTATGGGGAAAGGTGTTGGATGGAGCTACAGGTCTTGATATCACTGCGCACCAGCTGGCTGGCATGAGCCGCGGCTGGTTTGAATATCGCTGAATGCCGTTTTGTTTGGATGTCAGTGCCTACGATTTTTTAAGAATAAATACCCTTTCAATTCGAGTACTGCACCAAGAAGCCTCTCATTTTCATTTCATAAATACATCCCTTGGAGGAATCTATCTTACTAGAAGGCTTTGAGAGGAGTATTTCAGCAGAGAAAAGCCGCTACAGGAGGAGGGATCCTGTTATTGGAAAAATCAGTGGAAACAACGCTTTTGGCCAAGTGATCCTTCCTGTGTATGCCTATCCGATCTCTATAATTTGAGATCCATCACATCTGCTAAGCGGCGCTGTTTTACTTACTTTGTTTGACGAACAGAGAAAAATCGTTTGTTCTTCTGAAAAGTTTCTCCTGATTGTTTACATTGGGTCAAGCAATTTTTTGGCTGCACCTTTTTATTCTTTATTTTCATTTCAGCAATTTTAAGCACATTAATTTATTCATAGCACACGCTGGCGTTTATATATGCCTCCTTATTTGATTTTTTGGATTGCGCATCTCTATTAGTTATAAACGACCGCCACTGGCTGATTCATTTGCATGGGCGAGCCTTTCGAAGCACCGGAGGGCGGCGGGAGGGGGGAGCTCCCGCTGCCCTCAAGAACAATCAAGCGGCTAAGCAGCCGCTATGATTGATAAAAGTAAAGTGCACATGTGCTCAAAAGTCCATAACAAATTATAAATAAGGTGTTTAGATTTCTTTCTTCAGTGCAAACAGCTTCAGTGTAACAACATATAAACAAATTGTGTACTTCCACCTGATCGTGACACCTCAGTGGGCCCAGTATTCACACCTCAATGAGTAATCAAATACACATTTGATTACATATAGAAATCCTCCTCCATCGATGTTCGCTCACCTGTAGTTCTTTTCAATTGGTTTGGATATCCTCTGGTGTTGGTCCCTTTAAGGCACCCTCACATGCTCTCATCCATATGTTAGGGTAAAAACAAAGTGACCTCCCATAGTGTAATCAGAAAAGCAGTAAAAACACCTTTGATACTCTGCGTAAAAAGATCTCCAACACATCACTCTGGGATGCCCCACTGGGATTGCCCCTTGGATCATGCTTTGCTGGGGTTTATCATCTCCTCTGGATCAACTGTGGGTATAGGATTGTGTATATGGGATTTTTTTTATTGTTAAACTAGATGGACCTGTGTCTTTTTAATACTGGACTATATTAATAATATTATATTATTTCATTACTGGTGGAAACACAGTATGGTGTGCAGCAACCACACTGCATATATATATATATATATATATATATATATATATATATATATATATATATATATATATATATATATAGTTTGAGGTTCTTATTATACACATTAGTTCATACACTGTGGATTTGTTCTACACAGAGGCAGCGCAGAGGTATTATTTCTTACTTACTGTTTAGCCCCTATGATTGTTTTTACAGTGCAGGGAATTGCCGGCAGAAAAAAAAGATATCTGAATGTTGCCTGCAGCTGCAAGCATCATTCAGATATTCCCACTCAAAGTCCAGGATGTCATATGATATGAAAAAAACAAAATTGCGCTTGGATAAAACAAAAATTATAGTCTATGGTAATACCAGTGTAGAAATGAATAAAAGTGAGAGGACACCTTATGCAGGTATCATAACAAAATTCAAAAAGCTGCGGTTATAAGTGGGGCCCACCAACAAAATATATAAACAGATAAACCGCGCTAGAGTGAGTTCAATAAAAGTCTGTGATAATAAACAGTAAAGTCCAAAATCCTTCTGTGTGATGAAGTGAAGAAAATAAGAGTGACTGTGTGGTGAACTGCTTACCAGAATGTAAGCCAAACCCGGCAAATGGCTTAAAACCCAGCCCGGGCCTTTGGGAGCACTTCAAATGGACAAGATCCTTTGCGCTCAAACAGCAGAACGAATCCACATAGGGTTAAATCAAATAAAAAAGACCATAGTGTGATACTGACATAAACATATTTCATCAGAGAAGAAGGGGGTGTGTTCACACATATAATCATAAAGCCAAATTATCATGCAGGCACCCTGGATGTATAGCCAGTACAGGGACGCCAAAAAAAAAATGTAAATCGTGTACAGCATGCAATAAAAAGGTGTCCTTATTATCTACTGTAAAAAACCACCAGTTTGCAAAAATAGAGTTGAGCCAACAGACCAGAGTTTGTACAACTAAAGGAACACCCAGTGCACAAATACGAGGGGCCGCTTACCAGATGGTGAACTAGTGAGGACATAAATAATAACAGGGTTGCAACCTCTGTGTGACCCGGGGTATAAATTGAATGAACCTACAGGGGTTCCTGCTCACCAGAGAGACGACCAGAGATAGCCCAAACGAAGCACTGGCAGAGTACCACGATCCCGTCCTGACAGGTCCTCGCAGGCTCAGATGGGTGTCATGCCACAGGTAATAACACGGCTACCGGACACTTACTGCTATTAAACGCTGCAATGCCATGGATCTTATCTCACCATCATAGGTTCATTCAATTTATACCCCGGGTCACACAGAGGTTGCAACCCTGTTATTATTTATGTCCTCACTAGTTCACCATCTGGTAAGCGGCCCCTCGTATTTGTGCACTGGGTGTTCCTTTAGTTGTACAAACTCTGGTCTGTTGGCTCAACTCTATTTTTGCAAACTGGTGGTTTTTTACAGTAGATAATAAGGACACCTTTTTATTGCATGCTGTACACGATTTACATTTTTTTTGGCGTCCCTGTACTGGCTATACATCCAGGGTGCCTGCATGATAATTTGGCTTTATGATTATATGTGTGAACACACCCCCTTCTTCTCTGATGAAATATGTTTATGTCAGTATCACACTATGGTCTTTTTTATTTGATTTAACCCTATGTGGATTCGTTCTGCTGTTTGAGCGCAAAGGATCTTGTCCATTTGAAGTGCTCCCAAAGGCCCGGGCTGGGTTTTAAGCCATTTGCCGGGTTTGGCTTACATTCTGGTAAGCAGTTCACCACACAGTCACTCTTATTTTCTTCACTTCATCACACAGAAGGATTTTGGACTTTACTGTTTATTATCACAGACTTTTATTGGACTCACTCTAGCGCGGTTTATCTGTTTATATGTCATATGATATCCTTGGGCAGGAAGTGGTTAAGCATCATTATCATTAAAATCACTGTTCCTTTAAAAAAACATCTTTTTTAAAAGTTTTGTTTGCATTGGTACATGTCCCCCAGGGCAAATAACTTGCAAATAAGCCTTTAAAATATTTTTTTTCAAGTTTGGGTCCCAAAGACTTCAATGGGTTTCGTGGTTCGTGTCTGAACTTTTTCAATGTTCTAGAGTTCTAGCGCAAACCAAACCGGGGGGGGGGGGGGGGGGGTGTTCAGAACATCTCTAATCTGGGGGAATTGAGGATGAAAAAGGATCTGGGGGTCCTAGTAGATCCTAGTAAATCACAAATAGCATGTAATGCCAAGCTTCAGCAAGCAAGGGCAGCAGACTATTAGCATGCATTAATTAGAGGGTTTTTACTCAAGAGATAAAACTGTAATTCTACCACTTTCAAAAATTTTGGGTTCAGCCTACATCTTGATTAGGCCATCCAGTTCTGGCCACCAGTCCTCAGGAAGGATGTACTTGAACTTAAGAAAGCCCAGTTCAAGAGAAGGGCAACAAAGCTATTAAGGGGCAAACATTAAGCCCGGGTTCACACATGTGCGGAGCGAATTGAAGCTCCGGTTTCACTGCGATTGGAAAAATCAGTTGTTCAGCGGTTCATTTGTGTTTTAGCTGCGGATCAGCTGCAAATTTGGAAGTAACCCGTGAGTGTCTAATTAGAGCTGCGAATTTTGAGCAGGCCAATCGCTTGTTATCTATTTGTGAGGCTGCTTATAAAAAGATTGATTTTTCTGGACACTTCCTGGTTGTCCAGAAGTCTGTATTGTGTGAGTTATTTTTGTTTGCAAAATGTGTGCTGCTCTGCGCATGATAATGCCAACAGTTGTTGCTGCAACAGCAGCAATCTTGCTGGAAGTAGAGAAGAGGAAAAGGAGGAGGAGAAGAAGAAGATACTGGGTTCATCCCATAATAGCAAATCGGGTGGAGAGAGGCCAGTTCATGATCCTGTATGAAGACCTCCGTGGGCATGATGAATTTTTTTTTTTATTATTACACGCGCATGTCAATAACTAGGTGAGTAATTTATCTGCCAAACAATACATTTTTTACATGCATATTTTCATAGTAGGGGAGGTTTGAAAAAGACACAAGTCCATCAAGTCTAACCTATGTGTGTGATTATATGTCAGTCTTATATTTTTAAAAAGCGTGGTGTCCCCCCCCCCCCCCCCCCAAATCCATACCAGAACATTATCTGAGCATGCAGCCTAAAAGGCCATGAAAAGGGGGGGGAGCGATGTGTTTTGTGCCCCCCCAAAAAAACACCTTGTCCCCAAGTTGATGGGGTCAAGGGGCTTTGTGTGGGGAGATCCCACGCCGTTTTGTTGTCCAGTTTGGGACCAGACAATTGTTATTGTTAAATTCAGCTGCCAGTGGCTAAATCTATGTCCAAATGATGACCCAACTGCCAATGACGTTATATCTTATTTTTGATGCCACTTCTTTAACACACATTTTTATTTTGATTAAAGATGCAGGCCTTCTTACAAATAATAATGTTCTTAAACACTTACCTTATTATTTTTAAAAGTGTATGTCAAAATTTGTTTCAGACATGAATCTAATAAAAGACTCATTTTTGAATTAGTTATGACGAATTGCTTGTATTAATCTCCCCTCGCTTTGGAGCGTCATAACACGTGCTACAGAACAAGTATCCAGCCTGCTGAAAGATTACTGATCACATTAAGGTACTTTTCACCACTGATGTCCTTTGTCATGTGAATTTTGGAGCATGTATTTTTTTTTAACTATTCAGACATGTGTCATTCTAAATATATAACCCAACAAAAGTTGGTGTAATAATAATAATAATTCAAGTATCCTAAAATTGTAAAAAAATATAAAATTTGCTCATGTAGCCAACATAAATTAACATTGAACAAAAATAAATAAATAAACATGTCTCTCAAGTAGGCCTCTTGAACATAGTTATCAAAAAAGGTGTCCTCTTGGTCCTCAACCTTGGACAGACCTCATAAATCACAGATTGTGATATGTTTTTTTGAAAGGGGTCCCATTGGAGTAGTGACTGGCAGAAGCCTGGTCATCACTGGCAGTGCTGGAAGCAGGCCTAGCCTTGCCATATTTGACTTGTCACATACATACCAGGATTGTGGGGGGGGGGCTGATTGAAGGAATTGGGGATGGGATGGGATAGGGAATGTTACTGTGTGTCACTTCATATCTGGAGGTTGCCTTTTTAAAGCTAGAAGGATAGGATGGGGGATTATAGGGGTAAGGTCGGTGTTGTTGTTCAGGGTAGTGGAGGTCTTGGTGGTGGCATATATGGCACTTTAAATTAAGCTTCCTCACATGGCTGTGAGAAGGAGTGCAGCACATGTTCGATAGTGCTTCGCATTTCAAAGTAGCTCTCAGGTTTGACTTTTTTTATTAGAGGGACAAAACTGAGCGCCAGTATAGTATCCGGACATAAAAAAGTCTCCACCTTTTCAGACATGTTTTTCAACATTTCAAGTAGGTGCTCACTTATGTCAGGTTGCGATAGAGGTGGTCGCCTCTGTGGCACTTTGGCTGACAGAACATTGTCTGCAGGAGCAGAGGAGGGCCCAGGGATAGCCTCTGCCACTGCAGATTGCTCAAGATTCGAGGAGCTTTGGATTTGTGAGCAATCCTCTGTGCCTTCTTCAAAACTAATCTGGGCTTGGGCCCCCGGTTGTGCCTCCAGTTGGTCATCCATAACATCTTGTTCCTCCCAACTAGCTTCTGTCCTGTAATAAAAAAAGAGTGTAACTTAACTAGGCATAATCAAAGTTAAGAGGTTTGCAGATACATAGATGATATAGATGAAAACTTACTCCCTCATCTCCACAATGGTTTGCAGAAATTCTAGGTCCCTGGCAAACATAGGGTACCCTAGGCGCTGCCCCCGAGGTACTCCTTGCTTCTTTGAGTTGGTGTATATAATTTTCAGTAAGCATCACGCATGTTGCGTCACCTTGTCTGTAAGTAGTGCACTGAAAAAAATAAAAATTAAAATAAATATTATTTATGTTTGCTTTTAGGTACCTAGCAACAGGAAATTCTTTTGGAAGTTTGCACTTTGAATTTAAGGTTGGGAAATTAACTATTAGTGGCATCGTTAATGAAACCTGCCTAGTCATATGGGAAGAACTGAATGATTTGGTTATGAAGAAGCCAAACAAACACAAATGGTTGAAGGTAGTGGAGCTATGCAACTTCCCCAACTGTCTGGGAGCCTATGATGGGAAGCACATCCGCATCCTCAAGCCTCCAGCTAGTGGGAGCCAATATTTTAATCATAAGAAATTTTTTTCGTTGGTATTAATGGCAGTGGCAGACGCCAATTATAAATTGATTTATATTGATGTGGGTTCTTATGGCAGCAGCTCGGATTCTAGTGTATTTTTACATTCCTCATTTGGCCGCATGCTGCGTGAGAATACACTAGACTTGCCCAATCATTCTCCCCTGCCCGGAACAACAGATCCTTCCCTCCCACATGTATTTGTAGGAGATGAAGCGTTTGCACTTGCAGAGCACATGCTCAGGCCTTTTTCTAGTTGCTCTCTGACAACAGAAAAAAGAGTGTTCTCTCAATTATAGGCTCACTAGGGCACGACGAGTAGTTGAATGTGCATTTGGTATACTATACAATAAGTGGAGATTCATGCATGCTTCAATAAATCTCAGTATTGACCATGCTGTCAGTGCTGTTAAAGCAGCCTGTGCACTGCACAACTATGTGCGTGAACGTGACAGATATCTTTTTGAGGATTCCCTGAGCCATAACGTGGAGGCGGCACAGTGGAATGTTACTAGGGGTGCCACTAGTGGTGCACATATTCGTGGTGAATTCCAAAACTTCTTTATGTTGCCATCTGGGGAGGGGCCTTGGCAGATGAATTGTATCTAATCATAAAAAGTGTGTATTGGTTTGCATTATATTATCAGGGCCTTTACAAAGTGAAGAGTGTGCTGTAACAAATAATGTTTTTTTTGGTCATTTTGGTTTATTTAAATAAAAATAATGTTGTTCACATTTGTGTTGTATATTCTTTTCCTTTTCAAATAATTTATTGAGAATACAACAATACAATTTTACAGTACTGGTTTTAAATTTATGTAAGGTTACAAAATATGAGGAAAAGGAACTTCTCAATAATAATTTAGAATAATAATACTTAAGTTATCTTGTAGAAATCAGTAAGAAAATCTATTATCCAGTGTACATATCTGAATTATATGCTTATAATAATTAATAGAGCTTTTGTAATTGGAAAAATAAATAAATAAGTAGATAAATATATATATATATAAAAAAAAATACAATATGTCACAATAGTGAGACATAAAATGCAACTAAATTAGATAAATTGGGTATTAATGAGATGACCTAGAGAGACACCCAAACAACCAGGGCCAAGGTCCGGCTATTTGGCCCGGCATATCCCGGGTGTATGGGTGTCCCTCCAAAGCATCCCCATCAAAGGTATAGATAGTTTGCATCCGAAAAAGACATAGTTTGCCTAACCAAATAATAATTTAATAGAAATAGATAAAGACATATTTTATTATTATACATCACTAAAAATAAAATTTAATAAGTGGGAATATGTGGTGGGATCTGAAATGGTTATGGAGGGAATTTGGGGTCTCCAGAGAGAAGCGAGTGTTAAATATTTATGGGAACATGTAATAATATAGACTGTGAAGGTGGTAGATCTCATCAGGGTAAAAGAAGTGAATAGTTCAAATCCGGTGGTAGTATGTGTGTTATCCATGGAAGCCAAAGAGATTCAATTTTGTCCAGTTTATCAAGTATGATTGCCTCCATTTTAGCATGGATCATAGCTTGAGTTACACGTTGTTTTACAGATATGTCACAAAGCTTATTGGTTTTCCAGGCTTTTGCTATCGATTGTTTTGCAGCTGTTGTGACATATAGTAAAAGTTTAAATTGACGTTGAGTTATGTTTCGTGGCTTATTATTTAGGAGGGCTACCAATGGATCCGGTTGTAATGTGGTTTCAAACATTGTAGAGAGAATTTGAAATATTTTTGACCAATATGTTTGGACTATTGGAAAAGTCCGCCAAATATGCAGATGTGTACTAATGTCGCTGCATCCGCGAAAACAGTGAGGGGGGTATTGGGGAAGGTATTTTGATATACGTGCTGGCACTAAATACCACCTGGTAAGAACTTTATAATTTGTTTCTAGGGCAACTATGTTGGGTGTGGCTGATTTTGTAGATTGCCAGATTTGTGACCAATGCAGTGAGTCTGGAGGAAGGTTTAAATCAGCTTCCCATTTGGTAGTATAAGACGGGGGAGAGGAATTTGTTTGTGAAAGTAGTTGAGCATATATGTCAGAGATAAGTCCTCGTCTGTGTGGATCTGACATACATGATCGTTCAAATGAAGTATATTCTGGAGTTGTCAAGTTTGTGGGGATGTTTTGGGATAAAAAGTTTTTAATTTGTAAGAATCTAAATGTTTCATTACTGGGTATGTTGTGTGTCTTGCTTATTGTAGGAAATGAAATAAGTTTATCAGAGTCGTAGAAGTGATGAACTCGTGTAAGACCCACATTTATCCAAGCTTTAAAGGAGGAAGGTAAAGTCCAAGCTGGGTAGAAGGAGGGGTTGTTTAGAAAGGAGAGGAGAGGGTTTAGTGGAGATTGGAGACCAAAACGGAATTTAAGTCTATCCCATATTGAGAGGCTATGTTTTGTGACTAGATTTGTTATTGAACGTCGTTGGGGTGGTGAAAGCCATAACAGATTTGATATAGAAAGTGGATCACATTCCACCGATTCTATAGTTACCCAAAGAGGGATTTCTTTAGTGGCATGGTATTTAATAATTTGTGCTAATTGAGAAGCATAATAGTATTTTGAGAAATTTGGAACACCCAAACCTCCACAGGTTCGGGCCATATGTAGTGTATTTTGTGGTAATCGTGGTTTAAGTTTGCCCCAAATAAATTGGGCTGATTTGCGTTGTAGTATTCGGAAAAAATAAGCCGGAACGTTTATAGGAAGTACACGGAACAGGTATAGGATTTTAGGCAATATGGACATTTTTACTACTGTGATTCTACCCATCCATGCTAACGGTAAAGAAGACCATTTTCTCAGTAAGGTTGATAATTGAGTTAGCATGGGAGGATAATTTGCAGAGTATAGGTCAGCTGGATTAGCCGTTAGTGAGATCCCTAAATATGGTAAATGTGTTGTTAACCATGTAAATGGAAGGGAGTCTTGTAACTGTTTCTGTAAATCAGGTGATAACGATATATTTAGGGCTTTTGATTTTTGCTGATTTATCTTAAGACCAGATATTTTACCGAATTTTGTAAGAATTTCAATGAGGTTTGGAGCTGATAGTAGGGGCGAAGTAAGAAATACTAAGACGCCATCGGCAAATAAACATAACTTATGTTGGTGACCACCTAATTCAAGTCCTTTTATATTTATATTGGATCTAATAAGTTGAGCTAGGGGCTCAATAGCCAAGGAGGATAGAAGAGGGGATAATGGACATCCCTGCCTGGTTCCTCTTTCAATATTAAAGGGGTCTGAGCGGTAACCTGAATAGGTTATATACGCTTTTGGATTATGATATGAGAGGAAATCCATCCCTGGAACCGCTCACGAAATCCCCATTTATGAAGAATGGCTTTAAGATAAGACCATGACAGAGTGTCAAACGCCTTTTGTATATCGATAGAGAGGAAACAGGCAGGGATTTTGTGAGACCTGGCTATATGAGCCAGTAGGGTAGCACGCCGTATGTTATCACCTGCTTGTCTGAAAGGTATGAAACCCGTTTGGTCTTTATGAATTAATGTGCCAATAATTGGATTAAGTCTATTAGATAGAATCTTTGCTAATATTTTTATGTCTATATTAAGGATTGAGATTGGTCTGTAATTGGACCATGACGTGTCATCTGCATGCGGTTTTGGAATCATGGATATTGAAGCTAGTAGGGATTCCGCGTTAAAGGCACAGCCTTCTAATAGAGAATTAAATGCGTTTGTCATAAGTGGGGCTAGTAGTGTAGTAAAGTGTTTATAAAATGTGGCTGAGTATCCATCAGGGCCTGGGCGTTTATGCAATTTTAGGGATTTTATTGCTGATATGACTTCCATATTAGTGATCTGCTTATCTAAAGTTTCTTGTTGGGTAACAGAAAGGGTTGGGAGAAGAATAGAAGATAACAGTGCGTCTAATTTTGTTGAGTCGAATGTTTGTGTATTTTGGTATAAATCTTTGAGTTTCCTACGGAACTCATTGATAATTTTCTGTGGATTACTAGAAAAATTGTTTTTGGTAATTTGTAGCCGAATTGGTTTCGGAATGTGGTCTGCTCTGCGTAGAGTTAATGCCAAGAATGTGGTTGGCTTATTAGCTTTCATATATATTGTATGTTTAGTTTTGCGAAGAATCTGTATAGCTGAGTCTGTTAAAAAAAGATCAAGCTCCAACTTTGCTTTATCATAGTCTAGCTTTGTAGTTTGAGAGGGCAAATTTTGGAAAATTTCAGAGGCTTTATAATAAGCTTCCTCTAATTTGTTTTGCATTTGCTGTTTCAATTTACGTCGGTAAGACGACTGGCTGATACAGACTCCTCTAATGGAAGGTTTAAGAGCTTCCCATAGATTCAGTGGATTAGTATCTGTTGGTAAATTATTAGCGATGTAATCTTGTATGGCTGTTTCTATTTTTAGACGGTATGTTGGGTCAACTAATAAATTATCATTTATAGTCCAGGATCTATGGCTAGGCCTCGGGATCAAGGATGAGAAGATCGTCATGACCGCATTGTGGTCTGACCATGCGCATGGGATGATTAAGGAATTATGTATTTGTGGTAACGTGCCAATGTGGACGAATTGGTGGTCTATACGAGAAAATGTTTTGTGGGGATGGGAATAGTAAGTGTATTGTTTTCTTCTAGGGTTTTGTTCACGCCAAGAGTCAATAAGAGAATGTTGTTCAAGGAGTTGTCTGAAATTAAGGCGTTGAGGTTGTAGTGGTGTAGGGGATTTGTCTAAAATTGGGTATAAAACTTGATTTGAGTCTCCACACATCATGAGGGTACCTTTTTATGAGATTCAAATACTGAGAACAAGTGTGAGAGGAACGAAAGAGGATTTCTGTTGGGAGCATAGTAAGAAACTATAGTTATTTCATTATCTAACAGGAGACCTGTAAGGATTATATAGCGACCCTCAGGATCTTTTATTTCTCTATGTAAAGTGAAGGGGGTTGTGTTATGAAATGCAATCAGCACTCCTCTTTGTTTTGTAGTGGCCGAGGCCATATAGACTTGTGGGTATTGGCGACTTATAAATTTAGGGGAAGACTGTGTAGAGAAGTGTGTTTCCTGCAGACATATTACATGTGCAGAAAGTGAAGAAAAGGAATGAAAGGCTTTTGTTCGTTTTGGTGGGGAGTTGAGACCCTGGACATTAAGTGTTAGTACATTTAAAGACATTTTTGAATAAAAGGTATTAGGGATTATAATAAATTCTTAATGTGATAATATCCAAGAAGGTTATACTCTGGAGGGGTGAGAAAAAACAAAAAAACAAAACACAATAAAAAAAAATAAAAAAAAGGGGGGGGGGCAGGAAAGGATGGGTAAAAAGAATAAAGGGGGATGAATAGGACAAGTAGAATAAGTAAAATTCCTGTTTTAGAGCAGTAGATGAGAAGTTGTTTTTAAATAAAGAGGAAAATAGCTCCTATATGAAGCTAGTATCCAAGGGGTGGTGAAATATCACCAACCGGTGGGTACAAATGGTCCAAAGAGAGTCCGGTCAGTAAGTCCGGCTACTCGAGGATCTATTGAGAGGCGCAGTGGATTGTCTCCGGGACAAAGGCAGCCTCCTCAAAGGCTATACAAACAGTAACAAAATAATACAAGTCACTAATAATATAATAGCTATTATTAGGATAATGTAATAGAGATATGTTTCTATAACTTTGCATTACATCATGCACTTATAAAAAAGGGCATTGCATTTACTAAACTAAACCTAAAAAATGATATTGGAGTAATAAAGTTTGGTAACAATTATTATTTTACAAAGGATTGATTAACTTCTGCTTAAATGAAATTATAAGGATAAAGGTAAAGACAGAGGAAGGATTATTCGATCCCTACTCTGAATCTACCTGAAATTGGTTACCGTTATAATAGTAACACTAGGTAAAAGGTTTCAATGAAATAAAAGAATCGTAGTGGCTTTCAGTCCATTTGATCTTTGGAATTAGGAGGTGGTGATGCAAAACGACTCCTTTTACTGGTACTGGAGTGAGCTAGTTGAGTTTGGTTGTCTTGCTGAGCCTTGGGTGAGTTTGATGATGCTCTGCGTTTGGAGCCTTCAGTCGAATTATCTGGAATTGACAAACGAAGCTCCTGGATCGCAGTCAGTAGGTCGTCCAATTTCTTGCAGGTATATGTTGTACCTTTATAGGTGAATTGCAGGGCAAATGGAAAACTCCAACGATAGGGGATGTGGTGGTATTGGAGTATTTGTAGGTGAGGTTTCATCTCTTTTCTTCTGTAGAGAGTTTGCCGCGAGAGATCATGGAATACTTAGTAGCGATGGCCTTGAAAGGTTAATGTATCTTTATTATGTGCCGCTTCCATCAGTTGTTCCTTTGTTCTAAAATAGTGTAATTTTATTACAATGTCCCTGGGGGGACCATCTTCTTTTTTAGGGGCCAAAGTTCTATGAATTCTGTCCATCTCCAATCGTTCAATGGGGATTGATGGGGCTAACTCCTGAAAAAGCGCTGTAATGGTTGATTGAAGATCTATTATAGTTTCAGGTATACCGCGCAGTCGCAGGTTGGATCTCCTCGCTCTGTTTTCGAAATCTTCCAGACGTGTGTGTAGAGTAAAATTTTCTTCTTTCAAGGCTTCTAGCTCGTCAGTATGAGTATTAGTGATATCATTTATATCCTCCATTTTGTGTTCTAAGATAGATGTGCGGCGCCCTACCTCACAAATTTCCCTTGTCAGTTTTTCTGTTATTGTGTCTGAGGTATTTTGGAGGGCTTTTTGTAAAACACGTTCAAACTGACTAAGAATATCCGAGTTATTAGGAATATTCTGTAGAGATATTGGTGTTAATCCATAATCAAGGTCAGAGTCAGCAAGTTGTGAGGAAGAATAGGCAGAGTTCCCCCTTTGTGACTGTCTCTGAGGTAATGCAGAGCGGGAAGATTGTGCTGCTGTCATATTAGGAGCGTTTCTTTTCAGCTTTTCTTTGCCTGCTGGCTGTTTAAGTTTTGTCTTTTTCCCGCTAAACATTATATGTAGTTGTGCCCCGTAGTCTCAGTAATAAGTGGGTTACCGTATTAATGCGGTATTCGACTGTGACTTGTCGATAGAAGGCCTTTTCGTCCCGGTGACAGCGGAGCTCTAAGCATTCATGACTGCTCAGCAGCTTCGCACCTGTGCTCCCGTGTTGTATATTCTTTTGCTAACCTAAGCAAATCTTTGCTTATTAATTCATTTAGGGACTCCTCCACCGCTGTCTGACGCTGTTATGTGCCCAATGTTGAGGGCATGTGGTCTGGTATGGATTTGTGGGCAAACGCATGCTGTTGTTTTTTCTAATATTTGAATAAAAATGGACAACATAAATAAACAATAGGACAGCATCTACAGGTAGTGAAAGGGAATAAAAAACTTACATTTGTCAGCCTGAACTTGGGATGAGCACATTCTCCACTCTGGCAAGATGATTCTGGCAATTTCCAGCCATGCACGTTTTTTAACCACTTGCCGACCGCCTAACGCAGATATACTGCGGCAGAATGGCACGGGCAGGCAAAATCACCTACCTGGTACGTGATTGCCTTCCCGCGGGCGGGGGGTCCGATCGGACCCCCCCAGGTGGCAGAGGCGGTCGGCTTTCGTTCGCGGGCGATGAGAGGTGAGGGGGAGGCCATCCATTGTTGGCCACCCCCTCCCGATCGCTCCCGGCGAATGAAAATGCTTCCTCTCCCTCTGTAATGTAAACAGAGGGAGAGGAAGTGATGTCATCCCTCCTCGAGGCGGTCTTTTCGATCCGGAGAGAAGACATCAAGTAAGTCTGCACAACACTACACTAACAGTAGAAAACACTAGGCACACTTTTCACCCCCGATCACCCCCCAATAGCCCCCCGATCACCCCCCTGTACCCCCTGTCACACTGACACCAATAGCAGTTTTTTTTTTTGCATTGGTGTCAGTTTGTGACAGTTCTAAGTGTTAGGGCAGTTAGGTTAGCCCCTTTAGGTCTGGGGTACCCCCCATTAGGTCCAGGGTACCCCCCTAACCCCCCCTAATAAAGGTTAACCCTGTGATCACCCCCCATCGCCAGTGTCGCTAAGCGATCGTTTTTCTGATCGCTGTATTAGTGACACAGGTGACGCTAGTTAGGGAGGCAAGTATATAGGTTCGCTGTCAGTGTTTTATAGCGACAGGGACCCCCATATACTACCTACTAAAGGTTTTAACCCTTTGATTGCCCCTAGTTAACCCTTATAAGTGTTACGGGGGACGCTGGTTAGTTAGTTTGTTTTTTATAGTTTATTATAATTTTTTTATAGTTTTAGGGCACCCGCCGTTTATTACCTTATAAAGGTTTAACCCTCTAATTGCCCAGCGGTGATATAAGTTACGTTTTTAGGATCAGGTAAGGTCTGCGTCGCCCCAGGCAGCGTCAGGTTAGCGCCAGTACCGCTAAAACCCATGCACGCAGCATACACCTCCCTTAGTGCTATTGTATCTGAACGGATCGATATCTGATCAGATCAGATCTATACTCCCCAGCAGTTTAGGGTTCCCAAAAACGCAGTGTTAGCGGGATCAGCCCAGATACCTGCTAGCACCTGCATTTTGCTCCTCGGCCCAGCCCAGCCCACCCAAGTGCAGTATCGATCGATAACTGTCACTTACAAAACACTAAGCACACATAACTGCAGCGTTCGCAGAGTCAGGCCTGATCCCTGCGATCGCTAACAGTTTTTTGGTAGCATTTTGAATCAGTCGCTAACAGTCAGGAGCTTTTTTGCCTGTGAGTCTCACTAGTGTACCCCTAAATTTAAAGCCCAAAATGGCAAATCGAAGGTACACTAGTGAAGAAGCCTACACGTTTCTGAGCATGACAGATAGTGAAGAGGAAGTCACTTATCTGTCAGATTCAGAATACGATCCTGTAGAGGACAGCGGCTCCATGACAGATAGCTCTGACGACGGAGTTGTGGTCCCTGCTAAGGTCAGGCGTACCAGACCCCGAACTTCTTCTGTGCTTGAAGTGCAAGAACCGCAGGGCTCTCGTATGGAGCAGAAAAGTACTAGTGCCGCTATTCCTTCTGGTGAACTGGCAAGCACCAGCGGCCTAGTACACCCTGGTCGTACATCCAGCACTGCAGTAACACTTGGTGACGTAGCGAGTCCCATAAGTGCAGTCCAAGCTGGCGAGGTGGCAAGCACAAGTAGTGTCCCGCTGCCACCAAGAAGACGAACACAGGCCCGTCGTGCCCATAGTGCCCTTCCTGCTGCATTCGCCAATCCGAAATGAGTACCCACCACTTCTGCAGCACCCGTACTTCCCCCATTCACTGGCCAACCCGGAATTCAGGTGGAAACAGTTGATTTTATGCCACTGGATTTTTATTCGCTGTTTTTCACTGAAGATCTCTTTAGATCTATTGTGGACCAAAGCAATTTGTACGCTGGTCAACACATCGCCACTATTCCCCAGTCCTCCCTTGCCAGAGATTGGAAACCAATTACGGTTTCCGAATTTAAGATCTTTCTGGGCCTTTCCCTCAACATGGGCATAAATAAAAAGAGTGAGTTGCGGTCATTTTGGTCCACTGACCCAATTTACCATATGCCCGTGTTCTCTGCCTCCATGGCCAGGGCATGATACTAGCAGATTTTGCAGTTCATGCACTTCAACGACAATGAACTCTGTCGTCTTCGTGGAGACCCTGAATACGATCGGCTCTACAAAATTCGGCCCCTCATAAACCACTTCAACCAACGTTTTGCAGACTTGTTTACCCCCCATCAAGTTGTCTGCGTTGATGAGTCCCTGATTAAATTTTCTGGCCGCTTGTCATTCAAACAGTACCTTCCCAGCAAGCGTGCCAGACACGGGGTCAAGATGTATAAGCTCTGTGACAGGGCCACAGGCTATACATGTAGTTTTATGGTTTACGAGGGCAAAGATAGTCACGTAGAGCCGACAAACTGCCCTGACTACATAGGAAGCGCTGGCAAGATAGTGTGGGACTTGGTGTCACCCTTATTCGGAAAGGGGTACCACTTGTACATGGACAATTATTACACAAGCGTGCCACTTTTTAGCCACCTTTTTGATCATCAGATTGGAGCATGTGGCACCGTGCGACCTAATCGCCGGGGCTTTCCCCAGCGGCTTGTAGATTCCCGTCTTAGGCTGGGGGAGAGAGCCTGCTTGAAGTGTAATAACTTGCTCGCTATAAAGTGGAGGGACAATAAGAATGTTTTCGTTCTTACCTCCCTTCATGCAGACACGACGGTCCAAATTCCTACGGCGACTGGTGTTGTGGAGAAACCCCTCTGTGTCCACGAATATAACCTTAATATGGGAGGGGTGGACCTCAACGACCAGTTGTTGGCGCCGTACCTAATTGCCCGTAAGGCCAGACGCTGGTACAAAAAAGTGTCTGTTTATTTATTTCAATTGGCTTTGCTGAACGCTCATGTGCTATAGAGAGCTTCAGGACGGACTGGATCCTTCCTTAAATTCCAGGAAGAGATCGTCAGAGCCCTTCTGTTTCCAGACGGTGCTCCACCTCACCTTCCCCAACCAAATGCAGTAAGCCGGCTGCATGAGAGGCATTTTCAATATGTCCTCCCGAGTACCCCTACCTAACGAGCCCCCCAAAAAAGAGGTAATGTCTGCAGCAAGCGCGGATTTAGGCGTGACACCCGGTATTATTGTCCCTTCTGTCCTGACAATCCTGGTCTTTCCATGGGTGAATGTTTTGAACGCTACCATACACTAGTTGAGTATTAGCGTAGGGTACAGCACTGCACAGACTAGGACACACTTTCACAGGGTCTCCCAAGATGCCATCGCATTTTGAGAGACCCAAACCTGGTACCAGTTAAAAAAGTTAAAGTTACAAAAAAAGTGTAAAAAAAAAAGTAAAAAAGAAAAAAACACAAAAAAATATATAAAATAAAAAAAACAAAAATAGTTGTCGTTTTATTGCTCTCTCTCTATTCTCTCTCTATTGTTCTGCATTCTATACTGCAATGTTTTATTGTTATGTTTTTATCATGTTTGCTTTATAGGTATGCAATTTTTTTATACTTTGTTTTTTTATTGTTAACCACTTTTTTGTTTTCAGGTACGCCATTCAGCTGCAGAGCGGATTCATTTATCTTGACAGCAAGAGTGTTTGCTCCCACGATACATAAAGCCATGACTCCAGCGCTGTCAGAGGTGATTTCACCACCACAGTTACATACTTCAGCATATATGCCGAAGCGTGGGGGCAGCAGTGGGTGGAGGAGCGATTTGCTCCTGCCTTTTGCAGGAGGATGCCCCCATGCTTCAGCATATATATATTTTAGGTAGGCACAGGTTGCGTTAAATGTTTTATTTTTTACTATGTTTTTTTTTGTATTTGCTTTGCAGGTATGGTAAGTATTACTGTTATACTGTAATGTTACTTTGTTTTTTTGTTAACCATCATTTGCTTAGCAGGTACGCCATTCAGTTGCAGCGCGGATTAATTTATCTTGACAGCAGAGGCGTATCTAGGGTATGGCAGCCATGGCAAGTGCCATGGGCGCCATAGGGGGGGGCGGCAAAAAAGCACAAAAAATAAAGTCCCACCACCCGTCCTCTCGCGGCCGCCTCCCGCTATATTCTTGTCCCCGGCGCCACGACCGGCCTGCTGGAGTGCAGTGCCGGCACAGCAAATTAGCAAGTGAGGAGGCCAGGAGGGAAGCCAGTGACAGGCGCCCCCCCTGACGGCCGATGAGTTGGTCTGGCCAGAGTGACCGCCCCTGGGTCATCTATGTAGAGATAGAGTAACTGGTGGAGGCGGAGCCTAATTCTCCACCCAGGGCCGGATTAACATAGGGGCTGGTGGAGCTGCAGCTCCAGGCCCCTCCCTCAATATAGGCACATGGAAGTGGCTTGTCAATTCCTGTGTGCCTTCCTGAAGGAAAAGGAGCCCTCTGTGCACACATGGAGGAGACAAGTCAGTGCAGCCGAGTCCTGTCTCTGCCGATGCCTGACTCCTATCACAGGATCTGTTCACTCACACAGATCCTCCATGTCTGGGGGAGGGGCGCTGATGTCCTAACCAGCAGGAGCCCGGGAGGAAGGACATCTCCCATGCTGTTATGATAAGGTCAGTACATTTGTTAGGGGGATGTTGTGTAATTATTGTGCTAGGGGACAGACTGCTGCTTCCCCCCATGTAATGTGCTCTCTTGTGCCCAGTGCCCACCATGTCATGTGCCTTGCAGTGCCCCCATGTAATGTGCTGTGCCCACCATGTCATGTGCATTGCAGTGCCCCCCATGTAATGTGCTGTGCCCACCATGTCATGTGCATTGCAGTGCCCCCCATTTAATATGCTGTGCCCACCATGTCATGTCATGTGCATTGCAGTGCCCACTATGTAATGTGCTGTGCCCACCATGTCATGTGCATTGCAGTGCCCCCCATGTAATATGCTGTGCCCACCATGTCATGTGCATTGCAGTGCCCACTATGTAAAGTGCTGTGCCCACCATGTCATGTGCATTGCAGTGCCCACCATGTAATGTGCTGTGCCCACCATGTCATGTCATGTGCCTTGCAGTGCCCCCATGTAATGTGCTGTGCCCACCATGTCATGTCATGTGCCTTGCAGTGCCCCCATGTAATGTGCCCACCATGTCATGTGCCTTGCAGTGCCCCCCATGTAATGTGCTGTGTCCAGTATGTAATTTGCTGTACATTGCAGTGCCCACCATGTAATGCGCTGTGCTGACCATGTCATGTGCTGTGCATTGCATTGCCCTTCATGTGATGTGCAGTGCCCACCATGTAATGTGCAGTGCCCACCATGTCATGTGCTGTGCCTTGCATTGCCCACCATGTAAAGTGCAGTGCCCACCATGTCATGTGATGTGCCATCCAGTGCCAACCATGTCATGTGCAATGCCCACCATGTCATGGCTGTGCCTTGCAATGCCCGCTATGTAATTTGCAGTGTCCACCATGTCATGTGCTGTGCCATACAGTGATCCCACCATTTAATGTGCAGTGCCCACCATGTCATGTGCACTTCCCACCATGTCATGTGCTATGCTGTGCCCACCCTGCCATGTTTCGTGCCCAGCATGTAGTGTGTTGTGCCCACTGTGTAATGTGCTGTGCTGTTCAACAGTGCCCACCATGTCATGTACAGTTCCTAACATGTAATGTGCAGTTGCATTTCCCCACCATGAAACGTGCTATGCCATGCAGTGCCCACCATGTAATGTGTTGTGCCCACCATGTAATGTTATGTGCCATTCAGTACCCACCATGTAATGCGCTGTGCCCACCACGTCATGTGCTGTGCCATGCAGTGCCCACCATGTAATGCGCTGTACCCACCATGTAATGTGCTGTGTCATGCAGTGCCCACCATGTCATGTGCAGTGCCCATCATGTAAATTGCTGTGCAGTGCCCACCATGTCATATGCTGTGTTGTGCCCACCATGTCATGTGCTGCATCATGCAGTGTCTACCATGTAATATGCTGTACATTGTCCACCATGGCATGTGCCATGCAGTACCCACAATGGAATGTGGTGTGCAGGGCTCAACATGTCATGTGTGGTGTCCACCATTTAATGTGCTGTGCTCACAATGTAATGTGCTGTGCTGTGTCATGCAGTGCCCACCTTGTCATGTGCTGTGCAGTGCCCACCATGCTATGTGCAGTACCCACTATATAATGTGTTGTGCCCACCATATAATGTTCTGTGCAGTGCCCACTTGTAATGTCCAGTGCCCACCATGTAATGTGCTCAGCTGTGCCTGCCATGTCATGTGCTGTGCCCACCATATAAGGTCCTGTGCCCACTGTGTGCATGTGCTGTGCCCACCATGCAATGTGTTGTGTTGTGCAGTGCCAACCATGTCATGTGCTGTGCCCACCATATAATGTACTGTGCCTACCTTGTAATGTGCTGTATTGGGCAGTGCCAACCACGTCATGTGCTGTGCCCGCCATTAAATGTGCTGTATCCACCATGTAATGTGTTGTGCCAACCATGTGATGTACTGTGCTATACCCCCCCTCCCGTGTAATGTACTATGCTGTGCCCCCTACAGACTCACCCCCTCACTCCCACCCCCCTCTCTCTCTCTCATCCCCTCTCTTTCACCCTGTTCTCTCACTCACCCCCTTCACCCCATACCACCCTCTCTCTTTCACCCTCTCTCTATTCCCCTTTTTCTCACCTCTCAGGAGAAGAAAGAGATATCAGAGAGTAGAAAACCAATTGGAACCCCCCCCCCCCCCCCCCCCAGGCAGCAGCAGCAGCAGGTACTAGTACTGTACAGCACCTGTCACCATGATATTGATCATCTTGTGCATGTGTACCAGTAACCAGCACCAACTTCAAAGCAAGCAATCAAATATAGTGCTCAAACAATTTGGATTAAATAAATATGCTTAGCCATATATATCATAAAGTGTAAAAAAGTGATTTGTGTTAGTAGTACCTGCTTTTGCACAAATAATTTTATTACACTTTATTTATGATATCAATGGCTAAGCATATTTATTTAATCCATATTGAGCACTATATTTGATTGGCTACTTGCTTCTGCTTGGGCCTGGCATACACACACACACACACGCACATGATGATGACTTAGACCCCTTTTCACACTGAGCCGCCCCGGGCG
The DNA here is from genome assembly GCA_037952835.1 of Lithobates septentrionalis. NCBI lineage: Eukaryota > Metazoa > Chordata > Amphibia > Anura > Ranidae > Lithobates > Lithobates septentrionalis. Next base: position 472,644 of record JBBDGP010001157.1, on the reverse strand, counting down.
TCAGCGGTAAAGCTTGTTGTTTTAGCAGCGATATTCGGCTGCTAGCAGGGGCGGTTTTAACCCCCGCTAGCGGACAAAAAAAGGGTTAAATCCACAAAATGCCGCTGCAGCGGCGCTTTGCCGGCGGTATGGCAGCGCTGCCCCATTGTTTTCAATGGGCAGGAGCGGTGGAGGAGAGGTGTATTCACCGCTCCTCCACCACTGCAAAGAAGCTGCTGGCAGGACTTTTTGTGACATCCTGCCAGCACAGCGCCCCCAGTGTGAAAGCACTCAGGCTTTCACACTGGGTTTGCAGCTGAGGCTTTTTTCAGGCGCTATGCTGGCGCTATTTTTAGCGCTGTAGCACCTGAAAAATGCCTCCAGTGTGAAAGGGGTCTTAAAGTCATCATGGGCGATTCTGCGTGTGTGCCAAGCAGACTGGGCCGGCGCTACCACTAGGCAAACTAGGCAGCCTAGAGCACCCGGCCGCTGGTGATCCTACTCCCTTTCTACCTCTGTACAGTGTCAGAGGCGACGGCACAGCATTTTTGGTTGCTGGTAAGGCCGCATTTATGGGTGCTGATGTTACTGTATTTTTGGGTGCTGATGTTATCGCATTTTTGGGTGCTGGTGAGGCCGCATTTTTGGGTGCTGATGTTACTGCATTTTTGGGTGCTGGTAAGGCCGCATTTATGGGTGCTGATGTTACTGTATTTATGGGTGCTGATGTTACTGTATTTATGGGTGCTGATGTTACCGCATTTTTGGGTGCTGGACAGGGGCGCAGTTTCAGGTCTTGCCATAGGCGCCATTTTCACTAGATACGCCTCTGCTTGACAGCAACAGCATTTGCTCCCACGATACATAAAGCCGTGACTCCAGCGCTGTCGGAGGTGATTTCACCACCACAGTTACATACTTCAGCATATATGCCGAAGTGTGGGGGCAGCAGAGGGCGGAGGTGCATGTATGCCCATCATTAGAAGAAGGTGGATGAAGGGAGGTATTCTAATGGCGGGCATACCCACCGATCAATATCTTTTTTTCGTTCAGCCCACAGGCTGCATGAAAAAAAAGTTTACAATATATGCCCAACAAGGACCAGCAACGTACTGGTATGTTGCTGGACTTTGAGTGGTTATACCAAAATGATGCCTGCAGGTTTAGGTATCATCTTGGTATCATTCTTTTCAGCCAGCGGTCGGCTTTCATGTAAAAGCAATCCTAGCGGCAATTTAGCCTCTAGACTGCTTTTACAAGCAGTGGGAGGGAATGCCCCCCCCCCACCGTCTTCTATGTTTTTCTCTGGCTCTCCTGTCCCAACAGGGAACCTGAGAATGCAGCCGGTGATTCGGCCAGCTGACCATAGAGCTGATCAGAGACCAGAATGGCTCCAAACATCTCTATGGCCTAAGAAACCGGAAGCTACGAGCATTTCATGACTTAGATTTCGCCGGATGTAAACAGCGCCATTGGGAAATTGGGAAAGCATTATATCACACCGATCTTGGTGTGGTCAGATGCTTTGAGGGCAGAGGAGAGATCTAGGGTCTAATTTTTTCAAAAAAGAGTACCTGTCACTACCTATTGCTATCATAGGGGATATTTACATTCCCTGAGATAACATTAAAAATGATAAAAAAAAAAAAAAAATGAAAGTAACAGTTTAAAAATAAGATAAAAAATCAAAAAAAAAAAAAAAAAGCACCCCTGTCCCCCCTGCTCTCGCGCAAAGGCGAACGCAAGCGTCGGTCTGGCGTCAAATGTAAACAGCAATTGCACTATGCGTGTGAGGTATCACCACGAAGGTCAGATCGAGGGCAGTAATTTTAGCAGTAGACCTCCTCTGTAAGGCCCCTTTCACACTATCGGACCGTTCAGGTCTGCCTGTCAGTTTTGACGGCGGACCTGAACGGGAGCTCCATGTAAGCCTATGGAGCGTCGGATGTCAGCGGAGACATGTCCGCTGACATCCGACCCGGTCCGATCCGCTGAAAAGCAGACGGATGGCTCTACGTCCAGGTCCGTCGCTGGCGGATCGGATCAGGTGAGATCTGACGAAAACGGACACTGTCCATTTTCGTCCGATCCCTCCATAGGCGGCAGCGGCGCCTGACAAGCCCCTCCCGCTCAGTGAGCAGAGAGGGACCTGTCATCCGCCGGCTCAGCGGAGATCAACGGACTGATCTCCCGCTGAGCCGGCGGACCGAGGCGGGCTCCGTGGAAACGGAGCCCGCCTCGTGTGAATGAAGCCTTAATCTAAAGTGGTAACCTGTAAAGGCTTTTAAAGGCTTTTAAAAATGTATTTAGTTTGTCGCATGTTTGTGCACAATTTTAAAGCATGTCATGTTTGGTATCCATGTACTCGGCCTAAGATCATCTCTTTTATTTCATCAAACATTTGGGCAATATAGTGTGTTTTAGTGCATTAAAATTTAAAAAAGTGTGTTTTTTCCCCCAAAAAATGCGTTTGAAAAATCGCTGCGCAAATACTGTGTGAAAAAAAAATGAAACACCCACCATTTTAATCTGTAGGGCATTTGCTTTAAAAAATATATAATGTTTGGGGGTTCAAAGTAATTTTCTTGCAAAAAAAATAATTTTTTCATGTAAACAAAAAGTATCAGAAAGGGCTTTGTCTTCAAGTGGTTAGAAGAGTGGGTGATGTGTGACATAAGCTTCTAAATGTTGTGCATAAAATGCCAGGACAGTTCAAAACCCCCCCAAATGACCCCATTTTGGAAAGTAGACACCCCAAGCTATTTGCTGAGAGGCATGTCGAGTCCATGGAATATTTTATGTTGTGACACAAGTTGTGGGAAAAAGACAAATTATTTTTTTGCACAAAGTTGTCACTAAATTATATATTGCTCAAACATGCCATGGGAATATGTGAAATTACACCCCAAAATAAATGATGTTGCTTCTCCTGAGTACGGGGATACCACATGTGTGAGACTTTTTGGGAGCCTAGCCGCGTACGGGACCCCGAAAACCAAGCACCGCCTTCAGGCTTTCTAAGGGCGTAAATTTTTTATTTCACTCTTCACTGCCTATCACAGTTTTGGAGGCCATGGAATGCCCAGATGGCACGAACCCCCCCCCCCCCCCAAATGACCCCATTTTGGAAAATATACACCCAAAGCTATTTTGAGTATTTTGCAGACCTTTTGTCACAAACTTTTGAAAATTGAAAAAAGAAAAAAAAAAATTTTCTTGTCTTTCTTCATTTTCAAAAACAAATGAGAGCTGCAAAATACTCACCATGCCTCTCAGCAAATAGCTTGGGGTGTCTAATTTCCAAAATGGGGTCATTTTGGGGGGTTGTGTGCTATTTTGGCATTTTATGGCCTTCGAAACTGTGATAGGTAGTGAGGAGTGAAATCAAAAATTTACGCCCTTAGAAATCCTGAAGGCGGTGATTGGATTTCGGGGCCCGTATGAAGCTAGGCTCCCAAAAAGTGCCACACATGTGGTATCCCCGTACTCAGGAGAAGCAGCAGAATGTATTTTGGGGTGTAATTCCACATATGCCCATGGCATGTTTGAGCAATATATCATTTAGTGACAACTTTGTGCAAAAAAAAAAAATGGTCACTTTCCCGCAACTTGTGTCAAAATATAAAATATTCCATGGACTCTAAATGCCTCTCAGCAAATAGCTTGGGGTGTCTACTTTCCAAAATGGGGTCATTTGGGGGGGTTTTGTGCCATCTGGGCATTTTATGGCCTTTAAAACTGTGATAGGTAGTGAGGAGTGAAACCAAAAATGCATGCCCTTAGAAATCCTGAAAGCGGTGCTTGTTTTTCGGGGCCCCGTACGTGGCTAGGCTCCCAAAAAGTCCCACGCATGTGGTATCCCCATACTCAGGAGAAGCAGCTAAATGTATTTTGGGGTGCAATTCCACATATGCCCATGGCCTGTGTGAGCAATATATCATTTAGTGACAACTTTGTGCAAAAAAAAAAAAAATTGTCACTTTCCCGCAACTTGTGTCAAAAAATAAAATATTCCATGGACTCAACATGCCTCTCAGCAAATAGCTTGGGGTGTCTACTTTCCAAAATGGGGTCATTTGGGGGGGGGGGGTTGTGCCATCTGGGCATTTTATGGCCTTCAAAACTGTGATAGGTAGTGAGGAGTGAAATCAAATTTTTACGCCCTTAGAAATCCTGAAGGCAGTGATTGGTTTTCGGGGCCCGTACGCCGCTAGGCTCCCAAAAAGTCCCACACATGTGGTATCCCCGTACTCAGGAGAAGCAGCTGAATGTATTTTGGGGTGCAATTCCACATATGCCCATGGCCTGTGTGAGCAATATATCATTTAGTGACAACTTTTTGTAAATTTTTTTTTTTTGTCATTATTCAATCACTTGGGACAAAAAAAATAAATATTCAATGGGCTCAACATGCCTCTCAGCAATTTCCTTGGGGTGTCTACTTTCCAAAATGGGGTCATTTGGGGGGGGGGGGTTTGTACTGCCCTGCCATTTTAGTACCTCAAGAAATGACATAGGCAGTCAAACTAAAAGCTGTGTAAATTCCAGAAAATGTACCCTAGTTTGTAGACGCTATAACTTTTGCGCAAACCAATAAATATACGCTTATTGACATTTTTTTTACCAAAGACATGTGGCCGAATACATTTTGACCTAAATGTATGACTAAAATTGAGTTTATTGGATTTTTTTAATAACAAAAAGTAGAAAATATCTTTTTTTTTTCAAAATTTTCGGTCTTTTTCCGTTTATAGCGCAAAAAATAAAAACCGCAGAGGTGATCAAATACCATCAAAAGAAAGCTCTATTTGTGGGAAGAAAAGGACGCAAATTTTGTTTGGGTACATCATTGCATGACCGTGCAATTAGCAGTTAAAGCGACACAGTGCCAAATTGTAAAAAGAGCTCTGGTCGGGAAGGGGGTAAATCCTTCCGGGGCTGAAGTGGTTAAGAACGTTGTCCTTATATTTAGGATGCCGGGTGTCAAAAATCATCGGTTTGTCCGTCACAAGTCTGATCAACTCCTCACAATCCACAGATTCCTTGGCCTTTGATGCCACTTTTCTCCCTCTTTTTGCCATGCTTGCTCCGGTCAGCACAACAAAACAGACAGGGGAGGAACTGGAAGAGGGGGAGGTGTAGGAGGAGGGGAGATCATTTATGTTCACACCGCAACACAGCTGCCAATCAGATGCGTGCCCATAGAAGATAATGGCCTTGTAATTCGCACCGCAATGACCAAAAAAAGCACACGTTTTTTGTGCAATGCGCAGTGTGAATGCAATGCACATATGTGAACCAGCCTCATTCAAATGAACCTAGTTTAAAATGTCCTTTGAATTGGATGCGTTGTAAGCCGCATCTAATTTGCATAGGTGTAAACGGGGGCTAAACCTATTCTCCCCACTTAAGAGGGGATATGATTGCAATATACAAATCTTTAAAATGTTGACTCTAGAATTTGATGTATTTATTTAACCTAAGGTTTAAAACAAGTCAATTTGATATGCTGTCCTATATAGTTACTAATGCTAGCAGGATAAGAATTAAAAATAGTCGATGTTGATTGAGAGAATGAAGTTCCACTTTAATTGCACTTTAAATATTAGCCAATGTGTACAGTGTTGTTGTGGTGTGTGCACTTCCCCTTAATTGTCCTTTAGACCTATAGATGTGCTCCAATAAACTGTCAATTTGCTACTATGTGGTTTAAAAGCCTTGAAACCCCAATGTTTACACTATTTTTAAAACCAGCATGTTCTCCAAATCACTTGAATACAAATTGTGAACTCCACCCAGGGCTGTTAAGTTCACATCTGACCACAAATGTCATCTCAATTTATGAAATGCTTGGTATTAGCTGTGAATAAATTAAAGTGATTGTAAACATTTTACATCGTAACATTAAGATAATCTTATTACAGGAAAGTATGTCTCTAGTTGCATATGAGAACATGTAATTGTTTTGTTAAGAATGACATTAAGACAGATCAATGCAAGTAAATTAATAGTAATCTCTCTAAACAAGAAACTACCTTATATATACAGTATATAAATTTATGTAGAGTTGCTAGTATATTTGATGCTCTTTTCAATAGTGGAACATTATGGTTAATCTACCACTGATTTTGGGCCTAATATCAGCTTACAGTATCTCACAAAAGTGAGTACACCCCTTACCTTTTTAGAAATATTTTATTATATCTTTTCATGTGACAACACTCAAGAACACAAGTAGTGAGTGTACAGCTTGTATAACAGTGTAAATTTGCTGTCCCCTCAAAATAACTCAACACACAGCCATTAATGTCTAAACCGCTGACAACAAAAGTGAGTACACCCCTAAGTGAAAATGTCCAAATTGGGCCCAAAATCTCAGTATTTTGTGTGGCCACCATTATTTTCCATCACTGCCTTAACCCTCTTGGGCATGGAGTTCACCAGAGCTTCACAGGTTGACATCACTCCTCCATGATGACATCACAGGGCTGGTGGATGTTAGAAACCTTGCACTTCTCCACCTTCCGTTTGAGGATGTCCCCCCGATACTCAATAGGGATTTGGTGTAGAGACTTGCTTGGTCAGTCCAACACCTTTACCCTCAGCCAGTGGCGTTGCTATGGGGGTGCGAGGGGTGCGGCCCGCACCGGGTGACACCCGCCAGAGGAGTGACACCGGGGCCGGCACTGCTACACAGTGCACTATATTGCTTGAAGCTAGCAGTTCGAGCAGGGCACACAGCCGTGCGGGGGAGGCTGCTTGTATCACTTTGCAGTCAGTCTAAGCTGTCACTCGAGACCTCCGATATCTCTCGAGGTAGCCAGAGTTCGAGGGCGGAGCTGGGGTGTGGCTGTCTCTTCCACTCCTCCCACAGACTCCTTCACTCTGGCTGATCCCGCAGCTGAAGAAGGAGAAAGAGGTGAGGACACAGAAGCCCCGCTCGGGTGTCTGTCTTCATCTGCAGGCATGTTGTAAGTTGCTGTGTAAGCTGTAAGTCCTAACCTGCCCTATAGCCCCCCAAACTGCCACTATACCACCCCAAACTGCCCTATACACCCCAAACTTCCAATAAACCACCCCACACCGCCCTATACCACCCCCAAACTGCCAATATAACACCCCAAACTACCCTATACCACCCCAAACTGCCCTATATACCCCAAACTGCCAATATACCACTCCAAACTACCCTAAACCACTCCAAATCACTCCCAAAATGCCAATATACCACCAAAACTGCCCTATACCATCCCAAACTGCCAAAATACCACCCCAAACTGCCCTACACCACCCCAAAATGCCAATATACCACCCCAACCTGCCATATACCACCCCAGCCTGCCCTATACCACCCCAAACTGCCAATATACCACCCCAAATTACCCTATATCACCCAAACTGCCAGATACCTAACCTGTCCTATACCACTGCAACCTGCCCTATACCACCTTAACCTGCCCTATACCAGCCCAACCTGCCCTTTACCACCCTAACCTGTCATTATACCACCCTAATATAAAAGAAATTGCGTTGCGCTAGATAAATGTACTGCAGAGAAAGATCCTAAAAAATTATATTTTCAAAATATCTCATCATTATCATCCATTATGCATAACTATGCTGAAAAAAATATTAAATATAACAAAATACTACTGTGAAAAAAATATATATAGTAACACTTCTGTGCAATGTGCATATGTATGAACCTATGGACAATCAATAAAAGTGCATATAGTGCAAAAAAATATATATATACAATTGTGCATAAAAATTCAACGGTGACTGCAAACAAAAAGCATGTATTACTTCAATTAACGTGCAGCATGCAAAAAACGCAAAAAAAAGCCTTGATATAAAGTCCTTATATAAGTGTCCCAAAATTGCAACTAAAGAGTGTTTCCGTGTCCATAAATCTCCATTGGGTTTCCAGGTGATCCAATGTGCCAAATTCCAGTGCTCTGAATAATAATATTGTGCCACAGTGCCCCCCCCCACAGTGGTTGCGCTCACCTTAGAGCGTGTGACACAGCTTTTACCTTGTGTCAAATCACGCTATGTAGCCACCCCCTGGGCTGTATGGGAACGCTATATCGATCTCCACTCTGGGTCACTCAGGCTCCATAGATGTTAATCATGAGAACAAAAAGGAAACTATATAGTGTAAATCCACTTAACAACTTTATTCCAACCAAACAACTTTCCCACAAAGGGTTACTCACATTCTATAGGTGCTGTTGTGCACCAAACAATAAAAGGCTCCAGAAGGGTATATTGTGTGGTCTGCCGCGGGGTATGCGCTTCCGCGGCAGACCACACAATATACCCTTCTGGAGCCTTTTATTGTTTGGTGCACAACAGCACCTATAGAATGTGAGTAACCCTTTGTGGGAAAGTTGTTTGGTTGGAATAAAGTTGTTAAGTGGATTTACACTATATAGTTTCCTTTTTGTTCTCATGATTAACATCTATGGAGCCTGAGTGACCCAGAGTGGAGATCGATATAGCGTTCCCATACAGCCCAGGGGGTGGCTACATAGCGTGATTTGACACAAGGTAAAAGCTGTGTCACACGCTCTAAGGTGAGCGCAACCACTGTGGGGGGGGCACTGTGGCACAATATTATTATTCAGAGCACTGGAATTTGGCACATTGGATCACCTGGAAACCCAATGGAGATTTATGGACACGGAAACACTCTTTAGTTGCAATTTTGGGACACTTATATAAGGACTTTATATCAAGGCTTTTTTTTGCGTTTTTTGCATGCTGCACGTTAATTGAAGTAATACATGCTTTTTGTTTGCAGTCACCGTTGAATTTTTATGCACAATTGTATATATATATTTTTTTGCACTATATGCACTTTTATTGATTGTCCATAGGTTCATACATATGCACATTGCACAGAAGTGTTACTATATATATTTTTTTCACAGTAGTATTTTGTTATATTTAATATTTTTTTCAGCATAGTTATGCATAATGGATGATAATGATGAGATATTTTGAAAATATAATTTTTTAGGATCTTTCTCTGCAGTACATTTATCTAGCGCAACGCAATTTCTTTTATATTATGGTTTATGCACGGTTATGAGCACGTGAGCTGCGTTTGCTGCTGGATATTCTTCTGTGATATACCTGTGGTATATAATTTTTTTGTTTTCTGCTGATTCATTAAGCATAGGATTATTGTGGCTCGCAAGATTTTTTTCTTTATCTCTGATATTATACCACCCTAGCCTGCCACTAGACCACCCTATACTACCCTACCCTGCCACTATATCACCCTATACTATCGTTTACAAGGGCCAGTTTGGGGTGCACCCCATGACCGTTCGCTGCCTGCAGGGTGCTGGGCAGCCTAGACAGGAGAGGGGGTGACACCATGTTTTACCGCACCAGGTGACACTGACCCTAGTGACGCCACTGCCCTCAGCTACTTTAGCAAGGCAGTGGTCGTCTTGGAGGTGTGTTTGGGTTCGTTATCATGTTGGAATACTGCCCTGCAACCCAGTCTCCGAAGGGAGGGGATCATGCTCTGCTTCAGTATGTCACAGTACATGTTGGCATTCATGGTTCCCTCAATAAACTGTAGCTCCCCAGTGCCGGCAGCACTCATGCAGCCCCAGACCATAACACTTCCACCACCATGCTTGACTGTAGGCAAGACATACTTGTCTTTCTACTGCTCACCTGGTTGCCACCACACATGCTTGACACCATCTAAACCAAATAAGTTTATCTTGGTCTCATCAGACCACAGGACATGGTTCCAGTAATCCTTGTCCTTAGTCTGCATGTCTTCAGCAAACTGTTTGTGGGCTTTCTTGTGCATCATCTTTAGATCATCTTCTAAGATTGAAGCCATGCAGACCAATTTGATAAAGTGTGCAGCGTATGGTCTGAGCACTGACAGGCTTACTGCCCACCCCTTCAACCTCTGCAGAAATGCTGGCAGCACTCATACGTCTATTTCCCAAATACAACCTCTGGATATGACGCTTAGCACGTGCACTCAACTTCTTTGGTCAATCATGGCGAGGCCTGTTCTGAGTGGAACCTGTCCTGTTCCACTCAGAAACTGACCTGAGCTGTGCTGCAGCTCAGTTTCAGGGTCTTGGCAATCTTCTTATAGCCTAGGCCATCTTAATGAAGAGCAACAATTCTTTTTTCAGATCCTCAGAGAGTTCTTTGCCATGAGGTGCCATGTTTCACTTCCAGTGACCAGTATGAGAGAGTGTGAGCAATAAAACCAAATTTAACACATATGCTTCCCATTCACACCTGAGACCTTGTAACACTAACGAGTCACATGACACCGGGCTAATGGCTAATTGAGCCCAATTCGGACATTTTCACTTAGGGGTGTACACACTTTTGTTGCCAGCGGTTTAGACATTAATGGCTGTGTGTTGAGTTATTTTGAGGGCACAGCAAATTTACACTGTTATACAAGCTGTACACTCACTACTTTACATTGTAGCAAAGTTTCATTTCATCAGTGTTGTCACATGAAAAGATATAATACAATATTTACAAAAATGTGAGGGGTGTACTCCCTTTTGTGAGATACTGTATTATTATGGTATAAAAAGCATTTACTATGTGAATAAAAATAAATAGTTGCGCTAATAATTAAAACACCCAGTGACAAGTAGGGATGAGCTTTGAGTTTGAGTCTAACATGAGTTTGACTCGAACATCGGCTGTTCGATCGTTCGACGAAGATCAAACATTATGGGGCATTCGTGCCAAATTCGAGCGGCGTGTCACGCCCCATAATGCGATATCGCAGTGCATTGCTGGCTGATGATTGGCCAAGCATGCACTATGACCTGCATGCTTTGGCCAATCACAGCGCCGTAAGCAAAGAGAGCCATAATTGGCCAAAGGCAGGGTGCCTTTGGCCAATTATGGCTCAGGGGGTTAAGTCCACGCCCCACACTACATAAGGCCGCCTGCACGTCAGCCTTGTGTAGTGTGTTTCTGGCGGAGAGAGAGATAGAGAGAGAGAGAGAGAGAGAGAGAGACATTTCATTTACTTTGAGCAGGCAGTTTATTCTCTATCTGCCCTGTGATCAGCCCCTGAGAATTTCCTTAAATATCTTTTATAGACATTTACAATGCATCTGCTCCTGAAGATTGGAAAGATCCATGAAACGCATAGAGCTCTTAGATGCTATTCACATTAACAACCCCTCTACACTTCTACCAGATTATGCCGTTTGGATTCCACCAACTGCTATTATATTACTGTGAAGACACACAACTTTATAAATTGAATTGTTTTTATCTCACCTTTGCGATCCACATCGTGCTGCTATGTTGATGGGTCACCTTGTTATTTTGGATCATATTTGTGGAACATTTATTCATATGTCATACTCTCTTACTCTGTATACATAGACATTATTAATACTACAATGCAGTCATATGCAAATATTAGTCTGATGAAATCTTACTATGGTACCATGATGACCATAATAGGCTGCTATGCCATTATGTTGTTTTATGATGTCTCAATAATATATATCCTACTATGAAATAAAGTTTCCTTGATTTATTATAACTTACTGTTTATACATTCATTACTATGCAATACGATGCGGTCGCATTTATGGTGTAATTATTAGATATTCATATGACTACTATGTTGTGTCACCTTCCCAGCTGCATGTCTCATTTAAAGTCCCAAAAACCCCCCCATCTCTCTGTTTTTTGTAGTTTATTCAGTTAGCTAGATCTCACTGCAGACCATTCCAGCTGTACTGTTTCTAATCTACTTCAGGCAGGCAGTTGATTCAGTTAGCTGCAGTGTATTTTATATATATATATATATATATATATATATATACATCCAGACTTTGTATATATATATATATATATATATATATATATATATATATATATACATACACTGTATCCAGTTTAGGTAGATCTCACTGCAGACCATTCCTGTTGTACTGTTTCTAATCCACTTCAGGCAGGCAGTTGATTCAGTTAGCTGCAGTGTATTTTGTATATATTTATATACATCCCGGCTTTGTATATATATATATATATATATATATATATATATATATATATATATATATTTATGGTCGGAGCCCTATGTCCGATATGGACATAGATAACATTTGTAGTTAACATAAAACTTACCATCGGAAATAGACCTGGAAGTGTGGACTTACCATATGAAATGGACCTGAAAGTGTGCCTTGGTCTAATGGCCGGTATGCCAAAATAAGGGGGCATACCCTGGTTTTAAGAAATGATTATTCTGTAGAGAGAAATGAAATGAAATGAATGAATGAAATGAATGCCTTGAAATGGGGAGGGGAGGGTGGGTATCGCGCACAGGAAACCGACAAGCACCACAGGTGAGCGGGCTGCTTAAATACCCCCCGGGCTCCTCCCATAAATTCAGGCCACCATACTGGCCTTCCTACTTATGGTCGGAGCCCTATGTCCGATATGGACATAGATAACATTTGTAGTTAACATAAAACTTACCATCGGAAATAGACCTGGAAGTGTGGACTTACCATATGAAATGGACCTGAAAGTGTGCCTTGGTCTAATGGCCGGTATGCCAAAATAAGGGGGCAAAAACATTCAGGTAGGGGTATAATATTTTTGGTTTTCAGGTATTCATTGAGCCAGTTTGGAGAATGCCTGTGCCATCTCTACTTGAGGATTGGGTATATACCGGGCGAAGCAGGCTGATTTCCACCTGCCTAGTCTTTTGATGACGTGGTCTGGAACCCCATGGCGGGATGCTGCGGAGGCTGCTCCGATGCGAAAGGAGTGTCCGGAGTACTGACTGGGGTTAAGGTGAAGATTGCGGAGAAGTATCCTTATGTGTTTTACAAACTGACATGCGTTTAAGGGTTTAACTGGGAATGGTAGAAGAGGACTGGTGTCCGGTTGTTCAGGCAGGAGTGAGAGGAGACGGTTAAGTACGGTGACTGGACACCAGCTGTTATTGGTTCTGTAGAGGTGAATGTCCACTCCAGAGCCTGTTTGCTGGGTTTTAGAAACCTCGAGGTGCAGGATGAAATGGCCTTGGTGGCGAAGCAAGTGCCGTCTGCATAATACTTGGTCTGTGGGGTTGTTATAGGTGAATTCGCCAGGTCGCAAGAACCCATAGTAAGCCAACTATATGGCTGCTTGTAGTACCGTGCTGGGCAGCAGACCGAATGGCGAAGTAGCCAGAATAGTCGACATATCCCTGAAGATGGGCCCGTAATGGGTAAGCGCTTAGTGCAAGATCTCTGGTTGTTGTTTCCTGGATGCCCCTTAGGATGGCTCGTATAGCGTGTGATGAGAACAGTAAAGATTTTGTGGGGTCTTCCGGGGTCACGAAATGTTGTATGCCGGCTAGGTATAGCCGAATAGTATTGTACGATAAGGCCAGCTGAGTGTGGCAGTATGAAATGAAGGCCAGTACCTGTTTGACATCTATTGGTCCTTTACGGCAGGATGTGAGAAATTGTGTTATGAGAGAGTGAGTGATTGATGAGCTGCGTTGCTCCTTGTAATTGTTGAACTAGTCCAGGGTCAGTTGTGACCAGGCAGGGATAGGGGCCGACGCTGGATTGGCTCCGGGAATCTGTCTGAAAAGGAGGTGTAGTTAAAACGTGACAGTACGTCAGCAGCTAAATTGTATCTGCCTGGAATAATGCACAGTGTATGTTAAACTGATGCTGTAAGGACAGTTGTACCAATCTGCGCAGGAAGGACATGACTGCTAGGGACTTGGACCTGCCTTTGTCGATGATGTCTGCCGTGGCCTGATTGTCGGTGGTGAAGATTACTGTTTGCCCTGTCCAATGGTGACCCCAGAGTTGTGCCGCTGCCACTATGGGATAGAGTTCGAAGAGGGAAGATGTTTGAATAAAGCCGGGTATCAACAGTATCTGTTGAGGCCAGGGTCCTGAAAACCAATGATGGCCAAAAATTGCCGCGAAACCTGTGGTGGCTGCAGCATCTGTCACCACCTGGGGTGACAGGGCTGAAACCATGGGTATAATTAGGGATATACCATTCCAGGACGGGAATTCGTCCCACATAGATAGGTCCGCTATTGCTGCGGAGTCTAGATTTAAGATCTGATCGGGGTCTTGTGTTTCTGGCAGGAATCTCAGCAGGCGTGGCACGAAGGTGCGGCCTTGTGGAATAATTCGCATGGCGAAATTCAGCATTCCCAGGAGAGATTGCAACTGCTTCTTGGTACACCCCTTGGTGTGGGTGAATTTGTGAAGGACCGCCTTAATGCGGGTTAGTTTGTCGAGGGGGAGACTGGCTTGCATAGCGCAGGTGTCTAAGCTGACCCCGAGAAAGGTGATGTTATGTGTTGGGCCTTCTACTTTGTGCTCGGCGATGGGAACATTGAGTTTTTCCGAATATCGCTCTGAGTTTGTCGAGGTCTCCTGGGGGCTTGCTGGGAGGTTCTATTAGTAGGAAGTCGTCAGGGTAATGGATGACTTCTTGTCACTGAGCCTTGTGTAACAGTATCCAAGCAAGAGACTGAGCGAATGTGTCGAAGAGCCAAGGGCTACTCTTCGAACCAAACGTCAGTTTTGTGGCCTAAATAATATGCCTCCTTCCACTTGATGCCATGCCAGCACCAAAGGGATGGGTGGATAGGCAGGAGCTTAAAGGCATCCGAGATGTCGGCTTTGGAAAGCACCTGTAGCTGCTTTGATGACTGCTTGTATCGCCATGTCTACGGAGGAATATTTTATGGAGAATTCTTCGGAGGGAATCAGGGAATTGAGACTGGGGATGTGGGAAGAATGAGGTGCAGACAGGTCGTACACCAAACGTAATTTATTTGTGAATTTGCCCTTGACAAGCCCCAACAGGGCTGACTCTCCAAGTGCTGAGAGGGGGCTGAGTGAAAGGGCCTATAACGTACTCTCGGTCTAGTTCTGTTTGTAAGAGCCGATCTATGGTTTGTTCGTCGATGGCTGCTGAACGAAGATTCCCACATTCGTACGTACTGTGGGGTAGTGAAATGAGGCCGGTGTGAAAGCCTACTGTGAAGCCCTGAATAAGGTAGGTGGCCAGAGAGGGGGTGGGATGTGAGGTGAGGTAGAGTCTTAGCCATAAGACGTTGCTTCGGTTTAGTCATGCCCTCTTCTGTTGTTTGACTTCGCACAAGTTCCTTGGGTGCGCTCTTTAGCATAAGGTGCAGATGTGGAGTAGGCGGCACTGACTGACGTTGCAGGACCCATAATTTGTAATTATTGCAGATGGCTGCCCCTCCCACGGTTCGGACTGGGCGTCCGAATTTGTCCACCTGAGGCGTTTGTTCAGGGGCCGACTGACCCTGAAGTGCACCGGAGGTAGAGGGAAATTCGAAAGGACGTTTGAAAGTCGCATTGGCGCACCAGGTGGCAGTGTGGGTGGAGGTCTGGCAAATCGCACCTAGGGGTGAGCGTAAGCCGGAAAAATGGCGGCAGAAGAGCTCTGTGTCCATGAGACTCCAATTTGTTGTTGTTTGGAACTGTGTGAGTCTGGCGGCAGCCTTTGCGGAAAAGGAACGGTGGTACTCGTAAAAGGAAAATCCTCCATACTTGTGGCCCAAGTCTACTACCGTATGGAGATACAATCCAGCTCTTCCGTTCTGCTGGGGGCGGCTGAGCATAGAACGTCTCTCAGCATGCCAAAGGCCAAGGTGGTGACAATTCGTGAAGGGATTGCTAACTAACTTGAAGCAATGATCTGTATGGTGCTTGCAATCTTGTGACAATGAAATGATTCGAAATGTTTGCCTTGATTATGAAATGAATGAACTGCATGACAGAGGTCCGGCCTGGTCGTGTCATGATTTGTTCGACCGTGAACCGGGCTCTGGAGCATGTATTGAAATGAGGCAACTGAAAATATTGGTGCTCCTGGGACGAGTCGGTGCCTGTTAGATGCATCTGGATTCGAATCGGAGTGCAGTATGAAATGAAATGAGAGAAATGATTATTTTGACCGAGGTTCGAATTGGTTGTGCCGTGTTAGCAACCAACCGAGCTCTGGTATAGATATGAAATGCGATCGGAACCAGTGATGCATGCCGTGACGAATCGGTGCACCTCAGATGCGACTGGTTTCGAAACGGTGATGTGTTGTGGGAATGAAATGGTAGAAATTGCATGACAGCGATATGGATCAATCCCCCGATGTCTGTGACTAGCTATGATCCGGACTCTGGAGCATGTATCAGAAATGAGGCCGAGCCCTGGGGCACGCCGTAATGAATCGGTGCATCGGAGATGCGACTGGATTCGAAACGGAGCGCGGTAAGTGAGGGTGTAACATATCGTTTGCCATGACGGAGGCTCGAATCGGTCGTGCTATTGTAGCGACTGACTGTGAATCGGACTCCGGAGCATGTACTGAAATGTGGCCAATCCTGGGCACGCCGAGACGAATCGGTGCATTTTCATGCGACTGAATTCATGTCGGAACGTGATACGTGGAAATGAAATGATAACCATGACAGAGGTACAATGACTGATAAAACGTAACTCTGGAGCATGTATAGAAATGAGGCCAATCCTGGGGCACGCCGAGATGAATCGGTGCATTTTTCATGCGACTGAATTCATGTCGGAACGTGATACATGGAAATGAAATGATAACCATGACAGAGGTACAAATGACTGAGGAAACGTAACTCTGGAGCATGTATAGAAATGAGGCCAATCCTGGGGCACGCCGAGACGAATCGGTGCATTTTTCATGCGACTGAATTCATGTCGGAACGTGATACATGGAAATGAAATGATAACCATGACAGAGGTACAAATGACTGATGAAACGTAACTCTGGAGCATGTATAGAAATGAGGCCAATCCTGGGGCACGCCGAGACGAATCGGTGCAATTTCATGCGACTGAATTCATGTCGGAACGTGATACATGGAAATGAAATGATAACCATGACAGAGGTACAAATGACTGATGAAACGTAACTCTGGAGCATGTATAGAAATGAGGCCAATCCTGGGGCACGCCGAGACGAATCGGTGCATTTTTCATGCGACTGAATTCATGTCGGAACGTGATACATGGAAATGAAATGATAACCATGACAGAGGTACAATTGACTGACAATAACGTAACTCTGGAGCATGTATAGAAATGAGGCCGTAATAACTGGGGCACACCGGAACGAATCGGCGCATTTTTGGTGCGACTGGATTTGAATCGGAGCGCGGTAGGTGACTGAAATGAGAAATGATTTGAAATGTCAGAATTGAGTTTAGAAATGTTTCAGAAATGAGAAATGATTTGAAATGTCAGAAATGAGTTTAGAAATGTTTCAGAAATGATTTGAAATGTCAGAAATGAGTTTAGAATGTTTCAGAAATGAGAAATGATTGGTATCGAACTAACTTGCTTTGATAATTTACCACTTGCGACTGGCTATGGCTGTCTATCGATACCGACATGCTAGAAATGAAGCGACGTCAGCGTCGCTGTGCTGTCGAATTTGTAACATATCGAAAGTACGAGCGATATACATTGCAGTTTGTGAGATGCGGGTGAAACGAAATTTGAACTCACGGTTTTGTGACATGATATGAAAACGAAAAGTCCGACGGGACCTTACCTGCGACAGCCAAGCCAGACGCGTGGTACAAACTAGGAACGAAAAACGCGGACTTCGAAAGTTTTGAGTACGGAGTATCGAATACGGGAACTTGCGAGGCAAGAACTTGCGGACGCTGGTATATCGAATAGTCGGCCTAGTGACGTATATCGCGCACAGGAAACCGACAAGCACCACAGGTGAGCGGGCTGCTTAAATACCCCCCGGGCTCCTCCCATAAATTCAGGCCACCATACTGGCCTTCCTACATATATATATATATATATAAATATCCACTGTATCCAGCTTAGCTAGATCTCACTGCAGACCATTCCTGGTGTACTGTTTCTAATCTACTTCAGGTAGGCAGTTGATTCAGTTAGCTGCAGTGTATTTTGTGTGTGTATATATATATATATATATATATATATATATATACACACTGTATCCAGTTTAGCTAGATCTCACTGCAGATCGCCGTTCCTGTTTCTAATCTACTTCAAGCCGGCAGTTGATTTAGTTAGCTGCAGTGTATTTAGTGTATATATATATATATATACAGTGCCTTGCGAAAGTATTCGGCCCCCTTGAACTTTTCAACCTTTTGCCACATTTCAGGCTTCAAACATAAAGATATAAAATTTTTATTTTTTGTGAAGAATCACCAACAAGTGGGACACAATTGTGAAGTGGAACGAAATCTATTGGATTGTTGAAACTTTTTTAACTAATAAAAAAATGAAAAGTGGGGCGTGCAAAATTATTCGGCCCCCTTGCGTTAATACTTTGTAGAGCCACCTTTTGCTGCAATTACAGCTGCAAGTCGCTTGGGGTATGTCTCTATCAGTTTTGCACATCGAGAGACTGAAATTCTTGCCCATTCTTCCTTGCAAAACAGCTCGAGCTCAGTGAGGTTGGATGGAGAGCGTTTGTGAACAGCAGTTTTCAGCTCTTTCCACAGATTCTCGATTGGATTCAGGTCTGGACTTTGACTTGGCCATTCTAACACCTGGATACGTTTATTTGTGAACCATTCCTTTGTAGATTTTGCTGTATGTTTGGGATCATTGTCTTGTTGGAAGATAAATCTCCGTCCCAGTTTCAGGTCTTTTGCAGACTCCAACAGGTTTTCATCCAGAATGGTCCTGTATTTGGCTGCATCCATCTTCCCCTCAATTTTAACCATCTTCCCTGTCCCTGCTGAAGAAAAGCAGGCCCAAACCATGATGCTGCCACCACCATGTTTGACAGTGGGGATGGTGTGTTGAGTGTGATGAGCTGTGTTGCTTTTACGCCAAACACATCGTTTTGCATTGTGGCCAAAAAGTTCGATTTTGGTTTCATCGGACCAGAGCACCTTCTTCCACATGTTTGGTGTGTCTCCCAGGTGGCTTGTGGCAAACTTTAGACGACACTTTTTATGGATATCTTTGAGAAATGGCTTTCTTCTTGCCACTCTTCCATAAAGAGCAGATTTGTGCAGTGTACGACTGATTGTTGTCCTATGGACAGACTCCCCCACCTCAGCTGTAGTTCTCTGCAGTTCATCCAGAGTGATCATGGGCCTCTTGGCTGCATCTCTGATCAGTCTTCTCCTTGTCTGAGCTAAAAGTTTAGAGGGACAGCCAGGTCTTGGTAGATTTGCAGTGGTCTGATACTCCTTCCATTTCAAAATGATCGCTTGCACAGTGCTCCTTGGGATGTTTAAAGCTTGGGAAATCTTTTTGTATCCAAATCCGGCTTTAAACTTCTCCACAACAGTATTACGGACCTGCCTGGTGTGTTCCTTGGTCTTCATGATTCTCTCTGCGCTTTGAACAGAACCCTGAGACTATCACAGAGCAGGTGCATTTATACAGAGACTTGATTACACACAGGTGGATTCTATTTATCACCATCAGTCATTTAGGACAACATTGGATCATTCAGAGATCCTCGCTGAACTTCTGGAGTGAGTTTTCTGCACTGAAAGTAAAGGGGCCGAATAATTTTGCACGCACCACTTTTCAGTTTTTTATTTGCTAAAAAAGTTTAAAATATCCAATAGATTTCAATCCACTTCACAATTGTTGGTGATTCTTCACAAAAAATTAAAATTTTATATCTTTATGTTTGAAGCCTGAAATGTGGCAAAAGGTTGAAAAGTTCAAGGGGGCCGAATACTTTTGCAAGGCACTGTATATATATATATATATATATATATATATATATATATATATATATATATATATATATACTGTATCCTGTGTAGCTAGATCTCACTGCAGGCCATTCCTGGTGTAGGTATTCAAATACACTTTCAGGCAGGCAGGCCAGGCAGGTTATTCAGTGATCTGCAGTACATAAAATATATATACTGTCTCCTACATATATATCGACTGCATTCTAGTCTAGCCAAGCCTATAACTGACTGCAGGCCATTGCTGGTGTACGTTTTCAAATACACTTTCAGGCAGGCAAATGATTCAGTGATCTGCAGTGCATTAAATATATATACAGTCTCCAACATATATATTGTTTATCCACTGCGTTCTAGTCTAGCCAAACCTATATCTGACTGCAGGTAGTTCCTGGTGCACGTTTTCAAATACACCTTCAGGCAGGCAGGTTATTCAGTGATCTGCAGTGCATAAAATATATATACTGTCTCCTACATATATATCCACTGCATTCTAGTCTTGCCAAGCCTATACCTGACTACAGGCCATTCCTAGTGTACGTTTTCAAATACACTTTCATGCAGGCTGGCAGGTGATTCAGTGACCTGCAGTGCATAAAATATATATACTGTCTCCTACATATATATCCACTGCATTCTAGTCTAGCCAAGCCTATACCTGACTGCAGGCCATTCCAGGTGTAATTTTTATAGTAAACTTCAGGCGGTGTTTTGCTAATCCAATTTTACAGCATGTCTGGAAGGCCACCAAGGAAAGGTAGACACTCACAAGCCACTAAAAGAGGGCAAGCAGGCTCTGTGTCTACAGCCAACAGTGCTGGTTGTGGACACGGTGCATCCTCAGCACGTGGTCATGGGGCACGTTTGTCCTTTTTTTCGGCAGCTGGCCATGTTGAGCCACAACATGCAGAAGAGTTGGTAGAGTGGATGACAAAGCCGTCCTCATCCTCCTCATCCTTTGTCACCCAAGCTAAGAGAAGTTTGGCTGCCAATGCAGCTGCAAAAGTGGCCTATTCCATTGGCTCAATGGCATCAGTCACTCCTTCCCTAGCCCCACCATCCTTTCCTGAGGAGTCCCCCGAACTGTTGGACCACAGTGTCAGGTACATGCTGCAGGAGAATGCGCAGCATTTTGAAGGCTCCGTTCATGGATATCCTGGTTGAGGATGAAGGCAGTAACTTGAGCCCAGAGAGAGGGGGTGCCCAAGAAGGACAAGAAACTGGCAGTCATGTTCCCCCCAGCTGCAGCATACTGCCAGGTTTGCTCCAGTAGCGAGAAGGGAGGGATGATAAGGTCACTGACTCTATGTGAGTGCCTGATAGAAGAGAGGAGGAGGAGGCACATCTCCAATGAGGCAGGATGCCCTCCAGGGGCCAGCCTAAGGGCAGCCAACTGACTGCATCACACCGCAAAGCTCCGCATGTGCAGGGCACTGCTGACTCCACGTGTTTTTTCAAAAGTTCTTTGGTGTGGGCCTTTTTTGAGACATGTGCAGCAGATCACACAGTTGCTGTTTGCAACATATTTCTGAAGCGTATCAAGCGTGGCCAAAACAGCAGCCGCTTGGGCACCACATGCTTGACCAGACATTTGTCCAGCTCCCATGCAGTCCGTTGGCAACAGTACTTAAAAGACCCACACCAAAGAACAAGGCGGACCTCTCCTTGCTCCTCATCAGCTGGGATCCCCAACCCCACTATACCTTCAGTCCTCTCAGAGACCTGCACTGAGAGGAATGAAGGTGTACAATTAGGTGTCCCAAGCACTTGCGGGCAATCTGCTAGTGCTACACCTAAATCAAATTGTAGCAGACAAATTTCCCTACCCCAGTTGCTAAACCGGCCAAAGAAATTCGGTCCCAGCCATCCACATGCTCAGCGGCTGAATGCTAGTTTGGTTAAATTGGTAACACTCCAACTGCTGCCTTTTCAGCTGGTAGACTCTGCCCCCTTTCGAGAACTTGTGGAATGTGTGGTACCTCAGTGGCAGGTTTCCAAACGCTATTTTTCTCGGAAGGCCATTCCCGCTCTCTGCATGTGGAAGGCAATGTCTTAGCCTCGTTGGACAGGGCGGTCAGCGGTAAGGTGCATATTACCACTGACTCGTGGTCCAGCAGGCATGGACAGGGACGTTATCTTTCTTGCACGGTGCACTGGGTAACCCTGCTGGCAGCTGGGAAGGATGCAGGGCAGGGTGCAGTAATGTTGGAGCTTGTTCCGCCACCACACCTCCAAAATGCTGGTAGTGGTGATTCTGCCACACCTCGCTCCTCCACCCCCTCCTCTTCTTCTTCCTCTATGGCCTCTTCCTGTGCAGATTTGTCCTTGGAACCAGCGGTGCTCCGTAGGCATTCTAGGGGCTACGCAAGCACTCAGGCAAAAAGATGCCATGCGGTGCTTGAGATGGTCTGCTTAGGGGACAGGAGTCACACTGGAGCAGAGATTCTGGAAGCTCTGCAGGGGCAGGCTCAGAGGTGGTTGACGCCACGCCAGCTTCATCCAGGAATGGTGCGACAATGGCACCAACCTCCTCTCTGCCCTCCGACAGGGATACTTCACCCATGTTCCCTGTTTGGATCACGTCCTTAATTTGGTGGTGCAGTGGTTCTTGTACAGGTACCCGGGCTTACAGGATCTCCTGAGGAAGGCCAGGAAAGTCTGTGGGCATTTCCGCCGGTCATATAATGCCAGTGCTTGGCCGGCTGACCTTCAAAAGGAATGCAACCCACCCAAGGACTGCTTCATCTGTGACATGCCCACCAGGTGGAACTCAATGTTGGCAATGCTGCAGCAGCTGCACATGCAGCAGAGGGCCATCAATGAGTACCTGTGCGAGTATGGCACCAGGACAGGGTCAGGTGAGCTTGGCTTTTTTTCGCCATGCCAGTGGCTAATGATCAAGGACGCATGCACTGTCCTGTCACCATTTGAGGAGGCTACAAGGATGGTGAGCAGTGACAGTGCATGCATCAGTGATACTGTCCCTCTTGTCTTCATGTTGGACCACACACTGTGTACAATAATGGACAGGGCACTTGAGGCAGAACAGAGGGAGGAAGAGGAGGACTTCCTTACCTCTCAAGGCCCCCTTTATACAGACAGTATTCCTGCAGGCCCGCCTATCACACAGGAAGAGGAGGAGGAGGATTGTGTCAGCATGGCGGACTTGTACGTGGCTGAGAGGAGGTGGCTGCGGATCATGTTGTCCTTACTGACCCAGAGGACTCTGGACCGAATGCCTCTGCAAACCTAAGCTGCATGGCCTCCCTGATCCTGCAAAGCCTGCGAAAGGACCCTCGGATTCATGGTATCAAGGAGAGGGATCAGTACTGGCTGGCAATCCTTATTGATTCACGTTACAAGGGTAAGGTTGCGGAACTTATCCAGCCTTCACAGAGGGAGCAGAGGATGAAACATCTTCGGGAGGCCTTGCAGAAAGGTTTGTGCAATGTGTTTCCAGAGCCTGGGAGGTTACAATTTCCTGGTACTCCTGGACAACGTGTTGCTGAGGCTTCGGTCAGTCACAGAATGAGCGGTGGAGAAGGTGACCGTCTGACTGATGCGTTCAGACAATTTTTTAGTCTGCAGCCCTAAGGTCTGATTGGTTCCAGCAACCATCGCAAGCGTCTGATTTACATGGTGTCTTGAGGATGGGTCACTGGCCAGAGCTTGCACAGTATGCAATTGAGCTACTGGCCTGTCCTGCATCCAGCGTTCTATCTGAACGCACATTGCTGATGGAGGATTTGTAACCGATCACAGAGTGCGCCTGTCCACAGACTCGGTTGATTGGGTCACCTTCATAAAAATGAATCAGTCTTGGATCACCAGCTACCAAGCACCTGATGCTGATGTAACCAATTAATTTTTTTATGAATGTAAGATCCCTTGAAGACTGCCTATGCTGATGCTGAGTGACTATCGTGTTATGCTGAGTGGCTATCCTATTCCTCCTCAATGTTCATGTTGATAGCTTCTAAGAACATTTTTGGTTCTGGGCACCAGCACCAGTGCCTAAAGCCCAATTTTTCTGCCCCTGTTTAACAGGGGCGTGTAATTACAATTTTTGCTGTAATATTTTGCAGCAGGGCTCGTTCCTGCGCTCAACTAGTATCTGTGAGGGGTTGCAGTGTTGTGGCACCACCACTGCCACCTAAGGCCCAATTTTTCTGCCCTTGTATAACAGGGGCACGCAATTACAATTTTTTCTGTAATATTTCGCAGCAGGGCATGTAGGCGTTCAAGGGGCTATGCAAGTATGCAGGCCAAAAGATGCCATGCGGTGCTTGAGCTGGTGTGCTTGGGGGACAGGAGCCACACTGGGGCAGAGATTCTGTCAGCTCTGCAGGGGCAGGTTCAGAGGTGGTTGACGCCACGCCAAAATAAGGCAGGCATGGTGGTTTGTGACAATGGCACCAACCTCCTCTCCGCCCTCCGTCAGGGAGAACTGACTCATGTGCCCTGTTTGGCTCACGTCCTTAACTTGGTGGTGCAGCGGTTCTTGGGCAGGTACCCGGGCTTACAGGATGTTCTGAGGCAGGCCAGGAAAGTCTGTGTGCACTTCCGCCGGTCATATAATGCCAGTGCTCGGCTGGCAAACCTCCAAAAGTAATTTAACCTACCCAAGAACCGCCTAATCTGTGACATGCCCACCAGGTGGAACTCAACATTGGCCATGCTGCAGCGGCTGCACACGCAGCAGAGGGCCATCAATGAGTACCTGTGCGACTATGGCACCAGGACAGGGTCAGGTGAGCTTGGCTTTTTTTTCCCACGCCAGTGGGCCATGATCAGGGATGCATGCACTGTCCTGTCACCATTTGAGGAGGCCAGGAGGATGTGAGCAGTGACAGTGCATGCATCAGTGACACTGTCCCCCTTGTCCACCTGTTGGAGCACATGCTGCGTGGAATAATGGACAGGGCACTTGAGGCAGAACAGAGGCAGGAAGAGGAGGACTTCCTTGGCTCTCAAGGCCCCCTTTATCCAGACAGTGTTCCTGCGTGCCCGCCGATCACAAAGGAAGAGGACGAGGAGGAGGAGGATTGTGTCAGCATGGAGGTGGAGCCTGGCACTCAGCATCAGCAGCAGTCTTTAAGGGATCATTTACAGTCCCCAAGAAACCCATGGACCTGTACATGGCTGGGAGGAGGTGGCTGCGGATCATGTCGTCCTTAGTGACCCAGAGGACTCCAGACCGAATGTCTCAGCAAACCTACGCTGCATGGCCTCCCTGATCCTGCAAAGCCTGCGGAAGCATCCTGATTAGGGATGAGCTTCGTGTTCGAGTCGAACCCATGTTCGACTCGAACATCGGCTGTTCGACCGTCCGTCGAATTGCGAACGTTATGGGCCGTTCGCGCCAAATTCGTGTGGCGCGTCACGGCCCATAATTCACTGCGGCATCGCAGTGCATTGCTGGCTGATGATTGGCCAAGCATGCACTATGACCCGCATGCTTGGCCAATCACAGCGCCGTCAGTAGAGAGAGCTGTAATTGGCCAAAGCCAGGGTGGCTTTGGCCAATTATGGCTCAGGGGATTTAGTACACGCCCCACACTATATAAGGCCGCCTGCACGGCGGCCCTGTGTAGTGTGTTCCGGTGTGCTGATAGAGAGAGAGACAGTGTCATTTGATTTGAGTTAGCTAGATTAGGCTAGATCTGTTCCTGCTATTTACATTTAGTGCAGTGCGTCCTGCTCACAGTGTTCAGCTAGATCCGTTCCTGCTATTTACATTTAGTGCAGTCAGTGCGTCCTGCTCACAGTGTTCAGCTAGATCCGTTCCTGCTATTTACATTTAGTGCAGTCAGTGCGTCCTGCTCACAGTGTTCAGCTAGATCCGTTCCTGCTATTTACATTTAGTGCAGTGCGTCCTGCTCACAGTGTTCAGCTAGATCCGTTCCTGCTATTTACATTTAGTGCAGTGCGTCCTGCTCACAGTGTTCAGCTAGATCCGTTCCTGCTATTTACATTTAGTGCAGTCAGTGCGTCCTGCTCACAGTGTTCAGCTAGATCCGTTCCTGCTATTTACATTTAGTGCAGTGCGTCCTGCTCACAGTGTTCAGCTAGATCCGTTCCTGCTATTTACATTTAGTGCAGTGCGTCCTGCTCACAGTGTTCAGCTAGATCCGTTCCTGCTATTTACATTTAGTGCAGTGCGTCCTGCTCACAGTGTTCAGCTAGATCCGTTCCTGCTATTTACATTTAGTGCAGTGCGTCCTGCTCACAGTGTTCAGCTAGATCCGTTCCTGCTATTTACATTTAGTGCAGTCAGTGCGTCCTGCTCACAGTGTTCAGCTAGATCCGTTCCTGCTATTTACATTTAGTGCAGTCAGTGCGTCCTGCTCACAGTGTTCAGCTAGATCCGTTCCTGCTATTTACATTTAGTGCAGTGCGTCCTGCTCACAGTGTTCAGCTAGATCCGTTCCTGCTATTTACATTTAGTGCAGTGCGTCCTGCTCACAGTGTTCAGCTAGATCCGTTCCTGCTATTTACATTTAGTGCAGTCAGTGCGTCCTGCTCACAGTGTTCAGCTAGATCCGTTCCTGCTATTTACATTTAGTGCAGTGCGTCCTGCTCACAGTGTTCAGCTAGATCCGTTCCTGCTATTTACATTTAGTGCAGTGCGTCCTGCTCACAGTGTTCACCTAGATCCGTTCCTGCTATTTACATTTAGTGCAGTGCGTCCTGCTCACAGTGTTCAGCTAGATCCGTTCCTGCTATTTACATTTAGTGCAGTGCGTCCTGCTCACAGTGTTCAGCTAGATCCGTTCCTGCTATTTACATTTAGTGCAGTGCGTCCTGCTCACAGTGTTCAGCTAGATCCGTTCCTGCTATTTACATTTAGTGCAGTCAGTGCGTCCTGCTCACAGTGTTCAGCTAGATCCGTTCCTGCTATTTACATTTAGTGCAGTGCGTCCTGCTCACAGTGTTCAGCTAGATCCGTTCCTGCTATTTACATTTAGTGCAGTGCGTCCTGCTCACAGTGTTCAGCTAGATCCGTTCCTGCTATTTACATTTAGTGCAGTGCGTCCTGCTCACAGTGTTCAGCTAGATCCGTTCCTGCTATTTACATTTAGTGCAGTCAGTGCGTCCTGCTCACAGTGTTCAGCTAGATCCGTTCCTGCTATTTACATTTAGTGCAGTCAGTGCGTCCTGCTCACAGTGTTCAGCTAGATCCGTTCCTGCTATTTACATTTAGTGCAGTGCGTCCTGCTCACAGTGTTCAGCTAGATCCGTTCCTGCTATTTACATTTAGTGCAGTGCGTCCTGCTCACAGTGTTCAGCTAGATCCGTTCCTGCTATTTACATTTAGTGCAGTCAGTGCGTCCTGCTCACAGTGTTCAGCTAGATCCGTTCCTGCTATTTACATTTAGTGCAGTGCGTCCTGCTCACAGTGTTCAGCTAGATCCGTTCCTGCTATTTACATTTAGTGCAGTGCGTCCTGCTCACAGTGTTCAGCTAGATCCGTTCCTGCTATTTACATTTAGTGCAGTGCGTCCTGCTCACAGTGTTCAGCTAGATCCGTTCCTGCTATTTACATTTAGTGCAGTGCGTCCTGCTCACAGTGTTCAGCTAGATCCGTTCCTGCTATTTACATTTAGTGCAGTCAGTGCATCCTGCTCACAGTGTTCAGCTAGATCCGTTCCTGCTATTTACATTTAGTGCAGTCAGTGCGTCCTGCTCACAGTGTTCAGCTAGATCCGTTCCTGCTATTTACATTTAGTGCAGTGCGTCCTGCTCACAGTGTTCAGCTAGATCCGTTCCTGCTATTTACATTTAGTGCAGTGCGTCCTGCTCACAGTGTTCAGCTAGATCCGTTCCTGCTATTTACATTTAGTGCAGTCAGTGCGTCCTGCTCACAGTGTTCAGCTAGATCCGTTCCTGCTATTTACATTTAGTGCAGTCAGTGCGTCCTGCTCACAGTGTTCAGCTAGATCCGTTCCTGCTATTTACATTTAGTGCAGTGCGTCCTGCTCACAGTGTTCAGCTAGATCCGTTCCTGCTATTTACATTTAGTGCAGTGCGTCCTGCTCACAGTGTTCAGCTAGATCCGTTCCTGCTATTTACATTTAGTGCAGTCAGTGCGTCCTGCTCACAGTGTTCAGCTAGATCCGTTCCTGCTATTTACATTTAGTGCAGTGCGTCCTGCTCACAGTGTTCAGCTAGATCCGTTCCTGCTATTTACATTTAGTGCAGTGCGTCCTGCTCACAGTGTTCAGCTAGATCCGTTCCTGCTATTTACATTTAGTGCAGTGCGTCCTGCTCACAGTGTTCAGCTAGATCCGTTCCTGCTATTTACATTTAGTGCAGTGCGTCCTGCTCACAGTGTTCAGCTAGATCCGTTCCTGCTATTTACATTTAGTGCAGTCAGTGCGTCCTGCTCACAGTGTTCAGCTAGATCCGTTCCTGCTATTTACATTTAGTGCAGTCAGTGCGTCCTGCTCACAGTGTTCAGCTAGATCCGTTCCTGCTATTTACATTTAGTGCAGTGCGTCCTGCTCACAGTGTTCAGCTAGATCCGTTCCTGTTATCTTCCTACTGACAGGCAGGCTTGTCTGGTTACAGTATATAAAGCTACCTGAAGAAAATTACAGGTGTTCTATCCCAGCTTAGTGCAGCTACAGGCCATTAGTATGTCTGGAAGGCCAAGAAGGAGAGGCAGACAGTCACAAGCCAATAAGAGAGGGCAAGCAGGCTCTGTGTCTAGTGCTGGTCGTGGAGACGGTGCATCCTCATCAGCATGTGGCCATGGGACACGCTTGGCCTTTTTTTCGGCAGCTGGCCGTGTTGAGCCGCAACATGCAGAAAACTTGGTCGAGTGGATGACCAAGCCGTCCTCATCCTCCTCATCCTCTCTCACCCATGCCCAGGGTGCTTTGTCTGGCAAAGCAGCGGCCTCTTCCCTCAGCTCAATGTCATCAGTGACTCCTTCCCTAGCTCCACCATGTCCTCATGAGGATTCCCTCGAACTGTTTGACCACAGTGTTGGGTACATGCTCCAGGAGGATGCCCAGCGTTTGGAAGGCTCTGATGATGATACTGAGCTCGATGAAGGCAGTAACATGAGCACGGACAGAGGGGGTGCCCAAGAAGGACAGCAATCTGGCAGTCATGCTCCCCCTGCTGCAGCATACTGCCAGGTTTGCTCCAGTGATGAGGAGGGAGGGGATGATGAGGTCACTGACTCAACGTGGGTGCCTGATAGGAGAGAGGAGGAGGAGGAGGAGGAGGAGGAGGAGGCGGCACATCACCAACGAGGCAGGATGCCCTCCAGGGGCCAGCCTAAGGGCAGCACATTGACTGCATCACACCCCAAAGCTCCACATGTGCAGGGCGCTGCAGTCTCTGCGCGTTATTCAAAAAGTTCTTTGGTGTGGGCCTTTTTTGAGACGAGTGCATCAGATCGCACCGCTGCTATTTGCAACATATGTCTCAAGCGTATCTCGCGTGGCCAAAACATCTCCCGCTTGGGTACCACATGCTTGACCAGACATATGTTGACCTGCCATGCAGTTCGTTGGCAAGCATATCTAAAAGACCCACACCAAAGAACAAAGAGGATCTCTCCTTGCTCCTCATCAGCTGAGATTTCCAACCCCACTAGACCTTCAGTCCTCTCTGAGACCTGCAGTGAGAGGAATGAAGGTGTAGAATTAGGTGTGTCACAGCCAAGTACTTGTGGGCAATCTGCTTTTGGTACACCGACGCCAGATTGTACCAGGCAAATTTCCCTGCCCCAGCTGCTGCACCGCCGAAAGAAGTTTGCTCCCAGCCATCCACATGCCCAGCGGTTGAATGCTAGCTTGGCAAAATTGCTAGCACTTCAACTGCTGCCTTTTCAGTTGGTAGACTCTGCCCCCTTCCGTGAGTTTGTGGAATGTGCGGTTCCTCAGTGGCAGGTACCCAAACGCCACTTTTTCTCACGGAAGGCGATTCCAGCTCTCTACCGGCATGTGGAAGGCAATGTCCATGCCTCGCTGGACAGGGCGGTCAGCGGTAAGGTGCATATTACCGCTGACTCATGGTCCAGCAGGCATGGACAGGGACGTTACTTAAGTTTCACGGCGCATTGGGTGACTCTGCTGGCAGCTGGGAAGGATGCAGGACAAGGTGCAGTAGTGTTGGAGGTTGTTCCGCCACCACGCCTCCAAAATGCTGATTGTGACACACCTCTCTCCTCCACCCCCTCCTCTTCTTCTTCCTCCATGGCCTCTTCCTCGGAACCAGCGGTGCTCCGTAGGCGTTCAAGGGGCTACGCAAGTACGCAGGCCAAAAGATGCCATGCGGTGCTTGAGCTGGTGTGCTTGGGGGACAGGAGCCACACTGGGGCAGAGGTTCTGTCAGCTCTGCAGGGGCAGGTTCAGAGGTGGTTGACGCCACGCCAACTTAAGGCAGGAATGGTGGTTTGCGACAATGGCACCAACCTCCTCTCTGCCCTCCGACAGGGACAACTGACCCATGTGCCCTGTTTGGCTCACGTCCTTAACTTGGTGGTGCAGCGGTTCTTGGGCAGGTACCCGGGCTTACAGGATGTCCTGAGGCAGGCCAGGAAAGTCTGTGTGCATTTCCGCCGGTCATATAATGCCAGTGCTCGGCTGACGGACCTCCAAAAGGAGTTTAACCTGCCCAAGAACCGCCTAATCTGTGACATGCCCACCAGGTGGAACTCGACATTGGCCATGCTGCAGCGGCTGCACACGCAGCAGAGGGCCATAAATGAGTACCTGTGCGACTATGGCACCAGGACAGGGTCAGGGGACCTTGGTTTTTTTTCCCCACGCCAGTGGGCCATGATCAGGGATGCATGCACTGTCCTGTCACCATTCGAGGAGGCCACGAGGATGGTGAGCACTGACAGTGCATGCATCAGTGACACTGTCCCCCTTGTCCACCTGTTGGAGCACACGCTGCGTGGAATAATGGACAGGGCACTTGAGGCAGAACAGAGGCAGGAAGAGGAGGACTTCCTTAGCTCTCAAGGCCCCCTTTATCCAGACAGTGTTCCTGCGTGCCCGCCGATCACACAGGAAGAGGACGAGGAGGAGGAGGAGGAGGAGGAGGAAGATTGTGTCAGTATGGAGGTGGAGCCTGGCACTCAGCATCAGCAGTCTTTAAGGGATCAGTCCCAAGGAACACATGGACTTGTACGTGGCTGGGAGGAGGTGGCTGCGGACGTTGTTGTCCTTAGTGACCCAGAGGACTCCGGACCGAATGCCTCAGCAAACCTACGCTGCATGGCCTCCCTGATCCTGCAAAGCCTGCGTAAGGATCCTCGTATTCGTGGTATCAAGGAGAAGGACCAATACTGGCTGGCAACCCTCCTTGATCCACGTTACAAGGGTAAGGTTGCGGACCTTATCTTGCCATCGCAGAGGGAGCAGAGGATGAAACATCTTCGGGAGGCCTTGCAGAAAGGTCTGTGCAACGCGTTCCCAGAGACTGGGAGGTTACAAACTCCTGTTTCTGGACAACGTGTTGCTGAGGCTTCGGTCAGTCAAAGAAGGAGCGGTGGAGAAGGTGGCCGTCTGACCGATGCGTTCAGACAATTTTTTGGTCCGCAGCCCCAAGGTATGATCGGTTCCAGCAACCATCGCCAGCGTCTGTTTTACATGGTGCAGGAATACCTAGGGGCAAGATCAGACTTGGACACCTTTCCCACCGAAAATCCTCTGGGTTACTGGGTCTTGAGGATGGATCACTGGCCAGAGCTTGCACAGTATGCAATTGAGCTACTGGCCTGTCCTGCATCCAGCGTTCTTTCGGAACGCACATTCAGTGCTGCTGGAGGCGTGGTAACCGATCACAGGGTGCGTCTGTCCACTGACTCGGTCGATCGGCTGACCTTCATAAAAATGAATCAGTCTTGGATCACCACCAGCTACCAAGCACCTGATGCTGATGTAACTGAATAATTTTTTTCAGATCCCTTCAAAGACTGCCTATGCTGATGCTGAGTGACTATCCCTGAGTAATTATCCTCTTCCTCCTCAATCATCACGCTGATAGCTTGTAAGAACATTTTTGGTTCTGGGCGCCACCACCAGTGCCTAAGGCACAATTTTTCAGCCCCTGTATAACAGGGGCGTGTAATTACAATTTTTGATGTAATACTTTGCAGCAGGGCTCGTTCCTGCATTCCAACTAGAGTGTCTGTGAGGGGTTGCAGTGTTGTGGCACCAGCACCAGTGCCTAAGGCCCAATTTTTCTGCCCCTGTCTAACAGGGGCGTGTAATTACAATTTTTGATGCAATACTTTGCAGCAGGGCTCGTTCCTGCGTTCCAACTAGAGTGTCTGTGAGGGGTTGCAGTGTTGTGGCACCAGCACCAGTGCCTAAGGCCCAATTTTTCTGCCCCTGTCTAACAGGGGCGTGTAATTACAATTTTTGATGCAATACTTTGCAGCAGGGCTCGTTCCTGCGTTCCAACTAGAGTGTCTGTGAGGGGTTGCAGTGTTGTGGCACCAGCACCAGTGCCTAAGGCCCAATTTTTCTGCCCCTGTCTAACAGGGGCGTGTAATTACAATTTTTGATGCAATACTTTGCAGCAGGGCTCGTTCCTGCGTTCCAACTAGAGTGTCTGTGAGGGGTTGCAGTGTTGTGGCACCAGCACCAGTGCCTAAGGCCTAATTTTTCAGCTCCTGTTCAACAGGGGCATGTAATTACAATTCTTGATCTAATATTTCACAGCAGGGCCCTGTGAGGGCTTACAGTGTTTTGGCCACAGCAACACCTAAGGCCCAAATTTCTGCTGAGTATATAGGGCAGGACCCTACTTTCAAACATCTAACTTACAAACGACTCCTACTTGCAAACGGAAGGAGACAACAGGAAGTGAGATGAAATCTACCCCTAGGAAGGGAAATTCTCTCATGTAAGAGTTAATATGGGAAAACAATTTCTCCTTTCCACTGATGCTTTCCAATTCTTGTTCCACAAAAAAACCCAAATTTTCAAAAAACATTTTTCATTGGGACAAAAAAGTGAGGTGAAATCTTCTGAAGAGGAGGAAAGACGCAAAACAAATGTCACAGGGGTGATAACCCTTCCCTATGTTTTCCAAAAAGCTTAGAAAAGATTTTTTGGCTGGAGCTAAACACATTAAAAATGTTCAAAATTACAAACAGATTCTACTTAACAACAAACCTACAGTCCCTGTCTTGTTTGCACCGCCTGTATACTGCTGTTCAGAGTATATAGGGACCTTTCCTTATTTTAATTTGGGTGCGGGGTTCCCCTTAATATCCATACAAGACCCAAAGGGCCTGGTAATGGACTGGGGGGTACCCATGCCGTTTGTCTCACTGATTTTCATCCATATTGCCAGGACCCGACATGACATTAAACCTGCAAGCAGTTTTAAATGAGATTTTTTCCTTTAAAAATGACATTTGGTGCAGGGACTGTTCTAAACATGGGAAACACGCGTCACTTTACAGGCATACTATAGACACCCCCCAGGTACGATATTTAAAGGAATATTTCACTTTTTTTTTTTTTACTTTAAGCATCATTAAAATCACTGCTCCCGAAAAAACGGCCGTTTTTAAAAGTTTTTTTTGCATTGATACATGTCCCCTGGGGTAGGACCCGGGTCCCCACACCCTTTTTAGGACAATACCATGCAAATTAGCCTTTAAAATGAGCACTTTTGATTTTGAACGTTCGAGTCCCATAGACGTCAATGGGGTTCTAACGTTCGTGCGAACTTGCGGTCCGTTCGCGGGTTCTGGTGCGAACCGAACCGGGGGGTGTTCGGCTCATCCCTAATCCTGATCCATGATTCGTGGTATCAAGGAGAGGGATCAATACTGGCTGGCAACCCTCCTTGATCCACGTTACAAGAGTAAGGTTGCGGACCTTATCTTGCTGTCGCAGAGGGAGCAGAGGATGAAACATCTTCGGCAGGCCTTGCAGATAGGTCTGTGCAACGTGTTTCCAGAGACTGGGATGTTACAAACTCCTGTTCCTGGACAACGTGTTGCCGAGGCTTTGATCAGTCAAAGAAGGAGCGGTGGAGAAGGTGGCCATCTGACCGATGCGTTCAGACAATTTTTTTAGTCCGCAGCCCCAAGGTATGATCAGTTCCAGCAACCATCGCCAGCGTCTGTTTTACATGGTGCAGGAATACCTAGGGGCAAGATCTGACTTGGACACCTTTCCCACTGAAAATCCTCTGGGTTACTAGGTCTTGAGGATGGATCACTGGCCAGAGCTTGCACAGTATGCAATTGAGCTACTGGCCTGTTCTGCATCCAGCTTTCTTTCGGAACGCACCTTCAGTGCTGCTGGAGGTTTTGTAACCAATCACAGCGTGTGCCTGTCCACCGACTCGGTCGATCGACTGACCTTCATAAAAATGAATCAGTCTTGAGTCACCACCAGATACCAAGCACCTGATGCAGATGTAATCGAATAAATATTTTTTGAAATGTCGGATCCCTTCAAGACTGCCTATGCTGATGCTGAGTGACTATCCTGTTATGCTGAGTCACTATCCTCTTCCTCCTCAATGATCATGCTGATAGCTTGTAAGAATATTTTTATTTCTGGGCACTGCCACCAGTGGCTAAGGCCCAATTTTTCAGCCCCTGTTTAACAGGGGCGTGTAATTACAATTTTTGATGCAATATTTTTCAGGAGGATTTGTTGCTGCGCTCAACCAGAGTATCTTTGAGGGGTTACAGTGTTGTGGCACCAGCACCAGTGCCTAATGCCCAATTTTTCAGCCCCTGTTTAATAGGGGTGTATAATTACAATTTATGATGCAATACTTTGCAGCAGGGCTCATTCCTGCGCTCCAACTAGAGTATCTGTGAGGGGTTGCAGTGTTGTGGCACCAGCACCAGTGCCGAAGGCCCAAGGCCCAAATTTTCAGCCCCTGTTTAACAGGGGGGTATAATTACAATTTTTGATGCAATACTTTACAGCAGGGCTCATTCCTGTGCTCCAACTATAGCATCTGTGAGGGGTTGCAGTGTTGTGGTACCAGTGCCTAAGGCCCAATTTTTCTGCCCCTGTTCCACAGGGACATGTAATTACAATTCTTGATCTAATATTTCACAGCAGGGCACATTGCTGCACCCACCAAGAGTAACTGTGAGGGCTTACAGTGTTGTGGCAACACCACCACCTCGACCACCACTACCACCAAAGGCCCAATTTTTCTGCCCCTGTTCAACAGGTGCATGTAATTACAATTCTTGATATAATATTTCACAGCAGGGCCCGTTCCAGCGCCCACCAAGAGTAACTGTGAGGACTTACAGTGTTGTGGCACCAGCACCACCACCGCCACCACCAAAGGCCCAATTTTTCTGCCCCTGTTCAACAGTGGCATGTAATTACAATTCTTGATCTTATATTTCACAGCAGGGCCCGTTCCTGCGCCCACCAAGAGTAACTGTGAGGGCTTACAGTGTTGTGGCAACACCAACACCTAAGGCCCCAATTTCTGCAGAGTATATAGGGCAGGCCCCTACTTTCAAACATCCAACTTACAAACGACTTCTACTTGCAAATGGAAGGAGACAACAGGAAGTGAGATGAAATCTACCCCTAGGATGGGAAATTCTCTCCTGTAAGAGTTAATATGGGAAAAACATGTCTCCTCTCCACTGATGCTTTATCGCCAATCCTTGGTTCACTAAAAAACCCAGATTTTTCAAAAAACATTTGTCATTGGGACAGAAAGTGAGGTGAAATCTTCTGAAGAGGTGCACATACAGCAAAACAAATGTTACAGTGGTGATAACCCTTCCCTATGTTTTCCAAAAAGCTTAAAAATAGATTTTTTTGGCTAGAGCTACACTTTAAAAATGTACCAGTTCAAAATTACAAACAGATTCTACTTAACAACAAACCTACAGTCCCTGTCTTGTTTGCACCGCCTGTATACTGCTGTTCAGAGTATATAGGGCCTGGGGGCCCCACGCCTTTCCTTTTTTTAATTTGGGTGCGGGGTTCCCCTTAATATCCATACAAGACCCAAAGGGCCTGGTAATGGACTAGGGGGTGGGGGTTACCCATGCCATTTGTCTCACTGATTTTCATCCATATTGCCGGGACCCGACATTACATTAAAGCCGCAAGCAGTTTTAAATGACTTTTATTCCTTTAAAAATGTCATTTTGTACAGGGACTGTTCTAAGCATGGGACACACGCGACACTTTACAGGCATACTATAGACACCCCCCAGGTACGATATTTAAAACAATATTTCACTTTTTTTTCACTTTAAGCATCATTAAAATCACTGCTCCTGAAAAAACGTCCGTTTTTAAAACTTTTTTTTTCATTGATACATGTCCCCTGGGGCAGGATCCGGGTCCCCAAACCCTTTTTAGGACAATACCATGCATATTAGCCCTTAAAATTAGCACTTTTGATTTTGAACGTTCGAGTCCCATAGACTTTAATGGGGTTCTAAAGTTTGCGCAAACTTTCAGTCCGTTCTCAGGTTCTGGTGCGAACCGAACCGGGGGGTGTTCGGCTCATCCCTAATCATCACCCACAGTAGGTCACAAAGGCAGTGCATTTTGAACATGGTGCAGAAAACCCACATGGAACAGTGAGGCTGCATTGTGTTGGCACAGTGAGGCTGCATTGTTGGCACAGTGAGGTTGCATTGTTGGCACAGTGAGGCTGCGTATGGGCACAGTGAGGCTGTATTGTTGGCACAGTGAGGCTGCATTGTTGGCACAGTGAGGCTGCAGATGGGCACAGTGAGTCTGCATTGTTGGCACACTGAGGCTGCAGATGGGCACAGTGAGGCTGCATTGTTGGCACAGTGAGGCTGCAGATGGGCACAGTGAGGCTGCATTGTTGGCACAGTGAGGCTGCATTGTGTTGGCACAGTGAACCTGCATTGTTGGCACAGTGAGGCTGCACTTGGGCACGGTGAGCCTGCATTGTGCTGGCACAGTGAGCCTGCATTGTTGGCACAGTGAGCCTGCAGATGGGCACAGTGAGGCTGCATTGTTGGCAAAGTGAGGCTGCATTGTGTTGGCACAGTGAGGCTGCAGATGGGCACAGTGAGGCTGCATTGTGTTGGCACAGTTAGGATGCAGATGGGCACAGTGAGGCTGCATTATTGGCACCGTGAGGCTGCAGATGAGCACAGTGAGGCTGCATTGTTGGCACAGTGAGGCTGCAGATGGGCACAGTGAGGCTGTATTGTGTTGGCACAGTGAGGCTGCAGATGGGCACAGGGAGGCTGCATTGATGGGCACAATGAAGCTGCATTTGATGGGTACTGGTAAGGCTGCATTGATCTCTTGTATCATGTCCGCAGTCTCTGGCCATCTCTTGTATCATGTCCATAGTTTCTGATCATCTCCGGTACCGTGTCTGTTCTCAGGTTCTGGTGCGAACCGAACCGGGGGGTGTTCGGCTCATCCCTAATCATCACCCACAGTAGGTCACAAAGGCAGTGCATTTTGAACATGGTGCAGAAAACCCACATGGAACAGTGAGGCTGCATTGTGTTGGCACAGTGAGGCTGCATTGTTGGCACAGTGAGGTTGCATTGTTGGCACAGTGAGGCTGCGTATGGGCACAGTGAGGCTGTATTGTTGGCACAGTGAGGCTGCATTGTTGGCACAGTGAGGCTGCACTTGGGCACGGTGAGCCTGCATTGTGCTGGCACAGTGAGCCTGCATTGTTGGCACAGTGAGCCTGCATTGTTGGCACAGTGAGCCTGCAGATGGGCACAGTGAGGCTGCATTGTTGGCAAAGTGAGGCTGCATTGTGTTGGCACAGTGAGGCTGCAGATGGGCACAGTGAGGCTGCATTGTGTTGGCACAGTTAGGATGCAGATGGGCACAGTGAGGCTGCATTATTGGCACCGTGAGGCTGCAGATGAGCACAGTGAGGCTGCATTGTTGGCACAGTGAGGCTGCAGATGGGCACAGTGAGGCTGTATTGTGTTGGCACAGTGAGGCTGCAGATGGGCACAGGGAGGCTGCATTGATGGGCACAATGAAGCTGCATTTGATGGGTACTGGTAAGGCTGCATTGATCTCTTGTATCATGTCCGCAGTCTCTGGCCATCTCTTGTATCATGTCCATAGTTTCTGATCATCTCCGGTACCGTGTCTGCAATCTATGACCATCTCTTGTATCATGTCTGCAATCTATGACCATCTCTTGTATCATGTCTGCAATCTATGACCATCTCTTGTATCATGTCTGCAATCTCTGACCATCTCCTGTAGTATGTCTGCAGTTTCTAACCATCTCCTGTACAGTGTCTGCAGTCTCTGACCATCTCCTGTACAGTGTCTGCAGTCTCTGACCATCTCCTGTACAGTGTCTGCAGTCTCTGACCATCTCCTGTATCATATCTGCAGTCTCTGACTATCTCCTGTATCATGTCTGTAGTCTCTGAGGGATTCTGGAGAGGAGTCAAAAGTGGCAGTGCTGCCGGCATGGGGGTCTTGGTGGAAGTCAGACATGTGTGGACTGTGGTGAGGAGACTGTAGGATAAAACCAGAGCCACCAAGCTGGAGCCAACTGACTGATCCCTGCACCTGGGAGGAGGTCAGTGACAGCGCTGCCAAGCCAATCTGAGGGGAGGGGGAGTCACTGATGTAAGGAGGGAGCGAATAAAAAAATGACTTTGCACTGCAATTGCAAAAACCCTTGATGAGCCTGGAAAAAAGTGGCACATGAAGGTATGCGTCATAGATGACTATGGACCCCGAAATCTTTTTTTTTTTCTTTTTTGATAATCAGCTCATACCTTCTGCTCCAAGAGTCAAATGCAAGG
The DNA here is from genome assembly GCA_037952835.1 of Lithobates septentrionalis. Taxonomy (NCBI): domain Eukaryota; kingdom Metazoa; phylum Chordata; class Amphibia; order Anura; family Ranidae; genus Lithobates; species Lithobates septentrionalis. The sequence goes on along the minus strand of JBBDGP010001157.1, from coordinate 434,119 downwards.
CAAACAACTGATGACTCTGTGGCAAACCCAGAAGGCCCAAAGAGGCATACCTAACCTACCAAGCTTCTGCCGGCTAAATATGGAGAAAATCACCTCAGAGACTGCCCTAAGATCTACTGGCATGAGATACTCTCAAAACACAGCAGCCTCAGATGCCTCACTCACACAGGTGGGGAAAAGCTTACAGCCTCTGGTATTCCCGGGCAGTTTGCGCGAAAGTTATAGTGTCTACAAAATAGGGCATAGGTTTATGGCATTTTTATTATTTTTTTTTACTAGCAATGGCGGTGATCTGCGATTTTTAGTGGGACTGCGACATTGCGGCGGGCAGATTGGACACTTTTGACACTTTTTTGGGACCATTGACATTAATACACCGATCAGAGCTATAAAAATGCACTGATTACTGTGTAAATGTCACTGGCAGGGAAGGAGTTAACACTAGGGGGCGAACAAGAGGTTAAATGTGTTCCCTCATGTGTGTTTCTTACCTTTTAAGGGGAGGAGACTGACTGAAGGAGGAGACAGATCGCTGTTCCTAATTACTAGGAACAGCAGATCTGTCTCTCCTCCCCTGTCAGAACTGGGATTTGTGTGTTTATATACACAGATCCCCGTTTTGGCTTTCATGCTTACGATTGCGGGTGGCTGGCGGACATCGGGCACGTCTGCGCATGCTATGTATGCAGTTCAAACTAAGCATATCTGTATGCAGTACAAGTGAAAACATGCCAGCATTCGTTTAAGTCATATGCATTTATGGAAGCATGCATTTATGGAAGCATGTAAGTATGTGCTTATGCAATATGCGTTTAGGCAAAACATGAAAGCGCGTGTCTATGCAAACACACGCTTATGCAACACTTGCCCATGGAAACATGCATTTATGCATTAAGCAAGCATGCGTTTATAAAGTGTGTTTATACAACATATATTATGCATCCCGTATCTATGCAAACGTGCTTTCGCAACATGCGTTTACGCAACATGTATCTATGCAAAAATGCGGTTAAGCAAACATGTGTCCATGTATACATGCGTTTACGTAACCATGTATCTATGCCAACATGTGTTTACGCAAACATGTATATCTATGCAACATGCATACACATGTACACAGGCCTAAGAAGTACACAGAGCATGATTAAACAGCACACTGCCCCCAGTGGCCACTGAGAGAAGACCAGACAGTCAGACCTCTTTTCTTTTTTTTTTTTTTTAAAGAGAAACTGCAAAAATGCAGACTTATGCCCTGTACACACGATAGGATTTTCCAATGGAAAATGTGTGATAGGACCTTGTTGTCGGAAATTCCGACCGTGTGTAGGCTCCATCACACATTTTCCATAGGAATTTTCAACACACAAAGTTTGAGAGCTTGCTATAAAATTTTCCGACAACAAAATCCGTTGTTGGAAATTCCGATCGCGTGTACACAAATTTGACGCACAAAGTGCCACGCATGCTCAGAATAAATTAAGAGACGAAAGCTATTGGCTACTGCCCCGTTTATAGTCCCGACGTACGTGTTTTACGTCACCACGTTCAGAACATTTGGATTTTCCGACAACTTTGTGTGACGTGTGTATGCAAGAGAAGTTTGAGACAACATCCGTCGGAAAAAATCCATGGATTTTGTTGTCGGAATGTCCGATCAATGTCCGACCATGTGTACAGGGCATTACATTCCTGCTGCAGGACTCTGAACATAACAGGAGTCCAATCTTCAGCCATCACAAACGGCTTTGTCATAAAAGACCTTCAGGGACTGGGTCCCCCTTAATTTGGGGTCCACTCCCCTAGACCTGTATAGTACCCTGCAGGAAAGCACCTTGGTCAGAACAAACACTGCACAGGGTTCCATTACACAGGGTCCAGCGCCGTAAGGCTGCATTACAGGCAAACCTCAAGGAATCTTCTCTCCTATCCAATGAGGCTCGGGTACCATCCATTTTGGCTGACAGCTATTTCGTATGGATCTGAAGTCCATGATTCCTAATAGAACCGTCCAGACCTCCAAGTATGCTCCATCCGTGACCACCACATCAGTGACCACCACCTTACAGACACTGGTGAAAAAACGGAGGCACTTCCTGTGTAGGAGGGATTATATAGGGGAGGACTTCCGGTTTGATTGAGCTGCCAGCGTCCATTCATCTATAGGTGGCGTATAACCCACATGTTAATTATTATGGCTGCTCTGTGTCCCGTGATGTATGATAAAGAAAATTGGGATTTGGGTGTTGGTAGCCCCTTCACACTGTAACCCTACAGAGGTAATCTTGATGAAAGCAAGAATTGGCCTTGCTGTCAATAATTTAACCACTTCCCGATCGGCGCACGTCGATGTACATCAGCAGAATGGCATGGCTAGGCAAATGGGCGTACCTGTAAGTCCCATTGAATTTTCCGCCATGCCATTGCGTGCGCACTGCCGGCGGCGCGTGCGTGCCGGCCGGAAACACCGGGAGTCGGGTCGCGGGTCCCGTGGACTCGATCGCCGTGGGGATACCCGTGATCGCCTCATGGAGAGGACGAACGGGGAGATGCTGATGTTAACAAGCATCTTCCCATTCTGCCTAGTGACAGTGTCACTGATCTCTGCTCCCTGTCATCGGGAGCAGAGATCAGTGACGTGTCACAGCTAGCCCATCCCCCCTATAGTTAGAAAACACTCCCTAGTACTGACTTAACCCCTCCCCGCCCCCTAGTGGTTAACCCCTTCACTGCCAGTGTCATTTACACAGGAATCAGTGCATTTTTATAGCACTGATTGCTGTATAAATGACAGTGGTCCCAAATATGTGTCAAAAATGTCCGATGTGTCCGCCATAATGTCGCAGTCACAATAAAAATCGCTGATCACCGCCATTACTAGTAAAAAAAAAATTATTAATAAAAATGCCATAAAACTATCCCCTATTTTGTAAACGTTATAACTTTTGCGCAAACCAATCAATAAATGCTTATTGCGATTTTTTTATTTACCAAAAATATGTAGAAGAATACGTATCGGCCTAAACTGAGGAAAAAAATGTGTTTTTTTCAAAATTGTCGCTATTTTTTTGTTTATAGCGCAAACGTAAAAACCGCAGAGGTGATCAAATACTACCAAAAGAAAGCTCTATTTGTGGGAAAAAAAGGACATAAATTTTGTTTGGGAGCCACGTCGCACGACCGCGCAATTGTCAGTTAAAGCGACGCAGTGCCAAATCGCAAAAAGTGCTCTGGTCAGAAAGGGGGTAAATTCTTCCGGGGCTGAAGTGGTTAAATGAGATGCCCTGGTCAAACAGTGGTGGAAAAATTGGGCTTTGGGTGTTGGTGGTGCCTTCACACCATCAAGAATTGGCCACTGGCCAGAACTTGCCTAGTATGCAATTGAGCTACTGGGCTGCCCTACATCCAGCGTGTTTTCTGAACCTGCATTCAATGCTGCCGGAGGTTTTGTGACAGATAAAGTAACCCAGTGTATCGTCAACTGGGAAGCTCTTCATGTCTGTTTTCGCCCATAGATGATCTCCCACCATATGATGCAGACGCTGCTGATGGGATGTGAAAGCTGACAGCCCTGAGCGCCGATGACTAAAAATTTTTTGAAATGTATCACTGAGACTGTAACCTAGCAGAGTCTGGAAAGGCATTACATAAACTCCTCTTTAGGGTGCCCTCAATATATTTCATCCTCTGCTCCCTCTGTTAAGACAGGATGAGTTCGGAGACTTTCCCCTTGTAACGGTGGTCAAGGAGGGTTGCCAACCAATAACGATCCTCCTCCTTGAAGCAACAAATTCTCGGGTCCTGTCGCAGGCTTTGGAGAATGAGGGAGCCAATGCACCACAAGTTTGCGAAGGCACGAGAAACATAGTCCCCAGTGTATCGTCAACTGGGAAGTTGTATGTCTTCCTCTGCTTCAATGCCTCCAAAACTTCTAGAATGTCTCTCCTCTTGTGTGTTTTGTGGCGTTGAAAGAATGGCGTCTACATAAAACGGGCCTTGAGAAGAAAGGAAGTCCTCCTCTTCCTCCCGCTACTCTGCTGCGCGTGCCTTGTCCATAATGCCACGCAAAGTTTGCTCCAGCAGGAACACAACAGGGATTGTGTCACTAATGCATGCATTGTTATGGTTCACCATCCTTGTCGCCTCCTCAAATGGTGAGAGTACAGTGCATGCATCCTTTATCAGCCATTGGCGTGGGAAAAAAAAGCTGAGCTGGCCTGAGCCTGCCATTGCACCATACTCACACAGGTATTCTTTGATGATTCTTTAACCACTTAAGGACCGCCTCACGCCGATGTACATCGGCAAGGCGGCACGGGCAGGCAAAATCACGTACATATACGTGATTTGCCTCCCGCAGGTGGGGGGTCCAATCGGACCCCCCCGGTGCCCGAGGCGGTCTTGTTTTGTCCCCCGGCAATCGGAGGTGAGGGGGAGGCCATCCGTTCGTGGCCCCCCCCTCGCGATCGCCGCCGGCCAATGAGAATCTTCCTTTGCTGCTGTATGCTAAACAGCAGCAAAGGAAATGATGTCATCTCTCCTTGGCTCGGTATTTTCCGTTCCGGCGCCGAGGAGAGAAGACATCTATGTGAGTGTAAAACACAAACACACACAGTAGAACATGTCAGGCACACAAAACACCCCGATCCCCCCCCCCATCGCCCCCCGATCACCCCCCAATCACCCCCCCCCCCCATCACAAACTGACACCAAGCAGTTTTTTGGTTTTTTTTTCTTCTGATTACTGCATTGGTGTCAGTTTGTGACAGTTACAGTGTTGGGACAGTTAGGGTTAGCCCCCTGTAGGTCTAGGGTACCCCTCTAACCCCCCTAATAAAGTTTTAACCCCTTGATCACCCCCTGTCACCAGTGTCACTAAGCGAACATTTTTCTGATCGCTGTATTAGTGTCGCTGGTGACGCTAGTTAGGGACGTAAATATTTAGGTTCGCCGTCAGCATTTTATAGCGTCAGGGACCCCCATATACTACCTAATAAATGTTTTAACCCCTTGATGGCCCCCTAGTTAACCCTTTCACCACTGATCACCGTATAACCGTTACAGGTGACGCTGGTTAGTTTGTTTATTTTTTATAGTGTCAGGGCACCCACCGTTTATTACCGAATAAAGGTTTAGCCCCCTGATCGCCCCGCGGTGATATGTGTCGCCCCAAGCAGCGTCAGATTAGCGCCAGTACGGCTAACACCCACGCACGCAGCATACGCCTCCCTTAGTGGTATAGTATCTGATCGGATCAATATCTGATCAGATCTATACTGGCGTCCCCAGCAGTTTAGGGTTCCCAAAAACGCAGTGTTAGCGGGATCAGCCCAGATACCTGCTAGCACCTGCGTTTTGCCCCTCCGCCTGGCCCAGCCCACCCAAGTGCAGTATCGATCGATCACTGTCACTTACAAAACACTAAACGCATAACTGCAGCGTTCGCAGAGTCAGGCCTGATCCCTGCGATCGCTAACAGTTTTTTTGGTAGCATTTTGGTGAACCGGCAAGCAAGCACCAGCCCCAGGCAGCGTCAGGTTAGCGCCAGTAGCGCTAACACCCACGCACGCACCGTACAACTCCCTTAGTGGTATAGTATCTGAACGGATCAATGTCTGATCCGATCAGATCTATACTAGCGTCCCCAGCAGTTTAGGGTTCCCAAAAACGCAGTGTTAGCGGGATCAGCCCAGATACCTGCTAGCACCTGCGTTTTGCCCCTCCGCCCGGCCCGGCCCAGCCCACCCAAGTGCAGTATCGATCGATCACTGACACTTACAAAACACTAAATGCATAACTGCAGCTTTCGCAGAGTCAGGCCTGATCCCTGCGATCTCTAACAGTTTTTTTTGTAGCGTTTTGGTGAACTGGCAAGCACCAGTGGCCTAGTACACCCCGGTCGTAGTCAAACCAGCACTGCAGTAACACTTGGTGACGTGGCGAGTCCCATAAGTGCAGTTCAAGCTGGTGAGGTGGCAAGCACAAGTAGTGTCCCGCTGCCACCAAAAAGACAAACACAGGCCCGTCGTGCCCATAATGCCCTTCCTGCTGCATTCGCCAATCCTAATTGGGAACCCACCACTTCTGCAGCGCCCGTACTTCCCCCATTCACATCCCCAACCAAATGCAGTCGGCTGCATGAGAGGCATTTTCTTTATGTCCTCCCGAGTACCCCTACCCAACGAACCCCCCAAAAAAGATGTCGTGTCTGCAGCAAGCGCGGATATAGGCGTGACACCCGCTATTATTGTCCCTCCTGTCCATACAATCCTGGTTTTTGCATTGGTGAATGTTTTGAACGCTACGCTACCATGCACTAGTTGAGTATTAGCGTAGGGTACAGCATTGCACAGACTAGGCACACTTTCACAGGGTCTCCCAAGATGCCATCGCATTTTGAGAGACCCGAACCTGGAACCGGTTGCAGTTATAAAAGTTAGTTACAAAAAAAGTGTAAAAAAAAAATATATATATATATAAAATAAAAAAAATAGTTGTCATTGTATTGTTCTCTCTCTCTCTATTCTCTCTCTCTATTGTTCTGCTCTTTTTTACTGTATTCTATTCTGCAATGTTTTATTGTTATTATGTTTTATCATGTTTGCTTTTCAGGTATGCAATTTTTTATACTTTACCGTTTACTGTGCTTTATTGTTATCCATTTTTTTGTCTTCAGGTACGCCATTCACGACTTTGAGTGGTTATACCAGAATGATGCCAGCAGGTTTAGGTATCATCTTGGTATCATTCTTTTCAGCCAGTGGTCGGCTTTCATGTAAAAGCAATCCTAGTGGCTAATTAGCCTCTAGACTGCTTTTACCAGCCGTGGGAGGGAATGCCCCCCCCCACCGTCTTCCGTGTTTTTCTCTGGCTCTCCTGTCTCAACAGGGAACCTGAGAATGCAGCCGGTGATTCAGCCAGCTGACCATAGAGCTGATCAGAGACCAGAGTGGCTCCAAACATCTCTATGGCCTAAGAAACCGGAAGCTACGAGCATTTTATGACTTAGATTTCGCCGGATGTAAATAGCGCCATTGGGAAATTGGGGAAGCATTTTATCACACCGATCTTGGTGTGGTCAGATGCTTTGAGGGCAGAGGAAAGATCTAGGGTCTAATAGACCCCAATTTTTTCAAAAAAGAGTACCTGTCACTTAGGGGTGTGGAATTTAATCGCTGCATCGATGCATCGCGATTCGGGGGTCCCTGATGCGGCATCGATGCAAGCCCCCCTAAACATTGATGTCGGGTGTGACGTCATCCCGACTTGCCCCGCCCCTCCCGGAAGTGTACTCCAAGCGTTTTTTGTCAAAATGGCTTTTGCTATTAAATTCAATAGTAATCCATTCAGTGGTGATCGCTGTATGTGTTTTTTTAAAAAATATATGTAGCTTCATACCTCGTTTTTAGTTGTGTATATAACTGTATATCCGGCGTACATGTGACTGCTCGGTCCGGCCCGCCCCTCTCCTCTCTGTCCCTCCTGACGTCAGCCCCGCCCGCCTCTCTTCTGATCTGATAGCTACAGTTGGTGGGCGGGGCTGAGAACTCCCACTGACATCAGGAGAATCAGAGAGACATGAGACAGAGGAGAGAGATGCAGACCGGACTGAGCAGTCACATGACCGGCTTATACAGTTTTACACACAGACTAAAAAAACGAGGTATGATGCATATATTTAAAAAAAAAACACACACAGCGATCACCACTTAATGGATTACAATTGTATTTATTAACAAAAGCCATTTTGACAAAAACACAGTTATTTATATTTACACAGACAAAAATAAGATATGCAGCTGCATAAATTTTAAAATGCAGATACAGCAGTGGGCACTTAATGGATTTTAACTGCATTTTTTTTACCACACAGGTATTTTATCAGCTGTATGTAGAGTACAAGTGTGTTTGTATTCTACTTACACTGTCTCCTACATGTGCTGTGTGACATTATTTCTCTGCCCCCCTCCCAGTTTGCACATTCCACTGTGTTAACTCCTAGTGTGCTGGAAGGTGCAAACAGGGGAGCCCAGAGAAATGTCACAGAGACAGTAGAGGAACTTCACGGGGCTGTTTGTCAGTTGTGGATTGTAATCCCTCCTGACCTTCCAGCAGCCGTGTGTGTGAATTCCTGTACCTTGTAGTGCACCAGATTAGTGCACTACGTAAAGTGGAGTTCCACCCGTTTTTTTTAGTTTATTAAAAGTCAGCAGCTACAAAAAGTGTAGCTGCTGACTTTTAATAATCAGACATTCACCTGTTCCACGGTCCATCGATGCGGCCGCACGGAGCCTCGCTCCTCTCCCTCTCCCCGCCGTCATATCTACTGTGGGCAGTGACACCCGCCTGTGACAGCTTATGGCTTCACAGCCGGGCGCAGACTGCACGAGCCGCACTGCGCTCTGCCATTGGCCAGCCCATCTTCTGGGACCCAGAAGATCGCTGGCAGGGAGGGGCCGCCTAGTAAATTTTTTGTTTATTAAAAGTCAGCAGCTACAAAAAAAGTGTATCTTCTGACTTTTAATAAAAAGACACTCACCTGTCCCACAATCCAGCGACGTGGCCACCCAAACCCTCCATTCTCTCCCCTGCCTGTCCACGGCGCTGGCAATACTACTGTGGGCATCCGGCTGTGACAGCTTGCAGCTTCACAGCCGGGTGCACATGTCTCACTGCACTGTCCTGCACAGCCGGGCAATCTTCTGGGAACTGTGATGTGTCCCAGAAGATTGCAGGGAAGAAGGGCCGCCTAGGCAGCCCAAGCGGAAGTGGGAGCTCGTCGGTAATCGTGATGCATCGTGATGCATCGCGGAATCGAATCGAAACGAATCGTTGACCAGATAATCGTAATCGAATCGAATCGTGAGACCAGTGAAGATGCGCACCCCTACTGTCACTACCTATTGCTATCATAGGGGATATTTACATTCCCTGAGATAACAATAAAAATGATTAAAAAAAAAAAATATGAAAGGAACAGTTTAAAAATAAGATAAAAAAGCGAACGCAAGCGGCGGTCTGGCGTCAAACGTAAACAGCAATTGCACCATGCATGTGAGGTATCACCGCGAAGGTTAGATCGAGGGCAGTAATTTTTGCAGTAGACCTCCTCTGTAAATCTAAAGTGGCAACCTGTAAAGGCTTTTAAATGCTTTTAAAAATGCATTTATTTTGTAGCCACTGCACGTTTGTGCGCAATTGTAAAGCATGTCATGTTTGGTATCCATGTACTCAGCCTAAGATCATCTTTTTTATTTCATCAAACATTTGGGCAATATAGTGTGTTTTAGTGCATTAAAATTTAAAAAAGTGTGTGTTTTTCCCCAAAAAATGCGTTTGAAAAATCGCTGCGCAAATACTGTGTGAAAAAAAAATGAAACACCCACCATTTTAATCTGTAGGGCATTTGCTTTAAAAAAATATATAATGTTTGGGGGTTCAAAGTAATTTTCTTGCAAAAAAAAAAAACTTTTTCATGTAAACAATAAGTGTCAGAAAGGGCTTTGTCTTCAAGTGGTTAGAAGAGTGGGTGATGTGTGACATAAGCTTCTAAATGTTGTGCATAAAATGCCAGGACAGTTCAAACCCCCCCAAATGACCCCATTTTGGAAAGTAGACACTCCAAGCTATTTGCTGAGAGGCATGTCGAGTCCATGGAATATTTTATATTGCGACACAAGTTGCGGGAAAGAGACAATTTTTTTTTTTTTTTGCACAAAATTGTCACTAAATGATATATTGCTCAAACATGCCATGGGAATATGTGAAATTACACCCCAAAATACATTCTGCTGCTTCTCCTGAGTACGGGGATACCACATGTGTGAGACTTTTTGGGAGCCTAGCCGCGCACGGGACCCCGAAAACCAAGCACCGCCTTCAGGATTTCTAAGGGCGTGAATTTTTGATTTCACTCTTCACTGCCTATCAGTTTCGGAGGCCATGGAATGCCCAGGTGGCACAAAACCCCCCCAAATGACCACATTTTGGAAAGCTATTTGCTGAGAGGTATAGTGAGACCTCACTTTTTGTCACAAAGTTTTGAAAATTGAAAAAAGAAAAAAAAAGTTTTTTCTTGTCTTTCTTCATTTTCAAAAACAAATGAGAGCTGCAAAATACTCACCATGCCTCTCAGCAAATAGCTTGGGGTGTCTACTTTCCAAAATGGGGTCATTTGGGGGGGTTTGTGCCACCTGGGCATTCCATGGCCTCCGAAACTGTGATAGGCAGTGAAGAGTGAAATCAAAAATTTTCACCTTTAGAAATCCTGAAGGTGGTGATTGGTTTTCGGGGTCCCGTGCACGGCTAGGCTCCCAAAAAGTCCCACACATGTGGTATCCCCATACTCAGGAGAAGCAGCTAAATGTATTTTGGGGTGCAATTCCACATATGCCCATGGCCTGTGTGAGCAATATATCATTTAGTGACAACTTTTTGTAAATATTTTTTTTTTGTCATTATTCAATCACTTGACAAAAAAAATAAATATTCAATGGGTTCAACATGCCTCTCAGCAATTTCCTTGGGGTGTCTACTTTCCAAAATGGGGTCATTTGGGGGGGGGGGGTTTGTACTGCTCTGCCATTTTAGCACCTCAAGAAATGACATAGGCAGTCATAAACTAAAAGCTGTGTAAATTACAGAAAATGTACCCTAGTTTGTAGACGCTATAACTTTTGCGCAAACCAATAAATATACGCTTATTGACATTTTTTTACCAAAGACATGTGGCCGAATACATTTTGGCCTAAATGTATCACTAAAATTGAGTTTATTGGATTTTTTTTATAACAAAAAGTAGAAAATATCATTTTTTTCGAAATTTTCGGTCTTTTTCCGTTTATAGCGCAAAAAATAAAAACCGCAGAGGTGATCAAATACCATCAAAAGAAAGCTCTATTTGTGGGAAGAAAAGGACGCAAATTTCGTTTGGGTACAGCATTGCATGACCGCGCAATTAGCAGTTAAAGCGACGCAGTGCCAAATTGGAAAAAGACCTCTGGTCCTTAGGCAGCATAATGGTCCGGGGCTCAAGTGGTTAAGAAACACTGCACCACCAAATTGAGGACTTGTGCCAGGTGTTCCCTAGGGGTGTTTACTACTGAGGAGTCTGCACTGGGAGAAAGGGGGGTTCTACTACTGAGGGGTCTGCACTAGGGTGACCACATTCCCAAACTGCCATTCAGGGACACCCCCCCCCCCCCCGCACCCGCCCAAAAAAAGATGGTTTGGATATTTTTTTTGCCAATTTTTGGGGGAAAAAAAGCAAACAGTGGTTTTCAGCTCAATAGAACTTGATTTGGAATAGATAGCCAGACTTTAAAGGTGCCACACAGAAATACATATGTAACAAAAAAAAGAAAAAGGAAATTTTATTGTTACGAACATACAGTATCTAGAAGGAACATTGTTAAAAGCAATACATGATTGCATTGCAAGCAAGCATGTTCCCATAGAATAGTGAGTACAAACCTCAGGCACTCGGGCGGCTCGGGTGGCTCGGGTGGCGGTCGCGGCCCTCGTAGGCGGGAGGAGGCTCAGGAGGAGAGAAGAAGTCGGACTACTGGCAAACGGTGGCAATGCGCTGCAGCAGTGGCGTAAACTGAACCTTCAGGGCCCCAGTGCAAGAAACCATGAAGGGCCCCCATGACATTCCCCGCCCCCAACCCAGCGCCCTTCCCTCCTGTCAAGTGTTGCCAACCCCCAATTAATTTTTTTCCATTGATAAAGCAACTGTCGAGACAATGAACACCTTGGTCAGGTCTATGTACAACATAATATAGAACATACATAGTATAGAGTGCAGGGTCAGAAATATGTAACAAAGAAAACATATGGAGTGCAGCAGTCAGGATGAGTGCTACATTCCCATCAGAGTCCTCCCTTACATCAAAGTCCACAGCATTCCCTCTATAATTCAGAGTCCTCCTTACATACCTGTCTCCAGAGTCCCACCTTACATCCTCCAGCATGCCCCCCTACATCATTGCCCCTTACATCTGTAACTCCAGAGTGCCCCCTTACATCTGTAACTCCAGAGTGCCCCCTTACATCTTCCAGAGTGGTACTAAGGGGGCACTCTGGAGGATCTAAGGGGGTGCTCTGGCGGTACTAACTCAGTACTTCCAGAGCGCCCCCTTAGATCCTTCAGAGTGCCCCCTTACATCCTCCTCCAGAGTGCCTCCTTACATCCTCCTCCAGAGTGCCTCCTTACATCCTCCTCCAGAGTGCCTCCTTAGTATTACTGTACTAAAGGGGCACGCTGGAGGATGTAAAGGGTCACTCTGGAGGTACTAAGGGGTCACTCTGGAGGAGGATGTAAAGGGCACTCTGGAGGTACTAAGGGGTTATGCTGGAGGAGGAACTAATGGGGGTCACTCTGGAGGAGGATGTAAAGAGGCACTCTGGTAGCACTAAGTTAGTACCTCCAGAGTGCCCCCTGCAGAGAGCCCTGAGGAGCGATGGCTGACATAGATGCATGCCATGCAGACCAGCCGGTTATAATCATGTCAGTGTTAAGAGGAGCAGAGCACGCTGCCTACCTGCCAGCCATCCTAGTTCCGTCCTGCTCACCTTCACCCTACTACGGTCCGACATTCACTTGTTCCAGCTTGTGGTGTATGTTTCTATGTTAACTGTGGATTACTGTGGCTTCTTGTTGTCGGCATCACCTCCAGCAGCAGGTGTCTTCCGTCTTTCTGGTGGAGTGCAGGGAAGTGGGGGGGAGAAGTCCGGTCTACAGATGACACATCAGCCAAAGTGCTGGGACAGGAATCCTGACACCGCGTCCTCCTTCACTCATGTCAGCCAAGAAACCACTGCAACTGTTTTGCTATCCGGGGATCAGGGATTTCTGCACTGCCACTCTGCCAGTACTGATGGACCCAACCCCTGCCACCCGAGCAGAAGGGAGTAAGCCTCGGGACTGGCACTGGCTGCCGTGGATCCTGGCTTACCAGCACTGCAGAATGCCGCTGGACTGGAGTCAGGACTCAGGAGGAGAAGCTACAGAAGACGCTCTCTGGCAGGCCTGGGCTCTGAGTCTGGCTGCTCTATGCTGCTGCGGTGCGGCTGGAGGCAGAGAAGGAGAGGAGGTGGGTGGACTGGGAGTGCTGCGCAGGGCAGCTCTGAGTAAGGCCACGCTCAGCCGACGTCACTGGTTGCTAGATGCGAGTCGGGGTGGCCCTAGCAACCAGTTCGGCAATCTTTATCAGGGTGGATGTGTGTGCTTATTTCATTCCGGGACACTGTATTGTCCAGGAAAGAAGGTGCCCGGAACACGGGACACAAACTTGAATTAATGGACAATCCCGGGCAATCCGGGACACGTGGGCACCCTAGTCTGCACTACTGAGGCGTCTGCACTGGGATAAATGGGGATTCTACTACTAAGGGGTCTGCACTGGGAGAAAGGGAGGTTCTACTACTGAGTGGTCTGCACTGGGAGAAAAGAGAGATTCCACTACTGAGGGGTCTGCACTGGGAGAAAGGGGGGATTCTACTACTGAGGGGTCTGCACTTGGAGAAAGGGGGGTTCTACTACTGAGGAGTCTGCACTGGGATAAAGGGGGATTCTACTACTCAGAGGTCTGCACTGGGAGAAAGGGGGGGGGTTCTACTACTGAGGGGTCTGCACTGGGAGAAAGGGGGGATTTACTACTGAGGGGTCTGCACTGGGACAAAGGGGGTGGTTACTACTGAGGGTTCTACAGTGCAAGAAAGGGAGGGTTTACTACTGAGGGGTCTGCACTGGGAGAAAGGGTGGGGTTCTACTACTGAGGGGTCTGCACTGAAAGAAAGGGGGGGTTTTAATACTGAGGGGTCTGCACTAGGAGAAAGGGGGGAGTTCTACTACTTAGGGGTCTGCACTACTGAGCGGTGTGCACTGGGATAAATGGGGATTCTACTACTGAGGGGTCTGCACTGGGAGAAAGGGGGATTCTACTACTAAGGGGTCTGCACTGGGAGAAAGGGGGGGTTCTAGTAATGAGTGGTCTGCACTGGGAGAAAAGAGAGATTCCACTACTGAGGGGTCTGCACTGGGAGAAAGGGGGGATTCTACTACTGAGGGGTCTGCACTGGGAGAAAGGGGGGTTCTACTACTGAGGAGTCTGCACTGGGAGAAAGGGGGGATTCTACTACTCAGATGTCTGCACTGGGAGAAAGGGGGGATTCTACTACTGAGGGGTCTGCACTGGGAGAAAGTGGAGATTTACTACTAAGGGGTCTGCACTGGGACAAAGGGGGTGGTTACTTCTGAGGGTTCTACAGAGGGAGAAAGGATGGGTTTACTACTGAGGGATCTGCACTGGGAGAAAGGGGGGGTTCTACTACTGAGGGGTCTACACTGGGAGTAAAAGGGTGTTCTACTACTGAAGGGTCTGCACTGGGAGAAAGGGGGGTGTTTACTACTGAGGGGTCTGCACTGGGAGAAAAGGGAGTTCTACTACTGAGGGGTCTGCACTGAAAGAAAGGGGGGTTTTACTACTGAGGGGTCTGCACTAGGAGAAAGGGGGATTCTACTACTGAGGGGTCTGCACTGGGAGAAGGAGGCGGGTTCCAGTACTGGGGCATCTGCACTGGGAGAAAGGGGGGATTCTACTATTCAGGAGTCTGCACTGGGAGAAAAGGGGATTCTACTACTCGGGGGGGGGGTCTGCACTGGGAGAAAGGGGGGGTTCTAGTACTGAGGGATCTGCACTGGGGAAAGAGGGGTTCTACTACTGAGGGGTCTGCACTGGGAGAAAAGGGGGTTCTACTACTGAGGGGTCTGCACTGGGGAAAGGGGGGTTCTACTACTGTGGGGGTCTGCACTAGGAGAAAGGGGGGTTTACTGCTGAGGGGTCTGCACTGATTGAAAGGGGGGTTTACTACTGAGGGGTCTGCACTGGGAGAAAGGGGGGATTCTACTACTGAGGGGTCTGCACTGAGAGAAAAGGGGGGTTTACTACTGAGGGGTCTGCACTGGGAGAAAGGTGGTGATTCTCCTAGTCGGGGGTCTGCACTGGGAGAAAGGGGGATTCTAGTACTGAGGGATCTGCATTGGGGAAAGGAGGGTTCTACTACTGAAGGGTCTGCACTGGGGAAAGAGGGGTTCTACTACTGTGGGGTCTGCACTGGGAGAAACCCACCACATCAGTGATCACCACCTTACAGACACTGGTGAAAAAACTGAGGTACTTCCTGTGTAGGAGGGACGTCACCACGTTCAGAACGATCGGATTTTCCGACAACTTTGTGTGACATGTGTATGCAAGAGAAGTTTGAGACAACATCCGTCGGAAAAAATCCATGGATTTTGTTATCGGAATGTCCGATCAATGTCCGACCATGTGTACAGGGCATTACATTCCTGCTGCAGGACTCTGAACATAACAGGAGTCCAATCTTCAGCCATCACAACCGGCTTTGTCATAAAAGACCTTCAGGGACTGGGTCCCCCTTAATTTGGGGTCCACTCCCCTAGACCTGTATAGTACCCTGCAGGAAAGCACCTTGGTCAGAACAAACACTGCACAGGGTTCCATTACACAGGGTCCAGCGCCGTAAGGCTGCATTACAGGCAAACCTCAAGGAATCTTCTCTCCTATCCAATGAGGCTCGGGTACCATCCATTTTGGCTGACAGCTATTTCGTATGGATCTGAAATCCATGATTCCTAATAGAACCGTCCAGACCTCCAAGTATGCTCCATCCGTGACCACCACATCAGTGACCACCACCTTACAGACACTGGTGAAAAAAACTGAGGTACTTCCTGTGTAGGAGGGATTATATAGGGGAGGACTTCCGGTTTGATTGAGCTGCCAGTGTCCATTCACCTATAGGTGGCGTATAACCCACATATTAATTATTATGGCTGCTCTGTGTCCCGTGATGTATGATAAAGAAAATTGTGATTTGGGTGTTGTTGGCGCCTTCACACTGTAACCCTATAGAGGTAATCTTGATGAAAGCAAGAATTGGCCTTGCTGTCAAAAATTTAACCACTTCCCGATTGGCGCACACCGATGTATGTCAGCAGAATGGTACGGCTGGGCAAATGGGCGTACCTGTAAGTCCTATTGAATTTCCCGTCATGCCATTGCGTGCACGTTGCCGGCAGCGCGCATGCGCCGGCCGGGAGCTCCGTGAGTCGAGTCGCGGGTCCCGCGGACTCGATCGCCGCGGGGATACCCGTGATCGCCTCACGGAGAGGACGAACGGAGAGATGCTGATGTAAACAAGCATCTTCCCGTTCTGCCTAGTGACAGTGTCACTGATCTCTGCTCCCTGTCATCGGGAGCAGAGATCAGTGACGTGTCACAGCTAGCCCATCCCCCTACAGTTAGAAAACACTCCCTAGTACTGACTTAACCCCTCCCTGCCCCCTAGTGGTTAACCCCTTCACTGCCAGTGTCATTTACAGAGGAATCAGTGCATTTTTATAGTACTGATTGCTGTATAAATGACAATGGTCCCAAATATGTGTCAAAAATGTCCGATGTGTCCGCCATAATGTCGCAGTCACAATAAAAATTGCTGATCGCTGCCATTTCTAGAAAAAAAAATGCCATAAAACTATCCCCTATTTTGTAAACGCTATAACTTTTGCGCAAACCAATCAATAAATGCTTATTGCGATTTTTTTTTTTTTACCAAAAATATGTAGAAGAATACATATCGGCCTAAACTGAGGAAAAAAAAATGTTTTTTAAATTTTAATTTTAATTTTTTGGGGATATTTATTTTAGCAAAAAAGTAAAAAATAATGCGTTTTTTTCAAAATTGTTGCTATTTTTTTGTTTATAACGCAAAAAATTAAAACGGCAGAGGTTATCAAATACCACCAAAAGAAAGCTCTATTTGTGGGAAAAAAAGGACGTCAATTTTGTTTGGGAGCCACGTCGCACGACCGCGCAATTGTCAGTTAAAGCGACGCAGTGCCAAATCACAAAAAGTGCTCTGGTCAGGAAGAGGGTAAATTTTTCCGGGTCTGAAGTGGTTAAATGAAATGCCCTGGTCAAACAGTGGTGGAAAAATTGGGCTTTGGGTGTTGGTGGTGCCTTCACACCAGCCACTGGCCAGAACTTGCCTAGTATGCAATTAAGCTACTGGGCTGCCCTACATCCAGCGTGTTTTCTGAACCTGCATTCGATGCTGCCGGAGGTTTTGTGACAGATAAAGTAACCCAGTGTATAGTCAACTGGGAAGCTCTTCATGTCTGTTTTCGCCCATAGATGATCTCCCACCATATGATGCAGACGCTGCTGATGGGATGTGAAAGCTGACAGCCCTGAGCACCGATGACTAAAAATTTTTTGAAATGCATCACTGAGACTGTAACCTAGCAGAGTCTGGAAAGGCATTACATAAACTCCTCTTTAGGGTGTCCTCAATATATTTCATCCTCTGCTCCCTCTGTTGAGACAGGATCAGTTTGGAGACTTTCCCTTTGTAACGGTGGTCAAGGAGGGTTGCCAACCAATAACGAACCTCCTCCTTGAAGCAACAAATTCTCGTGTCCTGTCGCAGGCTTTGGAGAATGAGGGAGCCAATGCACCACAAGTTTGCGAAGGCACGAGAAACATAGTCCTCAGGGTCACTGAGGATTACAGTATCTGGAACTGCTTCCTCCCAGCCACGTACTACTCCAAAGGGTTCTGGGGACGGAAAACCATCTCTTAGGGTTTGACGTATGTCTTCCTCTGCTTCAATGCCTCCAAAACCGTTAGAATCCCTCTCCTCTTGTGTGTTTTGTGGCGTTGAAAGAATGGTGTCTACATAAAACGGGCCTTGAGAAAAAAGGAAGTCCTCCTCTTCCTCCCGCTACTCTGCTGCGAGTGCCTTGTCCATAATGCCATGCAAAGTTTGCTCCAGCAGGAACACAACAGGGATTGTGTCACTGATGCATGCATTGTCATGGTTCACCATCCTTGTCGCCTCCTCAGATGGTGAGAGTACAGTGCATGCATCCTTTATCAGCCATTGGTGTGGGAAAAAAAAGCTGAGCCGGCCTGAGCCTGCCATTGCACCATACTCACACAGGTATTCTTTGACGATCCTCTGCGGCATGTGCAGCCACTGCAGTATTGCCAAAGTTGAGTTCCACCTGGTAGGCATGTCACAAATCAGGCGGTTTACAAGGCAGGTGGAATTCCCGCTGAATTTTAGCCAACCGAGGACTGGCTGTGTATGACCGCCTGAAATTGCTACAGACTCCTATGGCCTGCTTTTACAGATCTTCCAACCCTGGGTACCTGTTTAAGAAACACTGTACCACCAAATTGAGGACATGTGCCAGGCATGGCACATGTGTCAACTTTCCATGTCTATGGGCAGACAGGAGGTCAGTGCCATTATTGCACACAACCATTCTACGCTCCAGCTGTTGTGAACCACCTCTGGGCCTGCCCCTGCAGAACTGAAAGAATCTCTGCTCTGGTGTAGCTCCTGTCCCCTAAGACAGACCAGCTGAAGCACTGCAATGACATCTTTTAGCCTGAATCATTGATCTACTGGAGAAATTGGAGAAAGTGCAGAGAAGGGCAACCAAACTGATAAGAGGCATGGAGGAGCTCAGCTATAAGGATAGATTAGAGGAACTGAATGTATTCTGTCTTGTGAAGAGGAGATTAAGGGGGATATGAGCAACATGTACAAAGACATAGGGGTCCATATAGTGAACTTGGTCTTGAGTTATTCACTTTAAGGTCATCACAGAGGACAAGGGGGCACTCCCTCAAGAGCTGTTTCTGGCAAGCTCAGTATATTGCTTTAAAAAAGGACTGGATTATTTCCTAAATGTACTAACATTTATAGGTAAAGTTGATCCAAGGTATATCCAATTGCCTCTCAGGGGATCAGGAAGGATTTTTTTCCCCTGCTGTAGCAAATTGTATCATGCTTTGCTGGGGTTTTTCGCCTTTCTCTGGATTCTCTGGCTGTGTGTAGCAGCCCTCAAATTTTCCACTTGACTACTCACATTTTGCGAGTGGAAAATGAGGGCTGGTGAGTGTAGGCTGCCTGGGAGCAGAAGGGGGGGAGGGGGCGAGCACCGCCAGCAGGCAGGGTTGATTGGGAGCAGACTCTTATGGCCTGCTTTAGCAGATCTTCCAACCCTGGGTACCTGTTTAAGAAACACTGCACCACCAAATTGAGGACATGTGTCAGGTGTTTCCTAGGGGTGTTTACTACTGAGGAGTCTGCACTGGGAGAAAGGGGGGGGGTTCTACTACTGAGGGGTCTACACTACTGAGGAGTCTGCACTGGGATAAATGGGGATTCTACTATTGAGGGGTCTGCAGTGGGAGAAAGGGGGGATTCTACTACTGAGTGGTCTGCACTGGGAGAAAAGAGAGATTCCACTACTGAGGGGTCTGCACTGGGAGAAAGGGGGGATTCTACTACTGAGGGGTCTGCACTGGGAGAAAGGGGGGTTTCTACTACTGAGGAGTCTGCACTGGGAGAAAGGGGGACTCTACTACTCAGAGGTCTGCACTGGGAGAAAGGGGGGATTCTACTACTGAGGGGTCTGCACTGGGAGAAAGGGGAGGATTTACTGCTGAGGGGTCTGCACTGGGACAAAGGGGTGGTTACTACTGTGGGTTCTACAGTGCAAGAAAGGGAGGGTTTACTACTGAGGGGTCTGCACTGGGAGAAAGGGGGGGTTCTACTACTGAGGGGTCTACACTGGGAGTAAAAGGGGGTTCTACTACTGAGGGGTCTGCACTGGGAGAAAGAGGGGTGTTTACTACTGAGGGGTCTGCACTGGGAGAAAAGGGGGTTCTACTACTGAGGGGTCTGCACTAGGAGAAAGGGGGGGGGTTCTACTCCTGAGGGGTTTGCACTACTGAGTGGTCTGCACTGGGATAAATGGAAATTCTACTACAGAGGGGTCTGCACTGGGAGAAAGGGGGGATTCTACTACTAAGGGGTCTGCACTGGGAGAAAGGGGGGTTCTACTACTGAGTGGTCTTCACTGGGAGAAAAGAGAGATTCCACTACTGAGGGGTCTGCACTGGGAGAAAGGGGGGATTCTACTACTGAGGGGTCTGCACTGGGAGAAAGGGGGGTTCTACTACTGAGGAGTCTGCACTGGGAGAAAGGGGGGATTCTACTACTCAGAGGTCTGCACTGGGAGAAAGGGGGGATTCTACTACTGAGGGATCTGCACTGGGAGAAAGGGGGGATTTACTACTAAGGGGTCTGCACTGGGACAAAGGGGGTGGTTACTACTGAGGGTTCTACAGTGGGAGAAAGGGGGGGTTTACTACTGAGGGGTCTGCACTGGGAGAAAGGGGGGGTTCTACTACTGAGGGGTCTACACTGGGAGTAAAAGGGGGTTCTACTACTGAGGGGTCTGCACTGGGAGAAAGGGGGGTGTTTACTACTGAGGAGTCTGCACTGGGAGAAATGGGGGTTCTACTACTGAGGGGTCTGCACTGGGAGAAGGAGGGGGGAGGTTCCAGTACTGGGGCATCTGCACTTGGAGAAATAGGAGATTCTACTACTCTGGGGGGTCTGCACTGGGAAAAAGGGGGAGTTCTAGTACTGAGGGATCTGCATTAGGGAAAGGGGGGTTCTACTACTGAGGGGTCTGCACTGGGAGAAAGGGGGATTCTACTACTGAAGGGTCTGCACTGGGGAAAGGGGGGTTCTACTACTGTGGGGGTCTGCACTAGGAGAAAGGACGGTTTACTACTGAGGGGTCTGCACTGGGAGAAAAGGGGGATTCTACTACTAAGGGGTCTGCAGTGGGAGAAAGGGGGGTTCTACTACTGAGTGGTCTGCACTGGGAGAAAAGAGAGATTCCATTACAGAGGAGTCTGCACTGTGAGAAATGGGGGGAATCTACTACTGAGAGGTCTGCAATGGGAGAAAGATGGGTTCTACTCCTGAGGGGTCTGCACTGGGAGAAAAGGGGGATTCTACTACTCAGGGGTCTGCACTGGGAGAAAGGGGGGATTCTACTACTAAGGGGTCTGCAGTGGGAGAAAGGGGGGTTCTACTACTGAGTGGTCTGCACTGGGAGAAAAGAGAGATTCCATTACAGAGGAGTCTGCACTGGGAGAAATGGGGGGAATCTACTACTGAGAGGTCTGCAATGGGAGAAAGATGGGTTCTACTCCTGAGGGGTCTGCACTGGGAGAAAAGGGGGATTCTACTACTCAGGGTTCTGCACTGGGAGAAAGGAGGTATTCTACTTCTGAGGGGTCTGCACTGGGGAAAGGGGGGTTCTACTACTGGGGGGTCTGCACTGGGAGAAAGGGAGGGTTCTACTACTGAAGGGTCTGCACTGGGGAAAGAGGAGTTCTACTACTTCGTACCTGGGCTGTGTCTATAGTATGCCTGTAAAGGGGCGCATGTTGCCCATGTTTAGAACAGTCTGACAGCAAAATGACATTTCAAAAGGAAAAAAAGTAATTTAAAACTACTCGCGGCTATTAAGGAATTGTCGGTCCGACAATACACATAAAAGTTCATTGATAAAAACGGCATGGGATTTCCCCACAGGGGAACCCCGAACCAAAATTTAAAAAAAAATGGTGTGGGGTCCCCCCTAAATTCCATACCAGGCCCTTCAGGTCTGGTATGGATATTAAGGGGAACCCCGGCCAAAATTTAAAAAAAAATGGCGTGGGGTCTCCCCAAAAATCCATACCAGACCCTTATCCGAGCACGCAACCTGGCAGGCTACAGGAAAAGAGCAGGGAATGAGAGAGCGCCCCCCTCCTGAACCGTACCAGGCCACCACATGCCCTCAACATTGGGAGGGTGCTTTGGGGTCCCCCCCAAAGCATCTTGTCCCCATGTTGATGGGAACAAGGGCCTCATCCCCACAACCCTTGCCCGGTGATTGTG
This sequence comes from Lithobates septentrionalis, assembly GCA_037952835.1. Taxonomy (NCBI): domain Eukaryota; kingdom Metazoa; phylum Chordata; class Amphibia; order Anura; family Ranidae; genus Lithobates; species Lithobates septentrionalis. The sequence goes on along the minus strand of JBBDGP010001157.1, from coordinate 412,279 downwards.
GGGGTCTGCGGACAGGGGGGCTTATCGGCATCTGGAAGCCCCCTTTAACAAGGGGACCCCCAGATCCCGCCCCCCGTGTGAAATGGTAAGGGGATACAAAAGTACCCCTACCATTTCACAAAAAAAGTGTAAAAAATTTTAAAAATGACAAGACAGTTTTTGACAATTCCTTTATTTAAAGTCTTCTTCTTTCCATCTTCTTTCTTCTATCTTCTTTCTTCTATCTTCCTTCGGTTTCTTCCTCCATCTTCTTCTTCCTCTGGTTCTTCCTCCGATCCTCTGCTTCTTGCTCTGGTGTTCTCGTCCGGCATCTTCCTCCGCGACGTCTTCTTCCCTTCTTCGTTCTCGAGCCGCTCCACATCCAAGATGGGAGGTTCCCGCTGTGTGACGCTTCTCGTCTTCTGGCACTTCTTAAATAACAGAGGGCGGGGCCACTCAGTGACCCCGCCCCCCTCTGACGCACGGGGACTTGACCAGAACTTCGCTTTGGGTTTCCCTGTGATGTCAGAGGGGGGCGGGGTCACCCATTATGTAACTGGGTGACCCTGCTCCCACTGTCGTCAGGGGGTAACCGAGTGACCCCGACCCCTCTGACGTCACAGGGAAACCCATAGGGAAGTCCCCGTCAAGTCCCCGTGCATCAGAGGGGGGCGGGGTCACCGGGTCCACAAAGCACCCTCCCAATGTTGAGGGCATGTGGCCTGGTACGGTTCGGGGGGCGCTCTCTCGTCCCCCCTCTTTTCCTGTGGCCTGCCAGGTTGCGTGCTCGGATAAGGGTCTGGTATGGATTTTTGGGGGGACCCCACGCCATTTTATTTTTTTAATTTTGGCGCGGGGTTCCCCTTAAAATCCATACCAAACCTGAAGGGTCTGGTATGGATTTTGAGGGGGACCCCCCCGCCATTTTTTTTTTAAATTTTGGTTCGGGGTTCCCCTGTGGGGAAATCCCATGCCGTTTTTATCAATGAACTTTTATGTGTATTGTCGGACCGACAATTCATTAATACCCGCGAGTAGTTTTAAATGACTTTTTTTCCTTTGAAATGTCATTTTGCTGTCAGACTGTTCTAAACACGGGAAACATGTGCCCCTTTACAGGCATACTATAGACACCCCCCAGGTACGAAATTTAAAGAAATATTACACTTTTATTGTTTCACTTTAACCACTTCCCTACCCGCCCATAGTCATATGACGTCCACAGATGGGATCTCCCATCCTGGGTGGGCGTCATATGACGTCCTGGGATTCCCGGCCGCCTAGGGGGCGCGCGCGCGCCGCCGGGAGCGCGCGCGCGCGCCCGCCGCGTTCCTCGGGACCCGGTGCGTGTGCCCGGCGGCCGCGATGTCCGCCGGGCACCCGCGATTGCCCGTTAACCGGGCCGGCATGTGGATCTGTGTGTGTAAACACACAGATCCACAGCCTGTCAGCTCTGAGGAGAGCGATCTGTGTTCCCAGAACGGAGGAACACTGATCGGTCTCCTCCCCTTGAGCGTCCCCTCCCCCTTCAGTTAGTAATCACTCCCTAGGAAACATATTAACCCCTCCCCGCCCCCTAGTGGTTAACCCCTTCACTGCCTGTCACATTTACACAGTAATCAATGCAATTGTATAGCATTGATCGCTGTATAAATGTGAACGGTCCCAAAAATGTGTCAAAAGTGTTCGATGTGTCCGCCATAATGTCGCAGTCACAAAAAAAAATCGCGATCACCGCTAAAAAAATAAAAAATTTTTTTTTTTTTAAATGCCATAAATCTAACCCCTATTTTGTAGACGCTATAACTTTTGCGCAAACCAATCAATATACGCTTATTGCGATTTTTTTTTACCAAAAATATGTAGAAGAATACGTATCGGACGAAACTGAGGAAAAAATTAGTTTTTTTAAAAAAAAATTGGGATATTTATTATAGCAAAAAGTAAAAAATATTGTGTTTTTTTCAAAATTGTCGCTCTTCTTTTGTTTATAGCGCAAAAAAAAAAAAAACGCAGAGGCGATCAAATACCACCAAAAGAAAGCTCTATTTGTGGTGAAAAAAGGACGTCAATTTTTTTTGGGTACAACGTCGCACGACCGCGCAATTGACGTTTAAAGTGCGACAGCGCTGAAAACTAAAATTTGGCCTGGGAAGGAAGGGGGTGAAATTGCCCTGTATTGAACCGGTTAAGCACTAATAAAATCACTGCTCCCCAAAAAACTTTTTTTTGCATTGATCAATGTCCCCTGGGGCAGGACCCAGGTCCCCAAACACTTTTTATGACAATAACTTGCATATAAGCCTTTAAAATTAGCACTTTTGATTATTCATGTTCGAACCCCAACGGTGTTCGCGTGTTCGAACACATTTTTTGCCTGTTCGCATGTTCTGGTGCGAACCGAACAGGGGGGTGTTCGGCTCATCCCTACTTTTGAAGCAATTCCCTGCACAATAAGGACTATTGCATTTGGAAAAGTAGACATTCCAATTAATCTGTGGGGTTTTAATAGGTAAAGCAAATTCAATTATCTGGATGACTGAGTAAGCACCTTTCTGGTTTTCTTCATCTTGATCAGGTCTCCAAAGACATAGTCTCAGTTTCATATTTCTAATATAGATATGAGTCTGCAGTGGCCATGAGCTGTTCTGATTTCCTTTCTGAGATTTTGAAGATGGTGTTGTGATTATTGTGGTATTTCACAACAGTTTTTCGTAAACCCTTGCAGGTGTTCGATGCGGCTGTCTAGTGTGTAAGATACCAAGAAGAAGGAGGAGTTGCTCAATTATGGTTGCGGGAAATTAAGCAGAGTTTAAGCATGCTGCAAGGGCCAGCCACTGATTAGAAAATAAATTTCAGTCTTAGAATGTCCCACTCTTCTGCTGCTATGTAGCAAGTGAACTATCGAAAAAGAAAGGGAAGGATGAGTGTAGTCATTTTGGTAGAACTGATTGCACCTCGAAAGATCTACTCTTTTTATCTTTTTATTTACATGGCTTTTTTTGGAGGCAGTGGATGTAATTAGGGTACTTTAGGGTACTTTTTTTAGAAAAAAAAATCTAAGCATCCAAAGACACCCAGAACATAGCACTCAAAACCTGCTCTAAATCAATATTGGCTAATACACTGTGACATGAACCAGGAGGGGAAAAGAGAGTGACATATATAAACGTATTCAGTATATAAAAAAGAAACAAATACGTACAACCTCAATCATAAAAAGCTATAAATGTAGGTAGCCCAGAATTAGAAAACCTGACATTAAGGCTGAACATGCTGCTATGTGCTGTGGAGAGGGAATTCTATCCATGTAAAAACAATAAGAAAATGGACAAACACAGTGCAAACCACCACAGTGTAGTACCCTTAATAAAAGTGCATTATTAAAAGACAAATTCTTACACACGGGGTATTTGACATGGCACACATGGGGATTGCCAATCAGGAGATAGACAGACCATATATAGCCCACAAGCCCCAGACAGAGACAGGGATGTAAACTGGGAAAACAGTTTCATGGAAGCCTGCACTGACAGGCTGTGCTTGGTGATGCAGAAGCCTCGTTGGAATTGATTTAGTCCCGGAGCCCAGCCTCTGTGTGATGTCACTCCTTGAAGCATATGCAGGATGCGTTTCAAGGTGGCTAACTCTTCATCAGCTGCATACATAGGCGTGCCCACGGGGTGTGCCGGGTGTGCCTGGGCACACCCTAATCCCCCCAGCACTGTTTAGCCCCATGCTGTCTGTATCCGATGTGCAATGTGTACCCTGCACTGCCTGTGAGTCAGTATAACATTGTGCCGATATTGGGGCTTGAAAGATCCGCTCAGTGTGACACTGTCCTGTATGCAGAGAGAGAGGAGCTGTCAGATTTCATGTATGATGTCGGGGTGGGCGGGACCGAGCAGGTATCTGAACACAAGCCAATGGGATAGGGCTGCTATGTGTATGTAGCCCCGCCCCTTTCTCAAGCTGCTCGATTATTGGCTGATGTTCAATAGATGCTCGGTCCTGCTCGGATGTCACACAGGCACAGCAAGCAGAGTGAAGCCGCCTCCCCCTCCAGTGTTTGTGTGTACACAGGGGGAGGGAACCTGCTGTGCCAGGCTGTGCCACGCTGATCTGAGGTACTGAATGGGATGGGGGGGATCTGTCTGTGCTGAATGGGGGGGGATCTGTCTGTGCTGAATGGGGGGGATCTCTCTGTGCTGAATGGGGGGGATCTCTCTGTGCTGAATGGGGGGGATCTCTCTGTGCTGAATGGGGGGGATCTCTCTGTGCTGAATGGGGGGGATCTCTCTGTGCTGAAGGGGAGGGTCTGTCTGTGCTGAAGGGGAGGGTCTGTCTGTGCTGAAGGGGAGGGCCTGTCTGTGCTGAAGGGGAGGGTCTGTGCTGAATGGGGGGATCTGTCTGTGCTGAAGGGGTGGGGTCCATCTGTGCTGAAGGGGGGTCTGTGCTGAAGGGGGGGTCTGTGCTGAAGGGGGGTCTGTGCTGAATGGGGGTCTGTGCTAAAGGGGAGGGTCTGTGCTAAAGGGGAGGGTCTGTGCTGAATGGGGGGGGTCTGTGCTGAAGGGGGGTCTGTGCTAAAGGGGAGGGTCTGTGCTGAATGGGGGAGACCCCCCCATTCAGCACAGATCCTCCCCTTCAGCACAGATCCTCCCCTTCAGCACAGACCCCCCCCATTCAGCACAGACCCCCCCATTCAGCACAGACCCCCCCCCATTCAGCACAGACCCCCCCTTCAGCAGGGTGCTGTATAATGTAAAGGGGTCCAGAGGTGCAGTTGTGTAGAGGAGGTACACAGTAGTGACAAAGAGATATTGAAGGATGCAGAGGTATGCAGGAGGCACAGTTGGGTGTTTTTACATTTTAACGTGGGGTGGGGGGTTCCAGATATAGGATCCGGCCGGGTGCCAAATGCTCTAGGTACGCCCCTGGAAACGCCCCTCCCTCTCCTCCCCTCTCCTCTGTCAGTGCTTCCAACTAATGCCACCTGTCTGTGCCAATCAGTGCCGCCTGTCAGTTTGTCAGTGCCAATTAGTGCTTCCAATCAGTGCCACCTATCAGTGCTTCCAATCAGTGCCAATCAGTGCCAGTGCCACCTGTCAGTGCCAATTAGTGCTTCCAATCAGTGCCACCTGTCAGTGCCAATGAGTCCCAATCGGTGACAATCAGTGCTTCCAATCAGTGCCACCTGTCAGTGCCAATCAGTGCCAGTGCCACCTGTCAGTGCCAATTAGTGCTTCCAGTCAGTGCCACCTGTTAGTGCTAATGACTGCCAAGTGCTTCCAATCAGTGCCACCTGTCAGTGCCAATGAGTACCACCTATCAGTGCTTCCAATCAGTGCCACCTGTCAGTGCCAATCAATGCCAGTGCCACCTGTCAGTTGCCAATTATCAATGCCAATCAGTGCTTCCAATCAGTGCCACCGAGTGCCAATCAGTGCCACCTGTCAGTGCCAGTGCTTCCAATCAGTGCCATCTGGCAGTGCCAATCAGTACTTCCAATCAGTGTTACCTGTCAGTGCCAATCAGTGCCGCCTGTCAGTGCCAATGCCGCCTGTCAGTGCCAATCAGTGCCACCTGTCAGTGCCAGTCAGTTCCACACTAGTGCAAATGAGTTCCACCTGTCAGTGCCAATCAGTGCCGCTTATCAGTGCTGTTATTCAGTGCAGGGATCGGGGTGATGAACTCAGCCGCCAGGCACATTGTCCCGGGGGGGGTGCCGGCCTGGTGGGGCACAACTGAAATCTGTTGTTTATTAATGCCACATGCCGATTTTAGTATAACAGGTAATCACCACACTACTATTTACAATAAACTACTGGAGGTAACATAAAAAAGTGTAACTGAAAGGCTTGCCACTAAGCACTGTTATGTGTTCCCACACCACACAATAAAAAAAAAAGTGCAGCGCTAACTTACTGATCAATAACTTAACAACAATGGTGGAATCCTCTAATGTATGGAAATCTCAATAAACTTCAATATTATCACAATACCGATCTCTGTGATACGCAACTTCACATAATACACATCAAGCTGAAAACAAGACATACTGTATAAAAATAAGCTTAGCAGGGATGGTGGAAACCCCTCCTATAGATATTTACCATACAGATTAATCTCAAGTGAAACAACCTTTTAGTTGGGAGGTTCCCACCATTATAGCACTTTGGAATTTTTATTTTTTAGATTGTTACACTTAATTTTAGATGTTTTAGTTACTATTATAATGTGAATTTTTGCACTTGAAGGTAATTTTCCACCATCCATGTCTTTATGGACCTTGCTTTGTGCACTGGTGGGCAGTCATGTTGGAACAGGAAGGGGCCGTCCCCAAACTGTTCCCACAAAGTTACTGACACCTTAAGAGTTCCCTTCACTGGAACTAAGGGGCCAAGCCCAACCCCTGAAAAACAACCCCAACACCATAGTCCCCCCTCCCCCACCACACCATAATCCCCCCTCCACCAAATGATTTGGACCAGTGTACAAAGCAAGGTCCATAAAGACATGGATGAGCGAGTCTGGGGTGGAGGAACTTGACTGTCCTGCCCAGAGTCCTGACCTCAACCCGATAGAACACCTTTGGGATGAATTAGAGCAGAGACGGCGAGCCAGGCCTTCTCATCCAACATCAGTGCCTGACCTCACAAATGCTCTTCTGGAAGAATGGTCAAACATTCACAAAGACACACTCCTAAACCTTGTGGATGGCCTTCCCAGAAGAGTTGAAGCTGTTATAGCTGCAAAGGGTGGGCCAACTCAATATTGAACCCTACGGACTAAGACTGGGAGGTCATTAAAGTTCCTGTGTGTGTAAAGGCAGGCGTCCCAATACTTTTGTCTGTTTGAGCTTTGGGGTGCACACCCTAATGCAATAGGCTGCGCACACCTGTGGCTGCATACTATCTGGGCTACCCACAGAAGATTAAATACTGAGTGGTACAGGGAAGTTCAAAGGGATCTACCAGCCTAATCGCTTCCACCAGTGGAGGATTAAGGTGGTCATGGGCCCCTAGGCTACTTTTTGTGTGGCCCCCTCCTAAGCATGCTTTACCAGAAAATAAATTATTTAGTGCCATGCGTAAAAGGGTAGACCTATATTACACGCCTCAAATGCAACTCTCAGGTCTACAGCCCAAACACATTCAGACATGAGCCTACTATAAACAGCAATGCCACAGAAAAAAAGCATTCAAAATACACCTGCAAGCTGGTAACAGATTTTACCTTTCTAAACCAACAGTTAGGCCAAAAACGTCTGCAGCAGCTCCTGTTTAACTGAGGCAAAATCACAACATCCTGACAGAGACCAATCGAAACGCTGTGTAATATTCCAATAAAATAAAAGCCATACAAATACCATAAACAGCAGCAACAGCAACACATAAAAGCAAGCAATAATCAACAGCAGAAAAATCATACGTTCCAACGGCAGGAAGTGCCAGCATCCATCGGCACAGCCTGTCCATTGGACACCACTGCAATCCAGGAAACGGACCAGACTCACTCCCAGGATATCCGGCAGCTTTTGTCAACATGCTTGTTCACTATGTACCTTTGTGAGTACCTTTTTACAGTTTTATTAAACTCCATGTTTTTTTACTGCACTTAGAATGGCGCCTTTGTTTCATTTTCAGAGTGCATATAACACGCACCCTAACATTAAGAGGGTAGTTTCAGGAAAAAAACTTCCCACAGCCCCCTGCGCAGTACACAGCCCCTCTGCACAGTACACAGACCCCTTTCCATGCACAGTACACAACCCTCTGCACAGTACACAGACCCCCTGCACAGTACACAGCCCCCCTGCACAGTACACAGCCCCCCTGCACAGTACACAGACCCATTTTCCTGAACAGTACACAACCCTCTGCACAGTACACAGACCCCCTGCACATAACACAGCCCCCTTTCCCTACACAGTACACAGACCCCCTGCACATAACACAGCCCCCTTTCCCTGCACAGTACACAGACCCCTTTCCCTGCACACTACACAGACATTTGCATAGTACACAGACCCCTTTGCCTGCATATCACACAGGCCTCTTTCATTATAAAGCCCCCCTGCACTCCCAGGAGACCCCCAGTCTCCTGGGAAAGAATACTCTAAAGTTGAGAAAACATCACTGCCAGCCCTTTCTCATACACCGCTCCTTCTGTGTTAATCATTGTAAATCGAAGCTTCTAAATACCTAAATTAACGCCGTTCTTCGTGACCCGGTCATGTGACTGCTCTCCTCTGCTGTTTCATTGACAGTCACATGACCGCTCTCCTCCTGCGATCAAAGGCTACACTCGGAAGGAGGTGGAGCGGGAGGAGGAGAGCGGCCAGACAGAGCGGCTTTGAGGTATTAAGAGACTTCCATTTACATTGAGAGTGACACACGTGGAGCTGTGCATGAGAAAGGGCTGGCAGTAATGTTTTCTCAACTTTAAAGTATGCTGGCAGCGCTGTCCCAGGGCCAGGAGAGGCAGTACAGCTGGCCTAACACCCCCCCCCTCAATGGGTGGCACCCGGGGCGGACCGCCCGATCCTCGCCCCCTGTTGGTAAAAAAACATTTATTGGCGTATTCGTATAACACACAGGCATGGTTTTTATTTTACATATACATAAATATATATAAATTTATAAAAATATCATGGCCAATCGGGGGGCCCTTGGACACGTGGGGCCCTAGGCTGCAGCCTAGACTAGCCTGTGCATTAATCCGCCCCTGGCTACCACAGTGGCAGCTAATATAACAATCAATGCATCATGTGACTAGGTGTCCCGGGAGCCGCTCATCAAGTCAAGACCTGCTGTATGATAGTGAATGGCAGTCTCAGCCTGGACCCCCGCCTCCCCCACCCTCTTCCTCCTGGAGTGAAACACGTTATTGGGTGGCCTAGTGAGGCTCCAAGCTGAGACGTTCACTATCATACAGCAGGTCTTGACTTGATGTGTGGCTCCTGGGACACCTAGTCAATCTCTACCATTGTTTGGAGCATGGAAAAGTTCCCTTCCCAGCCAGCACTCACAGCGGTGGGCCTGGACTTCATTTCCATACAGCCTGAGTGGCTCACAGACATACTTGGTTCACAATCAATGTATCATGATGAAAACAGCCTTCCACTCAGACAAAAAAAGGCTTACTTTGGCTGATATAATGGTAAATAAATGTAACTTGGACCACTGTTACTGAATTATTACAATGGAAAATTATTGAGTGCACTTCTTTTCTGCCACAAGATGACAATGGTGGATATATTCTATTACTGAATTTAAAACTTAGAACATTGGACACTGGGAGATGTAGTCTGAGCCATAAATGGTGCTATTACAATTGCTGGGAAAAGAACTACCAGACACAATGTACCTGGAGCAGGAGGAGCCAGTAAAGGTGGATTAAAAAGCCCAGGAGAGAGCAGAGAGAGATGGGAGATCACTGCAGACCGGAGAGGAGGTGTTACCAAGGAGTGAGGAAAGCGGTTTGTGGTTTTATCGCTGAGAGCAGTTGTTGTGCTTGCACTATCCAGAGGGCCTCTAGTTCCCACTGCAGATTGCTGGACTGAGCCTGTTGGGGTTTCTGCACTATCCCACTGCTCCAGCTATAACCCAAAGCCCTTTGTCCACCACTGAGGAAATCTGCCGGTGCAGCACAGCATAGAGATCTGGTCCGCTGTTTGAGGCCTGCTTCAGGAACGCCAAATTTCTACTACCATAACAACCTGGACCATCTGCACATGAAAGGGTCCCCTTCAATGACACAATCTGCTGCCTAGGAATAGCAGAGGGAAAGTGGTGACCCAACTTGCACTTTGCTTGCATTTTCATATTTGTAGCCAATTACCATAAAACATAACTTGTTCTGTTTGACCAGGCCTAAAACACCAAGCTGACTTGCAACCTAGCCCTTTTTTATTGTGTCTTAAAGACTATTAATAATCTCAAGACTATCTAACTGGGTGCAGGATTACAAATATCTATCTACAAAGAAACATGTCCTTTATGCACACCAACATCTTCAAAGGCTCCAACATAGCTGGCAGAAGGGCAACTTTGAGAATGCTATACGGTTTACCTGTTGTTGATGGCAGTCAGCGTATTAGTCTTATATTCTTAACCACAGGCTTAGCCCTCTCATTGCAAGAGCTCCCAAGTGACTTTGCCTACAGCCAAACTGATACCTTTCTATGTTGCTTGCTGTTATTCATTTCTTGAGGAAGGTTACAGTTTATGCTGGCTGGGATTACAGTTCATCCTGGGGCCTAAATAATTGCAAGATAACCTGAGTGCATTGTTTATTCTGTTATATTCTCCATTGTTATGTTTTACCTTGATTGACCTTAAACTGATAATACAGTCACTATATAGACTATAGAGTTCAAGGGTTGAACAGGGTTGTGGAAAGAGTAGAGGACCTGATTCAACCAGCGATTCAATCAGTGGCTCCTACGGGGATGGTGCTACATAAAGAAAATACAACACAATAAAACATAAAAAAATAAAAAAGGATAACATTTTTTTTCATGTATGAGTGTAACACAATCAAATGGATATTAATTGATTAATAAAGCGTGCCTTCATAAATATTCAGAGTGCATATTTTCAAAAACACATATATTGATATAGCATAAGATCACAAACTCAGGGTAATCTGGGGGATGAGAAAGAAAATAAAAAGACAAAAAAAAGGGGGGGGGGGGGGTTTAGGGAAGGAAAAATATAAAGCTGACATATTATGGTGCTAACAAAAAAAAGATAATAATGAGAAATAAAAAAACAGGGATATACAGTAGGTAAAAATGTTGACAATCAACAATAATGATAATGACAATAAATAATACTAACAAAAATAATAATGGTCAAGGTCCAAATTCAAGGTGTTTCATGGATAAAAAGCATATCCAAAAAAAAAAGACTATGAAAAACCATAGGTAATGAAAAATCCTGTTGAGCAATAAATGAAAAAAAATGTTTTCCTGGTGCCTCCATGGCAGCATACTAGTGATAGAGCTCCGCCTCGACTCCTCCCTCAGGACCAGTGAATAGCATAAATTAAAGACGTAGTCCCTCCCCCAACATTCTCCTTTTTTTCCTCATACCTCTTGTGCTGGTGAAGAGTAGCAGTATGTCCATACCTCTGCAGTCGGCAGCGTCCGCCGGGTTTAGCCTTTCCCGTGCGCAGTCCCTGTTCTTGGGCCGCTCACAGCGCTGATAAGACTGGGAACCCCTCTGTGGATCTGTTGGGGTCTTCTTGCAGAGTTTCCTCACAGGAACGCAGTCTGCCACCATATCCTATGATGAAGGCAAAAGGAGTCGCAAAAGGATCAGCTCCCATTCTTTCAGGCTTGTGATTTTTCATTTTTTTCCATTTCTCATTTAAAAAAAAAAAAAAAAAGGAAAGGAAGATGCATATGTCTTTCCCTCCCCTCTTCCCTTTCTCTGTCCTCCCCTTTCTTTCCTTAATGAAAAGAGATTATACACTGAAGAGGGTGCAAGAAGTTCCTTTTGTTTAGATACCTGTCATGTTTTCTGTCATGCTGTGGCCTTTAGGATCGACATCCGTCGCCCTGCTGCTGTGGGGGGCCTTGTGTTCTGTTTTCCCTTCGGCAGCGCGGTCCGGCGTCCCCTCCGCCGTACTGCGCATGCGCGATCGGGGGAACTTACAGCCGTCATTGGTCAGGTGTTTTCTCTCGGCTTTACGTCCTCGGCTCTACTGCACATGCGCGGGCGCATGCGCGGTCTCTCGGCGCTCCGGCGGCCATCTTGGTCTCTGGAAAAAGGGCCAGTTTTGCCCTTTTCTTTCTAAAAAATTTAAAAAAAAAAACAAAAAAAACAAAAGAGAGAGAGACTGGGGGTTTATGGGACTGCCCCACCCACCCTAGGGTATTTAAGGTCAGCTTTGAGGGCTATCAGTCAGAGTCTCCTCGGCTGTGCCCTGCTAGGTTTCTCTAAAGGCTGTTCTGTGGTAAGTATTTTAAAAAAAAAAAATAAATAAAAACTTCTTTTTCTTTCCTTACCTTTTCTTGCTATTTTCCGCAGCTGATCCTTATGTCCAACTCCGCAATGAGCCATTCATCTCGCAACAAAGATCCTCACACTTCCGTTAGGTATGGGACCACCTATACATGAGTATAAAAAATAAAAATAAAAAAAAAAGTGCGCTCGCTGGCCTGACATGATTTTTTCTTAAAATCATAGCCCTGCCCACTCCAAGAGGACCGAAAAATCCTCAAGGCACCGCGATGACGACAGCCCAAGTCGCAGATCTCATTCTTCACGCCCACCGGTCCCGCTCGTCAAGACGTGAATCCCATTCTTCGCGACATAGATCAAGATCCAGAAGACGGGACCGGTCCTCCTCTCCTAGATCCTACAAAAAGAAGAAGTGCTGGACCTGTGGGGCTAGTCCGCTACCGAATAAAGTAGTCTGCAAGGATTGTTTCGCGGACTATGCGTCCAGCCGCGAGTTAGAAAACCAACAGGTGGTGGACCTGCTCAAAAGAACTATGAAGGACTCCTTCTCTGAGCTTGCGGCCTTGGTTCCTGCCCAGCCAGTCCCGCAGACGTCCCAAGCGCAGGATGTTGAGCTTGTTCTTCCTGGTCCCTCCGCAGCCAGTACGCCTCTACCTCCATCAGGCCGACTGGCCAGAGATTCCCCACCTGAAGACCTTTCGGGCGATTCGTCAGATGAATCAGATCCTTCCGGCTTCAGCCATTCATTGGTAAAGCCATTCATCCAGGCAGTAAGAGCAGCAATAGCTTGGGAGGATACTGAAGAATCTCCCCAGGAAGCAAAAAGCTACTTCCCATTCCTCAAAAGGAAACAGGCTTTCTTCCCTTTGATGGGAGAAATTACGCAAATCATTCAAAACGAATGGTCAAGAACTGATAAAAAACTGTCATTGGGCCGTTTCAATAAATTGTATCCCCTACCGGAGTCGGGAACACAGTCACTGAACTCCATGCCAGTGGTAGACGCATCAGTAGTGCGACTCGCAAAGAATATTACCCTGCCTATGGAAGATTCCGCTTCTTTCAAGGATCCTCTTGACAGAAGAATCGATCTAGATTTCAAGAGAAGCTATTTAGCTGCAGGAGCGGCATGTAAGCCAGCAATCGCCCTCACCTCCGTATCTAATGCCATTAGAGCTTGGACGGATAACATTGAAACAGCTCTACGCCAGGATGTCCCCAAGGAAGACATAATTAAAGCTCTGGAAGAAATTAGATTGTCAGCAGACTTCGTTGGAGTAGCAGCTATTGACACGATTAGGTGTTCAGCAAGATCTATGCTGCACTCAGTAATGGCAAAAAGGGCCTTATGGTTAAAACCCTGGACGGCGGATTTGGCGTCCAAACAAAATTGGTGCAAAATCCCGTTCGACTGGAAGGCATTATTCGGAGACAGGATGGATAAAGCCATATCTAGGCTATCAGGAGGAAAGTCAGGTATGCTCCCCCAAGACAGAAGGATGCGAAGATCCAGAGGGGGTTCTTCCAGGTTCCGCCAGTCCAACCCTAGAGATTTCAGACAAGCAAGGCAGTTCAGAGACGGCAGAAGACCCTGGAGGGGCACTCAGGCGTCTTTTTTGGGAAGAAAGTCGAAGGCCCCTCAGACTCCGCATGAGCAGAAGCAGTCCTTTTGACGCCAGATTAGCCCAGACACTCCCGGTGGGAGCCAAACTAAAATTCTTTCTTCCAGTCTGGGCCAGCAAATGCCAGGATCCTTGGGTTCTCTCAACAATCCAATGGGGACACTTTTGGAGTTTCTCTCATCCTCCACCTCAAAATTCGTTCACACGAACGGAAATTCCATCCTCTCTGCTGAAGGCTCAAGCCCTAAGACAATTCGTATCGTCACTCCAACTTCAGGGAGTAGCTGTGCCGGTTCCTTTGGCGGAGCGCTTTGCAGGCTTCTATTCCACTCTATTTCTGGTTCCAAAGAGAACGGGTGGATGGAGGCCTGTGATCGATCTAAAAAGACTCAACAGGCACATACACCCAGAAAGCTTCAAGATGGAGTCTCTTCAAACAATTATTCAGGCAGTACAGCCAACAGATTGGATGATATCAATCGATCTGCAGGATGCGTACTTACACGTGCCAATTCTACCTGCCTTTCAGAGGTATCTCAGATTTGCAGTAGGTCGGATCCACCTGCAGTTCCAAGCCCTGCCCTTCGGTCTGTGCACCTCCCCCAGGGTGTTCACCAAAATTCTAATATCCGCTTTGGTTCCCCTGCGGGAGAGGGGTTTGAGGATATACCACTATTTGGACGACATCCTCCTCCTAGCAAGCAGTCCGGGTCAGTTGGTGTATCACCGAGACATTCTTCTCCAGTCCCTGAGAGAACTAGGATGGTTGATAAACTCAGAGAAGAGTCAGCTGGCACCTACACAGCGGATGATCTATCTAGGTGCGATGTTCAACACCCGGGAGGGGACAGTGTCATTACCATCCCTGAAGATGAGGATTATTATCCAGAAGATGGTCAAAACCATTGCGAGCCGGTATCTAACGGCATCGCAATGCCTGAGCCTCATTGGCACAATGTCTGCCTGTATACCGATGATTCCTTGGGCCCATTGGCATTTGAGGTATTTTCAGACGGGTTTCTTGGCGCAGTGGAAGAAACAGCAACTCTCTCAGACAATTCAGCTGACGGGAGCAATGCGCAGGAGCCTTCATTGGTGGACTCTGCCGGAAAACCTCTCAAAACCTCGCTATCTGGGTTCCCTCTTCTGGATCACAGTTACGTCCGACACAAGTGGACAGGGCTGGGGAGCCCATTGCAGGGAAACCAGGATACAGGGGAGATGGTCCTGCTCCACCCAGGGAGTAGTATCCAACATACTGGAGATGAGAGCAGCATTCTTGGCACTAACTTCATTGGCTTCTCAGGTCAGGGGCCAGAGAGTACTTCTACGCCTGGACAACAGGGCAGCTGTCGCATACCTGCAGAGGCAGGGGGGCACTCGCAGCACATCACTCCTCAGGGAAGTGGAGCCGATTATGCTCTGGGCAGAGAAGAACGTCCTAGACCTCAGGGCGATGTATCTCCCGGGAAGGTTGAACACGGAAGCAGACACGTTGTCGAGGAAATTCTTGGACAACAACGAGTGGGCTCTTCATCCCCAGGTCTTCCATCAGATTGCCAGCCTCTGGGATCCCCCTCAAGTAGACCTATTTGCCACCCCGGGGAATGCCAAACTGACCAGGTTCTTCTCTCGCCTTCCGTATACGCAAGCGGAGGAAGTAGATGCCCTGTCATGCCCCTGGAGGTTCACCACCGCATATGCCTTCCCTCCCCGGCCATTAATATTCAAGTTCCTCCTGAGATTTCTCAGAGAAATAGTCCAGGTACTGGCAGTAATCCCATATTGGCCGAAGAGACCTTGGTTTCCTCTAGCTATGCGTCTCAGTGTGAGCTCTCCAATCAGGATCCATCCTTTCCCTCAACTTCTGACGCAGGGCAGTTTAATTCATCCAGACCCTCAGAAGCTGAACCTTCGAATCTGGAGGTTGAGAGGCGAAGGTTCGAGTCCCTAGGATGCTCCCCAGGGGTCATAACAACCCTCCTGGGAGCCAGGAAACCAGCAACCAATGCTATATATTCTAGAATATGGGACAAGTTCTTGTCATTTGCTGCCTCAAATGAGTTTAATCCAATCTCTCCTTCTACATCAGGTGTTCTCGGCTTCCTCCAATCAGGACTTGATCTGGGTCTTGGCCTAAGTTCTCTCAAAGTACAAGTAGCAGCAATTTCTGCCGCAACAAATAAAAGATGGGCGGAAGAGCCCTTAGTAGTCACTTTCCTCAGAGGAGTGCTGAAGATCCGGCCACCTGCCAGACGGTCTTTTCCCAAGTGGGATTAATCCCTGGTCCTTGAAGTCCTCTCTGACCATCCATTTACCCCAGTGGAACAACTGACAATATGGAACATAACACTGAAAACGGTTTTTCTGTTAGCCATTACATCTGGTAGAAGGATCTCAGAACTCCACTCGTTGGGAATAGGTGATGACCACATCTCTTTTTATCACGATAGAGTAGAACTTCGTCCCCTTCGGGGGTTCACACCTAAGGTCACTACTCCAAGCCACCTTTTGGAGCCCTGGGCACTACCGGTATTTGCTGAAGCAGATTCAGGATCATGTCACGAGCTGGACATATCCAGAGTGCTCAGAGCCTACCTAGAGGCCACTAGATCCTTCAGGAACTCGGAAAGACTCTTCATTGTTCCATTTGGCAAATACAGGGGCAAAGAAGCTTCCATCAGAACTCTGGCATCTTGGGTGGTAAAGCTAATCCAGAAGGCCTACAGGATAAAGAATATGGAACCTCCATCCCGAGTGAGTGCTCATTCCACAAGGGCAGTCTCAACCTCCTGGGCAGCAAGGGCTAACGTGTCATTAGAGACGTTGTGCAGGGCCGCCACCTGGTCTTCTCGCAATACTTTCCTCAGACACTACCGTATCAACCCAGGAGCTCTCACAACGGTTGAGTTCGGGAGAAGGGCAGTTCAGGCTGCGATGTCTCATTCTAATTAAACATTTATTGTTAAGCATTATCCCACCCGTGTCAGCTAGTTATTTATCACTAGTATGCTGCCATGGAGGCACCAGGAAAACGGAAAATTGTATCATACTTACCTTAATTTTCCTTTCCTGGTGCCTATCCATGGCAGCATACGCTCCCACCCTCGGTATTCTATTTTACGGAGAATGTTGGGGGAGGGACTACGTCTTTAATTTATGCTATTCACTGGTCCTGAGGGAGGAGTCGAGGCGGAGCTCTATCACTAGTATGCTGCCATGGATAGGCACCAGGAAAGGAAAATTACGGTAAGTATGATACAATTTTCCGTTTTTTGTGCATATAAACGCAATAAATTAAAAACAGATGGTCAACACCCCACACGCAGTCACATCAATAAGTATGAATATGTGACATGGACATCCAAGAGCACAACACTGTATATCAAGTATGCCCTAAAACAATGAAGTGACTGAACCCTATATAAAACCGTATACAAAAAAGAGCAAATCCTATCTCTATATGAGTGTAGTGAGGGAAAATCATTAAGCTGGAGCCAAATGGGAATCATGTATACTAGAAGATAGAATTGGGAAGGCCAAAAACCACAACCAAAATCATAGGCTTACACTATAAATTTGTTAATACATTCAGTTCGAGACCCCCTGGATGTTCACCCTGAAAATCCAAAAGGTTTCTCTGGAGCATAATCTCTTGAACCTTTTCCCATGCAGGAGGGAACGAAGGACTGACTCATTGGTTAGGAGAGTAAGATCACTCGGGTCATTATTGTGGTAATGGGCAAAATGCCAGGAAACACTATATAGGGAGAGCTGTTCTCAATACTCCTCTTGTGTTCCCCAAAACTGGCCCTAAGAGGACAATATGTTTTTTGTTTTTTTATATGGATATTTTTTTATTGAAACACTTTGAATGCATGAGGTACCCCCTAAAATCCTTATCAGACTCAAAAGGGTCTGGTATGTATTTGGGGGTTTGTAGGATGTGCAAAAAAAATTTGCCGGCAAATAAAACTTCATTGCCAGCTTTAAAAAAAACACAGCACACCGACCCCTCCAAAAAACCCTCCAAAATACACAAAAATACATAGCAGGCCCTTAATAATGAATTCTAAACTTGGTTAAGGGGCTATACAAGGCAAGGATGGTCACTTTAGTTGACTCATACCAGGTTACTGCAAACTGATCATGTCCTTAAAAGGTCATAGTGTTTTGCTTGCAGTGGTAGTTGACCTATTTCTTACACAAGTTCTATAAAACACATGCACAGCTTGTACTAACTGTCTTGTCTTCAGAGCTTGCAATCATGAATGTGTCTTTGGTCACCTGCGCCATGTCATATAATGGGTGGACCCATGGCAGAAACAGCATCTTTAGTTAAGTATTCTTGTCATATTTTCTTTATCTGTATCTGTCATTTTCTTTAATAAATGTTATACTTCTATGTTTTTCTGTGATCTTTCTTTGCACATATCGAATACTAGACATGTGCAATTCATTTCGGTTTGAATACAAATTTGTACGAATTTTTGGTTATTCTGAGAGTCGTATGTGTCCGAATCTCCGAAAGAAATAGTAAAAAATATTTTCGTTTATTAGTTTTCTAATGAATTCCAACTTTTCAGAATGACTAGAATTAGAATTGGTCGAAAAACGATCAACCAATTCAAATTCTGTGTAAAGAATAGCTGGTTGTTAAGCAGCGGGCCGGAAAGCCGGCCGCCCACGTCCTTAACAACCATGACTCATCATCTGCCAGCCGGCTTCCCCACTGACAGATGAATGTAAATAAAAGAATGTCGGCATTGCCCAGCAACTGAGAAATGTTTAAAAAAAACAGTGCGGGGTCCCCCCAGTCCATATCAGGCCCTTCGAGTCTGGTATGGATTTTAAGGGGAAACCATGCCAAATAAAAAAAGATAAAACAGCGTGGGCCCCTGAAAATCCATAACAGACCCTTATCCGGGCATGCAGCAGGTCAGGAAAGGGGGGGGGATGAATGAACGCCCCCTCCCCGCCTGAACCATACCAGGCCACATGCCCTCGACATGGGGGGTGGGTGTTTTGTGGCAAGGAGGCTCCCCCCCCACCTTAAAGCACCTTGTCCCCATGTTGATGGGGACAAGGGCTTCATCCCCACAACTGTGGCCAGTGGTTGTGGGGGTCTGCAGGCAGGGGAATTGTCAGAATAAGGAAGCCCCCTTTATAAATATCAGGTACATAGTACCCCTACCCATGCACCAAAAAAGTGTCAAAACGTAATGAAAACACATAGACAGTTTTTGAAAAATCCTTTATTAAAAACTAAAAAACAATGTCCCCCGATGTCGTAGCATGTACTTGTATTAAAAAGTATCCTATTATCTTTGTATTGCTTCCTTTGTTGGAAATCCCTGGTGTTCCTGTCAGTCACTCTGCTTTCCTATTAAAAGCTGACCACACTAAGCAGGACAGCACACTATTCCCTAGCTACGCTGGGAAGTAAGTTCTAGTACTGAGGGATCTAGTACTGAGGGATCTGCATTGGGGAAAGGGGGGGGGGGTTTACTACTGAGGGTTCTGTACTGGGAGAAAGGGGGGGTTACTACTGAGGGGTCTGCACTGGGAGAAAGGGAGGTTTTACTACTGAGGGGTCTGCACTGGGAGAAAGGGGGTTCTACTACTGAGGGGTCTGCACTGGGAGAAAAGGGGGGTTTACTACTGAGGGGTCTGCACTGGGAGAAAGGGGTTTCTACTACTGAGGGGTCTGCACTGGGAGAAAAGAGAGATTCTACTACTGAGGGGTCTGCACTGGGATAAATGGGGGGATTCTACTGCTAAGGGGTCTGCACTGGGAGAAAGGGAGGATTCTACTACTTAGGGGTCTGCACTGGGAGAAAGGGGGTATTCTACTACTGAGGGGTCTGCACTGGGGAAAGGGGGGTTCTAGTACTGGGGGGTCTGCACTAGGAGAAAGGGGGGTTCTATTACAGAAGGGTCTGCACTGGGAGAAAGGTGGGGGGTTCTACTACTGAGGGGTCTGCACCAGGAGAAAGGGGGAGTAGTAACTCAGGGGTCTGCACTGGGGGAAAGAGGTTCTACTACTGAGTGGTCTGCTGGGAGATCGACGCTGGAACACAGACATTGGGGTAAACTGTTTGAGAAACAAAAAATGCATTGAAAATTTTTTTCTCTATCTTATCTTCTTAAAGTGATTGTAAAGTTTTGTTCTACCAAATAAAATGCATTTTGTGGCTTTAAAGCGGAACTACACAGCATCTGAGCACTGCTCAGAAATCACTCACCTAATTATCTACCTTTGAAGCAATTTATCCCTTTTGAAGCAATTCAATGCACAATGAGGACTCTACCTCTTTTCTTTTCTGGGGGACACCCGAAGCCTTACCAGAGATCCCTGGCCAGCTTTTTAGGACTAAACCCTTGGACTAATGGTCGACCACCACACCTTAGACCCTATTGAATGGAGCTGTATCTGGTAACAAAAAGATTTGGAAAAGTAGACATTCCAATTAATCTGTGGGGTTTTAATAGGTAAAGCAGATTCAATTATCTGGATGACTGAGTAAGCACCTTTCTGGTTTTCTTCATCTTGATCAGGTCTCCAAAGACATATTCTCAGTTTCATATTTCTAATAAAGATATGAGTCTGCAGTGGCCGTGAGCTGTTCTGATTTCCTTTCTGAGATTTTGAAGATGGTGCTGTGATTATTGTGGTATTTCATATCAGTTTTTTGTAAACCCTTGCAGATGTTCGATATGCGGCTGTCTAGTGTGTTAGATACCAAGTTTAAGCATGCTGCAAGGGCCAGCCACTGATTAGAAAATAAATTTCAGTCTTAGAATGTCCCACTCTTCTGCTGCTATGTAGCAAGTGAACTATCAAAAAAGAAAATATATCAGAGAGAAGGATGAGTGTAGTAATTTTGGCAGAACTGATTTTTATCTTTTTATTTACATGTTTTTTTTTTGGAGGCAGTGGATGTAATTAGGGTACTTTAGTTTAAAGAAAAAAATCTAAGCATCCAAAGACACCCAGAACATAGCACTCAAAACCTGCTCTAAATCAATATTGACTAATACACTGTGACATGAACCAGGAGGGCAAAAGAGAATGACAGATATAAACGTATTCAGTATATAAAAAAGAAACAAATACATACAACCTCAATCATAAAAAAATATAAATGTTGACACAAGCCCAGTCCATGAACAGGGCGAGGAGGAGTTCATGGACCAAGAATTGGTTGCTCCAGCGTGACCAATTCTGTCACATGCCTTTGCTCCGTGAGATCCATGAGAATAATCCTGACGATTTCAGGAACTCTCTCCGGATGACGGACCCCGTATTTCACCGTTTGTGGGCTTTGCTGACCCCTTATATCAGCAGGCAGGATACCTGCATGAGGCAAGTCATTACTCCAGGGCAGAGGCTAGTCGCCACCCTGCGGTACTTGGCGATGGGGAGAAGTCTGCAGGACCTCAAGTTCTCGAAAGGCATCTCCCCCCAAGCACTGGGGATCATTATCCCAGAGACCTGTTCTGCCATCATCCAGGTCCTGCAGAAGGACTATATTAAGGTAAGATTTTTATCCTTTAACATCACTTTTTTTTTGTTTTCAAAATGTTTTTATTTTAGAACAAAAGTAAAACAAATATAAATACAAGATAGACAGAGCCATAAATGCAGGGATCAAAAATTATATGCCAAGACTAGGTACATACATTTACTGCTGAGTAAATAAATCTATTACAATAGTCGATAGAGACTGAAAGTCTAGGCTAAGTCAAATGGATAAAATATGGCTAGAAATTAAATCGAGAAGAAAATAAAGCATCTAAATAAGGAAAAAAACATAAAAAAAACATACAAAAGTAAAATAAAAGGAGAAAAGAAATATAAAAACCGTCAAGTTTGGAGCCTAAATAGAAACCAAGGATTCCAAATAGCATCATACGATCTATTCTAGCAATGACTTGTGCATATGGAACAGAAGATGACTTCCAATGCAGAGCAATCACCCATTGCATGGCTACACAGATAGAATGGATCAGTTTTACCAACGGTTTAGGGGAATCTGGAGGAGATTGAAACAGGCAATGTTGAAAGGAAATGTTAAGGGGTTTGCCTGCCAGCTTGTCTATCACTTTCAGGATCTCCGTCCATGTGGGACGTAATTTCTCGCATTCCCAAAAGGTATGGAGAAAAGAGCCTTGTTGTGCACAGCCCCTAAAACAGAGATGGGAAGATTGTGGGAAGATCTTGTGAATCCGCACTGGGGTGTAGTACCAGCGTGTCAATAGTTTGATGGCAGTTTCACGAACCATAATGGATTTGGCACACTTGCGTAAATTTTGCCAGCCTTTTACCCAGTCTATATCAATGTCCTCCAGATCCATCTCCGATTCCCATTGCAATCTATATTTTAGGGTTGGTGCCTCAGTGTTAGCCTCCAGATTGATGTAGATTAGAGAAATAAGGCCTTTTTGGCGAGGTGAATCATGGCAAATGTCCTCAAACAAAGTCGTGGAGGACAAAGAAGGGCCAGAGTAATGCTTTTGGAAAAAGTGACGTATTTGTAGGAAATGATAAAATTCGCTGTTTGGAATGTGGTAATTGGTTTGCAGCTGAGAAAATGAAATAAATTTTGAGTTTAGGAAAAATGTATTTAATGTAGTTAATTTTAAATCAATCCAGAGTTGGAAGGAAGAGGGTCTATCATAGGCTAAGGGGAATCTAGAATCTCCTAGAAATGAGGCACCTAGAGGTACAGCAGAAACTAGATTGTATGTATTTTTATATGTGTCCCAGAGTTGAAGGCCTGCCTGGGTGATCAAGTTTTTAGAACCCACTTCTGATCTAGCTGGATTATTGGACCACATAAGGCCTGGGAGAAACAAAGGGGCGATGGATTCGCTTTCAAATTGCACCCAAGGGACTCTGGAGTTATGTATGTTCCATTGCGCTTGTTGAGTGTATCTACTGGCTAAGTAGTAATACCATACTTGAGGAACCCCCAAGCCTCCCCTTTCAGAGGAACGGTACAAGACCTCCCTGGTAAAACGTGGAGGCTTGTCCTTCCAAATAAATCTATTAAACATCACCTGAATAGTGTGTAGGTAGGTTTTAGAAATTTTAAGTGGTAGGGATCTAAAAAGGTAGAGGAGTTTGGGGAGAATTGTCATCTTAAGTGCCGTGATTCTACCAAGAAATGAAATGTGCAGGTGTGACCACTGTTTAAGGATACCTTTAAGTTTAGACACCATGGGTGGGAGGTTAGCCTCAAAAAGTCTGCAAAAATCTTTAGTCAGGTTGATTCCTAGGTAGGGGAGGTGGGAGTCTGCCCAGGTAAAAGCATAGACTGATTTAAGATGGAGTAATTCTACAGGTGTGTAGCCTATCGGGAGTGCACTTGATTTTGACATGTTTATGGAAAGGCCTGAAATCTCTGCAAACTTAGTCTGAAATAAGTTCGGTAGGGATACAAGAGGATTGGTGAGAAACATCAAAACGTCATCAGCATACATCCCAAATTTGTATGTCGAGTGGCCCTTCAGATAACCAGAGATATTGGGGTTTTGGAGTATGGCAATGGCCAGGGGTTCGAGAGCTAATGCAAAAATTAAAGGTGACAACAGGCATCCTTGTCTTGTACCCTTGCCTAGGCTAAAAAACTTAGTTACATCCAGGGAGTCTAATTCTAGTTTTCAGGTTCCGATAGAGGGCCAAGAAAGCTTGTAGGAATGCTCCCTGGAAGCCCATACGTTGTAGGAGTGTAGTGATGTATGTCCAGGAGACACTATCAAATGCCTTCTGTATGTCAAGGCTGAGCATGAGGAGTTTTCGTGAAAACAGGTTGGCGTCTTGTATTATATTTGTCGCAAGGTAATGAGTCTATGGGGTATGAAACCGGACTGATAAGGGGAGATAAGAGAGGGGATAATTACCGCTAATCTGTCAGCCATGATCCTGCTAAAGATTTTCAAGTCATTATTAATGAATGAGATAGGTCTATAGTTTTGGGGCAGGGTATGGTTTTTTTGAGGTTTCGGAATCAGAGACATGTTGGCTAATAACATCTCTTCGGGGCAACTACCGCCTTGTAATACCCAATTGAATAGATGGATCTAGAAGTAAGGAGGGGGGAGAATTTCTTATAGTATAGAGAGGAGAATCCATCAGGTCCCGGGGCTGAGCCCGATTTTAAAGATTTAATTACATTCAAAACCTCTGTTGGTGTGATAGGGGCGTTCAGATTATCTAATTGTGTGGGGGTGAGATTTTTTAGAGGGATATTCTGAAACCATGTTACGTCGGATGGAGAAGGTTTTCGTTGGGAGGGAGCTAGCAGAGAGGAGTAGAATTGTTCAAAGATGTGAAGGACCTCTTGGGGATGGGAGGTGACGTGTCCAGAGGGGGTCATTAATCTATAGACATGGGGCAGGCGGGAGGAGCGATTAAGTTTTCTGGCGAAAAGGGTGGAAGCAGAACTCTCATGAAGAAGACATTTGGCTTTAGACCAACGTAGAGTTTTTTCAACCCTCTTCGACAAGATGCCATCCAATTCCAATCGCTTTTGATCAATTAGTTGTCTGGTGAATTCTAAGTGTAGGAGATTAGTATTCTTGTAAAGACTATCTAGGTCTTTATTGAGGGTTAAAATGTTTTGTTTATCAATTTTATTCTGAGCAGAAGCTAGACTAATCAATTTACCCCTCAGAACTGCCTTATGCGCCGACCAAACAGTGGAAGGAGGGGTTTCTGGGATGGCATTAAGATTAAAATATTCTTCAATAGCTTGTGCTATCTCTCCCTCCACGACTGCATCTGATAAGAGAGCTTCATTTAGCCTCCATGAGTAAGAAGTGGGTGCAAGCCTAATGTATGTAGTGGTGAAGGCAGTGGCATGATGGTCCGACCAGGAGCAGGGATGGATGCTAGCATCTGTGGTATTAGCAAGGATAATGGGGGTAGTATAGATGTAGTCTAATCTCACATAACTTTTATGGGGATGGGAGTAGAAAGTGTATTCCTTAGCACCAATGTTATGTGCTCTCCAGGTGTCTACCAGCTGATGGTCCAGCAGTACACCGGAGAGCGAACGGGGAAAAGATTTGGCTGAGGGGGACACCGAAGATCTGTCAAGGGTAGGGTTAGCAACCATATTGAAGTCCCCTCCTATTATCATGTGTGGCGATTGAAATTGGGAAAGGCAGTCAAAGAAGGAATGAAAAAAAGATGCAGGGGAGTCATTAGGGGCATAAATACTGGCGATAGTAATTTCTCTGGAATGGATCAGACCTTTGATGATAACATATCTACTATCTTTGTCTTTAAAAACTTGTTTGACTTCCATTGGGAAAGAGCTGTGCAAGAGTATGGCGGCACCTCTGCTTTTCGTCTGGTGCAATGAGCAAAAAGTCTGAGGATAGTGTCTGTGGAGAAATTTGGGATGTGAGGAGTGTGCAAAATGTGTCTCCTGCAAGAGGAGAATTTGCGCTCCAAGCTGTTTATAGAAGGCGAAAGCCTTCCTCCTTTTAAGAGGGGAATTAAATCCCTTGACATTGTGTGATATACACCTAATTACCATGGTGGTGGTGATAGTGGTCTATAGTCTGAGGGCAAATAGACCCAAAAAGGGGGTCCAAAACAAGCCCATTGCATTGCAAGTACCAAAAAGAGGGCCGACATACTCGAGCACTGGAGGGTAGAAAAGTGAAATTTATTAAACATGTAAGCTATACAGGCCAACAGCAGTATGTAGACTATAAAATATTTCAGCCTGAGAGATTTGATGCAAAAGTAGTGTGACGGCTGACCAAAACCTAAAAAAAAAAACATGAGAAAAAAAAGAAGATGTAGAAAAAACAACGAAAAAAATCACATAAGTCTGAAAGTAATGTGAGTGTCCTCATAACTAGAAACTGGATCAGGTAACAGTAAAAAACCTAAAGAAACAAAAGTGTGGCGCTATATATCACATCCACAGCCGTGTGTATTACAATAAAGACATATAAAAATAGTGAATACTACCAAAAAATGTATGATCATAAAATGGATAGTGTCAAATAATTAATCAGTGTTGATCACATATAAAGTAAATACACAATAATGCTTAATCATCAGTTGTGCCAATGATTAGAAGAAACCCGTGCTGGTTCCATGAGCCAGACACCAATCATAAAAAACAGAAAACTTTAAAAGTCCATAAAAAATGTGTAGAAAAATAGTGAAGAAAACATCAACAGAGTTCAAAGGGGGTGATGCATGGCCAGTTGGTATTCACAGAATTTTTAGTCGCACCAAATCTGGCGAGTGGGTAGAAGTCGCACCAAAACTGGTGAGTGGGCACAAGGGAAACCACAAGTGTGCATAGATTGTACGTCAGTGCCAGGGCCAACACCAGGAGTAGAGGAGGCTTACCGGAGAAATTTGACCTGAAATGGCGTACGCCAGACAAGTCAAAAAAGCATAATAACCACTGGTTCTGGGAAATGCATCTTGTCAGATGTCATCAACAGATGGTGGAAAGAAAAAGGGGGGGGGGGTCCGCACGGCTTCCTCTCCCATAGGTAATCCAGCATAAGCCAAACGTCTAGTTTCATATGCCATGCAAGGAGCAAACAAAACTCACATAGCGTAATAACGTTTTAAAACACTAGTTTATTAAAATAATGAAAAACAAACTCACATTTGGAAGAACGAAACAGAGCTCAAATAGCGATCATGAGGGGGTCCACCCGACATGTTTCAGCTAAGGAGCCGTCATCTGGGGTATGGACCACCCTCACCTCACCGCTTTATAAACAGAAGATGACCCCCACTGGGAGTGTCTACAAACCGGAAGTGCAACAAGTAACAATCACTTCCTGTTTTCAGGGTCATAGGATGACTAATTGAATAGTTATATTAAGAACAAATTAATGAAACAGAGAACCATGTATCTCATGTTTCTAAATTAGGAGATTAAAAATGAAAAAATATGTACAAAAAAAATGGTAAGCTGTGCCCTGAATCAGTCCATCTATCAAGAACTGGTCAGAGCGCTTGCCAAGCCTCCCTTTCAGCCAGCCTGCTCCTCAAGCCTCACTCCCATATGTGATGCACTTCCCATCACACAGAGAGGAAGTAATACCACTGCACTCCATAAGGAGGAAACCAAGCCTCAATCTGAGGTGAAGTGTCAGCAGAGAGGAGAAAAAAATCAGTGCACTGAAAAAAGGCATTGGTGTTAAAATAAAAACAGATTGAAAAAGAAAAAAAAGAAAAAAGGGGATAAAAATTAATACACAAAGCTAATGCTAGCAAAAACATTACCTTATAAAGGTGATACAAGGACATTCTAATAAGGTTAATTAGTGATCAATATTAGAATCATGGACCATAGAGGGACACTGCCAATGAGGGACATCAACAGCGTACATAACAAAAATTGCATTCTGAATTAAACCATAATTATCCCGGATTCCATGACATAAATTAAGACAACCAATAATCATCTTGTATAGTAAAAAAATATAACAGTATTCTTTGTCATTTAGACAATAAGAGAGATCATATTTATATTCAAGCTTGGTTAATAAAAGAGTTGATGTCCCACTCCACGTTGATACCCTGTGGAAAATGGGACCCCAACTCATATACCCAGTACGTCTCTTATAACAGTAAAAAACCTGAAAAAAGAAATCACAACTCTCGAGACTACTAGGTCTCGAACCCAGCCTAGGAAAAGTTCTGTGCTATGTTGAGCTAGTAGGAAGAAAAAAAGAAATCAAAAAGAGAACGTGCCTGCAGTGAAGACAAAACCAAAAATAAAAATGACGTCAAAACCTGCTAGGCTGCGGCTGGGTGGGGAAAACATGTCGCGGCTCCAAAGGACCGACGTCTGGGTGGTTGTAAACTGGAGGTGGGTGCACGTTGCTGGGATGCCATGTGGGTGTCATCAGTGGAGTGGAGATCAACGAAAAGGGTCCTCCGGTCTGTCTCCAACGTCGTATCTGATTCTATGTCTGTCTCTTCTGGTTGGAGGTGTCTGCCAAATAGGTGAAAGTCTTGGGGTAAAAGGAGGTCGACGGATGACATCAGGTTCCAGAAGGCCCAGTTTAACCAAAACTTCTTGACCTTCCAGGAGAGACGTGGCAGAATATGTGGTACCATTGTGGGGGATTACAAGCTTAAAAGGAAAGCCCCACCTATAGCGAATGCGAGCAGCTTGAAGGGCAGAAGTAACCTCTTTCATGCCACGTCTCCTGTCCAGGGTGGCAGGGGAGATATCAGGATATATTTGAATGGTACGGTCATCAAGTGTGATGCGTTGTTGATTGCGAGCAGCTCTAAGGATCTCCTCTTTAATTAAGAAGTCCTTCATGCAAAGGACAATGTCCCTGGGAGGTTTATCATCAGGCGGTTTAGGTCTGAGGTCTCTATGTATGCGGTCACAGGTGAACAAACCCGCATCTGTGTCCGGGAGCAAAGATTTAAACAGGCGGATCATTGTAGGGATGAGATCCGTAACAGATTCTGGGATACCTCTTATGCGCAAATTGTTGCGTCTATTGCGGTTGTCGAGGTCTTCTATTTGGGACTGCATCAAAGAGAAGGCCGTGGCTAGAGATTCATGTTCTCTGGAGAGGTCACTGTAGGCGAGAGCCAGTTCGTCATGTTTAGTTTCCAGTCTTTCCGTCCTGGAGCCTAAGGCCGCAATCTCCTGAGAGAGAGTGTGAGAGGTTTTGTGCAGCTCAGTCTGGAACTTGGTTGCCAGCCTAGCGTACATGGCCTCCAGGCTGCTTTCTAGGTCTGTCTTAGTAAGGGAGGCTGTGTACTCACGGCTGGGATCGGAGACCGGTGTTTGGTCAGGGAGGAATCCTGGGGATGATGCCGGAGACGGAGGCTTGCTTCTCCCTGCAGCGCCATTTTGAGACATGCTGCCGAGCTCACGGGTGCGGAGAAGATAGCGGGTTAGGGTGTGTTGAGATGATCCTCTGGGTTTCTTCTTTCTCCCAGGCATGCACCACGCTTAAGGGGCTCGAGGGGTGATAGAATCGCCGAGATAAAGTGCTGTTAATAGCCCTACGGTAGCCGTTATCTTCCCGGGCTGGACGGAGCTACACTCTCAGACGTCCATTACGCTCGGCGCCGCGCATGCGCCCCCTTAACATCACATTTTAATGTATTTAATGTTTGATAATATATTGTTTTTCTTTCCTCATTCCCTAATTACCATGATTGTAATATGCTGTGAATGTCCCCTTTGTCCTCATGCATGCTGGATTTTGTGATCATTTTTTTTTTTCGTCCTTCATACATATTTGCCTTCACTAACCTCCCCAGCATGCTCTCCTGGGCCTTTATTCACCTCGTCTACTCAATTAACAATGTACTTTGTCAGCTCCATAGTAGTGCTTTACCCTAAATACCATCTTACAATGTGTAAAACTGTGATTTGTGCTTTAAATTTAGGCAGAGTGCCAGAGGTTTTTTTTTTGGGGGGTCCCAAAATCATTTAGAACCCTCCCTCCCCCCAACTGCTAACTCAGCTGATACCAATCCTCTATCTGCTGACTTTGCCAAACCCATAACACTGACCTCTTTTGTGGTCAGATTTATGGATGAATTCCCCAAAGCATGTAGTGCAAGGACCTGCCTGAATACTTTCAAATGGTACTGTTTAAAGTTTTTGTATCCTATTATTATCTTGATAGGTAATAGCAGAATGTAAAAATGTGCTAAAATGTGTACAGTGTGTATTTATATCTTTGTATTATGACACTTCTTACCTGTCCAGTGGGCTGCCAATAATGTAAGTAAGGAGGGGCTGGCCAAAGTAATACACATTATTTAGGCATTCATCTCTCAATGAAGTGGAGAGGGTTACCTGGCCAAAACATCCCCCCCCCCTTAAAATTTTTAAAATGGCCCATGAGAGGGTGGGGGGAGGAATCTGATAGGTGGACCTTATACCTTTGTCTTTAAATACTCCCTAAAATAAATGTTATACTGATGTTGGCCAAGAATGTTTGTGTCTAATCTGCTTTCAATGTTTATGTGCAAAATGATTGATTTATTTTTCTTGTTTGACTCCACAGTTTCCTTCCAACCCACAGGAATGGCAGACTGTGGCCTCCCACTTTGCCCAGTGGTGGGACTTTCCTAACTGCATCAGGGTAATTGATGGGAAACACGTCTACATCGTCGCACCACCCAACTCGGGGTCATACTATTACAACTACAAGAGGTTCAATAGTATTGTGATTTTGGCGGTGGTGTCCGCTACTTATGAGTTCCTGTATGTGGACGTGGGGAAGAATGGCTGGATGTCAGATGGTGGAGTCATCGCTCACACGGAGTTCTACAGGCATCTCCAGAATGGCAGCTTGGGCTTGCCACCTCTAGAAGACAATGCGGAAGGACTCCCATTCGTCTTCGTTGCGGATGAAGTGCTTGCGCTGGGGGACCATCTTATGCGGCCATTCCCTATGAGGACCCTCACCCCGGACCAGAGGGTTTTTAATTTCCGGCTGGCCAGAGCCAGAAGAGTGGTGGAGAACACGTTTGGAATAATGGGCAGCCGGTTCCGCCTATTTCTTACACCGATACACATGGCGGAATATAAACTCAATCACATCATCCTGGCTTGCTGTGTTCTCCACAACTTTTTAAGGAGAAATTCTTGGAGCTATCCTGGCTCAGTTGAACCTGAGGCCGGAATTCATAATAATGAACCAACCCTGACTGGGCTTGAAGCTGGCCGCCCTGGCTTGCCCCCCCAGAGTGCCCGGGAGGTCCGTCTAAGATACATGGAATAGTTTGCGGGTAGGGGGGTCATCAAAATGCCAGACAATGTCTGAGACATTTTTTAAATAAAAATATATTTTAAACTGAACAAATATTTGCTTTTATTTACTGCTTGGCTTTCTTTTAGCTGACCATGACTGAAATTTGGGGAGTCCTGAAAATGGCGTGATTGTGTAAAATTAAAAAGCACTGTGGGTGTTATCTACTAAAGGAAAATACACTTTGCACTACAAGTGCAGTTTCAGTGCAGTCTCAAGTGCATTTGTAGTGAAAAGTGGATTTGCCTTTAGTAAATAACCCCCATTGTCACTGAAAACACCAACTTTACTACAAAAAATGCTTTTGAGCATTGAAAGAAGAAGCCACACATTGTTGATTCTCAATCTTTTTAATCAAAGCACAATCACATGTGCATTTATAAAAGGTTTTTAGAACAAACCAACATGTTTGTTGTATAACAATTTTTTAGGTCACATTAAAAGTAGAAATTGCCTTTTAAGGTAAAACAGGCATGTTTAAAACCATAAAAAAATACACAACTCTGGAACTTATAAAGTTCAACTTTTTTAGAAAGTGAAGGCAATATCAGACATGAGTATTTATAAACTGTGTTTGATATTGCGTTCAACAGATGGGGTGAAGTCACCCCTGGAAAAGCCAAGTTTTGAAGATGCACACAAATTGCCTAATGTCAACATGTGCTAGCTGCCATCATGGGGGATCAATGGACGTGTTTTGTGGGTGCAACCCCTTCCTCTCAGCTACTTTATTATTGAGGAAGGAGTTGCACCCCCAAAATGCGTACATTGATCTCCCGTGATGGCAGATAGCACACCGTGTGCATCTTCTACATTTCGCTTTTCTAGAATATGTTCAAAAATTGTCAGAAAAAAAATAGAATACAGCAGAAATAAGTTAGGGATTTCTAGGGGTTTTAAATTCTCCCTAAAACATCAGTGATGGTCTTCATTTTGTTTTGAACATCATTGATGTTTTGCTTGATGTTTTCCAAATCCCTATTACACCCCATTATCTCCCCGATGAGGATCTGGGTACTTTCACTAGTGAAATGACCTTCTTCCACAACATCACGATCACCTAAAATATGAAAAAAAAACACCATGTATTATAAATATGCCAGCATCCATCTCTTACCTGAGCCTGTGGTCGCAGACACTCACCTGTTGTGGTGACTATTTCCACAATGTCTCCCTCCTCCTCCTCTGCTTGGGTTTGGGGGATTTCCACTTCTTCATTAGGTGGGGGGTCTGTTGTCTCCTCTGATGAGTGGTGTCCTCCGAGTCTTTTCTTCCCTATGTTAAAAAAAATAGGTATACTTAGCACACAGATATTTGATGGCAGAAATAGGAATATGAAACATTGCTTGGAAGTGGGATACAATTGTCTCTTTTGGCAGAGTTGCAAGATGAAGAAATATTTTTTTCCTTTGTCAAGCTTGAATACTTACCTGTTTTGTACAAGCTTCACAGATTGAGTCACCCCTATAGTATACACTGGAGCACCTGTGTGGGCCCCCTAATAAAAAGGGTGTTCTGGTGTCCCACACTAGTGCTCCAGCGTCCAGATGTGTAAACAGCTTCTGAGTGTCCTCTCCTTACACAGAATCTAATTTGCATTTCATTCTATTACTAACCCATCTAGACAACAAAATTATTTTAAGAGAAGTAGGCCATAAAAAATGTATTGAACTGCATCTGGACAAAACATGGTGTTTTATTGGCTGAACGAACAATGTTTCCGACGAACGAATAATGTGTCCATGAACATGAAAGTTGCCATTTTAAACTGTACAACAGTAAAGAAAAGCACATAGAGCAGCACGAACGTGAGAAAAATAAAGAATAGGAACAGAGGACAACTACTTACTTTTTTGCAGCACTTTCCTGATCCTTCTATACTGATCGTGCTCCCTTAATTTGAAGTCCGACCACCGCTTCCTCATTTGATCCTTGGATCGACGTACCCCAAAATTCCTGTGCAGACTCTTCACAACTTTCGCCATGATCTTGGCCTTTCTCACATTTGGGTTGGGGTAAGGTCCATACTTCCCATCATAGTCGGCCCTTTTCAATATGTCCACCATCTCCACCATCTCTACAAAGGCCATATAGAGGCCTTAAATCTTCTCCTCCGGGATTGTGATGTTTCTGGCTCCGGGCTTTCCTCCTCCTCCTCATTGCTGTAATTACCACACACCTGCTCTTTCTCCGCCATGTGCTCTCCCCCACTGCACCGAAAGAGAAGCGGCGGGGAATAGACGTCAGGGGCGGGCGGAGTTTCACGCATGTGCAGTGTATATAAAGCGTAACACGCGTGCGTCGTACGTACGATCTGTGAGCGGAGGAAGGAGTATCGGAAGCGCCGATCGTGATAACGAAGGTAACATTTAAAATTGGGCCTATACTGCTTGAAGATTGAGGCCTATATTGGGACAAGATTAGGAGACTTTAGCCTGACATTAGGGTTTGTTTTGTGTCTTGCAGAGAAAATGGATCTAGTCAATGATCATGACTTTATGCCAATATTCATTGATATGTTCAGGGAGCTGCCCTGTCTGTGGCAGGAAAACCACTCACATTATAAGAATCAAACAAAGAGGAAGGCAGCGCTGGATCAATTTCTGGAATTTGTGAAGCCGGTGATCCCCACGGCAGACATCCCCTATTTGAAGGCCCTAATTGGCGGCATGAGGAGCACTTATCTTAGGGAGCGCAAGAAGGTCCAGGAATCCCTGAGACCAGCAGCTGCAGATGCCATTTATGTCCCCAGGTTGTGGTACTATGACAGACTGCATTTTCTGGCAGGCCAGACAGAACTCTCCAATCTTCCTTCCACGCTTCCTTCCCCCTCAGCTGAGGCTTCTGACGTCCAACCTGGGCCTTCCAGGCAGCAACATGTGGAGGAGCCCAGCTTGAGCCTGGTATAGCATTCTTCTAAATATTTCTGTTGGTCAAATTAATGATTTTAAATCTATGTTAGTTTGGATTCCTAATTTCTGATTGTGATTGATGAACCAAAAACTAAAAGGATGTCCCTTTTTCATACACAGGAAAGTCTCAGCCAGGAGGTGGCCGGGCCCAGTAGCCTGCCCGATACCCAGGTCCCTTCCCTCTGCCTTCAACCAAAAAGTGGCAGGAAGAGGAGTAACATGAAGGAGGCAGCAATTGGCTATTTTGGAAGGCTACTGCGGCCCTCAGAACCCCCCACAGTGTTCAAGAGGACTTTGCATACATAACAGCCTGCAAAATGCTGGAAATGGAGGAGGGCCAATGCCTAATATGTGAGTATATCATCTTCCAAGCCCTAAATAAGGTCAATTCACAATCCAAAGCCACATTTGTGAGCTTAACCATGGTCCTCCTCTTCCTCCTCTGGGTACTCCTCCTCCTGCCACACCTCCAACACCAGAGCCATAGCCTGGAAGGAAGCGTTTAAGGAAGACCAGAGAGTGATGGCCTGGGTTCAGTCTGGTCTGACAAAAGATGCAGGCTCTTGTATGACCACAGCCTGGGGACATACATGTCATCTGCTGCTGTTCATGATCTCTTGGACTTCTGGACCAGATTGTACTCTCTTATATATGGACTCCTCAGGCCACCAATTTTGCATGAAAATAGTTGATGTGTGCCCTGGGGGCCAAAGGCTTCACCAATTTCTGCAGTTTCTCCAGCGTTGCCTCCCTCTTTCTTTGGTTATGACCCCTTAATAAAGGTATTTTTTTTTCTATTATACTCGCCTATGTGTGTTTTCCTTCAAAAAGGACAGTTTGTTTGTGAGGAGGCAGGTACATTTCAAAAATACAATGTCAAATTAACAAGAGACACCAACACCAAGCAATCTCCTTGAGATTAAATAATACAAGATAATAATGGTGTTGTGGTAACTTGACACACAAAACACACCCAAAAATATTGTGGAGCAAAAAAAAATTAATAGAAAAAAAAAACAGAAGATCAGGATTTCAAAAACTAAAACAAAATAATATAAAATCTAAAAACATAAAAAAAAAAACATTTTCGGGAGATGTGACTAATCAAAATATTATATTCATGAAATCACGATAAAAAATAAAGAAGGAAGTTTGTGAGAAGTCTGTGTGAATATGAGCAGCAAAACAACTTCATTCTTCTAGCATTAGAAGTGTGAGAGAGAGAGTGTGCTGCATTAAACAATGTAAAACATTGCAGCGTGACGAAAATGCTTTATACATTACGAACGATAATTTTACCAGTCGAGCAGTTCCATCTCGAAATTTATTCTGAGCATGCGTGGCACTTTGTGCGTCTGAATTGTCCACACACAGTCGGAATTGACGCCAACGGATTTTGTTGTCGGAAAATTTTATAGCCTGCTCTCAAACTTTGTGTGTCGGTAATTCTGATGGAAAAAGTCAGATGGAGCCCATACACGGTCGGAATTTCCGACAACAAGCTCTGATCAAACATTTTCCGTATGAAAAACCGACCGTGTGTACAGGGCATAAGAGCAATGGCATCCCTAGGGGGGGGGGGCAGAGGGGGCCCTGACCCCCCCAACATTCCGCTGTGCCCCACCATGTGCCCCCCAATTTAAAAAAAAAATTTTCTTACAAAAAGGCAATGTCTTTTTGTTTGCATTCATAGCGGATGCACCACATGTTACTCGGGCCGCCGCTGGAGTAACACAGTCTCTATTGAGAGGGAGAGCATCCCCAGTCAGCTCCTGCGGGTGATTCCTCCCCCCTCCCTCTGCTCGCTAACACTGCATAATGCGAGCGCTCACACAACCAAGGCCACCCGATCTGCTCCTTCCCCTGCATCCTCATTGGCAGGGAGAAGAGCGAGTTGCAGGAAGGACTCCACCAGGACTCTCAGTTACTGAAAAAATAGACTGATTTCTCCCATCCTTAGGACAGGAGAACCAGCCTGTAAATTCCAAGAGATGCCAGACCAGCGCTGTCAATAGCAGGGGCAGGACAGGAAGAGGAGGCAGTGGCAGAACACAAGGGCCCGGTGGCAAGACAACCTTTGCAACCCTGATAGTTCTACTACTGCTTTGGGCCCTTATATTTTCTCGGTATGCTGGTGACATATATCTCTTGTTTTCTGCCACCCGGGGGGGCCCCAATACAGTAGGAAGGGAGCTCACTGCAGAACATGTGAAAGGGCCCATTGTGGGATCGTAGTAAAGGGCCCCAGGATATATATATATATATATATATATATATATTGCATTTTATTGTTGCCCCCCTACTTTTGTCCCTGTCCCCCCATGTGCCCCCCTAAATATGAAAGCTGGAGACGCCACTGCATATGAGAAGGGAAAAACACAGTGCAAACCACCACAGTGTAGTACCCTTAATAAAAGTCCATTATTAAAAGACAAATTCTTACACACGGGGTATGTGATATGGCACACATGGGGATTGCCAATCAGGAGATAGACAGACCATATACAGTCCACAAGCCCCAGACAGAGACAGGGAAGTAAACTTGGAAAACAGTTTCCTGGAAGCCTGCACTGACAGACTGTGCTTGGTGATGCAGAAGCCTTGTTGGAATTGATTTACTCCTGGAGCCCAGCCTCTGTGTGATGTCACTCCTTGAAGCATATGCAGGATGCGTTTCAAGGTGGCTAACTCTTCATCAGCTGCATACCAACTGGCCTACTCACAGAAGATTAAATATTGAGTGGTACAGGAAACCCCAGATCCCGGCTACCCCTGTGTGAATTGGTAATGGGGTACAAATGTACCCCTACCATTTCACAAAAAAGTGTCAAAAATGTTAAAAAAGACAATAGCCGGGGGCGTGGCCTAGCAAGCGACCGAGATGGCTGCACACTAACGGAGCTCCATATCTTGCCCGCTTGGACCGGGAGATGGGCAGGCTGATGCACCAGACTCCCCACTCCACAACCCGCCGATCGGCAGCTTCGTCCCCCTCATCCAGAAGCATATCTGAGCTTCTGAAAGCTACAACCACAGCCCGCGGCAACGTGGCGGGACACAAAATGGCGCGGTCACTGCAGGAGGAGGAGGAGGACTTCAGCGAAGACTCGCAGTCCGCTATGGAAGGCTCAGGTAGGAGCAGAGCACGTTCCAATAAACCCCTCACATACGCAGATATGTCTGGCTTTGCAGCAGACATAAAAGCTACATTCTCTGCAGCCCTCACAAACTTAAAATCAAATCTTCTAGTGCTATCTGACAAAATGGAGGCAGTGGAAGTTCAGGGGAAACACAGAGATAAAGCGCTGCTCAGACTAGACAAGATAGCTGATACACATGTCTCACATTTTATTGAAATGAATCGCCATCTTGAGGATCTTGATAACCGCGGACGCAGAAATAATATTAGGGTGAGGGGGATCCCTGAAACTGTGGACAATGATCAAATAATGCCCGCTCTCAGGAGAGTGTTTAACAGTCTGCTAGACAGACAGGAGGACTCTGAAAAAGAATTTGTTCTAGAAACTGATCCCCTTATGGGGTCAACATACGCTCAAATAGATCAACATTAGTTAAGGGGATAAACCCACATCAGCTAGGGAGTGTGGGAGAAGGACTTTAGACAGGTTTGGCATCTCCCTAGCGCCAAGTTAACTGTTGCCTTATAGAGGCTGTGTCTTTATCGTTATCCGTTATATTTATAATAACCAATAACTACCTTTTTTACAGGTTGTTTTTAGTTCCGGTCGCTGACTTAACACGTCACCCCAAAGTGTGTCTGAGCTGAGACCTCTCAACTCAGACATACTACTTAAATACCTTAGTACAGTTTATGAACTGACTAGGATGCGATACAATCACTCTACGTACAATAGAAATTAACCCTATTGTTGAATACTTTGTTGTATTAACGTTTCCCCTCCTTTTTTTTCCCTCTTATTTTCTTTCTTATTTACTTTCTTCTATCCCCCCCTCCTCACATCCCATATATTTCTGCAAAGATCTGCAGTGGAGACTGGTCGTTTGCAACCTCCTCAGAGTTTGTTACAGGATACATCCGCTGACACCAACCACTCAATCTTACAGATGGCTTACTCATTGTTGGGTAAATCCCCAAAGGTGATCTCCCACAACATCTGAGGATTGAATGTCCCAAAAAAAAGGACTTAGCTCCTTAGAGCTCCTTAGGACTTCGCTCCTGCAGGAGACCCACTTTAAGACAGGATACATTCCAAAGATTACTAACGCTTACTTTCCAACTGCATACCACGCGACTAATGACCAGGCTAAGACTAAAGGAGTAACGACCCTGGTGAGTAGGGAGGCACCTTTCACCCTCAGTGATAGCCTTAGCGATCCTGAGGGAAGGTACATCTTTATTAACCACTTCAGCCCCAGAAGGATTTACCCCCTTCCTGACCAGAGCACTTTTTACAATTTGGCACTGTGTCGCTTTAACTGCTAATTGCGCGGTCATGCAATGCTGTACCCAAACGAAATTTGCATCCTTTTCTTCCCACAAATAGAGATTTCTTTTGATGGTATTTGATCACCTCTGCCGTTTTTATTTTTTGCGCTATAAACGGAAAAAGACCGACAATTTTGAAAAAAAAATGATATTTTCTACGTTTTGTTATAAAAAAAAATCCAATAAACTCAATTTTAGTCATACATTTAGGCTAAAATGTATTCGGCCACATGTCTTTGGTAAAAAAAATGTCAATAAGTGTCAATTGGTTTGCGCAAAAGTATAAGTGCCTACAAACTAGGGTACATTTTCTGGAATTTACACAGCTTTTAGTTTATGACTGCCTATGTCATTTCTTGAGGTGCTAAAATGGCAGGGCAGTACAAAACCCCCACAAATGACCCCATTTTGGAAAGTAGACACCCCAAGGAAATTGCTGAGAGGCATGTTGAGCCCATTGAATATTATTTTTTTTTGTCCCAAGTGATTGAATAATGACAAAAAAAAAAAAAGAAATTACAAAAAGTTGTCACTAAATGATATATTGCTCACACAGGCCATGGGCATATGTGGAATTGCACCCCAAAAAATATTCAACTACTTCTCCTGAGTACGGTGATACCACATGTGTGGGACTTTTTGGGAGACTAGCCGCGTACGGGGCCCCGAAAACCAATCACTGCCTTCAGGATTTCTAAGGGCGTAAATTTTTGATTTTACTCCTTACTACCTATCACAGTTTTGAAGGCCATAAAATGCCCAGATGGCATAACCCCCCCCCCCCCCCAAATGACCCCATTTTGGAAAGTAGACACCCCAAGCTATTTGCTTTGAGGCATGTTGAGTCCATGGAATATTTTATATTTTGACACAAGTTGCGGGAAAGTGACAATTTTTTTTTTTATTGCACAAAGTTGTCACTAAATGATATATTGCTCACACAGGCCATGGGCATATGTGGAATCGCACCCCAAAATACATTTAGCTGCTTCTCCTGAGTATCGGGATACCACATGTGTGGGACTTTTTGGGAGCCGTGTACGGGGCCCCGAAAACCAAGCACCGCCTTCAGGATTTCTAAGGGTGTAAATTTTTGATTTCACTCTTCACTGCCTATCACAGTTTTGGAGGCCATGGAATGCCCAGGTGGCACAAACCCCCCCAAATGACCCCATTTTGGAAAGTAGACACCCCAAGCTATTTGCTGAGAGGCATGGTGAGTATTTTGCAGCTCTCATTTGTTTTTGAAAATGAAGAAAGACAAAAAATTTTTTTTCTTTTTTCAATTTTTAAAACTTTGTGACAAAAAGTGAGGTCTGCACAATACTCACTATACCTCTCAGCAAATAGCTTGGGGTGTCTACTTTCCAAAATGGGGTCATTTGGGGGGGTTTTGTGCCACCTGGGCATTCCATGGCCTCCAAAACTGTGATAGGCAGTGAAGAATGAAATCAAAAATTTACGCCCTTAGAAAGCCTGAAGGCGGTGCTTGGTTTTCGGGGTCCCGTACAAGGCTAGGCTCCCAAAAAGTCTCACACATGTGGTATCCCCATACTCAGGAGAAGCAACAGAATGTATTTTGGGGTGTAATTTCACATATTCCCATGGCATGTTTGAGCAATATATCATTTGACAACTTTGTGCAAAAAAAAATTAAAAAATTTGTCTCTTTCCCGCAACTTGTGTCACAATATAAAATATTACATGGACTCGACATGGCCCTCAGCAAATAGCTTGGGGTGTCTACTTTCCAAAATGGGGTCATTTGGGGGGGGGGGGGGTTTGAACTGTCATGCACACATTTAGAAGCTTATGTCACACACCACCCACTCTCCTAACCACTTGAAGACAAAGCCCTTTCTGACACTTTTTGTTTACATGAAAAATTATTTTTTTTTGCAAGAAAATTACTTTGAACCCCCAAACATTATATATTTTTTTAAAGCAAAGGCCCTACAGATTAAAATAGTGGGTGTTTCATTTTTTTTTCATACAGTATTTGCGCAGCGATTTTTCAAACGCATTTTTTGTGGAAAAAACACACTTTTTTACATTTTATTCACTAAAACACATTATATTGCCCAAATGTTTGATGAAATAAAAAAAGATGATCTTAGGCCGAGTACATGGATACCAAACATGACATGCTTTAAAATTGCGTACAAACGTGCAGTGGCAGCAAAATAAATACATTTTTAAAAGCCTTTAAAAGCCTTTACAGGTTACCACTTTAGATTTACAGAGGAGGTCTACTGCTAAAATTACTGCCCTCGATCTGACCTTCGCGGTGATACCTCACATGCATGGTGCAATTGCTGTTTACATTTGACGCCAGACCGCCGCTTGCGTTCGCCTTAGCGTGAGAGCAGGGGGGGACAGGGGTGTATTTTTTTTTATTTATTTTTTTCTTTATTTTTTTTTGCTTTTTTATCTTATTTTTAACAGTTCCTTTCATTTTTTTTTAAATCATTTTTATTGTTATCTCAGGGAATGTATAAACAAAAAGAAGCAGCGCTATAGATCAATTATGTGTAAGTGAATCACAAGTAGTGAATAGTATTGAATAAAGGAATAAACAATCAAGTGGTGAAATAGAGTCCAATAAATGGAAGGGATCTTCAAAGGTGCAATGGGTAAACCGGACAATGAGTCCCTTGCAAATCAGATGAGACTGGATGAACCTTCACCACACCACAGTGTTACGAATAAAATGGGCGCTTACCAAATGGCAAGCTTAAAAAGCTTGTGACCTTAACCCGGTCGGGGCCTTTCCTGAGATGGGAACACCGTTCAGACACTTCCTCAGACCGTGAATGGTTCACTATCCTCCACAGAAAAACCAGGATGCAGAGAAGGCTATACCCATAACCTGAAATTGTTCTCACAAACAATGCCCCGAAAAAAGAAGGAAGAGCAACATAGCGTAATCCTGGATGGATATTTATTTAAAAAAACATAGAAATGCACTTACAGTGAGTTGAATAAAAAACAGCATGGAAAGCCGGCCGGCTAGCACGAACACCCGTCCTACAGACGGTGGATACGGCACGTCAGCACGTCAGCACGCCCGACGTACGCTTCGTCACACTTCTGACGTCGTCTGGGGCACGGGCGACGCACTGACGTGTCGCTCATATATACCAAACAAATATAACCAAGCCTCGAAATCAACAAAGGCCGGAAATCACCTTGCGCTCCACCGAGTGAGGGCGGAAGTTATAGGAACGCCATCTTAACTAAGGGATCCCATATTATTACGGATACCAATTATGTTGGTGTGGTAGACGTTGTAACTTATTGGGAATGGAAGGGGGAAAAGGGAGAAAGACAGGGAGAAACCCAGAAAAGGCTCATCCGTATCCCATGTGGAAACGGATACCAATTTGAATAAATCAACCTTAAATTAAATTTAATATTCAATTAAATCGGTTTTGCGAGGGCCCAAATTACCACCGATGGGGGCACACCTGGGCACAGTTATGACGCCAAGATCGATAAATAGATTAAATAATCTAATAAATGATGGCATAATCAGAGGGCGCCACAAAGGGACAAAATTCTAAATGACACAGCCAGAGGGAAAGATGATTTCTCGGCCTTATATACCAAACAATTCAGAAATAGGATAGTACTAAACAGTGACTCCATTATAAAATGATAAATAAAGACATGTAAAAGGCAAACATATAAATATAAATGAATGTGGTAATGGCATAAACTCCCATCACATAAGAACGTGGAATTGGGGACAGAGCTTATGGTAAATACATAGACACCAGAACCAGCCCCATTGGGATGTAACCAACCCAAAAAGGGCTTAATTCAGATAAATAGATATAGGGGATAAAAGCATAAGGAAAAAGTACACAAACACCAGAACTAGCCTCATTGAGATATATAACACCCCAAAAAACCTTCAAGAAGGTATAGGTCAATAATGGCATAAATACAGTGGTTATTAGTCAATGGTAGAACTAATGGGCTAAACCGGAGGGACTTATTATGAGTTGTCGATAAAAGCATTGGTATCAATATCGACATTGAGTCCATGTGGGACATAACACTTGATTTTATGTATCCAGAGCATCTCAAGTTTAGAAATGCTCCTAGTCAGGGAACTCCCCCTCCAGTGAGGCCGATACCTATCGATCCCTAAAAACAGAGTTTTAGAGGGATCTTTGTTATGAGAAACCAGATAATGCTTAGAAA
The DNA here is from genome assembly GCA_037952835.1 of Lithobates septentrionalis. Classification (NCBI taxonomy): domain Eukaryota; kingdom Metazoa; phylum Chordata; class Amphibia; order Anura; family Ranidae; genus Lithobates; species Lithobates septentrionalis. The sequence continues at coordinate 370,326 of JBBDGP010001157.1, read as the reverse complement.
CAGAATGTTTAGGAAAACCGTTAATGATGTTGGTGATATGTTCATTCAAGCGAACAGAAAGGGGTCGTCTAGTCCTACCCACATATTGTAGGCCACAAGGGCACTGTAGTAGGTAGACGACCCCCTCTGTGGTACAGGTAATAAAAGGTTTTATGTCATGCTCCTCTTGTGTGCTAGAGGAGGTCAATTTAAGGGTACGTCTAGATGGTACAGAATTTAGCCTACAGACCCGACACCTCCCACATTTATAGTACCCCTTCAGGTTATCGAAAAGGCCATGGATACCCCTAACGGGGGGATCCAGAGCATTCGGGGCTAGTCTATTCCTAAGGGATGGTGCTCCCTTAAAAATCACTTGTGGCTTGTCTGGGATGACCCCTCCTAAGATGGGGTCATTACCCAATAAGTGCCAATGTTTGTTGAACAGGCTTTTAATGTTATCATGTTGAATAGAATAGGTGGTAATAAAAGGCAAGGTTATGGAATTCTCTCTGGGAACCACCCTCTCGTTCAATAATTGCCTCCTATCTATAGCTTTTACCCCCTCCAAAGCATGAGTCAGAGATTCTCTGGTATACCCCTTCTCCATAAACCTATTGGTCAAAATTCCAGCCTGTTGTAAAAACTGGGAGTCGTCAGAACAGTTGCGTTTAAGTCGCATAAATTGGCTTTTAGGTATAGACCGAAGCCAAGACCTATGGTGGCAACTACTTAGAGGGATATAGGAGTTACGATCCGTTTTCTTAAAAAATGTAGAGGTCATAAACTGGTCGTCCTGTATGGTAATATTGAGGTCTAAAAATTGAACATTAGATTGACTAGCCTCAAAATTAAGTACAATGCCCCTACTATTCTGATTAAGTTCCTTCATAAAGAGGTCAAGGTCAGTTCGGGTCCCATCCCAAAGGAGGAGGATGTCGTCAATGTACCTAGCCCACAGCTTGAGCTGGGGCCTCTGGCAAACATGGACGACATCCTCCTCCCACAGGGCCATAAACAGGTTCGCAAGACTGGGGGCATATTTAGCCCCCATCGCGACTCCACGGTCCTGTCGGTAGAAACATTGGTTGAACCAAAAATAATTGTGGGACGCAGCATATCTTAAAAGTATCATGATGAAATTGATTTGTTCATCGTATAAACCTGAGTCCCTTCTTAAATAATATTCAACTGCATAAAGGCCTAACTCGTGGGGAATGATCGTGTATAGGGACGTTACATCCGCTGTAACTATCCACATGTTAGGAGTGGGAGTATATTTGGTAAGTAAATTGATAATATATTTGGAATCTCTAACAAAAGAAGGCATCTTTCCTACTAGGGGTTGTAGGAAAAAATCGATATACCTGCCCACCCGGGACGTAAGGGAATCAATCCCACTTACAATGGGACGTCCCGGGGGGCAGGTAGGGTGTTTATGCACTTTCGGTAGGTAGTAGATAAGGGGAGTGCGGGGGGCCTTGGGTACCAAATAGGTCTTTTCTTTTTTATTTAGAATCCCTTGGCTATAACCATACTCAACCACCTTTTTAAGTTCTTTAAGATATGGTATTTTAGGGTCTGAACCAAGGGGGGTGTATGTCTCTCTATCTCCGAGAATCCTATACATCTCCTGAAAATAATCTTCTCTGTTAAGGACCACAATGCCACCCCCTTTATCCGCAGGTCTAATAACCAAATCCTTGTTATTGCAAAGGGAATCCAGACCAGTAAGGAGTTCGCGATCTAATTTAGCTCTTTTGATGGGCATCTTCTCTAGATCCCTCAACACCACCTCCTTAAAAACTTTGATGGAAGGTGCCAGGGCTCCTGGAGGATTAAAAAGGGAGGCATTAGCCAATCCTGAATGCTGATAGTCACTGGGAAATGTGTTTCTCTCTTGGACTGGGTTGGATAACATATATCTTTTGATATTAATTTTCCGAACAAATTTGTGGATATCCATATAGGTCTCAAATTTGTTCAACTTCCTAGGTAAAGCGAACTTTAAACCTTTATCTAGCACCAGTTTCTCTTCCTGACTGAGAACCACGGTGCTTAGATTAAATATTCCTGTCCCTGCTAGAGCTTTTTTCTTTTTTGCTCGATTGCGTTTGCCCCCTCTAGTACCTCTCCCTGCTCTGCCAGTCTTTTGGTACCTTGGCCTGGCCTGTGAAAACCCTGAGGGTTGGGGCCCAGGGGACCTGGATAGTAGGACGATCCCATCCTATCATTCATATAAGCTGATGATGGACCAGGGGTACCATCTTCCCCGGGATAGGGGGAATCAAGTGGACCCACATCTCCCTCTGATGGACCAGCAAGATCCCGTAGAGGGTAAAAACGATTCTGAGTAATGCCCCCATAACCAAAATAGTTATCAGTGGTGGGACCAACCACTGAACCATTCATAGGAACTCCTGTTATGTGAGAGTACCGATCAGTGTGGTAGGTGGGATAATCCATACTATTGCGGGGGGAAGGAACCTCTAAAGTTCTTCCACCAGGATGATTGCCTGACCGGGGTGGGGGGGCCCCCTCTGGGGTCATACCCTCCACTCGGTTGTGGGGTGTCTAAAGGGTAAGGACCCCATCCTTGATGGTAATTGGGTCCCCACTGTGTATTGGGTGGATTCCAATAAGAATTACGTTGCGGGACATTGTGATTCCGACCCCCTTTCTTAGTTCGCTTGAATGAACATATCACCAACATCATTAACGGTTTTCCTAAACATTCTGTTTCTAAGCATTATCTGGTTTCTCATAACAAAGATCCCTCTAAAACTCTGTTTTTAGGGATCGATAGGTATCGGCCTCACTGGAGGGGGAGTTCCCTGACTAGGAGCATTTCTAAACTTGAGATGCTCTGGATACATAAAATCAAGTGTTATGTCCCACATGGACTCAATGTCGATATTGATACCAATGCTTTTATCGACAACTCATAATAAGTCCCTCCGGTTTAGCCCATTAGTTCTACCATTGACTAATAACCACTGTATTTATGCCATTATTGACCTATACCTTCTTGAAGGTTTTTTGGGGTGTTATATATCTCAATGAGGCTAGTTCTGGTGTTTGTGTACTTTTTCCTTATGCTTTTATCCCCTATATCTATTTATCTGAATTAAGCCCTTTTTGGGTTGGTTACATCCCAATGGGGCTGGTTCTGGTGTCTATGTATTTACCATAAGCTCTGTCCCCAATTCCACGTTCTTATGTGATGGGAGTTTATGCCATTACCACATTCATTTATATTTATATGTTTGCCTTTTACATGTATTTATTTATCATTTTATAATGGAGTTACTGTTTAGTACTATCCTATTTCTGAATTGTTTGGTATATAAGGCCGAGAAATCATCTTTCCCTCTGGCTGTGTCATTTAGAATTTTGTCCCTTTGTGGCGCCCTCTGATTATGCCATCATTTATTAGATTATTTAATCTATTTATCGATCTTGGCGTCATAACTGTGCCCAGGTGTGCCCCCATCGGTGGTAATTTGGGCCCTCGCAAAACCGATTTAATTGAATATTAAATTTAATTTAAGGTTGATTTATTTAAATTGGTATCCGTTTCCACATGGGATACGGATGAGCCTTTTCTGGGTTTCTCCCTGTCTTTCTCCCTTTTCCCCCTTCCATTCCCAATAAGTTACAACGTCTACCACACCAACATAATTGGTATCCGTAATAATATGGGATCCCTTAGTTAAGATGGCGTTCCTATAACTTCCGCCCTCACTCGGTGGAGCGCAAGGTGATTTCCGGCCTTTGTTGATTTCGAGGCTTGGTTATATTTGTTTGGGCGACACGTCAGTGCGTCGCCCGTGCCCCAGACGACGTCAGAAGTGTGACGAAACTTACGTCGGGCGTGCTGACGTGCTGACGTGCCGTATCCACCGCCTGTAGGACGGGTGTTCGTGCTAGCCGGCCGGCTTTCCATGCTGTTTTTTATTCAACTCACTGTAAGTGCATTTCTATGTTTTTTAAATAAATATCCATCCAGGATTACGCTATGTTGCTCTTCCTTCTTTTTTCGGGGCATTGTTTGTGAGAACAATTTCAGGTTATGGGTATAGCCTTCTCTGCATCCTGGTTTTTCTGTGGAGGATAGTGAACCATTCACCGTCTGAGGAAGTGTCTGAACGGTGTTCCCATCTCAGGAAAGGCCCCGACCGGGTTAAGGTCACAAGCTTTTTAAGCTTGCCATTTGGTAAGCGCCCATTTTATTCGTAACACTGTGGTGTGGTGAAGGTTCATCCAGTCTCATCTGATTTGCCTATCAAGGGACTCATTGTCCGGTTTACCCATTGCACCTTTGAAGATCCCTTCCATTTATTGGACTCTATTTCGCCACTTGATTGTTTATTCCTTTATTCAATACTATTCACTACTTGTGATTCACTTACACATAATTGATCTATAGCGCTGCTTCTTTTTGTTTATTTATTGTATAGTGTGTGTATCTCACATATAAGCGGCTGCTCCCTTTTTTTTCAATTTTTCATTTTTTTCATTTTTTTCATTAGTTTATTTTGCTTGTTATTTATTTACTTGAGTGTTAACTGTATAGATTATATAGCGCGGTGGTTTCCTTCCTTATTTGTTACACGTGATACTTCAACACTGCTGCTTTATCTACTTCAATACTGTTGCTTTATCTATTGTATATAATACAATGGATATATTTGACTATAGGGTCTCCAAGAAGGTCAATACTAGTGGGGTTTTTGAGCCTTATAAGAATGAAGAAGGTGACTTGGGTGGCCTCTTCATTAGGTTAAAAAACCTTACTATTTCAGAAATTCACACCAAATGGGATGTGGCCTACCTGGAGACTTATGTCAAATCCAACATGGTACCTCGGAGCCTTAGGTGGGAGGTCAGTCCCCAGAAGGGTGACATCCAGTTGGATGAATGGTATAAATATTTCAATGAGGCTGGGGTCGGGCTCCTCAGATTCCTCATTGATAGGAAGTTACATAAATTATCCAGGCTAGATGAAGAGATAAAAACTCTTCGAGAGAAGTTTATTCCTCTACAGGACACAACCGAATATAAAGATAAGTCTCAAACACTGTTAAATCTCCTAGAGAAGGAAGATAGGGAACAAACTTACAAAAAAAAGAAAAAATATAATAGAGATCTTGCTGACTATCAGGGTGGGATTGTGTTTGAATGGCAGAAAAAACTACTGGCAGTCAATGCCGAAAATGCCATTTCAGACAGTACCGCCATGGAAGTTTCCACTTCTGCTAACTCCAATGTCAATAAAATGCCTGTACCCAATAATGTACAGAGGACTAGAGATACTAGCTCACAGGGCTTTCGTCAGTCCCCCCATAGACAACAATATCCTAGTAGAGGTGGACCATCACCACCCCCTTATTACCAACCAGGACCCCCTAAGGGTTCCTTCAAACCTTACAAGACTAAGAAAGGGGGTCGGAATCACAATGCTCCGCAACGTAATTCTTATTGGAATCCACCCAATACACAGTGGGGACCCAATTACCATCAAGGATGGGGTCCTTACCCTTTAGACACCCCACAACCGAGTGGAGGGTATGACCCCAGAGGGGGCCCCCCACCCCGGTCAGGCAATCATCCTGGTGGAAGAACTTTAGAGGTTCCTTCCCCCCGCAATAGTATGGATTATCCCACCTACCACACTGATCGGTACTCTCACATAACAGGAGTTCCTATGAATGGTTCAGTGGTTGGTCCCACCACTGATAACTATTTTGGTTATGGGGGCATTACTCAGAATCGTTTTTACCCTCTACGGGATCTTGCTGGTCCATTAGAGGGAGATGTGGGTCCACTTGATTCCCCCTATCCCGGGGAAGATGGTACCCCTGGTCCATCATCAGCTTATATGAATGATAGGATGGGATCGTCCTACTATCCAGGTCCCCTGGGCCCCAACCCTCAGGGTTTTCACAGGCCAGGCCAAGGTACCAAAAGACTGGCAGAGCAGGGAGAGGTACTAGAGGGGGCAAACGCAATCGAGCAAAAAAGAAAAAAGCTCTAGCAGGGACAGGAATATTTAATCTAAGCACCGTGGTTCTCAGTCAGGAAGAGAAACTGGTGCTAGATAAAGGTTTAAAGTTCGCTTTACCTAGGAAGTTGAACAAATTTGAGACCTATATGGATATCCACAAATTTGTTCGGAAAATTATTATCAAAAGATATATGTTATCCAACCCAGTCCAAGAGAGAAACACATTTCCCAGTGACTATCAGCATTCAGGATTGGCTAATGCCTCCCTTTTTAATCCTCCAGGAGCCCTGGCACCTTCCATCAAAGTTTTTAAGGAGGTGGTGTTGAGGGATCTAGAGAAGATGCCCATCAAAAGAGCTAAATTAGATCGCGAACTCCTTACTGGTCTGGATTCCCTTTGCAATAACAAGGATTTGGTTATTAGACCTGCGGATAAAGGGGGTGGCATTGTGGTCCTTAACAGAGAAGATTATTTTCAGGAGATGTATAGGATTCTCGGAGATAGAGAGACATACACCCCCCTTGGTTCAGACCCTAAAATACCATATCTTAAAGAACTTAAAAAGGTGGTTGAGTATGGTTATAGCCAAGGGATTCTAAATAAAAAAGAAAAGACCTATTTGGTACCCAAGGCCTCCCGCACTCCCCTTATCTACTACCTACCGAAAGTGCATAAACACCCTACCTGCCCCCCGGGACGTCCCATTGTAAGTGGGATTGATTCCCTTACGTCCCGGGTGGGCAGGTATATCGATTTTTTCCTACAACCCCTAGTAGGAAAGATGCCTTCTTTTGTTAGAGATTCCAAATATATTATCAATTTACTTACCAAATATACTCCCACTCCTAACATGTGGATAGTTACAGCGGATGTAACGTCCCTATACACGATCATTCCCCACGAGTTAGGCCTTTATGCAGTTGAATATTATTTAAGAAGGGACTCAGGTTTATACGATGAACAAATCAATTTCATCATGATACTTTTAAGATATGCTGCGTCCCACAATTATTTTTGGTTCAACCAATGTTTCTACCGACAGGACCGCGGAGTCGCGATGGGGGCTAAATATGCCCCCAGTCTTGCGAACCTGTTTATGGCCCTGTGGGAGGAGGATGTCGTCCATGTTTGCCAGAGGCCCCAGCTCAAGCTGTGGGCTAGGTACATTGACGACATCCTCCTCCTTTGGGATGGGACCCGAACTGACCTTGACCTCTTTATGAAGGAACTTAATCAGAATAGTAGGGGCATTGTACTTAATTTTGAGGCTAGTCAATCTAATGTTCAATTTTTAGACCTCAATATTACCATACAGGACGACCAGTTTATGACCTCTACATTTTTTAAGAAAACGGATCGTAACTCCTATATCCCTCTAAGTAGTTGCCACCATAGGTCTTGGCTTCGGTCTATACCTAAAAGCCAATTTATGCGACTTAAACGCAACTGTTCTGACGACTCCCAGTTTTTACAACAGGCTGGAATTTTGACCAATAGGTTTATGGAGAAGGGGTATACCAGAGAATCTCTGACTCATGCTTTGGAGGGGGTAAAAGCTATAGATAGGAGGCAATTATTGAACGAGAGGGTGGTTCCCAGAGAGAATTCCATAACCTTGCCTTTTATTACCACCTATTCTATTCAACATGATAACATTAAAAGCCTGTTCAACAAACATTGGCACTTATTGGGTAATGACCCCATCTTAGGAGGGGTCATCCCAGACAAGCCACAAGTGATTTTTAAGGGAGCACCATCCCTTAGGAATAGACTAGCCCCGAATGCTCTGGATCCCCCCGTTAGGGGTATCCATGGCCTTTTCGATAACCTGAAGGGGTACTATAAATGTGGGAGGTGTCGGGTCTGTAGGCTAAATTCTGTACCATCTAGACGTACCCTTAAATTGACCTCCTCTAGCACACAAGAGGAGCATGACATAAAACCTTTTATTACCTGTACCACAGAGGGGGTCGTCTACCTACTACAGTGCCCTTGTGGCCTACAATATGTGGGTAGGACTAGACGACCCCTTTCTGTTCGCTTGAATGAACATATCACCAACATCATTAACGGTTTTCCTAAACATTCTGTTTCTAAGCATTATCTGGTTTCTCATAACAAAGATCCCTCTAAAACTCTGTTTTTAGGGATCGATAGGTATCGGCCTCACTGGAGGGGGAGTTCCCTGACTAGGAGCATTTCTAAACTTGAGATGCTCTGGATACATAAAATCAAGTGTTATGTCCCACATGGACTCAATGTCGATATTGATACCAATGCTTTTATCGACAACTCATAATAAGTCCCTCCGGTTTAGCCCATTAGTTCTACCATTGACTAATAACCACTGTATTTATGCCATTATTGACCTATACCTTCTTGAAGGTTTTTTGGGGTGTTATATATCTCAATGAGGCTAGTTCTGGTGTTTGTGTACTTTTTCCTTATGCTTTTATCCCCTATATCTATTTATCTGAATTAAGCCCTTTTTGGGTTGGTTACATCCCAATGGGGCTGGTTCTGGTGTCTATGTATTTACCATAAGCTCTGTCCCCAATTCCACGTTCTTATGTGATGGGAGTTTATGCCATTACCACATTCATTTATATTTATATGTTTGCCTTTTACATGTATTTATTTATCATTTTATAATGGAGTTACTGTTTAGTACTATCCTATTTCTGAATTGTTTGGTATATAAGGCCGAGAAATCATCTTTCCCTCTGGCTGTGTCATTTAGAATTTTGTCCCTTTGTGGCGCCCTCTGATTATGCCATCATTTATTAGATTATTTAATCTATTTATCGATCTTGGCGTCATAACTGTGCCCAGGTGTGCCCCCATCGGTGGTAATTTGGGCCCTCGCAAAACCGATTTAATTGAATATTAAATTTAATTTAAGGTTGATTTATTCAAATTGGTATCCGTTTCCACATGGGATACGGATGAGCCTTTTCTGGGTTTCTCCCTGTCTTTCTCCCTTTTCCCCCTTCCATTCCCAATAAGTTACAACGTCTACCACACCAACATAATTGGTATCCGTAATAATATGGGATCCCTTAGTTAAGATGGCGTTCCTATAACTTCCGCCCTCACTCGGTGGAGCGCAAGGTGATTTCCGGCCTTTGTTGATTTCGAGGCTTGGTTATATTTGTTTGGTATATATGAGCGACACGTCAGTGCGTCGCCCGTGCCCCAGACGACGTCAGAAGTGTGACGAAACGTACGTCGGGCGTGCTGACGTGCTGACGTGCCGTATCCACCGTCTGTAGGACGGGTGTTCGTGCTAGCCGGCCGGCTTTCCATGCTGTTTTTTATTCAACTCACTGTAAGTGCATTTCTATGTTTTTTAAATAAATATCCATCCAGGATTACGCTATGTTGCTCTTCCTTCTTTTTTCGGGGCATTGTTTGTGAGAACAATTTCAGGTTATGGGTATAGCCTTCTCTGCATCCTGGTTTTTCTGTGGAGGATAGTGAACCATTCACGGTCTGAGGAAGTGTCTGAACGGTGTTCCCATCTCAGGAAAGGCCCCGACCGGGTTAAGGTCACAAGCTTTTTAAGCTTGCCATTTGGTAAGCGCCCATTTTATTCGTAACACTGTGGTGTGGTGAAGGTTCATCCAGTCTCATCTGATTTGCCTATCAAGGGACTCATTGTCCGGTTTACCCATTGCACCTTTGAAGATCCCTTCCATTTATTGGACTCTATTTCGCCACTTGATTGTTTATTCCTTTATTCAATACTATTCACTACTTGTGATTCACTTACACATAATTGATCTATAGCGCTGCTTCTTTTTGTTTATTTATTGTATAGTGTGTGTATCTCACATATAAGCGGCTGCTCCCTTTTTTTTCAATTTTTCATTTTTTTCATTAGTTTATTTTGCTTGTTATTTATTTACTTGAGTGTTAACTGTATAGATTATATAGCACGGTGGTTTCCTTCCTTATTATCTCAGGGAATGTAAATATCCCCTATGATAGCAATAGGTAGTGACAGGTACTCTTTTTTGAAAAAATTGGGGTCTATTAGAACCTAGATCTCTCCTCTGCCCTCAAAGCATCTGACCACACCAAGATCAGTGTGATAAAATGCTTCCCCAATTTCCCAATGGCGCTGTAAACATCCGGCGAAATCTAAGTCATAAAATGCTCGTAGCTTCCGGTTTATTAGGCCATAGAGATGTTTGGAGCCACTCTGGTCTCTGATCAGCTCTATGGTTAGCTGGCTGAATCACCGGCTGCATTCTCAGGTTCCCTGTTGAGACAGGAAAGCCAGAGAAAAACACGGAAGACGGTGGGGGGACATTCCCTCCCACTGCTTGTAAAAGCAGTCTAAAGGCTAATTAGCTGCTAGGATTGCTTTTACATGAAAGCCGACCGCTGGCTGAAAAGAATGATACCAAGATGATACCTAAACCTGCAGGCATCATTCTGGTATAACCACTCAAAGTCGGTTCCAGGTTCGGGTCTCTCAAAATGCGATGGCATCTTGGGAGACCCTGTGAAAGTGCGCCTAGTCTGTGCAATGCTGTACCCTACGCTAATACTCAACTAGTGTATGGTAGCGTTCAAAACATTCACCAATGCAAAGACCAGGATTGTCAGGACAGGAGGGAAAATAATAGCAGGTGTCACGCCTATATCCGCGCTTGCTGCAGACACGACATCTTTTTTTGAGGGGTTCGTTGGGTAGGGGTACTCGGGAAGACATAAAGAAAATGCCTCTCATGCAGCCGACTGCATTTGGTTGGGGATGTGAATGGGGGAAGTACGGGCGCTGCAGAAGTGGTGGGTTCCCAATTAGCATTGGCGAATGCAGCAGGAAGGGCACTATGGGCACGACTGGCCTGTTTGTCTTCTTCTTGGTGGCAGCGGGACACTACTTGTGCTTGCCACCTCACCAGCTTGAACTGCACTTATGGGACTCGCCACGTCACCAAGTGTTACTGCAGTGCTGGTTTGACTACGACCGGGGTGTACTAGGCCGCTGGCGCTTGCCAGTTCACCAAAACGCTACCAAAAAAACTGTTAGCGATCGCAGGGATCAGGCCTGACTCTGCGAACACTGCAGTTATGCGTTTAGTGTGCTAGCAGGTATCTGGGCTGATCCCGCTAACACTGCATTTTTGGGAACCCTAAACTGCTGGGGACGCTAGTATAGATCTGATCGGATCAGATATTGATCCGATCAGATACTATACCACTAAGGGAGGTGTACGGTGCGTGCGTGGGTGTTAGTGGTACTGGCGCTAACCTGATGCTGCCTGGGGCTGGTGCTTGCCAGTTCACCAAAACGCTACCAAAAAAAACTGTTAGCGATCCCCGGGATCAGGCCTGACTCTGCGAACGCTGCAGTTATGCGTTTAGTGTTTTGTAAGTGTACGTGATCGATCGATACTGCACTTGGGTGGGCTGGGCTGGGCTGGGCCGGGCGGAGGGGCAAAACGCAGGTGCTAGCAGGTATCTGGGCTGATCCCGCTAACACTACGTTTTTGGGAACCCTAAACTGTTGGGGACGCTAGTATAGATCTGATCAGATCAGATATTGATCCGTTCAGATACTATACCACTAAGGGAGGTGTACGGTGCGTGCGTGGGTGTTAGCGGTACTGGCGCTAACCTGACGCTGCCTGGGGCTGGTGCTTGCTTGCCAGTTCACCAAAATGCTACCAAAAAAACTGTTAGCGATCGCAGGGATCAGGCCTGACTCTGCGAACGCTGCAGTTATGCATTTAGTGTTTTGTAAGTGTCAGTGATCGATCGATACTGCACTTGGGTGGGCTGGGCTGGCCGGGCGGAGGGGCAAAACTCAGGTGCTAGCAGGTATCTGGGCTGATCCCGCTAACACTGCGTTTTTGGGAACCCTAAACTGCTGAGGACACTAGTATAGTTCTGATCTGATCAGATATTGATCCGTTCAGATACTATACCACTAAGGGAGGCGTATGCTGCGTGCGTGGGTGTTAGCGCTACTGGCGCTAATCTGACGCTGCCTGGGGCGACGCATATCACCGCCGGGTGATCAGGGGGCTAAACCTTTATTAGGTAATAAACAGCGGGTGCCCTGACACTATAAAAAATAAACGAACTAACCAGCGTCACCCGTAACAGTTATACGGTGATCAGTGGTGAAAGGGTTAACTAGGGGGCAATCAAGGGGTTAAAACATTTACAAGGTAGTATATGGGGGTCCCTGTCGCTATAAAACGCTGACAGCGAACCTAAATATTTACCTCCCTAACTAGCGTCACCAGCGACACTAATACAGCGATCAGAAAAATGATCGCTTAGCGACACTGGCGACGGGGGGTGATCAAGGGGTTAAAACTTTATTAGGGGGGGTTAGGGGGGTATCCTAGACCTAAAGGGGGCTAACAATAACTGCCCCACCACACTAACTGTCACAAACTGACACCATGAAGTAATCAGAATAAAAAAAAAAACTGCTTGGTGTCAGTGTGCCAAGGGGGGGGTGATCGGGGGGTGATCGGGGGGGATCGGGGGGTAAAGGGGGTGATATGTGTGCCTGGCATGTTCTACTGGGATGTGTGTGTGTTGTGCACTCACATTTCATTCTTCTCTCCTCGGTGCTGGAACGGAAACTGCCGAGCCGAGGAGAGATGACATCACATCCTCTGCCTCTATGTACTACACAGAGGCAGGGGAAGATTCTGATTGGCTGGGAGCGATCACGAGGGGGGGGCAAGAATGGATGGCCTCCCCCTCATCACTGAACGCTCCCAGACCAAAGCCGACCGCCTCGGGCACCGGGGGGGTGCGATCGGACCCCCCGCCCGCGGAAAGGCAATGACGTACCAGGTACGTGATTTTGCCTGCCCGTGCCATTCTGCCACAGTATATCTGCGTTAGGCGGTCGGCAACTGGTTAAGGGAACATATCATGACAGACCAATTACGATTGCAAACGTTTACTTCCCTAACACAGCACAAGTGACCTTTTGCCAAAAGATATTTAGAGAACTTTTGCTACAGGAATACTTATACTAGGAGGGGACTTCAATATGCCGCTGAACCCAGCAGTTGACTCCTCTTCGGGGAAATCCTGCATCAAATATAACGCCCTTAAAAAAATCAAAACACTCCTCAACTCCCTACAATTAATAGATACCTGGAGATATCTTCACCTAGACTCCAGAGATTTCACGTTTCACTCAATCCCACATAACAGATACTCACGTATAGACTTCTTATTCGTCACACAAAGAGACCTACAAAATGTAACAGAAGTTCAAATAGGCATCCAATCAATATCTGATCATGCTCCAATTTCCCTGACAATAGATATGGGCTCATCAACCCCTAGATCGACTGGATGGAGACTTAACTCCTCACTGTTGACTGATCCTGAATTAATACCCAAAATGACAAAAGCCCTATCGAATTACTTTAGTGTCAATGTTATTCCAGACGTGGAACCTATGACAATATGGCAGGCACATAAATGTTATATGAGAGAACTGATTAAACTAGGATCTCAAAAGAAAAAAAAACACGATCAGGAAATCGCTAAATTGATAAACGACATTAGAGCACTAGAAAATAGCCACAAACAAACTTTGTCGGTTCAGTCGACTAAAGAATTACTTGAAAAGCGAAAAGCTCTACAACAATTAATTGAACATAAAACCAAAAGACTTTTATTCTTCAAAAGAGCAATCTATTATGAATCAGGAGATAAAACAGGTAGACTACTAGCTAGGGCTCTGAAGGAAGCAACTATGAAAAACCACATAGCAGGGATCAGGTCGCAGAGGGGGACACTAGATGTTACCACCAAAGATATAGCCTCACATTTTCACCAATTCTATTCAACCCTATATAACTTACCTCAACAACACAAACCCCACTTCATCCAGGTTGACAGGAAAACATCTATACAGGACTACTTACACAATAGTGGACTGCCCAAATTGGAAGACACTGAAACCTCCCTCCTGGAAGGAGAAATAACAGAAGCAGAAATACAATCAGTAATTAAAGAGCTTAAATCAGGGAAAAGCCCGGACCCAGATGGCTTTAAGTCAATTTACTATAAGTCATTCAGCACTATCCTACTGTCCCCACTGACTAGAGCTTTGAACGCTCTGTCCTCGCCCAACCACGCAACATCTGATTTCTTATCTGCCCATATTACAGTTGTGCCTAAACCAGGAAAGGACCCAGCTGAATGCGCCAGCTATAGACCTGTCTCCTTGCTGAATTTAAACTTAAAAATTCTAGCAAAAGTAATACAACGTGATCAAGGCCCTTCTGCTAGCAGCCCACAGGGGTGATTGCAAAGGCCTTCTCCTGTCCACGGACGCGGAGAAGGCCTTTGATTGAGTTTCATGGGATTACATGCTAGAAACTTGTAGGTTTGTTGGTCTGGGGACACGTATGATGAACTGGATCTCCACCTTATATGACAAACCCTCGGCCCAATTGAAGATCAATGGCACATTATCAGATAGGGTCTTGATCATGAATGGTACTAGGCAAGGGTGCCCACTGTCACCGCTGCTATTTATCCTCTCACTAGAACCTTTCATAAAGACGGTTAACCGAGACAGCTCAGTAACAGGGTTTAAAGTGGCAGGCAAGGAATATAAGATTGCAGCTTATGCTGACGACCTTTTGTTTTTTCTGACCAACCCCCACACTACAATACCCAACTTAACGAAACAGTTCACACACTTCGGCTTTATATCTAATCTTAAAATAAACTTCACCAAATCTGAGGCTATATCCCTCACAACAGAAAACTTGACCAAGGCCAAACAAAATTGTCCTTTTAGATAGGAGTCCAACGCTCTTAAATACCTTGGGATTTGGTTAACCCCAAGCTTGGCGTCTATATATGAGCACAACTTCCCCACCCTACTACAAAAAATAAAGACAGACCTGCAAAAATGGCACTCTAAATATTTGTCCTGGTTCAGGAGAGCAGCGGCCTTAAAAATGGTCATACTCCCCAGGCTGCTGTACTTACTTAGAACACTACCAATTAAGATTCCATTGAAATTTTTTAAAGCATTGCAATCTATCCTGATTCAGTTTATCTGGAGGCTTAAGAAACCCAGAATTAGTTTTTCTTTACTCAATAGACCAAAAAATCAAGGTGGGATGGGGCTACCAAATTTTTACAACTACTACCTCGCCTCCCACCTCACGAGAGTGATTGATTGGCACTGTCATGAGGAATCTAAGGACTGGGTTATATTGGAGAATTCACTATACCAAACTCAAATGAAATTCGCCCCGTGGATACCACTGAAGGCCCATCAATCTCTCATTAAAAAACATCCTCTCACAGGCACGACACTAAACACGTTTCATAACATAGCTAAAAACACAGACCTGACTTCGAGTATTAGCCCACTCACCCCCCTGACCGAAAACCCAGATTTTCCACCAGGTCTCAGGAACTCCTGCCTACAGGCGCTAGATCACACACAACCTCTTATTGCGAAGACCTGATTTCATAAAGGCCAAATTAAAGACTTTACCACACTAAAGGACGACATTGGACTTCCCAGACTACCTCTGTGGACATACTTCCAGATCCGTAGCTTTTTAAATGAAAAACATAGAAAACCCCTCCTTTCAAGGGAGCTTACGGAACTGGAAGAAATCTGCTCTAACGGGTCACAATGCAATAGAGCAACTTCTGTTGCGTACTCATGGCTACAAAAGATGAAAATGACCAAAGATGACAGATTTCGCACTGCATGGTCTACCGCCCTACAAATACACATAACTGACAATCAGTGGGAGACAGCGTGTGTTCTTTCACATAACTGTTCGATCAGCACCAAAACTCAGGAACTGTCAAACTCCTGATACATTGGTACGCTACCCCTGACAAGCTGAAGAAGTGGTTCCCACATGCATCAGATACTTGCTGGAGATGTGGAGAAGAAACAGGCACCCTCCTGCATGTTTGGTGGGAGTGTTCAAAAATTAAAAATTATTGGGATGAAGTCAGGAAACTTGTGAGGCAAATCACGGTGACCAGTCTTACACTTAATGCTGCCTGTTGTCTGCTGCATATCACCAATTTCCCCATTAGGCGCTACAAACGGTCTTTAACAAAGCATTTACTTAACGCAGCTAAGGCGCTAATACCACTGTATTGGAAAAACACGCACTCCCCACCTATTCAAGTATGGCTAAAGAAGGTTACTGAAACCTGTTACATGGAAGACACCCTAGCACAATCCCAGGACAAAACGGAAAAATACCAAAGAACTTGGTCTCCGTGGTTCGCTTTTAAGGCCTCAGGTGTTTATGACACAATAATGAATCACTAAGACTCTGCGAAATGGGCGCGAGACACCTTGTCAATACATCAGTAGAAACGACCATTCTCCACCAGTATATATTTATATATGACATTTAAGATACAAAACAAAATATAACTGCTTTTGCTAAGCATATGCATCCCCTACCTCACCCTTTTTGTCTTACTTCCTCTTTTTCTTTCTTTCACATCTATATATAAGCTCTCAAAATCAAAGCTAACAACCTAAGTAAACAATATCTATGATACAGAAGAACTATACGAGATTTAATACTAATAATTAATTAAAACTCCATTTTGCACTTGATAAATAAAGCTGCAACTACTTATGTCTACGTTAATTAGACAGGTAATGATGTAACTGTATCTACAAGATCGCACAATGATAATTGTATACTGCTATGTACTGTCCACACTGCTTTGATTTGTAATGTTTAAAACTCTTTTACAATAAACTTTTGATGTTAAAAAAACAAAAAAACAATAGCCTTCTTCTGTCCCCGCTTCTTCTTCCATCCTCTTCTGGTCTACCTTCGGTTTTCTTCTTCTTCCTCTATCTTGTTCGTACCCTGCTTCTTCGTCTATCTTCCTCTGCTTCATCCTCCGGTCTTCTTCTCCGGGATCTTCCTCCGGTCTTCTCCTCCGGCATCTTCATCCGGCTTTTTCTTCCCGATTCGTCCTCCGGACGATCTACCTCAATGGGAGTCTCCCACTGTGTGATGCTTCTGTTCTTATGACAGCCCCCTCTGACGCACGGGGACTTCCCTATGGCTTTCCCGTGGTGTCAGAGGGGGATGGGGTCACCCGTTTATGTAAACGGGTGACCCCGCCCCCCTCTGTTGCCCCGGGAAAGCCATAGGGATGTCCCCGTGCGTCAGAGGGGGTCGGAGTCACCCGGGAACCCCCAAGCATTTTTTTTTACATTTTGGTTCGGGGTTTCCCTTAATATTCCTACCAGAACCAAAGGGCCTGGTAATGGACTGTGGGGGAATCCCATGCCATTTTTTTCAATGACTTTTATGTGTATTGCAGAGACCTGACAATTCATTAATAGCTGCGAGTACTTTTAAATTAAAAGTACATATATTCTTATTGTGAAAAAGTGTAATGTATTTTTAATGTTAGTCATCCTGCTGCAATATTTTATTTTTTAAATGTTTAGTGCAGTTCCATCATCTTTCTTTATATGTTATGTTTTTTTTTTGTCTTTGATAAATTATTTGTTTCTTTTCTTTCTATTTGTTTTTTTCCTCAACTGTGTAATTTAATTGATTTAACGTTTACTAATACTAATCTAATTTAATTTATTTTTAAATATTGATCACCTCGTTTATTTATTTATTTATTTTTTAATATATTTAACAATTAATTTTAACAATTTACATGTGATATATTTATTTGATAACTAGTTTTGTGAGTTTACAGCTTGTTGATTGTAAAAAAAAATTTAATTTATTGTTGTAATTATAATTGATGATTTTTTTTATTTTTTTTTGTAGATAATATTGTACTTTGATTGGGTACGGCAAATACGGCAAATATAATTATTTTGGTAATAGAAAATTCAATATATTTACAGGTATGTAAATGTTAATATTTTTAATAATTATTTTAATAAATGTAGGTTTTATTATTTCTTTTTTTAATTTTTTTAATTATTATGTAACCCATTTGTTGATAATAATTTTTTTTATCTATATTTTTTTTATTTATTAATGCCTAAATATTTTAGAATATTTATTTTAAATATTTTTATTTCTATTACCTTTAGAGAGAAGATTTGTTATTACTCTACTTTGGACTGTTTCATTTTTTTTCTTATACATCTTTTAATTCCAGTAAGTTAATAAACCTTTTTAAAAATCTGTGTAATAAACACTTTAATATAATATAATATAAAAATTAAAATATTTACACACCAAAACTAACTACTAATTATTTATATATATATATATATATATATATATATATATATATATATATATATATATATATATTTAATAATGTATGTATGTGTGTGTATGTATATTCATATATGTATATATATATATCTACATACGTAAGTAAATACATGTGCAAAAAATTCAATTCACCATACACTAACCCCAACCAATAGTGAAATCAAATAGCAGCGCTAAATCAATTAACCTCAATACACAAGTGAAAATATTAAAAGATGAAAAATAATATTTCACAATACAGTGCATCAAAACAATGTGAACCGTATCCAAAAAAAATTGTGAGCATAATCAATTAAGTGAATAAAAGATCTGTGTATGCTAAAAAGTGTAATGAAAACTTTTAAATCAAACAAATATGAAAAAGTCCAAAAATCAGTGATAGATACACGAAAATTCGAATAGTGTTAATCCGTGACGTGATACAGTGTAGATCTTCACTAAATCAATCTTCCACCGCACCTCTGTGACTGTGAATCCACTCCCCTTAGGTAAATAAACTCACCAGCTCCTCTTGCCTCACACTCTCGTGTTCGGCTTTAAGGCTTTATCCCACACAGAAGGGTGAAAAGTGGTGGCCTTCAATGGTTCACCGTTACACATCCAGAGTATTTCAATAAAGTGCTCTCTCCACATGAAAAAAAGGAAGTGATCCAATAGTGCAGTAACGTAATGAAATTTATTAAAATAACACTCTCCTCCACCATTGAACTCACATCTTAAAAAATCACATCAAGCAAAGAAGCACAGCACAGCAGATTATCACAGCAATAACTCCAAACGATAGAACCAGCGTATGGTGGTCACGGCAGGACCCAGGTACTGCACTCTCTGATGACAGTCTCACCCATCCCCTGGAGTTCCCTGGAGCCGCTTCCCCACTTCCTCGTATGGCACTCTCCGTCACAGCATCCTACGTCATACGCTTTTGATTGCCGTATAGCCACGCACCGACATGTTTCGTCACAAGGACTTAATCATGGGATTAGCTATACGGTTAGGCAATCTCCCCTTTATACCCTCCGCTCATATTAAGGGCGGAACTGACATTACTGCGCCTGCGCACTCACTGTGTCCCCGCTCGCACCATACACCAGTATTACACTGTAGCTGAGCGTTTAGACCCAGATGACCATAATGGTAATGTGAATATCAAAACATTTATTTGTGTAAAAACAATAACCTGTCATATACTGGAGATTTCTCCCCAAAATAATTTAAAAAACGGGCATAGCTCCCTCTTGAACAATACAAAGTGATTTAAAACTGGGAGATATCACTATCTTAAAACGAATAATTGGACATATATATATATATCTTAAAAGACAACTAGCAAATCGCAGGATAAATCTGCATCATCAGCCCAATGAATGATATTAAGCCGAGAATGCAAAAAATTCAAAAAACTAAAAAAAATTTTTTCTCTATAATCAAGAAGAAAAAAACCCCTTGGTCTTTAATATCAAAAACTAATATCTTTATAAATAGATTGTAAATTCTCATCTATTATAAGAGTTCATTTTTAGATTTTGTTTTACTGTTTCTAAATGGAAGTTTACCTAGACATTCAGGGGATGTGATCAGTGACGTGTCACTGGGGGTATTATAAATGACAATGTCCACATCCTGATCCCACCACCTTCTCCTACTGGACACCGTTGCATATTCAACACAGTAGGAGATGGAGTTTCCCCTAGATTAAAATACTTAACACACCAGAATCCCAGGGCATCCCACTTTTGATCACCAACCAAAGACCAATTATTCTTATTCCTTTTATTGGGAGGGTATTATAGAATAGGACTCCACTCCATTATTAGGGAGGGGGGTCAATAGTTATTAATGAAGCAGTTGAGGTCCAATTCTATATTTAAGCCTCTGGCAAAAAGACATTTTAACAGAAAAATCCATTGAGTCTCTCGTTGGGATAAGTCTCTCACCCGGTTTGTGCCTCTCCAGGTCGGGTATACAATGTCAATACCACAAAACTGGAGCAGATTAGGGTCCTGATCATGTTTTTCTTTAAAATGGAGGGACACACTGTGGTATTTGAATCCATTTTTGATATTGGAT